>OZ030029.1:5722400-6322400 GCA_964023405.1 Apodemus agrarius | reverse complement strand
CCTTCTCAAAAATTGATCATGCAATTGGTCACAAGACAGACCACAACAAATACAAGAAGACCGAACTAATCCCATGTCTCCTATCGGATCACCATGGAGTAAGAGTGGTCTTCAATAACAACAAAAACAACAGAAAGCCCACATACACATGGAATCTGAACAATACGCTACTCAATGACACCTTGGTCATGGAAGAAATAAAGAAAGAAATCAAAGACTTTTTAGACTTCAATGAAAATGAAGGTATGACCTACCCAAATCTCTGGGACACAATGAAAGCAGTGCTAAGAGGAAAACTCATAGCCCTGAGTGCCTCCAAAAAGAAACTGTAGAGAGCATACACTAGCAACTTAACAGCACACCTGAAGGCCCTGGAAGAAAAAGAAGCTAACTCACCCAGGAGGAATAGGAGAGAGGAAATCATCAAACTAAGGGCTGAAATCAATCAAGTAGAAACAAAGAGAACCATACAAAGAATCAACAAAACCAAGAGCTGGTTCTTCGAGAAAATCAACAAGATAGATAAATCCCTAGCCAGACTAATCAAAGAACACAGAGACAGTATTCAAATTAATAAAATTAGAAATGAAAAGGGAGATATTACAGAAACTGAGGAAATTCAAAAGATCATCAGATCCAATTGGTCCAGAGTTTCAATTAGTTTCACTGTATCCCTGTTTAGTTTCTGCTTTCCTAATCAGTCCATTGACGAGAGTGGAGTGTTGAAGTCACCCACAATTATTGTGTTAGTTGTAATGTGTGCTTTAAGCTTTAGTAAGGTTTCCTCTATGAATGAGGGTGCCCTTGCATTTGGAGCATAGATGTTCAGTATTGAGAGCTCGGCAGCACATATACTAAATTTGGAACGATACAGTGAAGAGTATCAATACAATGGGATATAGAACTATTGGAAATGTCTGGGCCTCATGTCTTCTCAGCTGAGGTACAGATTAATGTACTCAACATTAAATTAACATGGATCCATGCTGTTTGCTGTTCTACCACAATATTCTAACATTGGCATTGGCTGAGCATTGGGCATGTAGCATTGCAGTTGAAGTTGACCATCGACTGTCAGAGCAGGGCTAATGTTTCTCAGTTGAAGACAGTTTGTGTTATCACTTAATTCACTTTGTCTCTTTTCCATGTGCAATTTCTCCCTGAACATAATAACAGGGAGAGAAAGATTCTTCTGATTATGTGAACTATTGTTGTCAGAACTTCTCTGGCACTGTTATGAAGAGAGTGACACACTTTGCTTTCTGAATTCTCTTCTGAGAGCATCAGACATTTCTCTAGTACCACTAAGCAATAGTAGATAAAGTGGAACAATACTGTATCCATTTGCCAACTCAATGGTTTTCTGCCTTGCAATTGGACCCCAAAAAATATTATTTTGACCATTTGATGTGCTTTTTTGTGTGTGTGCATGAGACATTGGCCTAGAGAAACACAGTAAGAATTCTAGCTATAACTCCACAGTAGCAGAGTGCACAGTACAGCTTTTTTTCCTAATTTTGATCACATGGATCTTGATTTCTCTTAAGCCTGGTTGCATCGACTGAGTTTGTTAAAAATCCCATGACATTGTAGTAATCCTAAGCATGTGTGACGAGGCAGAATAACACCCGGCTCTTTAGATATTCTCAACTATACAATGTGTTAGGAGAGCTTTTTTCTATAGATTTGGACAAGCCAATATACAAACAAAATCTAAGTGTTTCAATTTTCTAGGCACATTTGTTAACTCTTTGTAAATTAGGGTTGTCTATCAATCTTCTATGAATACTCATTCTGAAATTGTACCCAAGTTCACATGCATTTTTCTATCTTTTGGGGTTGACACTCAAAATCCCAATTAATCTTCTCACAAGACACAGTTAAAGATGGAAATATAGAGTCTGATCCAACAATAGAAGCAGATTACAAGTAAGAGAAGAGATACTTGAGATTGAACCTTTAGCCCTAACTGTGCCTAGGAGAAAGTACAAGCAGTGTGTCATAATCCATGACAACAATGTTAGGTCTTTGATGTCAGTCCCATCTGCTTACTTTACAGATTTAGTCAATAATTTGAGGGTGTTCCTGTGCCCTGTCTTACAAGTGTAAATCAACCTTGGGCCAGAAGAACCAGAAGCTTGTTCAGGAGTTAGAAGGAAAATAGATCCTTCTCCTTCTTCTAATCAAAGTAAACGTCTGAGAAAGAAATCAGGGATTATGGCAGTGGAGAATACATTCTTAGAATATATTTGGAAAGATCTTCACAAGTGATGACATCTTTGAGGTTCTAAGTGTTGAGACTTGGAGAATTTTTTTCTACTTCCCTGTCAGGTCATCTGGTGCTTGCTCATGATAGCAGCACATGTGCACTGTTCTCAACTTTTCTATCTTAAGTTTTGACTAGAAACACTCAGGTCATTATATTTCTCCCATTAAATATATATAAATATAAACATATATATTCATATGTATATATATATATATATTTAAAAGCATAATTAATTAAAGAAGATAATCTTTCAGATTTTGAAATAGACAGCTTATTGTCTGAGTTTGTAATACAAACCAGAAATGCACACACACAAACACACACACACACACGCACACACAAACATACACATGTGCTTGCAGAGATAGAGAAAGAGATTAAGAGAGAGAGAGAGA
The DNA here is from genome assembly GCA_964023405.1 of Apodemus agrarius. Taxonomy (NCBI): domain Eukaryota; kingdom Metazoa; phylum Chordata; class Mammalia; order Rodentia; family Muridae; genus Apodemus; species Apodemus agrarius. The sequence goes on along the minus strand of OZ030029.1, from coordinate 6,319,736 downwards.
GATGTTACAAATTTCTGAAACATTTTCAATTCATACTTAAACTACATTCACTAGTTCTCACTTGATCTTCCAATATCTTGAATTGAAATTAATATATTGTTCTAAATGTATTTTGAGTTACACTTGATGAAAATTATATTCGAATGCTAACAATTTGAGGGAATAATTTTTTTCAGATTTTGTAGAGTGTAGAATATATTGGCTTGTAAAGATTTCTGAAATTTTTTGTCTTCTAAGTTTGTCGTGGTTAATTGACACATGGACTTTCCAGATCAGTTACAAATTCCAATGTGGATAGGAGAGTGACTACTGTTTTCATAACATTTAATAAGAGCAGTCAGCTGATATACCTGCCTGTCACTGTACAGTTATTATGCAGTATTTAATACTATTGCTTTGCAGTGTGGCCTGAGGTCCAGGATCCTGATTCCCCTGGAACTACTTTCTGATAAAAACAGTTTTTCTTTTAATTTTTATTTTCTATATTATATGTTTACATTCCAAAGGCTTTCCCCTTTCCATGTTCCCACCCACCATAGTTTCCATAGTTCCTCTCCCCCCCAACAATTCTCCAATCATTCCTCCTCCCCCCTCGGTTTCTTTACTAAACTGGATCCAATCTTTACAGGGCCAGGGTCCTCTCCTTTCTTCTTGGGAATCATTTGACTTGCTAATTGTGCCTTGAGTATTTAGGGATTCTGGGCTCATTAATATCCACTTATCAGTGATTGCATTTCATGTGTATTCTTTTGTGATTGGGTTACCTCACTCAGGATGATATTTTCCAGGTCTAACCATTTACCTACAAATTGCATGAATTCATTATTTTTAATTGCTGAGTAGTACTCCATTGTATATATATATATATATATATATATATATATATATATACCACAATTTCTGTATCCATTCCTCCTTTGAGGGATATCTAGTCTCCTTCCAATTTCTGGCTATTATAAACAAGGCTGCTATGAACATAGTGGAGCATGTGTCTTTATTGTATGTAGGGGAATCCTCTGGGTATATGCCCAGGAGTGGTATGCCAGGGTCCTCTGGAAGTGACATGCCCAATTTTCTGGGGAACCACCACACTGATTTCCAGAGCGGTTTTACCATTTTGCAATCCCACCAACAGTGGAGGAGTGTTCCTCTTTCTCCACATCCTCGCCAGCAATTGTTGTCTCTTGAGTTTTTAATCTTAGCCATTCTGACTGGAGTGAGGTGAAATCTCAGGGTTGTTTTGATTTGCATTTCCCTGATGACTAATGATGTTGAACATCTTTTAAGGTGTTTCTCGGCCATCCGAATTTCTTCTGGTGAAAATTCTTTGTTTAGCTCTGTACCCCATTTTTTGATAGGGTTATTTGGTTCTTTGCGGTCTATCTTTTTGAGTTCTTTGTATATATCGGATATTAGACTCTGTCGGATGTGGGGTTGGTGAAAATCTTTTCCCACTTTGTTGGTTGTCGTTTGTTCCTTCTGACAGTGTTCTTTGCCTTGCAGAAACTTTGAAGTTTTATGAGGTCCCATTTGTCAATTCTTGATCTTAGAGCATAAGCTATTGGTGTTCTGTTCAGGAACTTTCCCCTGAGCCCATGTCCTCCAGGTTCTTCTCTAGTTTCTTTTCTAATAGTTTCAGTGTGTCTGGTTTTATGTGGAGGTCCTTGATCCACTTGGAGTTGATCTTAGTACAAAGAGATATGAGTGGGTCAATTCGCATTCTTCTGCATGTTGACCTCCAGTTTGCTGAACTTGTTTATCAGCTGTAGAAGTTCTCTGGTGGAGTTTTTTGGGTCACTTAAGTAGACTATCATATCATCTGCAAATAATGATACTTTGACTTCTTCCTTTACAATTTGTATCCCTTTGACTTCATTATGTTGTCTAATTGCTCTCGCTAGAACTTCAAGTACTATATTGAAAAGATATGGAGAGAGAGGGCAGCCTTGTCTAGTCCCTGATTTTAGTGGGAATGCTTCAAGTTTCTCTCCATTTATTTTGATGTTGGCTACTGGTTTGCTGTAGATTGCTTTTACTATGTTTAGGTATGGGCCTTGAATTCCTGCTCTTTCCAAGACTTTTAGCAGGAAAGGATGCTGAATTTTGTCGAATGCTTTTTCAGCATCTAATAAGATGACCATGTGGTTTTTTTCTTTGAGTTTGTTTATGTAGTGGATTACATTGATGGATTTCTGTATATTGAACCATCCATGTATCCCTGGGATGCAGGCTACTTGATCATGGTGAATGATCATTTTGATATGCTCTTAGATTTGGTTGGAAATCATTTTATTTAGTATTTTTGCATCAATATTCATAAGAAAATTGGCCTGTAGTTCTCTTTCTTTGTTGGATCTTTTTGTGGTTTAAGTATTGCATAATTGTGGCTTCAAAGAATGAGTTGGGCAGTATCCCTTCTGTCTCTATTTTGTGGAATATTTTGAAAAGTATTGGTGTTAAGTCTTCTTTGAAGGTATGGTAGAATTCTGCACTTAAACCATCTGGTCCCGTACTTTTTTTGGTTAGGAGGCTTCCTATAACCCCTTCTATTTCTTTCGGGGTTATGGGACTATTTAGCTGATCTACTTGATGCTGATTTAATTATGGTATTTGGTATCTGTCTAGGAAATTATCCATTTCCTCCAGATTCTCCAGTTGTTTTGAGTATAGACCTTTTTAGTAGGATCTGATGTTCTTTTGAATTTCCTCTTTTTCTGTTGTAATGTCTCCCTTTTCATTTCTAATTTTGTTAATTTATATACTGTCTCTGTGTCCTTTGGTTAGTCTGGCTAAGGGTTTATCTATCTTGTTGATTTTCTCAAAGAACCAGCTCCTGGTCTTGTTGATTCTTTGTATGGTTCTCTTTGTTTCTATTTGATTGGTTTTAGCCCTGAGTTTGATGATTTCTTGTTTTCTACTCCTCCTGGGTTAATTAGCTTCTTTTTGTTCCAGGGCCTTCAGGTGTGCTGTTAAGCTGCTAGTGTATGCTCTCTCCAGTTTCTTTTTGGATGCACTTAGAGCTATGAGTTTTCCTCTTAGCACTGCTTTCATTGTGTCCCATAGATTTGGGTAGGTTGTACCTTCATTTTCATTGAATTCTAAAAAGTCTTTGATTTCTTTTTTTATTTCTTCCTTGACCAAGGTGTAATTGAGTAGTGTATTGTTCATTTTCCATGTGTATGTGGGCTTTCTGGTTTTTTTGTTGTTGTTGTTGCTTTTGAAGACCACTCTTGCTCAATGGTGATCTGATAGGAGGCATGGGATTAGCTCGATCTTCTTGTATTTGTTGACATCTGTCTTGTGACCAATTATGTGGTCTATTTTTGAGAAGGTACCATGCTGAGAAAAAGGTATATTCTTTAGCTTTAGGATTAAATATTAAATATTAAATATTAAATATTCTCTCTCTCGACATATATATATATATATATATATATATATATATATATATCTGTTAAATCCAATTGGTCCAGAGTTTCAATTAGTTTCACTGTATCCCTGCTTAGTTTCTGCTTTCCTGATCAGTCCATTGACGAGAGTGGAGTGTTGAAGTCACCCACAATTATTGTGTTAGGTGTTATGTGTGCTTTAATCTTTAGTAAGGTTTCCTCTATGGATGAGGGTGCCCTTGCATTTGGAGCATAGATTTTCAGTATTGAGAGCTCGGCAGCACATATACTAAATTTGGAACGATACAGAGAAGAGTATCAATACAATGGGATATAGAACTATTGGAAATGTCTGGGCCTCATGTCTTCTCAGCTGAGGTACAGATTAATGTACTCAACATTAAAGTAACATAGTTTTCATGTGATGGATGGCTTCAGGCTCTTTTTACATGTTTCTTTACTGATTGTGGAACATTCTCTAAATAAAGCAAGCCTCTAAAAAAGTACAAAAGCAAAGATATTTGCATTAGAGCATCAGGTAAACAAACTTATTGAGTATACAGACCTGGTAGCCCGCTCCAGTCAACAGCTCATGCTACCAATTTGTAATTGAGAAGGGACTTCTCTCATGTTCCTTGCCCAGTTGGAAAATGCTTTTACCATGAAGAATTGTTGCCAACGTGAGGATCAGTAACTAGGGGACTCAAGTGCATTGGCACTTGTAAGGCTATGGAATATTCAATCAAGACACAGTATACATTTACTGAGCTTCATTACAAAGCAATCAGTCATGTTCAAGAATGGTATGTGGAACAGTTTGTCCAGAAGAAATTTTATGAAGTCTCAGAGTGTGTGTTGTTGTCTGTAGGACTTGGCAACACAATCTTCCTGATTCCTGGCCAGGACAAAGCATCATGTATGTACTTAACTAAGACTGTCTGTATGTTGTCTGGATTATGAGGAAAAGCATAGCCCAGAAGGGTGACCATTCCTATTTAGTTTTATGGAGGAATAGAAAGAAATCTATTGAGCTGACCTCAACAATGTAAGAGGAAACATTATCCTGGCCAATGCATACAGTGTTATGGTTATGAAGGAGGGCAGTCCTTGCTCTCAACACCATTAAAGAAGCAACTGATTGCTGCCTACTCATGAGAAGTGGCATTGCCTCTCAGTGCAGACTGTAGGATGTAATGCATGGAGGTCTTATATTTTTACATGATAGTAATATATTTACATTACATATATCATTGAATCCCTGAGATCTTCACATTTTCACTTGTCAGTGTGTAAATTTATTAGACAATAACTTCAGTGCTACAAGGGTCATCAGAGGTAAGTAAATGGAAGTTTTCATGATTTTTTTCATGATTCTATAACAGAGAAGTAACTCTGGTTTTAAACATTGTAGCAAGTATCTTTACTTACTGAGCCATTATATTATTTCAATTATTCACTCAAGGAATTTTGTAAGTTATTTATCTGTTTTTATGATTTTGGAAATACATTTATATTTAAATTTGCATTAATCTGTCTCTTTGTCTTTGCCTCTTTCCTTTTTGGTCTCTCTCTCTCTCTCTCTCTCTCTCTCTCTCTCTCTCTCTCTGACTCTGTATATTTGTGTATATGTATAGTCCTAAATATACATATATGATAATAAAAATGTATTATATGGATATATGTATGCATTGTTGATATGTTTCTGATTATTCAACCCAAGACTGATGTCTTCCCTTATTACAATTACACGAAGAAATTTAGAAAGCTTGGAGGAAGTGCTGTGGGGACTGGAACTTAGGATGACTTAAATGTATTTTTAGGATTATTCCTTTTCTAGTAGTCCATAAGTCATATGTGAGTGATCACTTTCACCTCCCTGAATGCCCCTAGATCTCAATTTGTTTCTGAAGAGTTTTTCATACAAGGGAAACATTCTACCACTATGTTACACTTCATGCTTATAACCCAATCATCTTCATCAACAATTAATGGGTAGGTTGTATTAAGAATCACAGTTGCTCTATTGGCCATTCTGAAAAAAAGTATTGTGGGGATGGTTTATAAAATATTCTAAAGATAGTGAATATTTAGCTATCTGTTAGAGAAAATGTAAACATTAGGGCCCAGGGCTCATGAAACCCAGGTAATTAGGGGAAATGCTGATATTAAAGTAATGTATACTAAAGATGATTTTAGTAGAGGAAGCTAGTACAGTCTATCCATTTTATTTGATTTACCATAGCAAATAACCACTATCCAGAAGATTCCAAATGAGTAACACTTGGACAGGATAAGGATAATAGCAAGTACTAAGAGGTAAAATGAGTTCTGTGCCCTAGTGCTATTTCAATCTATTTTCCAGTGTATTTATTAGCAATTTATGTGTCTGGGTCAATTCACAAAGACCAAGTGATTTACTGTTTGGAGTAAATGAATAATCTACCATATTTTTCTGTATGCTAATGTTTTAAAAACATCTGATATGCAAGATAAAAGGGCATCTTCAACTGTCCCTCATATGTTCCAATTTAAACAGAAATGCAGTCTAGCATACGGATGTTGCTTCTCTGTTCTACACCCATTGGAGCTATACTAAAATTTCATTTCAACAAGCCTTATGTTATTAGAGGTTCTATGTCCTTGAAATTTATGGAAATTATAGAACTCATTTTCCAGACAGGACACTGAGGAATGTCAGGTGGATGGTATTCTGTCTGACTGAGCTCACTCATTAGGATTGGCAGTGCAGTCTTCTATATTATCAGAAGCCTGTACTTCAGTTCTTGCCTCACAGTAAATGTTTCTATTCATCTGTTTTCTGAACAATGATTCTAGAAACCTGGGTAAGTATTCTTGCAGAAGAAGATTTTTCACCTTTTCAAGGAATGACGCTCTGTTGAAGGAAAGCTTCAGAACTTACCAGAACATTCCAAATGGTATCCATTGTGAACACATACCAAGTGTGGTGCTTTTTAAAAGGGGACTAAAACAATTGAGCCTTGTATGAGTCTTCAAACTGTGCAAAAGAATAATTATTTGAACCTAACATGCAATACTCACTTTCAGATTCTGGGAGCATGTTCATTCTTATAGCAGATTTTCCACAAATCAGGTACATTCCAATAGTTAGAAAAGGCTCACCACAAACTCACATTTGCTATAATATCACAAAATCAACAGGTGTCACGCCACTTTTAAATTCATGGGGAGATCTTCCTCTCTACAGTTTAAACCAGAAATTCTTTCTGTCAGAAAACAGGTTCATGTTTCATTTGAAGAACCCAAATGAGTCCCTTTCATATCCCTTTACTTATATAGGATTTCTAGATTCTGTGTCTCCTGAGAGTATTAGTTGCTAACACGTAGATGTTCACAGGATATTCTGAGGGTCCAGACACTTGTAACCACATAAATTATAAATACAAGATGAGGATGATATTGGAAACCAAGACTGCCACCAGAGGGTTTAAAAAAAATAGATATGATCAAAGGATCCTTCACAGATGAATCTCAGTGGACCCCACTGCTAAATTCTCTCACTAAATAACAGGTATGTGATAGACTGTCCATCCTTTTTACTTTGTTTTTGTAATAATTGAATAGAGAATGACCAGTCCCTGGTGAGGTCTGAAAGGCCTGCTCCGAAACTAGTAACATGCCAAAATTTTATTCCTGGAATAAGGTGACGGCTCTATAGTTCTCAACTGCTCCATAATTTTAGAGAGTGTTTGAATGCTAAGCTATCATTCATTTCTTCTCACTCCCTATCCATCTTAAGATGACTGCATAGATGGTCACTCCAGCCTTATTAGCAGTTGAATGGGGTGCTACTTAGCTAGAGATTCCTTCAGCTTCTGTTTATGGAAGCAGGAATTAATGACAAAGTCTAAAAACACTCACATTCTTGCAGATAAGCAAATGTCTTACTATGTCAATTTAGTCCAATAGCTGTGTTTTGAAAAGTCATATATGTCAGAAAATCATCAGCAAAGTGATCAATTCACTCAACAGAAAGTACTAAACACCTCTGAGTTGACAAATATCTTTAGGCTCTGTCTCTAATGAGTCTAATGTTTGACTGAATTAGAGCTATTTTTGTCAAGACCACAGCTGATTGAGAGAGCTAATTGTGTCCTTCTCAAGGACTGATTGAAAAAGTAGTCTTAAGGACATAAGGTCACATAGCTTGAATATAAAGTCACATAAGGACGCTGATTCTAGTATCTACTGTCTTAAAACGACTGAATAGTAATGATCCAAAAGGGAGAAATATGCTGTGAGCTCTACAATAAAGTAGTAAATATTATACTCTTCTTTACTCCTAATAGTCCCCTTTTCCCATGTTACACACTCAATACCTACTTAATATAAAGGACGGAATTAACAGGAAAAACAGCTTTGACGTTAAAAGTTCATGCCTTCGAGTTGACAAATCTTATGCTGAATTCTTATCTTTCTGAAATTTGATGAGACAAAAAATGCATTAATTAGTCAGGGAATTTGTTTTGTAAGTCGCATTACATAGAACCCAGTCTCAAGTGTGCCTACTCCAGATATTTTCAACTCTCCTTATCAGGACTCACTGTTTCTTCACAGTCACATATTTCTTAAAGGACTACATTCAGATTGAACCACAGATATCTGACTGTCTCTTAACTAAGTTCCTCTTTCAGTGTTATGCAGTGGTTATACAGTGTTATATAGTTAAATACAGTCCTCTTGTATTTAAAAATACAAAATTTACTAAATTGAAATATAAAATAAACAAGACAGAACAAAGGGATATTTCCAGAAATATCTTAATGATAACTCAGTATGGGCATATTTATGGAAAACAGATTTGGATAACAGCACAGCTTCTAGAGTAATGTCCATTATGTATAAGCCTTGAACACAGAGCCATTCTTGTGATGAAGTCATTTTAGTCTCTTCAGCTCTAAAAATCTGCATCTATTGAAGAATCCTCAGCTGCTCCAAGATCTGTGAGTTGGTAGAGATATAGAGCTTTTGAATAGTGCTTTGTCATATCTATTGATGTAATTCTGATGTGTCTTCAAATGCATCACTCTGAACTGAGTCCATAGATTTTGTAAATGGAAATGGGCCATGATTCCTAAGTCTGGTTATGGTCTGCCATCACCATAACGAATAAGTTCCACTGCCTTGGTTAAGACTCGAGAGAGGATAGGAAAATATCAGAGGCTCCAATTTAAAGAAGGGTGTCAACATCAGCTAAACTTGGGGACATGGGCTCATGAGTGGCTACAGCATTAATGGGGGAAGGATCTTCATTACTGAGGCAGTGAGTTTCAACTCTTCCACTTTGTTTCTGATAGGTTGCCATATGCTCATTGGGATGTTCCCTAAAGTATCTAGACCTCCGGTTTTTAAACCATATCCTGATCTGGTATTCTGTCACACAAATGCTGTGTGCCAGCTCCTTACGTTGTTCAATGGAAGGATACTTGGAGTTTTCAATGAAAAATTTCTCCAGCTTGTTCTTATGTTCTGGGCTGTACCTGGTACGCCCTCTCCAAGGTCTTAAAGAAGTCTTTTGGGGAACATGTGGTCTTGTATAAACTTCTGGACTCACATGTTGAACTAAGGGAGGGATTAAGACCTGAAAACCTTGATTCTCTGTGGATCCTTGAGACATTTGTAGACCATCAGGTAATGGAAGTGTTTGTGGTATTTGGAGATAATGAGGCATTAGTGGATTTGGAGGCATTGGGAGACTTTCAAGTAATAGAAGGTTTTGGGCCAGTTGGGGACAGGGAGACAAGTCTAGAGCTTGAGGCTTTTGGAGATCTGAGGACAGTGGAAGAATAGAGTTCCAATAGTTAGTTTGAGTTGTTGTGGGAGCCTTCTTCATTGGACATGCTGGAATATCCATAGACTCCTCCATGTTTGCTTGCTCTTGTATTTCTGGAGATCCTGTTTCTCTCCTCTTGTAGAGATTTCTCTCTAGAAAACATTAAAGTCATTGAACTCTGTTGAGGCTAAGTGATCTAAAAGAACTGTTGGTGTTATAACCACCCTGGTGACATCAGAGTAGATGGCAAGAGCTTCCCAGGAAACACTAGAATGTTGAGAATGGGGACAGCTTATATCACATATGACTGCCTTTTCGTTCCTGTTAGTGCTAGTCCTGTACTGTCCTGTACTGTAGAGCTCTTTTTCAGGACTCTAAGGCTACACTGCAATGGAACACTGCTTCCATGCAGACCTAGAGATCTTGGCCACATGGTTTTATTCAATCTCAGTACAATGGGAAAGTGAAGTGCTTATTTTCTCCCCTACGACATTATTTCCTTGAATATCTTCTTCATTTACCTTTCAAAAGTTAACAGAAATCCAGGATTAACTACAAAAGTGATCTCTATTCCATCTCCACTGTCCCTTTTTCTATGAGGGTTTTCATCTACCAAGTCGCCTACTATGGTCTACCTACCTCACTTTCACTTCTTGGGGCATTCAATTTCCACAGAACCAAGGGTAACATTTGATGACCCACCATGCCATCCTCTGCTAAATATGTGGAGTCATGGGATCCTCCCTGTGTTCTCTTTGTTTGGTGACTTAGTGTCTAGAAGATAATGGTGTTTGCTTTGTCTGGCTGCAAATATGTTATGCCTGGAAAAAGCTGAGAATGGATGGAAAGACAATCCAGAACATCAATTTGTTTGCAGATGATTAGTGATATCTTCCTTCTCCCTGTGGTTTAGCCACAAAACCCTGTTGGAGAAGTGTTCAAGGTTTACTAAACTTTGAATTATAGAGATATCCATCAGGGATATACCCATGGAATTCACATATGAAAAATACACATTGTGCCAACACAAATTATTAACTTTGGTAGTTGTAATTATAAACAAATTATAATGTTGGGTAATTCTGTAGGCACACATCATCTAAACAAGATGACATGTCCCTCATCCATTTATTCACCAAGATTTTCCAGTAATAAGAAAGACGTTTTGCAGGCCAAATGTCTGACTGTATTACTGACATAGTTCAAAAATCAGTATATAGGTTGATATTATATTTCTCACCAAACAAATTCAAAGTTAATATATTAATATAGAAAAGGAGACAGAGGGGGATTTACTTGAAGACTCTATAAAAATCCAGTCAAGCTGCAAGATTTGTCTGTATGTAAGAAAGTGTGGGTGTTGCCCTACAAATTACCATACTCTTAAGCAATCAAGCTATCAGAAGTTTTGCTTGTGCTCTTGTTCCATCTTCCATGGTGTTTTTCAATGTCTTGACTTGTAAATTCCTGCAAGAGTAATATAACAGGAAAATATCTGGCAAATGTTAGGTAAAACAAGCAGCAAAATATCATAGAAAATGTAATAATAATTCATTCCTTCATAAGCCAAGGTACTATTAGTTTGTTTGCAATAACATCTGAATCAAAGATTCATACTAGAACAACTATAGGACTCAATCTTCCATTAGAAAATGAACTCTGATACTATTCCATGTCATATCATAGATGTTCTGCTACCTCACTCAAGGTTCATTTATAAATGAAACTCAATATCAAACATTTTGACATCTAAATCTGTGGATTGTTCCTCAACTCTGCCCCTTAACTTCTGCTTTTTTCCCAATAAGAAGACATTTCCTTCCAACCCACACTTTCCTTTTATGAGAGTTATTTTTGTGTTTTGAGTTTAGGGATTAGTTCCACGATAAAACCTGGAATTACAACAGCTTGCTTTCTTTAAAAAGGTGAAAATTTTCTTTCATTACCTACACTATACACAACCCTAAGTCTTACCATGTCTCTTTTTCCGACAGTGATCAATCGTTTTTTAAAAATCTCTTCATTATTTATGAAATAAGGCATAATGCCAAATGATTTATGGGTATTATTGAAAACTGGGAAGGGAAAATTAGTTTGATATCAGCAAAATTAAGTATACAAATTCTTTTCTTTCAAATCAGTGTGTTTATTTATAGCCCTGACTGTCCTGTAACTATGTAGACCAGGCTGGCCTCGAACTCTGAAAACTTCCTGTCTCTACGTCCCATGTGCTGGAATTAAATGCCTGTACCACCACTACATGTCAGTACCCTTATTCTTAATGGAGAATCCAGGGTTTCTCTTGCATTTGACCAGATATAAATCCTGGAGCAGGAGTTCTTGGAAACCACTTATAGCACCTTGTTTACAGGAAATGAAGCATAGAACCTAGAATTCTCCAATGCTAATGATATATTTAGAGAGTCCCTGATGTATAATCAATACATATCCCTTGCTGGGTTTTTCCTTCTGCAAAAAGGTGTTTAATAGCCTGTTCACCCTGAGTAGACCAGTGCATTCTTTTTAATGATAAAGAACTTGTGTGTACAAGCAAGTACTCTGTATCTCAAGAAGGACCATCAGAAATGGTGGGTTAAAAAGGTTGTCTTCACCATAACATACTGTGGCAAAGTCTTCATCTTACCAGGGTATGCCACTCTGCACACTTAAAACGTGTCCTGAGATAATCTAGACCACTGAAACCAGGTGGGCTCATCTGAGCATCAACATGGCACTGTTAATTTTGTGGTTAATAACAAGATATTTTCATAGGTGTTTTCTAGGCACATCCTCCATTCAAGAATAGCATGATTTTCACCTGGAGAATCAGGGGTCTGAGCATCTAATTTAAACTCTCTTTAATTTTTCCTGAGTGACTTATCTGCTGCATTTCCCAAGTATTATACCATTAAGGAGTGAATAAGGAAGATAATGAAGATCCGCTCTATTTAACCTACCTGAGAAGAGAAGTGAATTTCAAAACAACATGCCCCTGAAATTTTTTTATGATAGAAGCTTAGTCCAAATTTGGTGGCATTTTGATTTGCAAGAAAATTTATATGATAGGATGATTGGTAACGCTATGTAATATGTGTATATGTTCCTCATGGGAGCAATTGATGTATATCTGAGAGTGTTGTTACAGAAAGGACAAAAATGAGAATATCTAAATATAGCATACAGGCAAATTTAGTACAATGTAGATCACCATAGATTTTATGGCATAATGGCCATCTTACTACTAAGAAAATTTAAACCATCACCTACATATTCTTAGGCGTCCTAAGAAAATTTAAACCATCACCTACATATTTTTAGGCGTCCTTTCCCACCAGACGTTGCTACTCAACTTGTAAGAATTTTATGAATCTTTTCTTCATCCATTTTCTGGGCACAGTATAGAGGGCCTAAGTAATGTCTAAATACATTAAAGAAACTACATACACTAATGATGTGTAGAAGTATTAATCTTAGGAATTTTAACACTTAAAAGATTAATATATCAAAAAATCAGAGAAGTGTGAAACACAGAGCTATTTTTTAATTAGAAGATAGCAAAAGACATCAAGACCCTCAATGACATCAGAGACTGATTAATGCTCAAGCACCGTCAGGTTAAGTAAATCAGGGATAGGCTAATGTCTTGATTAGAGGCTGGGTCCTTGTGTACCTTTCACCTGGAAATCTTAAACACACAGCAGGAAGATGTCCATTCCTAGACAATCCTAGACAGTTTGCACATATCTATGACCCTCACATCATCGAATCATATTATGGTGTGTGATTCTGTGATTTGAATAGTTTAGATTAACAATGAAACAAAGAACACATCTGACATATCTTAAAATCCATGATAGGCTTGTATTCTAGCATTCTAGGTCCCTTCATATTTAAACAAATGCTATAAACTTGAGTCAAGGAAAAGGTCATAAAATCATGGTTTAACATGTTTTAAAGACATACTTTTATAAAGGGTTATCAAAAGTGGAGATTGTGGGAAGTGAGAAATATAGAGTGAAACTTAGCAATGGAATACCATCGTATATCCAGAAGTAAACTAACACAAAAATGCCTAAAACATTTTTGACAAAGAAGAACAAACCAAACGTAGGAAAAATAAAATATTCTTCAATGTTGCTGCTACAAGTATATATATATATATGTGTGTGTGTGTGTGTGTGTGTGTGTGTGTGTGTGTGTATATATATATATATATATATATATATATATATTATAAAAACAATCAAACTGATTGATCAGTTTCACCTTGCACAATACTCCAGTCCTAAAAATTTACTTTAACATAATACTTGATACACAAAATTTCATAAAAAGTTGTAAATAAACATGAGCACTTACTGCTCAGACAAGAACAGCAATATAGAAATGAGTCCACAATAATATGAAACACTATTGTAGTAAAATATTTTCCCTCAATAGGACAAAACAGCAACCTGAATATTAGGTAAAATATTAGGAAAAAATTTCACTAGCAATAAAACTGTTAGAGTCTTCATATCCAAAATATTTTAGAATCTAAAGCAATAGCCTTCCTATACTCAAAGATTAAGAAGTCTGAGAAAGAAATTATGGAACTAACACCCTTCACAATACCCACAAACAATATAAAGTATCTTGGTTTGGCTTTCTCATACATGTGAGAGATCTATTTGACTAGAACTCCAGGTGTGTATAGAAAGAAATCAAAGAAGACCTCAGAAAATGGAAAAAAAAAACTTCCATGCTTCTGGATTGGCAGGATTAATATAGTAAAAATGGCCTTGTTGCCAAAAGCAATATACAGAATAAATGCAATCCTCATCAAAATGCCACTCAAATCTTCATAGAGTTAGAATGCGAAATTCTCAAATTCATCTGGAATAACAAAAAACCCAGGATAGATAAAATTATTCTCAACAGAATTTGAAAAAGAATTGAAAGAAGTTCCCCCACAATCTGTATCCTGGACCTCAGGCAGTTCTACAGATCAAGAGTGTTAAAACCTGATTAGTATTGGTACAGTGACAGGCAGGTCGGTCAATGGAATTGAACTGGTGACCCATAAATTAACCCACACACCTATGACCATGTAATTTTTAACAAAGAAACTAAAATCATTCAGTGGAAAATGTAGCCTTTTCAACAAATGGTGCTAGGTCATCTGGTGGCCAACATGTAGAAGAATTCAAATTGACCCACTCTTATCTCCTCATACTAAGCACAAATACAAGTAGATGAAGGACCTCCACATAAAACCAGACACAGTGAAAATAATAGGAAAGAAACTGGGGACACCCTTGAGGATATGGGTAGAGTGGAATTGTTCCTGAACAGAAAACCAATAGCTTATACTCTAAGATCAAGAATTGAAAAATAGGTCCACATAAAATTTGCAAAGATTGGTATCACAAAGGACACTGTCAAAGGAAAAAATGACAACCAACAAATTAGGAAAAGATCTTCAGCAACCCTATATCTGACAGAGAGCTAATATCCAATATAAACTAAGAACTAAAGAAGTTAGACTCCAGGGAGCCAAATAACTCTATTAAAAATGGGAACAGTGCTAATAAAATAATTTTTACCTGAAAAATTTTGAATGGCTGAAAAATCACCTTAAGTAATGTTCAACATCATTGATCATTAGGGAAATGCAAATCAAAACAACTCTGAGATTTCACCACAAACATGTTAGAATGGCTAAGATAAAAAAATCAGGAGACATGAGGTTTTGGGAGAGATGTAGAGAAAGAGGAACACTCCTCCACTGCTGGAGGTATTGCAGGCTGGTAAAACCAATATAGAAAACAGTCTGGTGGTTCCTCAGAAAACTTGACATACCACTTCCAGAGGACCCTTCTATACCCCTTGTAGGCATACACCCTGTCATGCAATAAGGACACATGCTCAAATTCATTCATGAGCAGCCTTATTTATAATATCCTGAAACTGGATCGACCCCAGATGTCCCTCAAAAGATGAATGGATACAGAAAATGTGGTGTATTTACACAATGGAAGACTACTCAGCAAGTAAAAACAATGACTTTATGACATTTTTTTGGCAAATGGGTGGAAATGGGAAATATCGTCCTGAATGAGATAACCCAATCACAAAACAGCACATATGAAATGCAGTCATCAACAAGTGGATATTAGCTCAGAAGCTCTGAGTACCCAAGACACAGTTCACATATCAAATGTTTCCCAAGAAGAAAGAAAGAAAGTGTCCTGGATCTGGAAAGACTTGAAGCAGCAATGTAGGGGATTAGCACGACAGAGAAGTAAGAGGGTTTGGTTTGGGAATCAGTGGAGAGCAGAGGACTTATGGGGTTTATGGGAAAGGGGAACATAAGGGCGGAAAATATTTGGAACATATGAAAATTAATGATACATTTTTGTCATAACAAATGTAATCTGTTTTGAGGACATATTCCATAACTTATTTTTGTTTTTATATTTTATGAACATAAAATCAAGTTAAAAATTCATTTTGAAAAAATCATTTTAAGAAGAAAGGTACAATGGAGATACCATAAATTTTAATATTTTCAGACTTTGTTAGTTTCTTCTTCAATAACTCTATCATAAACTTTTGCAAATATGTGTATCAAATGGTATATTTGAATATTTTATTATAGTAAACAGTGTTCTCAATAACTACATTTGTGGTAGTATTAACAAAGTTAAACTTTTTCTCAAGCAGTTTATTAAATTTGTTTCCCATGCGACTATTATCAGTATTTACGTTTAGCAATCTCATATTTTTTTATTAAATCCCACACAAGGAAAGAAATGATCTATGCTTCATTTTGTTCTTTGCAAGTAGAATCTGAAAACTTATTTTCTCAAAATTTTCAATGACTCTAGAAGAATCTTAGTTCCACTCATCAAAGTATAAAAGGTAAAACACTATTGTGAACAGCAAACACAAGACATGGATCCAAAAAAGCTGTAGAAAAGAATATGAAGAATCTGCATTCAAATAAATTATCATTTCAAAAGAAAAAATACAGTAAAATGTTATAGTTCAAGATGAGTTTACCTTTCATGTTTCTTCCTGGGGTGTGCAAGCAAACATGAGATGAAAAGAAGACAGCAACGTGGAAAATAAAGATGGATGAAATTAATACAAATGCATTCCCTAGTGTCTTCCATATTAGTTTTATTCCAAATTGTAAGTAAGTTTTAGCTCTCTATACTAGAATATAAAGTATATTTTGTAAAGTTAAGGATCATATAGTGATAGTTTATTACAGAACTCAAAACATTATTCCAGGATGCCAAGGAACAATTTGTTATCCTTTATCTTAGAATTTGTAGAAGCTTATGTTGGGTGCTCTACCAGTAAAACACACTCAAACAGGCATACACACATCCATCTCAAACACACACATACACACACACACACAGACACACACACACACACACACAGACACACACACACACACAAAGGACAGATACACAGAAAAATCCTCTTCCCATATTGACAAACCCTCTATCTCTCCCTATCTAGATTCTTCAACTCCATTCTTCCACTGTCTTAAATAGACATGCATACACACACAGACACACACAGACACTCACACACAGACACACACAGACACACACACACACACACACACACACACAAAGTACAGATACACACAGAAAAATCCTCTTCCCATATTGACAAACACTCTATCTCTCCTTATCTAGATTCTTCAACTCCATTCTTCCATTGTCTTAAATACACATGCATACACACACACACACACACACACACACACACAGACACACACACACACACACATACACACAAACACACACACATGCACACAGAGGGAAAAGCCTTCAAATATCATAAACCATACACACGAACACTCAGAATTATTGTACACAATTTCTTTGATTTAATGATGTGTTATAAATAGGGTTGTGATTCCTAGAGATATGTATTACACTGGTTCTAATAGAAGCAGAGAAATGTTAGTTTGCTTTGTGATTGCTAGCTCCAACTTCAAAAATCAGAAATATTAAGTAGATACAAATGAGAATAGAAAGCATGTTTCTCCATTTTTTATTTGATAAGGAACAAGAAATGGAGTAAAGCATACTTTATCCATGAAGTGGCCCTTCTACTTGATGAAATGATTAAGTTATCTCCTTGTGCAAAACAGACTTATTGGCAATCATATGTCTGCTTAATGAGAATGTAAAGCTAATAAATAAGACAAGTAAATGATATGACAGTAATCTACATGTCTGCATGATAGGATGTGTACTATTCTCTGTACTTTCAAAATGTTATTGTCTTTTACTTATTTTTTTGAAACAGAATTGGTTTCATCTCTTTACCCTTTTCTTGCTTTACAATGTGAGAATTGTGAGATGCACCTTTTGTGCTCAGAGTTTTTAAAGGGCTGCTGTTTAGATTTCCTGTCTCAGAGTTTTTACTATGTGGATTTCTTTGTCAAGTTAACAAAAATTGGAGTTATAATGGAAAAAGAAGCTGCAGGTAAGGAAATACCTTTATGGAAAAGATTGTAAATCAATTTATCAATGTCTGGTCAAGCAGGGAGTTTCCTTTGTGCATGTACTATGCCTGGAATGGTAGATTTGGGTTCTATAAGAAACCAAGCAGAGTAAGACATGAGAAGCATTTTCCATACTGGGAAAGGGACATGAGAAATGTCCCTTGTCAATTACAAATTGGTAGCATGAGCTGTAGACTGGAGCAGGCTACCAGGTCTGTATACTTAATTACTTTGTTTACCTGATGTTCTAATGCAAATATCTTTGCATTTGTCCATTTTTCGTGGCTTTCTTTATGTAAAGAATGTTCCACAACAAGTAAGGGAACATGTAAAAAGAGCCTCAAGCCATCCATCACATGAAAACTATGTTAATTTAATATTGAGTCCATTATACTGTATCTCAGCTGAGAATACATGAGACCCATATATTTCCAATAGTTCTTCTATATCCCATTGTATTGAATCCTTTATTCCATGTTTCTTTGTAATTTCAGGGGAAGAAGGTATTTCACTTCCCTAGTCACCCTAGTGTGATTTGTAGTAGAATTTATATGTTGTATGGGAGTATTTTAAGAAAGGAGTGAGATATTTCTGGTAATATTTGAAAGTAATATTTAGTTTTGCAAGTTAGAAGATCTATAATATTGCAAAACGAGTTTACTACAATGAGTAATTTTGACTCTGGTCAGTAAAAATGGAATAAGATAATTATATAACAAATTCACTTTCTCAACATTCCTGATATTCTAGAGTGCTATAAGCATTGCCTGTGATATCACCATTATGATAGAGTACTGATTCCCTAAAAATATTAAATTACACACACAATAATGGAGGCCATGTCAAAGAGTCTTTGTGAGAAATAGAATTGGACATTCAAAGGGAATGGCAGGAATATCTAAAAATCCATCTAAATGTCCAGAGTGAACATACGTATGTGGTAATAGGGAGGCATAGGGATTATTGGGAAGAACTTCTTGCAGAAGGGAAAATTGAGATATTTCAAGAATTGGTGCATTTGGAAAGCAAATAGATTTTCCTGTTTATCATAATTCCTGAAAAGCAAGTATTTAAAAATGTTATATATCTCTATATTAAGTTTAATCTTGATGGATCCATACTGTTTGCTGTTCTAAAACAATATTCTAACATTGCCAATGGCTGAGCATAGGGCATTTAGCATTGCAGTTGAAGTTGACCATCGACTGTCAGATCAGGGCTAATGTTTCTCAGTTGAAGACAGTTTGTGTTATCATTTAATTCACCTTGTCTCTTTTTCATGTGCAATTTTTCCCTGAATATAATAACGGGGAGAGAAAGATTCTTCTGATTATGTGAACTATTGTTGTCAGCACTTCTCTGGCACTGTTGTGAAGAGAGTGACACACTTTGCTTTCTGAATTCTCTTCTGAAAGCATCAGGCATTTTTCTAGTACCACTAAGCAATAGTAGATAAAGTGGAACAATACTGTATCCATTTGCCAACTCAATGGTTTTCTGCCTTTCAATTGGGCCCCCAAAATTATTATTTTGAACAGTTGATGATTTTTTTTTGTGCATGAGACTTTGGCTTAGAGAAACACAGGAAGAATTCTAGCTATATCTCCACTTTAGCTGAGTGCACAGTACAGCCATTTTTTCCTAGATTTTGATCACATGGATCTTGATTTATTTTAAGCCTGGTTGCATTGACTGAGTTTGTTAAAATCCCATGAACACTGTAGTCAGACTAAGCATCTGTGAGGAGGCAGAATAGCCCCTGGCTCTTTAGATATTCTCAACTCTACAATGTGATAGGAGAGCTTATGTCCATAGATTTCTACAAGTCAATATACAAACAAAATCTAAGTGTTTCAATTTTCTATGCACATTTGTTAACTCTTTGTAAATTAGGGTTGTCTATCAATCTTCTAAGAATACTCATTCTGAAATTGTATCCAAGTTCACATACATTTTTATATCTTGTGCGGTTGACAGTCAAAATCCCAAGTAATTCTTCTCACAAGACACAGTTGAATATGGCATTGTAGGGGCTGATCCAACAATAGAAGCTGATTACAAGTAAGAGAATAGATACTTGATATTAAATCCTTAGCCCTACCTGTGCTTTGGAGAAAGTATAAGCAGTGTGTCATAATCCATGACACCAATGTTAGGTCTTTGATGTCAGTCCCATCTTCTTAATTTACAGATTTAGTCAATAATGAGGGTGTTCCTGTGCCCTGTCTTACATGTGTAAATCAATTCTGGGTCAGAAGAACTAGAATCTTGTTCAAGAGTTAGAAGGGGAATAGATCCATCTCCTTCTTCTAATCAAAATAAAAGTCTGAGAAATGATAGATATCAGGGATTATAGCAGTGGAGAATAAATTCTCAGAATATATTAGGAAAGATCTTCACGAGTGGTGACATCTTTGAGGTACTAAGTGTTGAGATTTGGTGACTTATTTTCTACTTCCCTGTCAGGTGATTTGGTGCGTGCTCATGATAGCAGCACATGTGAACTGTGAAATTAATATCTTGTGCTAAATGTATTTTGAGTTACACTTGATGAAAATTTTATTCTAATGCTAACAGTTTGAGAGAATATAATTCTTTCAGGTTTTAAAGAGTGTAGAAACATTAGATTGTGAAGATTTCTGAAATTTTTTGTCTTCTAAGTTTGCCATGGTTAATTGACACATGGACGTTCCAGATCAGTTTAAATTCCAATGTGGATAGGAGAGTGACTACTGAATTCATAACAGATAATAACAACAGTCAAAAAACTTTCTCTATTTTGAAATGGGCATCATGTGTGTAGAGAGTGGTAGTAATCCTGTACAATTGTGGATGACAGCAGAGATGATTTTCATTCTCCATGTTGACCTCCATTTTAACCAACACACTTTGTAGAAAAGGCGTTTTTTCCCACTACATGGATTTAGCTCTTTATCAAAGATCAAGTGACCATAGGTATCTGTGTTCATTGCTTGGACATCATTTCTATTACACTGATTTACCTGCCTGTCACTGTACAAAGATCATGCAGTATTTAACACTATTGCTTTGTAGTGTGGCCTGAGGTCCAGGATGCTGATTCCCCTGGAACTACTTTCTGATGAAACATTTTTACCTATACTGTTTCTTGTTGTTGTTATTTCAGAAGAATTGCTTTACTAACAATATGGATTGCATCGAATCTGTAGATTGCTTTTAGTAAGATGTCCAGGTTTACTATAGTAATCCTGCCAATCCAAGAGCATGGGAGAATTTTTTCTATTCTCTGAGATGATCTTTTAATTCTTTCTTCAAATCTTGAAGTTTTGGTCATACATACGTTTCACTTTTTCGGGTATAATCACACCAGTATAATTTATATTGTTTGTGGCTATTGTGAAGAGTGTCATTTCACTAATTTCTCTCTCAGCCTGATATCCTTTGAGTATAGGAAGGCTACTGATATGCCTGAGGAAATTTTATATCCAGTCACATTGCTGACGTTGTTTACCAGCTATGGGAATACTCTGTTTTTTTTGGGGGGGGGGAGGGGTGTTGCTTAAAAAACTGTCCTATCATCTGTAAATAATGATAATTTTTCTTCATCCTTTGAATAAATATAAATATCCATTTGAACGCCTTTGGTTTTCTCATTGCTCTAACTGGAACTTTAAGTACTATATTGAATAAATATATAGAGTGAGGGTAGCCTTGCCTAGTTGCTTATTTTAGTGGGATTGTTTCAAGTTTCTCTCCATGTAGTTTGATGTTGGCTACTGGTTTCCTCTATTTCATTTACAATGTTTAGGTATGGGCCTTGAATTCCTGTTGTTTCCAAGACTTTTCACTAGTTTTCCTCATATATAAACTCATTTCATTTTGCTGTTGAGAATGTCAGGTTTCTCTCAGTAACTCACAAATGCCACATTACACAGTTTCTCCTTTTTGAATCTTTTAAGAATGACCCTGCCTCTTCATACATATCACAATCCGATATTCAGTCTTTGAGACTTATACATTAATTAATCATTCAATCATTCACATTTTTTTGTATCTAAGAAAAATGCACTATAAATAACATTGGTTTTCTCTGCACAATTTTTAAAGGCATTCATTAGCCATATGCTCTGCAAGGATTTTTTATTAATATTAATTATTTAAATCTGAATAATTTCTCTTAATTTTTCTTTTTTCTACATTCTTATGTTTCCTAGTTACTAGATTTGTTGTTTCTATATTCTATGTTTACATTCCAAATGCTTTCCCCTTTCCCAGTTCCTTCCACCCACCATAAGTCCCATAATTCCTCTCCCCCCAAACTATTTCCCAATCATTCCCCCTCTCCCCATGGTTTCTCTACAAAACTGGATCCAATCTTTACAGGCCCAGTGTCTTCTCCTTTCTTCTTCTTGGGAATCATTTGACTTCCTAATTGTGCCTTGAGAATTTAGGGCTTTTGGCCTCATTAATATCCACTCATCAGTGATTGAATTTCATGTGTATTCATTTGTGATTGGGTTAATTCACTCAGGATGATATTTTCCAGGTCTAACCATGTACCAACAAATTGCTTGAATTCATTATATTTAATGGCTGAGTAGTATTCCATTGTATAAATATACCACATTTTCTGTATCCATTCCTCCTTCGAGGGACATCTGGGCTCCTTCCAATTTCTGGCTATTATAAACAAGGCTGCTATGAACATTGTGGAGCATGTGTCTTTATTGTATGCAGGGGAATTCTCTGGGTATATGCCCAGGAGTGGTATGATAGGGTCTTCTGGAAGAGACATACCCAATTTTCTGAGGAACCATCAAACTGATTTCCAGAGTGGTTTTACCATTTTGCAATCCCACCAACAGTGGAGGAGTGATCCTCTATCTCCACATCCTCATCAGTACTTGCTGTCTCTTGAGTTTTTAATCTTAGCCATTCTGGATATTCACAATATTATTTTATAATAATGGTTATTTTATAAACTATTCCCACAAAACTTTTTTCAGAATGGCCAAACAGCAACTGTGATTCTTAATACATCCTACACATTAATTGTTGATAAAGACGATTGGGTTATAGGCATGAAGTGTAACTTAGTGGTAGAGTGTTTCTGTAGTATAAAAAAAATTCCTCAGACGCAAATTGAGATCTAGGGGCATTCAGGGAAGTAAAAGTGCTCACTTAATATGACTTATGGACTACAAGAAGAGGAATAACCCTATAAATACATTTAAGTCACTCTAAGTTTCAGTCACCACAGCATGTCCTCCAAGCTTTCCAAATTTCTTCTTGTAATTTTAATAGGAGAAGACATCAATCTTGGGTTAAATTATCAGAAACATCAATAATGCATAGATATATCTATATAATACATTTTTATTATTGTACACGTATATTTAGAACTATACATATACACAAATATACAGAGAGAGAGAGAGAGAGAGAGAGAGAGAGAGAGAGAGAGAGAGCAAAAAGGAAAGAGGCAAAGACAAAGAGACAGAATAATGCAAATTTAAATATAAATGCATTTCCAAACTCATAAAACCAGATAAATAACTTATAAAATTCCTTGACTGAAGAATTAAAATAATATAATGGCTCAGTAAGTAAAGATACATGCTACCAAGTTTAAATCCAGAGTTACTTCTCTCTTATACAATCATGAAGTCTTCAATTTACTTATGTCTCATGACCCCTTATAGCACTGAAATTGTTGTCTGCTAAATTTACACACTTACTGAAAATCTCACATTTCATTTCTAATTTTGTTAATTTGGACAGAGTTTGCTAAAAGTGACATGAAGACTGTAGTCAGCCAAAACATGTGTGAGGAGGTGGAGTAATCCCTTGTACTTTAGATACTCTCAATTATACACAATTACAGGAAAGCTTATGTCTATTGATTTTGACATCTCAATATATGAACAAAATCTAAGTATTTCACTGTTTTCTACGCACATTTGTTAACTCATTTTAAATTAGGGTTGTCTACCAATCTTCTACGGATACTCATTGGGAAATTTATCAAACTTCCAGGCATTTTTCTATCTTGTGGGGTTGACAGCCAAAATCCCCATTAATTCTTCTCCCAAGACACAGGTGAAGATGTAAATGTAGAGGCTGACCAAACAATACAAACTGATTACCATTAAGAAAATGGATACTTGAGATTTAATCCTTAATGCTACCTGTGCTTTGGAGAATAAACATGCAGTGTGTCAGACTCAATGATACCAATGTGAGGTCTTTGAAGTCAATCCCATCTTTTGGTTTTACAGATTTAGTCAATAACTTCAGCGTGTTCCTATGCCCAGTCTTAAAAGAGTAAATCATCTCTGTGTCAAAAGAACCAGAATCTTGTTCAGGAGTTAGATGGAAATTAGGACCTTCTTCTAATCAAATAAAAGTCTGAGAAACAGAATTTAGGCATGAAGGCAGTAGAGAATACATTCTCAGAATATATTTGGAAATATCTTCACAAGTGGTGACAGGTTTTAGACTGTACATGTTGAGATTTGGTGACCTTTTCTCCTTCCCTGTCAGGTGATCTGGTGCTTGTTCACGATAGTAGCATATGTGCATTGTTCTCATATTTTCCATCTTAATTTTTGACTAGAAAGCCTAAGGTCATTATGTTCCTTCTGTTAAATATATCCTATGTGTCTCTGTGTCTTTGAATGTCTTCCTCTCCTTCACTTTCTTGACTTCTTTCCAAACTGTTTGTTTATGCATATTGTGTTTTGTTTCCTTCAATATCATTGTCCAGATATCCCCATTTTGTCCTTAGTATAAGTAAACCTCTCTCTTTCTAGGTGGTATCTAAGAGGCTCACTCTCCACATCACTATGCATTGCCTATCCGGTCACATTATAGTCACATTAGTATTACTTGGGTAGTTTTTAAAACATGTCTGCTGTTTGATCTCATCTTCAGAATTTTTTGCAATGTAGCCCACTTCAGAAATGGGTATCAGTAATATACAGATTCTGTTTTGAATACAGTAGAAAATATTTGCCATGTCTTTGTTTAGCAAAGACCTGGTTACTAGACTCTTGAAGACCTAATAGATTAGAATGGCTGTACAGATCTATTAGTAAGACCAGCCAGATAACCTCTAGGTGTAACAAAGATTCTGTTGGCTGTCAGCCAGAAACCAAGAGGAACCATCAAAATTTCACATTATATAAGAACAGGTACTGGAGAATATCATGCTGACTGAAGTGATCTCATCATATGTGAACTCTCATGGGATGCACGTACTGATAAGAGGATATAAGCCCAGAAGCTCAGATACACAAGAAACAGTTCACATATAAAATGATATCCAAGAAAAAGAAGGAAGATGCCCCTGGTCCCGGAAAGCCGAGATGCAGCAGTATGGGGAATAACAGGACAAGTGTGCAGGAGGGGATTTTTTGGGGAACAAGGGAAGGGAATAGGGCTTTTGGAACATTTGGAGAGGGAGTATCAAGGAAAGAGGAAAACATTTTAAAATATATTAAAGAATATATCTAATAATAAACGAAAAGCAAATGAAGTTCATTTTCATTGTTGAGGACTTGTGTGTTTTAATCATCAGTGTTAGTAAAATGAATTACTGTGAGGTGGGCAGTGTGCCTCCTTTTGTATTTTGTGGAATACTGTGGAATTTATGTTATTAGCTCTTCTTTGAGATTCCTGTCGAATTCTGCATTAAAATTATCTGGCCTTGAACATCTTTTCTTGGGTGATTTTAACTAGTACATCTATTTCTTGAGAAATTAAAGAACTTTTTAAATAGTTTACCTCATCTTGATTCAATTTTGGTGTTTCCTTTTACAGGAATAAAAATCATTTGTTTCATTAAGAATTTCCAACTTTGTGGAATACAGCCTTTTGAAGTAAGTTCTACATACACTTTAAAAGTCTTGGGTCTGTTATTATGTCTCACTTTTGATTTCAGGGTTTGTTTATTAGAACATTGTCGCTGTCGGATGTGGGGTTGGTGAAGATCTTTTCCCACTTTGTTGGTTGCCGTTTTGTCCTTTTTACAGTGTCCTTTGACTTACAGATACTTTGTAATTTTATGAGGTCCCATTTATCAATTCTTGATCTTAGAGCATAAGCTATTGGTGTTCTGTTCAGAAACTTTCCCCCTGTGCCCATGTTCAACCTCATTAGTCATCAGGGAAATGCAAATCAAAACAACCCTGAGATTCCACCTCACACCAGACAGAATGGCTAAGATTAAAAACTCAAGAGACAACAGGTGTTAGTGACGATTTGGAGAAAGAAGAACACTCCTCCACTCTTGGTGGGATTGCAAAATATTAAAACTGCTCTGGAAATCTGTTTGGAAGTTCATCTGAAAATTGGGCATGTCACTTCCAGAGGACCCTGGCATACCACTCCTGGGCATATACCCAGAGGATTCCCGTGCATGCAATAAAGACACATGTTCCACTATGTTTATAGCAGCCTTGTTTATAATAGCCAGAAGTTGTAAGGAGCCCAAATATCCCTCAAAGGCAGAATGGATACAGAAAATGTGGTATATTTATACAATGGAGTACTACTCAGCAATTAAAAATAATGAATTCATGCAATTTGTAGGTAAATGGTTAGATCTGGAAAATATCATCCTAAGTGAGCTAACCCAATCACAAAAGAATACACACGAAATGCAATCACTGATAAGTGGATATTATTGAGTCCAGAAGCCCTAAATACTCAAGGCACAATTAGCAAGTCAAATGATTCCCAAGAAATAGAAGAGAGGAACCTGGGTCTGTAAAGATTGGATCCAGTTTGGAGACCCCGTACAGAGAAATCGTTGGGGGCGTGAATGTTTGGTGAATATTTGTGCGGGAGAGGAATTATGGGACGTATGTTGGGGGGAACTGGGAAAGGGGAAAGCCTTTGAAAGGTAAACATAGCATATAGAAAATAAAATAAAAAAGAACATTGTCTCTATGTTTTTTCTTAGTTTATCTATTTTATTTCATGTTAACTTTCTTCAAGATTCATTTCTTCTGTTCATTGATTCTTTGTATTCTTTCCATTTTTACTAACTGAATGAGTCCTATGTCTGTTATTATGTCTTGCTTTTGATTTCTGAGTTTGTTTATTTGAACATTGTCATTATTGTTTTTCTTAGGTAAGCTATAGTTTTATATTATGTTAATTTTCTTCAACATTCATTGCTTCTTTTCATTGACTCTTTGTATTTTTTTCTTTTTTACTCACTGAATGACTCCTGCCCTCATATTAATGTATTCTTGCCTTCTACTCCTTCTTTGTTATTCTTTCTTCCTATTTTCCCTAGTTGTATTCTGGTGAACTTTTAAATTGCTGATATGAGAAATTTCTAATTTCCATATTCTGGCACTTATTGCTGTGAATTTCCCTCCAAGTACTGCTTTCCCTCATATTTCAGAAGCTGGTGTATGATATACTTTCATTTTCATTGAATTTGAGAAAAAATTTAATTCCATTATTTTTTCTTTTCTTACCCTGATATCATTGTTCATTGTGATGTTTAATTTCAATGAATTTGCCAAACTCTACTGTTACAGTTGTTATCAAGCTTTAATCCATGTTGATCATTCAGGATATGATACAATATTTCTATTTTCTGTTGTCAATTGAGTCTTGCTCTTTGTATGGTGATTTTGGACAATTGCACATGTGGTTCTAAGTAAAATGAATATTTCTTTGTGTTTGGTTAAAATTTTGTATAGAAGTCTGTAAATTCCATTTGACTAGTGATACTTTCTACTTTCATTATTACTCTAATTTGTTTCCTTTTTATTTATTGGATATATTCTATATTTACAATTCATTTCCCTTTTTCTGGTTCACCACCCACCAAGGTCCCACATCCCCCTTTCCCTTCCCATGTTCCCTCATCCACCCACTCCCACCTCACTGTTCTTGTACTCCCCCACAATGATGTTTTGGTCCATTCTAGCACCAGTGTCTGCTCCTTTCTTCTTGTGAGACATCACTTGATATGTGATTTACTTCTTTGGTATTCCAAGCTTCTAGGCTAATATTCACTTATCAGTGACTGTATACCATGGGTATTCTTTTGAGACTGGGTCACCTCACTTAGTATGACATTCTCCAGTTCCATCCATTTCTCTAAGAATTTCATTAATTCATTGTTTCTAATGGCTGAATAGTAACCCATTGTGTATATATACTGCATTGTTTGTATCCATTCCTCTGTTGAGGGACATCTGGGTTCTTTCCAGCTTCTGGCTATTATGTATAAGGCTGCTATGAACATAGTGGAGCATGTATCCTTATTGCATGCTGGGGAATCTTCTGGGTATATTCCCAGGAGTGGTATGGCTGGGTCCTCCGGAAGTATCACGTCCAGTTTTCTGAGGAAACGCCAGACTGATTTCCAGAGTGGTTGTACCAGCTTGCATTCCCACCAGCAGTGGAGGAGTGTTCCTCTTTCTCCACATCCTCGCCTGATGTCTTCTGAGTTTTTAATCTTAACCATTCTGACTGGTGTGAGTTGAAATCTCAGGGTTGTTTTAATTTGCATTTCCCTAATGACTAATGATGTTGAACATTTTTAAGGTGTTTCTCAGCCATCCGAATTTCTTCAGGTGAAAAGTCTCTATTTAGCTCTGTACCCCATTTTTGGATTGGGTTATTTGATTTTCTGGGGTCTGACCTCATGAGTTCTTTGTATTCATTGAAAATTAGCCCTCTGTCAGATGTAGGGTTGGTGAAGATTTTTTCCCCAATTTGTTGGTTGCCGATTTATCCTTTTTACAGTGTCTTTTGCCTTACAGAATCTTTGTAGTTTTATGAGGTCCCATTTGTCTATTCTTGCTCTTACATCATAAGCAATTGGTGTTCTGTTCAGGAATTTTCACCCTGAGCCAATGTCCTCAAGGGTCTTCCCCAGTTTCTTTTCTAATAGTTTCAGTGTGTCTGGTTTTATGTGGAGGCCCTTTATCCACTTGGAGTTGAGCTTAGTGCAAAGAGATAAGAGTGGAAGAGCAATCCTCAAATTCATCTGGAATAACAAAAAAAACAGGTTAGCTAAAACTATCATCAACAGCAAAAGAACTTCTCGGGGAATCAGTATCCCGGACCTCAAGCAATATTACAGAGCAGTGGTATTAAAAACTGCATGGTATTGGTTCAGTGACAGGTCGGCATATCAGTGGAATAGGATATAAGACCCTGAATTGAACCCACACATCTATGGCCAATTGATCTTCGACAAAGGAGCTAAAAACATCCAGTGGAAAAAAGATAGCCTTTTCAACAGATGGTGCTGGCTCAACTGGAGGTCAACATGCATAAGAATGAGAGTTGATCCACTCTAATTTTTTTTTTCTTAATGTCAAGTCATCAGGTTTGAATTAGGTGTTAGTTAGCCACACTTTATATGTGAGTTTTGATGTAGGATTTCTTGCTACCATAGTTCTTCCCAGTGTTTATTTCTACAAAAGTGTATGTCCTTGTGGTTGTAATTTTTTTTGTGCAGAATTGAAATTTATTTTTGGGAGATATTTCCTTTTATATAAATGTAGTATCCTTCTCTGTTCACTTTGCTTAATTTTGGTTAAAACATTTTATTAGATATTAGACTGACTACCAGACCATTTTTTATAAATGTCTTTTAGGACTGAAAATTATGTTTACATATATTTCTTTTGAAGATCTTCCCCTTTATTCAAAGTTCTTTGCTACACATCCTACTGGGGTAAAAACAAAACAAAACAAAACAAAAAAAAATAAAAAATAAAAACTTATTCTTTGGAAGAAGGTGATTGATTGCCAATGAATATTTTATTTATTTATTAATTTATATACTTATTTATTTATTTATTGGTATGTCAATATGATTATTTTACACCTGTGCTTAATTTGTCTTGATTGTTTTCATTTTTTTTTCCTTTTTTTTATTCTATATTCTTTGTTTATATTTCAAACGCTTTCCCCTTTCCCATTTCTCCCCCCCCATATATCCCATAAGTCTTCAGTCGTCTCCCCCCCCAAAAAATATTTGCCAATCACCCCACCACCACCATTTCACTGTTCTGGGTCTACAAATCTGGATCCAACCTCTTCAGGCCCTGGGTCCTTTCCTTTCTTCTTCTTGGGAATCATTTGACTTGCTAATTGTGCCTTAGTTATTTAGGGCTTCTTGGCTCATTAACATCCACTTGAATCAGTTTTGAATATGAGATTAAGTTCCCAGTATCCTTGTATATAAATATACATTTTGAGTCATATTACATGAATCGAGTGGATGTGTGGGAGAGTGGATAAGTACTATGACCATTGAGAGATGAAAATGGTAGAAAGCAGAATGGAAATAAAAAGGGCAAATGGTTAGGAAATTAGACAGACCCAGCTTCCTTACTCTTCATGGTCTGGTATGACTCTTCTGCTAAGAATCTTGTATTCTGGGGTAGAATTCAATAGTAGGCATATGTGTTCTATTATAATACACACTGTATCATTTTCCACATTTTAACAGTATTTGATGTTTCTTCCTGGATGTGATTTGAAATATCAGCAGGTAACAAGGCATGTGAAATTCTCCCCATCCCGATATTCATTCTGGTCCTTTTTTAGGAGATACAATTGCTCATATTGATTAACAGCTGTACTTTCAGAAAGCAATGACACATTTCTGCATGATGATTGGAAAGATGTATCCCAGGAGAATCGCCTGAAAATGTTACCTCTGTTTCTGGTTGGTATTAGGACAACATCATCAGGGAGGTTAAATCTATTCTGCAAGATATCTTTGTTCTCTCCCTTGAATACACTGTTGTATCATGAAAAGTTCTGTGCATCCCCTGTGATGTCACCAGTGTTGAAACCACACTAATACCTCATTTGTATCAATATCTTCCAATACTAATAATTCATTATTGAAGAGTGTCCTGGGGAGAAATAATGGGAGCGCAGAGATCAGAGAGATGCTGAAGGAACCTGTACTGCCAGGTGAGAGAAAATAGAGTGGTCGTGTGGAAAGTACAGTGAGACCTTTGCAGAGCATATGAATTTCTGATGACAGTAGACGCCAGCAGGCCCTTGTGGTTATCTTAAAAGTGCTCTACAATACCTTAGTCAGTGTATAATATCTGCTTCTTATTTGCCTCACCTCCACAATTATACTCAATATCTGACTCTGGAGTTTAAGCAGGAGCTAGAATCCATGGTGAGAATCATGAAGCAATGGAATCATTCGATTTTGTTGACACAAGGACAAGGGCATAAGGTTTCTAATATGTTGCTGTTAAAGTGTGCCTCCTGGTCTACTGACTGAGATCATGTACCCAAAGATTTCACCACACAGTCAGAAAACCTTTTCTGGCAATGGGCCAGGATACAAATTTCTTAATCACCATAATGATCCAGAGAGGAGTATTCTTCGGTGTAGGATTAAGACACAGACAGATTTCATTTGAATCATTAGGTCACCTGTTATGGGATTCTATCTCCCTTTGGACAGGCACTACCACAGCTAAAATCTTTTAACTATTCAGCAGAACACGCAACATATACCCATCAACTGTGTTTTTCTTTCAAATCTTGGAGAATAAGAAAACTGAATTTTAAAGGAACATTAAGAAGCAAAAGAAAGAGTCCAACTTATCACACGAGTCTCTTGGACACCGTAATTTCACGCAGCCAAGCTGTAATGCAGGTGGAAGCTGTGTGATATTTACTGGGAAAAGTCTTGTATGGCAAGGCTATCCAAGATGAATGTCGCTGTGGGCCTCCTTGGCCGGAGATAGGGCTGAGCTGAATTTCTCATGGCAAGCTTTGTCTGCGTGACCCTTTTTTCTGACTTGTTCCTTTACTTATGAAATGTCCCTGATAGCCGGAGGTGCGAGCATCCAGGCGTGATGGTTCACTGAGAGTTTATTCTTTGAGCTACAGCACTGGCCATGATTTATCTTCTAGAGATCCATTGCTTTGCTTTTGATCAGCTGTAGAGTTATTACCTAGATACATTAAAGAATTAGCAGACCAGTAGCCAACATCAAGGTAAATGGAGAAAATCTTGAAGCAATCCCTCTAAAATCAGGGACTAGACAAGGCTGTCCCCTCTCGCCATTTCTCTTCAATATAGTACTTGAGGTACTAGCTAGAGTAATTCGACAACAGAGGGAAGTCAAAGGGATACAAATCGGAAAGGAAGAAGTCAAACTATCCCTATTTGCAGATGATATGATAGTTTACTTAAGTGACCCAAAAACCTCCACCAGAGAACTCCTGCAACTGATAAACAACTTCAGCAAAGTGGCTGGCTATAAAATCAACTCAAGTAAATCAGTATCCTTCCTATAAGCGAAGGATAAGCAGGCCAAGAAAGAAATTAGGGAAATGACACCCTTCACAATAGCCACAAATGATATAAAGTATCTTGGAGTGACGCTAACCAAACATGTGAATGATTTATACGGCAAAAACTTCAAGTCTCTGAAGAGGGAAATTGAAGAAGACATCAGAAAATGGGATAATCTTCCATGCTCGTGGGTTGGCAGGACTAATATAGTCAAAATGGCAATCTTGCCCAAAGCAATATACAGATTCAATGCAATCCCCATCAAAATCCCAACTCAGTTCTTCATAGAGGTAGAAAGAGCAATTTTCAAATTCATCTGGAATAACAAAAAACCCAGGTTAGCTAAAACTATCATCCTAAGCAAAAGAACTTCTGGGGAATCAATATCCCAGACCTCAAGCAATATTACAGAGCAGTGGTATTAAAAACTGCATGGTATTGGTTCAGTCACAGGGAGGCAGATCAATGGAATAGGATCGAGGACCCAGAATTGAACCCACACATCTATGGCCAATTGATATTCGACAAAGGAGCTGAAAACATCCAGTGGAAAAAAGATAGCCTTTTTAACAGATGGTGCTGGCTCAACTGGAGATCAGCATGCAGAAGAATGAGAATTGATCCACTCTAATCTCCTTGCACTAAACTCAACTTCAAGTGGATCAAGGATCTCCACATAAAACCAGACACACTAAAACTAATAGAAAAGAAACTGGGGAAGACCCCTGAAGACATCGGCTCAGGGTAAAACTCCTGAACAGAACACTAATTGCTTATACTCTAAGAACAAGAATAGACAAATGGGACCTCATAAAACTACAAAGTTTCTGTAAGGCAAAAGACATTGTGAAAAGGATAAATCGGCAACCAACAAATTGGGAAAAAATCTTCACCAACCCCACATCCAACAGAGGCCTAATATCCAATGTATACAAAGAACTCAAGAGGTTAGACCCCAGAAAACCAAATAACACTATCCAAAAATGGGGTACAGAGCTAAACAGAGACTTTTCACCTGAAGAAATTCGGATGGCCGAGAAACACCTTAAAAAATGTTCAACATCATTAGTCATTAGGGAAATGCAAATTAAAACAACCCTGAGATTTCACCTCACACCAGTCAGAATGGCTAAGATTAAAAACTCAGAGGACATCAGGTGTTGGCGAGGATGTGGAGAAAGAGGAACACTCCTCCACTGCTGGTGGGAATGCAAGCTGGTACAACCACTCTGGAAATCAGTATGGCGGTTCCTCAGAAAACTGGGTGTGATACTTCCGGAGGACCCAGCCATACCACTCCTGGGAATATACCCAGAAGATTCACCAGCATGCAATAAGGATACATGCTCCACTATGTTCATAGCAGCCTTATATATAATAGCCAGAAGCTGGAAAGATCCCAGATGTCCCTCAACAGAGGAATGGATACAAAAAATGTGGTATATATACACAATGGAGTACTATTCAGCCATCAGAAACAATGAATTCATGAAATTCTTAGAGAAATGGATGGATCTGGAGAACGTCATACTAAGTGAGGTGACCCAGTCTCAAAAGAATACCCATGGTATACAGTCACTGATAAGTGGATATTAGCCTAGAAGCTTGGAACACCAATGACACAAATCACATATCAAGTGATGTCTCACAAGAAGAAAGGAGTGGACACTGGTGCTAGAATGGACCAAAACATCATTGTGGAGGAATACCAGAACAGTAAAGTGGGAGGGGGTGGATGCGGGAGCATGGGGAGGGAAAAGGACATGTGGGACCTTTGGGCGTGGGGAACCAGAAAAAGGGAAATGAATTGTAAATATAGAATATATACAATAAAAAAATTGGTACTATAAAAAAAAAGAATTAACCTCCCAACAATATATATTATTTGTATGGTTAGGTGGCTTTGACACTCTGACATGGAAAGCATCAGTTAAGTAAAGTTTCAACGTAAGCTTGAGGGAGTCTTACAAGAAGGAAGTAAGATATTAAACAAAGACTACACTAACAATACCTAGTTGTATAACATAGTGTTTCTAAGGACTCTTGAACTACTAGTTTATCATTAACTACAGAGGGACGCGATGGCTTTGTATGTATTCTCTAAAGTTCATACCTGATTGATTTTGTATTTCCTTGTGCCAGATACTCATGGTAACCATTCTTTGTAAACATTTCACTGGATACATTTTTTTCTTCAGTAATGTAATACCAACTTATGTGTATAAAAGTTCCTGCTCTCAGAACAGTAAAGTGCATTCAGATGCATTCAGATCTTGTGTGTGTGTGTCTGTCATTTTACGCCGCGACCAGTGCCTTCCTGCATACCAAAGACCCTGATTCCCCCACGTGTGTCCCGACTGTGTCGGTCCGTGGCACTAACTACTTTTGGTATTTGCCTACCAAAGAGTCCAACAGGTAATTAATGACAGTATCTGCCTTTCATTGTTTCTAGAACAATCAATCTGCAACTATATTTCAATATTTCCTTCATGTTGGACATTACCTTAACTTGGGTCGCTGAAATCATTTTGTTTAGTGGAAAGAGACATGGTACCCCTCCCATCATTGACCATGCCAACTCTCGATTTTGCAGTGTGAAATGTAATTTAGATCTAAACGTTAATGTGTATCTCTGTATATCTCTATCTCTATATCTCTGTCTCTATCTATATCTATATCTATGTCATCGATATCGACATCTATATGTATATATATATATATATATATGTATATATATATATCATCTATCTATCATCTATATATACATATATCTATATCATCTATATCTACATCTATACCTATATCTATATTATCTATATCTAGATAGAAAGATGATTGATAGATAGATAGATAGATAGATAGATAGATAGATGGATGATAGATAGATAGATAGATAAATAGATAGATAGGCCAATATGAGATAGACATGTATATGAACATATATCTATATCTCGGAATCAGTTCCCACTAGCAAGAGACTCAACGAGGTCCCTGCACAACCTAGGAGAGAATGGGGGACAAGAGACTCAAGAGTCTGACAGCAAGAAAATATTCTGTTCAAGCTGTCTAGTTTTATTGTTTTACACACTACAATATAATGGAAAGCAAGAACAATAGAGGGAAGTGTTATGAGAGGACAAATATTTTCTCTGGAGAACAGACATTCTGGGGACAATCACTGTCTCTAAACATTGTCTTCTAGGAAGTAGTCTCTCAGAATTGTCTCTCAGAATCTCATGAAGAAAGCTGGATGGATTTCAAAGCAGCTGGGAAGCTAAAATGATCATGAGGTGAAGTGGAAAGAAGTTGCTATGGTAACCTAAAAGTAGGGGAACTTTGTTTGTTCTAACCAACTCAGGTGAACTCTGTAATTACTGACCAACTTGCGATTTGCCTAACTTGAAAGCTAGTATTTCTCCTTCTGAAAGCAAGCTTGAGCATTTAAAATGGTTGATAGGAGGAGGTTTTGATCTATGTGAGAATAGATCCTGGCATTTCCCCCTTCTCTGTATTATAGAGGTGGGATGCTATTGAGGAACAAATCAGACAGGGCACAAAAAAGATGGTGTAGGGCCCATTTTAGGAATTCAATGGGCTGGTGATTCATTATACCTTACAAGTCACTGTATACCTCTGCCTGTCTCCATAGATATCTGTCCTGGGGGGCACGAACATTGGTATGTGCCCACCACAGACTAATTACAAAGCAATAGTATTATTGTGGGTGACATGAGTTTGAGGGCTCCTTCTGGAGTCCAGACTGAAATAGCAGTGACAGAAAGTCCATGGCATGTGATTGTGCCTTTTGGACTGTTTTTTAACTGCCCTTGGGGTTTGGGTAACCTTCTCTTCATTTTCCATAGCAAAACATTGATAATGTAACAGAATGGGCTTGGCTGCCATGTTATCTTACTGTTGTTTAATTGGGGTATTGAGTCAATGAGCAGCCCATGGTCCAAAATAACATATCAATAATAGACCTACAAAGGGTCCTATGATATTGGGTACAAGGGAAGTGAGCCATGGAGAGGTATAAAACCAATTTCCATGCCAACATTCTCTCTGTTCTCTTTCTCTCTTACATTTTTCTAGTCCTCTGGCTTCTCAGACTATCTTTACAACTTCTGGTTTACTAGTATAGGTGCATTATTCTTCTTATAAAGCTGCGTAAAGTCAACATTATTGAATGAACAGGAGATCAATTCCTAACCTATTTTGGAGCACAACCTCAGATAGGGTGTTAATAGATTCAGAGAGATCAGCTATCCCCTACTGAAGGCTTTGGGCATCTTGATCGATAGTGGAATGGAGCTCTATGTACCTAGACCTAGAAAGAATGAGGGAAGAAATACCTGTGCCCACTCCCAGAGCTCCGAGGCCATGTAGGATTGATATACCAATGGCAGAGTTTGGTTCTCTGTGAGACTGGCTCAAAGAGCTGGAGACTTCAGTGGATTTTTATTGAACCTACAGGTGGAAAATAATTTGAGAGTGGTGATAAACTAAATGAGGAACCATTTTAATAATGTTGCAATACTCAGGGATTTCTCCATTCTTTCGATTTTGAAAAACTGAGGCATGGAGGCATGGTATGAGACCATTAAGGAACACACACCAGATTCCTTTCAGAGGGAGAAAAAATGCCAGGTGGGGATGGGATACTTCATTACACAATTTAATATAGTCTCTGGGCACATTTGTTCCTCTATAGGAAAGCCCCAGCACAGATATTTGGGATAATGAAATACCTGGCCAAGCACCCTTCTGCAGTGGCAGTGTAGTGTATCACCAACATGTTTAGGATAACCAAGAATTACATTTCCTTTATAAAAAGGTAGTTGAGTATGGTAGCACAACCAGCATTCTTCAAGAAGGTGAGGGAAAGTTTCATTTAAGGTAAGAAAGGTCTGATTAACTAAAGAAAGACAAGATTTTTAGTGGAACATGGCTGTGGAGGTAGTACAGGCAGAATAATGGCTAGAGGTCTGGCTGGTGGTCAGACGGCAAGTACATAAAATAGGGAGATTTCTTTAAGAGAGAGAGCACGGGTGATGCCCTTGTCAGTTCCTCTAGGACAAGCAGGACAAGGCACCAACACAGGATGAGGCCCCATTGGGACTGCCTGGGCATGATGTAAAGGCTATTAAAGGAACTTAATAGTGAAGGTAGTACCTGTATCTGAGATGGATTCATAAAGAGCCCATTCAGAAACTTTTTGCCAATTTAAATTGGGAGATTTTCATAGGTGGTTAGTTAGTTTGTAAAAGTGTGTTCCATCCTCTTTGTATAGGAATTAGATGCCTTGAAGGACTAATCATCTGTTAGAGTAGTATCCAGGGGTGTAAAATTGCAGTTTACTGTATGTAATCCAATGAGAAGAACTACAGTGTCTAGCCCAAGTGACCCAGACAACCAATGTAAATACTGTCTTGAAGAAAACAAAGAGAAAACCATGTAGTACCTGGTCTAAAATTAAAATCTGTTAAATTTAAATATATGGCCACTTGACATTCTGAAGTGTGGCAATCAGCAGTAGCCAATATTTGCCCTTTAATATGTTTATAATTTGTCCAAGTGTCAGCCAAATAAAATCTCCATGCAAAGAGGGATGATGTGTCTCTAGATATCTGTAGTGTCAGCATTACTAGGAGGCATCCCAAGGTATTGAGGACCATGGCTGTTTTCAATGATTATAATCAGCACCATTCTTTTTCTCAGCATTATCATACTCTGGCAGCTAGCATGATCCTTCTGTATCCTGCAGGAAAAAACACAAAAATGCCTTCTTCTCCACTGTCATAGAATTCCTGGCATTGACATTTTAAAATTTTTATCGTATACAGTGCTGAGGTGTACAGAGATATGATTCTCCCCTCTTTTAGATATAAAGTATTGTTTGAAAGTTTTATGGGCCTGTTTCACAATATATTGTCCTTGAGGATTATAAGCAATCTCACTATATGACTAATATTAAATTTTTAATAAAACATCTCAAATTACTGACTGTAATAATCAGATAAAATTCTTGTCCTAATCTGATTAAGAACAACCCAATAGAAAAAATAACAAATGTAATGACAAATTTTATTTTTTTAGTTCTTTCTCGTGGTAAAAGAATTTTACTTATAAAGTGTGAATAGCTGTCAATAGTTATACATATATCTATTAATGTTTTTAACTTTAATTGTATTTGTATATATAATTTCAAAATTTAAGAATAAGTACAATAAAAAAGCAATCATTTCAAGCAATTTTAAGCCAGGTTTTATATAAATATATATAATGGGTAGACAAATATATAGATTTAGATTAGATTATAGATATAGATATTGATATAGATATATAGTTACTGATAAAGATACAGATACAGATAGAGATAAATATAATTATAGAGATACAAAGAGAGAATGAGAGAGTGTGAGAGATATGTAGATATAGAGATGGAAATATATATATATATATATATATATATATATATATACATATACATATACATATATAAATATATACATATATAGATAGAGATAGTGATATATTTATATATTATCAATATATGTATATTATGTGTTCCTTTTTATAATTTTAAAAATAGCATCTACAACACCCAATTTATTTATCTGTGCTGAATCAAGGGGAAACATAAAGAATAAACATGTGATCTAATTATATAAGCTTTACTCGCACAGTAGATGCATTCTTTATGGGATGCATATATAGTAATATAAAAGCATGTATGGAAGCTAGATTCCTCAGTTTTTCTTTTGGATAGAAATTATTAATTTTGTCAAAAAAAGGCTTGCCATGGAATATATTAACTATCAATCATAATTAATTTGAATGCTGTTTGAAGTAAGGAACAAACATTTCACCAGGCTCTTAAAAAATCACTTTTAAAAATATTCTTTATAATTTTAACCTGCAACATTTTATTATTGAACCAAATCTCTATTGCAATAGGTTAAAACTTTATTCGGGGTGATTTTACATTAATTTTCTCTTTGTCTAGGTTTCGCAGTAAACTCAAATCATAAACTGTTGACAGATATTTATAGTAGATTTCTCCAAGTTATATATCTCAATCTTTATTTTGTATCTATCTTGAAAACAGCAGAGGCTTAAATCCTCTTGTGGCAAGCTTAAAGCAATGTCTTAGCCAAATAGTTTATCTTAGTTCCTT
Source organism: Apodemus agrarius (assembly GCA_964023405.1). Taxonomy (NCBI): domain Eukaryota; kingdom Metazoa; phylum Chordata; class Mammalia; order Rodentia; family Muridae; genus Apodemus; species Apodemus agrarius. The sequence continues at coordinate 6,280,547 of OZ030029.1, read as the reverse complement.
TCGAAAACTAATTATTTAAGATTTTTAAAGTCCATTGTTAAGAGCAAAGTCCTGTAATAAAATTCTATGAACAATCTCTATTGAAAAATTGAAGATCTTAGCTTCTTGAATTGAAGCAGAAACAAAATATTATTTATTTATTTATTTTACATGGCTAGTAAGGCTACTAGCTATTTCTTCTGGAAAACTTTCTAATGTAATCATTTTATTCTTGTTTTTTTAATTTAGATTATGCACTTTTAAAGTTAGAAATAAATGGTTTTATGGTTATCAGTATCCACAAAGCAAAACAAATATTTTTATCTATAATAATTTTATATGGAATCCGCATTACAAATTTTAATGTCAGTAATTACTATTTAGCCTTATTAACCTTTCACAGATCTAAATTTCTATTTTAAACCTCATGTGTAAGAATCTGTTAAAAGTATTTTTTAATTTTTCTTTTTCCTTTATTTATTTATTTTTCTTGTTTTGGCCAGAAAATCTCTAGGCGTGGCATGCAAGACAAAAACAGCCTCAAACAAGCCTCTGCTGAGGCAGCTCTGAGCTTAGTGTTAGTGTTAGTGTTACTGTTACTGTTAGTGCTAGTGCTAGTTCTAGTGCTTGTGCTAGTGTTAATGATAGTGTTATTATTAGTGTATACTAGTCTTTCAGGAATTACAATAAACAGGGGAATCAATTTTTTTCCAAATGCTCCATTCCTTGAAAGAACAGCTCAATTTTCAATTTTGAATTTTCACTTATGCAAGAAGTTCTTCCCAATAATCCCTATGCCTTTCTTGTACCAAATATTGATTCGGTACATTGAGATGAATATCTAGCTCTTTCTGCCAATCCCTCTGGATGACCAATTCTATCTCTCACATAGACTCTGACTTGGCCAACATGATTGTGACTGAAATTGAATACAATTAGGGAATCAGTGTCCTACCATAATGTTAATATCACAGGCAATTCCTCTAGCACTCTGGAATATCAAGAATGTTGAGAAAATAATGTGTTATATAATTGCTTTGTTAAATTGTTTAATGAACAGAGTCAAATTACCCCTGATAGGAAGCTCTCCTTGCAACATTATTGTTCTTCTAACTTTGAAAACTAAATTTTAGTTTTTAAAATTTACCAGAAATATCTCACTCCTTTCTAAAAATATTCCCATACATCAATTTCAGCGTTTAAATTTTTTCTAAAAATCACACAAGGACCAATATGGAGGTGAAAGCACAGATTCCCCTTAAATTACAATGAAATAGTCAATAAATCTTTTGATACAATGCGGTTTAGAAGACCTATTGGAAATGTATAGGACTCACATATTCTCAGCTGAGATACAAATTAATGGACCAAACATTAAATTAACATATTTTTCAGGTGATGGATGACTTGAGGCTATTTTTACCGGGTTCCTTACTTGATATGGATCAGTGTCTAATTAAAGCAAGTCTCTAAAATGGCACAAATGCGAAGATATTTGCATTAGAGCGTCAGGATCATAATTTAAGTGAGTTTACCGACCTTGTAACCTGCTCCAGTCTACAGATCATGCTATTAATTTGTAATTGAGAAGGGACATATCTCACGTCCCTACCTTAGGGGAGCCAAGTACATTGGCACTTCTCAGACTATGGAACATTTTGTCAAGACATAAAGTACTTTAACTGAGCTTCAGAAAAATCTGACATGGTCAAGAATGGTATGTGGAACAGTTTGGCCAGAAGGAATATTATGAAGTTCCTGAGTGGGTATGAGTGTATGTAGAACCTGGAGACACAATATTCTTGACTCCTAGCAAGCATCAAGCATCATAAATGCACTTAAACTAAGACTGTCTGTATGCATTTCTGGATTGCGAAGAAAAGCATATCACAGAAGGGTGAGCATTCCCATTCAGGCTTATGAAGGAATTGAAAGAAATCTAATTAACTGACCTCAACATTACAAGTGGAGACAGAATTGTGGTCTATTTTTATGGTGGTATGGTTATGCAGGAGGGCGGCCCTTGCTCTCAACACCCTTAAACAGAGCCCCTAATGGCTGCATCCCTCTGATAATAGGCATTGCCTCTCCTTGCAGATTGTAGGATGTAATGCATGGAAGTCATATTTTACATAATGATTGTAATATATTTACATTATATCAACCAGTGACTCCCAGAGAGCATCAGATTATAAGTTGTCAGTTTGTAAATATAGCAGCCAACAATTTAAGTGTTACAAGGCGTCATGAGAGGTAAGTCTCAAAGACTGAAAATCGGATTGAGATATGTATGAAGAGGCAGGGTCTTTCTTAAAAGATTCAAAAGGGAGAAGCGTTGTAATGTGGCCAAATTTAATTTACTGAGAGAAACCTGACATTCTCAAGAGCAAAATGAAATGAGTTTATATATGAGGAAAACTAGTGAAAAGTCTTGGAAACAACAGGAATTCAAGGCCCACGCCTAAACATTGTAAATGAAATAGAGGAAACCAGTAGCCAACATCAAACTACATGGAGAGAAACTTGAAACAGTCCCACTAAAATAAGGAAGTAGGCAAGGCTACCCTCACTCTATATATTTATTCAATATAGTACTTAAAGTTCTAGTTAGAACAATGAGAAAACCAAAAGAGTTCAAAAGGATATTTATTCAAAAGGATGAAGGACAATTATCATTATTTACAGATTATATGACAGTTTATTTAAGCACCCCCCAAAAAAAAACAACAACAACAGAGTATTCCTATAGCTGGTAAACAACTTCAGCAATGTGACTGGATATAAAATTTCCTCAAGCAAATCAGTAGCCTTCCTATACTCAAAGGATATCAGGCTGAGAAAGAAATTAGTGAAATGCCACCCTTCACAATAGCCACAAACAGTATAAAGTGTCCTGGTGTGATTATACCCAAACAAGTGAAACATATGTATGACCAAAACTTCAAGATTTTGAAGAAAGAATTCAAAGATGATCTCAGGATTACTATACTAAACCTGGACATCTTGCTAAAAGCAATCTACAGATTCGATGCAATCCCCATTTTACCTATACTGTATAGGTATATACTGTTTTCATCAGTATAGGTAAAAAGGTTTTCATCAGAAAGTAGTTCCAGGGGAATCAGGATCCTGGACCTCAGGCCACACTACAAAGCAATAGTGTTAAATACTGCATCATCTTTGTACAGTGACAGGCAGGTAAATCAGTGTAATATAAATGATGTCCAAGCAATGAACACAGATACCTATGGTTACTTGATCTTTGATAAAGAGCTAAATCCATGCAGTGGACAAAAGAGCCTTTTCTACAAACTGTGTTGGTTAAAATGGAGGTAGCACAGAGAATGAAAATCATCTCTGCAGTCATCGACCATTGTACAGGTTTACTACCACTCTCTACACACATGATGCCCATTTCAAAATAGAGAAAGTTTTTTGACTGTTGTTATTATCTGTTATGAATTCAGTAGTCACTCTCCTATCCACATTGGAATTTAAACTGATCTGGAACTGATGTGTCACTTAACCATGACAAACTTAGAAGAGTGTGAGTGTGTGTATGTTTGTTCATTTCCAGGTGTATTACAAATCAGACAACACTCTGTCTATTTAAAATCTGAAAGAGTATCTTCTTTGATTAATTATGCATTTAAACATATATATTTATATATACATATATATAAATGATTATATATATGTTTATATATGTGTGTGTGCATATATATGCGTATATATATACATACATATATATATATATATATATATATATATATATATATATATGTGTGTGTGTGTGTGTGTGTGTGTGTGTGTGTGTGTGTGTTTATATTTGTATATATATTTAATGGGAGGAACATAATGACCTTAGTGTTTCTAGTCAAAACTTAAGGTAGAAAAATTGAGAACAGTGCACATGTGCTGCTATCATGAGCAAGCACCAAATCACCTGACAGGCAAGTAGAAAAAAAGTCAACAAATCTCACCCTTAGAACCTCAAAGATGTCACCACTCATGAACATCTTTCCAAATATATTCTGAGAATGTATTCTCCACTGCCATAATACCTGATTTCTCTTTCTCAGACGTTTACTTTGATTAGAAGAAGGAGATGGATCTATTTCCCTTCTAACTCCTGAACAAACTTCTGGTTCTTCTGACCCAGAGTTGATTTACACTTGTAAGACACAGGAACACCCTCATTACTGACTAAATCTCTAAAGTAAGCAGATGGGACTGACATCAAAGACCTAACATTGGTGTCATGGATTATGACACACTGCTTGTACTTTCTCCAAGGCACAGGTAGGGCTAAGTATTTAATATCAAGTATCTATTCTCTTACTTGTAGTCAGCTTCTATTGTTGGATCAGACTCTATATTTCCATCTTCAACTGTGTCTTGTGAGAAGAATTAATGGGGATTTTGACTGTCAACCCCACAAGATAGAAAAATGCATGTGAACTTGGGTACAATTTCAGAATGAGTATTCATAGAAGATTGATAGACAACCCTAATTTACAAAGAGTTAACAAATGTGCCTAGAAAATTTAAATACTTAGATTTTGTTTGTATATTGACTTGTAGAAATCTATGGACATAAGCTCTCCTATCACATTGTAGAGTTGAGAATATCTAAAGAGTCAGGGGTTATTCTGCCTCCCCACAGATGCTTAGTCTGACTACAGTGCTCATGGGATTTTTAACAAACTCAGTCATTGCAACCAGGCTTAAGAGAAATCAAGATCCATGGGTTCAAAATCTAGGAATAAATGGCTGTATTGTGCACTCAGCTAAAGTAGAGATATAGCTAGAATACTTACTGTGTTTATGTATGCCAATGTCTCATGCACAGAAAAAAAATCATCAAATTGTGAAAATAATAATCTTTGGGGTCCAAATGCAAGGCAGAAAATCATTGAATTGGCAAATGGATACAGTATTGTTCCACTTTATCTACTATTGCTTAGTGGTACTAGAGAAATGCCTGATGCTCTCAGAAAAGAATGCAGAAAGCAAAGTGTGTCACTCTCTTCACAACAGTGCCAGAGAAGTTCTGACCACAATAGTTCACATAATCAGAAGAATCTTTCTCTCCCAGTTATTATATTCAGGGAGAAATTGCACATGGAAAAGAGACAAAGTGAATTAAGTGAAAACACAAACTGTCTTCAACTGACAAACATTAGCCCTGATCTGACAGTCGATGGTCAACTTCAATTGCAATGCTACATGTAGCTACATGCTATATATATATATATATATATATATATATATATATATATATATAAGTGTGTGTGTGTGTGTGTGTGTGTGTGTATGTGTGTATGAAACATTTTTTGAATACTTGCTTTTCAGGAATTATGATAAAGAGGAAAATCAATTTTATTTCTATATTCACCATTTCTTGACAGATCAATTTTCATGTCTGCAAGAAGTTCTTCCCAATAATCCCTATGCCTCTCTAATACCACATATGTATGCTCACTCTGGACATTTAAATGGATCTCTACCTATTCTTGCCACTCCCTTTAATGTCCAATTCTATTTCTCACAAAGACTCTTTGACATGGCCTCCATGATTGAGTCTGAAATTTAATACTTTTAGGGATTCAGTATTCTATCATAATGTTGATATCACAGGCAATGCTTATAGCACTCTAGAATATCAGGAATGTCTAGAAAATGATTTTGTTATATAATTGCCTTATTCCATTGTTTACTGACCAGAGTCAAAATTACCCATTGTATGAAAGTCTTTTTGCAATATCATAGATCTTCTAACTTGCAAAACTAAATATTACTTTCAAAAATTACCAGAAATATCTCACTCCTTTCTAAAAATACTCCCATACAACATTTAAATTCTACTACAAATCACGCTAGGGTGACTGGGGAGGTAAATACCATCTTCCCCTTAATTACAAAGAAACATGGAATAAAGATTCCTATACAATGAGATATAGAACTATTGGAAAGGTATGGGTCTCATGTATTCTCAGCTGAGATACAGTATAATGGACTCAACATTAAATTAACATAGTTTTCATGTGATGGATGGCTTGATGCTCTTTTTACATGTTTCATTACTGGTTGTGGAACATTCTGTACATAAAGCAAGCCTCTAAAAAGGGACAAATGCAAAGATATTTGCATTAGAGCATCAGGTAAACAAACTAATTGAGGATACAGACGTGGTAGCCTGCTCCAGTCTACAGCTCATGCTTCCAATTTGTAATTGACAAAGGACACCTCCCATGTCCCTTTCCCAGGATGGAAAATGCTTTTACCATGAAGAATTGTTGCCAACGTGAGGATCAGTAACTAGGGGACCCAACTGCATTGTCACTTGTAAGGCTATGGAATATTCTGTCAAGACACAGTGTACTTTTACTGAGCTTCATAAAAAGCAATCAGTCATATTCAAGAATGGTATGTGGAACAGTTTGGTCATAAGAAATATTTTGAAGTCCCAGAGTGTGTGTTGTTGTCTGTAGGACTTGGCAACATAACGTTCCTGATTCCTAGCCAGCAAAAAGCATCATGTATGTACTTAAGTAATACTGTCTGTATGTTGTCTGTATTATGAGGAAAAGCATAGCCCAGAAGGTTGACAATTCCTATTTAGTTTTATGAAGGAATAGAAAGACATCTAATGAGCTGACCTCAACAATATAAGAGGAAACATTATCTTGGACAATGCTTATGGTGGTTATGAGGTATTGATAACTTTTCCCTTATAAGTGTCACTCATATTTCTCAGTTTCTTCCTACTTTTGAAATACTTATGTTCATTTCCTTTCCTGTTCTGTCACGGATATGGTCTTGATAGATACATACTTATAGTTCTGCTCTGTAGAGTGTAACCTCTGAAGTTTAGAAGGGGCTTTTAGCAGAATTCATATAAGTCATAGGTACAGGGAATTCTAGGAAAATTTTGAATATTTGGGTTTGTGCATTAAAAAGGCTTATTCAGAGAGGAAGAAGGAAATGTGAACTAAACTGGGAGTTAGGGGTAGATAATTGGAGAAAGGATCACTGAAACCCATATCAAAGCCTTTAATTCCATTACCTACCAAGACATAATTGGATAAAGAGAAAAAAAATCATGGGATATGAAAGTAAAAGTATGTATAACATAGTTAATAGATGTATAAGGGTGTCACGAGTATGAGTTATTAGAGGGAATAATGTGATAATTTAAAAACATCTATGGATGTATGAAAATTAATTTATGAGAACTCACATCTTGGATGATTTCCAAAAGTAACTTGACAAAGATTTTAAATAATTACCCAGCATGCATCAATAATTCCACTCCCCCAAAACATAGATTACTTAATAAAATCAACAGCTGTAAGAGCAAGACTATTCTCCTTGACAGGGATTACTAAAAAAAATGTCCATAGTACTAAGTTTAAGACACCTCTCTTGAAGAACAGGCCTTGGAGTCCTCAGCAGTTTATAAAATGACCCAACTTCATGACTGTCCTTGGTTATCTACCTTAACTTCATGGTAAAACCCTAATTATAACAGCACAATACCCTTTAATTAAACTCAATTTCAAAGTGACTAGAAAATTATCTCCCTTCTGGCTAGCTTTTATACCATCAGAATATGCTATTCAGTATTCTTGGGGTGATAAAATTTAGTCATGGTCTTACACATTGCTGGAAACAATATGCTATAACACTGCTTTGCAGGTCAAGATCTTCCCATTGTTCCTATGGTTGCACAACTATAATGGGGTAAACATATACTTTCAGATGTGTTTATACCTGAAGCACATGAGGGACTGCAATGCTTAATACTGAAATTGTAGTTCAGGTTCATGATGGGGAGGTCATAAGTCACAAATCAAGAACAAGACAAGGATGCCCATTCTCTCTCTATTTATTTAATATAGTAATTAAAGTTAGGGCCACACTAAGACAAGTAAAGTAGTTCATCGGGATATAAATTCAAAAGGAAGAAGTCAACATATTGCTATTATAGATATTATACTATGCATAAGTGATCTGGTAATCACCTTCACCAATATGGCTGGATATAAACTTAAAGAAAGCAGTAGCCTCCCTTCTTATAAATGATACATGGACTGATAATAAATTAGGGAAATAACAACCTTTATAGTAGCCATGAAAAATGTAACATATCCTTGTATAATTCTAATGATGCAAGTGAAAATATCATGTGATATTAGGTATTAGAAGATGGAAATATTGCCTATGCTTGTAGATTTGAAGGAGTAACAGTAAAAATGTCCATCTGACCAAAAGCAATTTAATTATTGATTACAATTGTATCACAATTTTAAGACAATTATATGAAGACATTTAATCCAATTCTAATCAACATACAGATAAATTTAAAAAAAATCAAGGGTATCTAAGACAATATTTTTTTTTATTTTTTATATTCATTGTTTACATTCCAAAGGCTTTCCCCTTTTCCTGTTCCTCCCTCACCATATTTCCCATAAGTACTCTTCCCTTTGTCCATTCCCCAATCACCCCCCCCCCAAACCACCAGTTCTCCATTTTGGTACACTCCTACAAAACTGGATTCAGTCTTTTAGGGACCAGTGTCCTCTCCTTCTTTCTTGTTGGGAATCTTTTGATTTGCTAATTGTGCGTTGATTATTCAGATCTTCTGGACTCATTACTATCCACTTATCAGTGATTGCACTTCATGTGTATTCTTTTGTGATTGGGTTAACTCACTTAGGTTGATATTTTCCAGATCCAACCATTTGCCTACAATTTGCATGAATTCATTAATTTTAATTTGCCACGGACCGACTCAGTCGGAACACACACTCCCGTGGGGAATCACGGTCTTTGGTATGCAGGAAGGTACAGGTCCGGCGAATGACAGACAGACACACACAAGATCTGAATGCGTCTGAATGCACTTTACTGTTCTGAGGCAGGAATTTTTATACCCACACAAGTTGGTATTACATTACTAAAGAAAAAATGTATCCAGTGAAATGTTTACAAAGAATGGTTACCATGAGTATCTGGCACAAGGAAATAGAAAATGAATCAGGCATGAACGTCAGAGATTACACACAAGGTTATCGCGTCACTCTGTAGTCAATGATAAATTAGTAATTCAAGAGTCAGAGATTACACACAAGGTCATCACGTCCCTCTGTAGTCAATAATAAATTAGTAATTCAAGAGTCAGAGATTACACTAATGTTTACTTATCTTCTTGTGAGACTCCCTCAGGCTTACTTTGAAACTTTACTTAACTGAAGGTTTCCATGTCAGAGTGCCAAAGCCAGCTAACCATACAAATAATATAAATTGTTGGGAGGTTAATTCTTTAATGTATCTAGGTAATAACTGTACAGCTGATTAAAAGCAAAGCAATGGATCTCTAGAAGATAAATCATGGCCAGTGCTGTAGCTCAAAGAATAAACTCTCAGAGAACCATCACGCCTGGAATGCTCGCACCTCCGGCTGGCAGGGACATCTTGTAAGTAAAAGAACAGGTCAGATAAAGGGTCACACAGCTTGCCATGAGAAATTTCAGCTCAGCCCTATCTGCAGCCAAGGAGGCCCACAGCGGCATTCACCTTGAACAGCCCTTCCAAACAAGGCTTTTCCCAGTAAATATCACACAGCTTCCGCCTTGTGCAGCTTGGCTGCGTGAAATTACGGTGTTCAAGAAATGCCTGTGATATTAATTGCTGAATAGTACTCTATTGTAGATATATACCACATTTATTGTATCCATTCCTCCGCTGAGGGACATCTTGGCTCCTTCCAGCTTCTGGTAATTGTAAATAAGGACACTATGAACATAGTGGAACATGAATCCTTATTACACGCTGGGGAATCTTCTGGTTATATGCCCAGGAGTGGTATGGCAGGGTCCTCAAGAAGTACTCTGTCCAGTTTTGTGAGGAGCTTCCAGAGTGATTCCCATAGTGTTTATTCCATTTTGTACTCCCACCATCAGTGGAATAGTGTTCCTCTTTCTCGACATCCTCGCCAGCACTTGATGTCTCTTTTTTAATCTTAGCCATTCTGACTGGTGTGAGGTGGAATCTCAGGTTTGTTTTGATTTGCATTTCTCTGATGACTAATGATGTTAAACATCTCTTAAGGTGTTTCTCAGCCATTCGAATTTCTTCTGGTGAAAATTCTTTATTTAGCTCTGTACCCCATTTTTAATAGGGATATTTGGTTCTTTGGGGCCTATCTTTTTGATTTCTTTGTATATATTGGATATTAGCCCTCTGTTGGATGTGGGGTTGGTGAAGATCATTTCCGAATTTGTTAGGAAGTTGTTTATCAGCTGTAGGAGTTCTCTGGTGAAGTTTTTTGGTTTGCTGAAATATATTGTCACATTATCTGCAAATAATGATAGTTTGACTTCTTCCTTTCCAAATTGTATCTCTTTGACTTCCTTATATTGTCTAATTGCTCTCGATAGAACTTCAAGAACTATATCTGAAAATAAACAAAATGGAATCTATACAATGTCAGAGCTTTACATCGGTTTCATATGTGTGAGCACAGGCAGGCTCAGTTTGTGTACTATTTTATTGGTGGCCCAGTACCTGAGAGACCCAAGAGTTCATGTCAATTGAGGTTTTTCATCTTTGTATGGAATTCCTAACCCTTCAGGACCCTTACTACTCTTAAATCTTCTATAAGAGTCCACAATCTCCTTTCAGTATTTGGTTGTGTGTGTGACTCTATCCATGTGAGTCTGCTGCTGGGTGGAAGATAATATTTGGGTCAAAGGTTTTGTGGATGGATAAGTGTACTTCTATGGGATTCTAGCCTGGTTACAGGAGGTAGCTACTTTAAGATCTATAAGCCCAAATATGTAAGTCACAACCAAGGTCAGGCTCTCTGATTTGGTTATCTTCCCTAACCTAGGCCTCCATCACATCCTCAAGATGCCCACACCATACTTCTCGAAGAATGCACATTGCAGATTTCCATATCAACTTATAAATTAGTCCCTAGCATTTATGTACTTTTGGGTGTGGTTATCACTCACAATGATATTACATAATTCAATTGATTTATCGGCAAAATTCATGTCAATTTTTTTATAACTTAATAGTACTCCATTATGTAGAAGTACCAGATTTTTTATCCATTCTGCAGTTGAGAGATATCTTAGGTTTTTCCAAGTTTTGGCAAATATAAATGCAGCATCTGGTGAACAAAATTGAGCAAATGTCCCTGTAGGATGGTACAACATCTTTTTGAGTATGTATCCATGGGTGTGTGGTGGGTGTATAACTGGACCTTAAGGTAGAACTATTTGCAATTTTCTTAGAAATCACAAAATTTCTTCCAAAGTGGTTGTACAAGTGTTGCTCCCACCAGCAATGGATGAGTGTTCCTCTTGCTCCACATCCTCGCCAGTATGTACTATCACTTAAGTTAATGATCTTAGCTATCCTGACTGGTATAAGGTTTAATTGCAGAGTTGTTTGGATTTGTATTTTCATTATGACAAAGAACGTTTAATATTTAGGTATTTCTTGCCCATTAGAGATCCCCAATGACTGTGAATTTTACTGCTACTGGGTTGGAACCTACACCATAGGCCTGTCCTAGCTTTCTATGGTGACAAGCCACAGCTGCTCTCAATGATTCCTTCATAACCATACCATGTGAGAGACTCTTAACACTACTATGTCTGTCTGCCAGATGAGATGCAGCTTCAACTGTCTCTGGAACACAACGTCTGTGATCTTACCCAGATGAAACACTGCCCAGATAATTTCAATGAAATAAGTTAGGCAAAGGTTTCAGTGTTAGTGGCTCTAGCCTTGTCAAATTATGTCTAGTTAAGTAGAGCCAGAGTTCTTATGAACAGTGTTGAGAAAGTCTTTGATACCTCAGAATCTTTAGAGGTGATCCCTGCTTATCTCCACTGTCAGTCTTCTTATTCCTCTGGATCCCATAGAAGAGTCCAGTGAGCTCTGAGTATGTGATGGCTTCCCCCAACAATCTTTTAAACTATAATTATTAAGTAAATAAATAAGTAAGTAAGTAAGTAAGTAAATTTGTGATGTATTTACATTTTAATTGTCATCCCCTTACCTGGTTTCTCTCACTCCCAGAAACCCCTATCCCACTCCTTCTCCCCTTTCTTCTATAAGGGTATTCCTCAATCCACTGACCCACTTGCCATTCCATTGGTTTTCCACTAAAAGAGCATCATATATTGGCATCGTCACTAACTTATGATCACTTTCTGAAATCCAGCAAATAACAATCCCTGAATTCTCATCATTTGATAATTATCAGCGTGCACTAATTGTAATATGAGGGTCAGTATGATGGTATCAATATTTACCACTGTCATATGGCCAATGAGAAATGACCACTGAATGCTGGCTACCATGTAGTGGACATTGCATAGTTGTCATTTGATAGCACCCAGTGATAGCAGATGAATGTCAGACTCTGTGGGATGGCCATTGAGTGATTCACACTTGGAAGGCATATGAGTATAGAAATAAAATTAGGGTGACCAAATTTTGCTAAATATTAGCCAGGTTTGTAATGGTCAACATTCTGATGGAATCTGGAAAATGATCTAAGGGTAGTGCTAACTAAGATCTATATAATGTTCGATGGCAACAATGAGATGAAACCTGTGTTCCATCTCTTTATTATAATTAATTGGTGAAGTAAGATCAATATGCACCTCCTGTTATTGGTCAAGGCAATGGGGAAGCAACAAATATTAAGAGCCAAATGAACTCACGGATGGACTAGAGACCTAAAGAAAGAGCAATCTACCTGCTCAAAGACAATCAGCAGCCTAACATTACTCTCATAGTGTAAATCACTTTCCTGTTTTATTAAAGACTGTGTTTAACTTAGCTCATTGTTAGAAAACATTATTTTTCATATAACAATTCAATTCATTTTTATATCAATAATTATGCCTATTCCCTATTACCATTCAAACGTCCTTTCATTATATCCTATCTCCCCCCATCTTGCCTAAGGGAGTATAGTCCTGCATTCAATAACCTGCTCCTACTTGATGACTTCTGAATCTGCATACACTTCTACAGGAAAAAGGGTTTCAACTCACATTGTTGTCAGACAATCCCATTCTCTGATCTGTATATAGTTGGAGCCATGAATCTCTTCATGTACACTCCTTCATTGGTGTTCTTTCCCTGGGATCACTAGGTGGCCCAGCCAGCTTATGTTCTTCCTATTGGGATTCAATGCCCCTCTTTTTGTTGCAAACATCCACATCTGATTTGGCTAGTTGCTGGTGGAACCTCCCAAGGGACAGCCACACTGGGCTATTGTAAGCAAGAGACACCTGAGAGCAGCAGCAGTGTCCATGTTAGTGTCTGATGAGTGGAGGGCTTCCCAGGTAGGGCAGTAAAAATTTGTGCCTTTCTTAAATGTCTGATTCATTTTGTTCTGTCTATCCTTTGGACAGTAATATTTCTGTGCTAAAATCATTCTGATGGGTGGATGGCATCATCACTTGTTAAAATGGCATGCCTTTCTATATGGGTTAGTATATACAGGATTTAACTCAATTACTAGTAATTTACACTAAAGTAAACTAAACATTAAATCCTGGATGTGAATTACAGTTCAGTCCAGATGTTGAAGAGGCTGCATGGACAATGCTGGGAAGGATACCATATCTTTCACACTAAGAAAAATTGTTTGATAAAAGCACAAATCAAGGTAATGTCTATCATGAAGAAAGAATTGAAGTAAAGTTTCAGATTTTTCACTCTAGAAACAATAAAAGGCAGAAACTGTAAATAAACTGCTGGAAACCTCTACAGGCAAATAATAATAGTAGTTGTTCTCTTCCTTTGGCTCCTTAATAGTCTATAAAGCTTCAGTTTTCTCATTCTCCAAGGCCTCAAAGAAAAACCCACATGATGTGTGTATGTTATTATTCTGAACAGTTAAATATTTGACCTGTTGTAGGGCGTCAACCTATGAGGATAGAATCCCATAAAAAGGGATCTAATGTTTCACGTGAAATATGTCTGTATCTTATCCTACCATTAGGAATACTCATATTTTGAACATTATGCTGATTATGAAATTTTGTATGCTAGTCCTTTCACAGGAGAAGCTTGGTGACACTGTGCAGGAATCTTTAGATGTATGAGCTCATTCTGTAGGAGGCACATTGTTGTCCTTAATATATCAGAAGTCTTATGGCCAAGGCTTTGGTCCACAAAATCTCATTATTCTGTTTCTCCTGTTTTCACAGCAGGGATTCCAACTTCTTCTTAATCCTTGCTTCAGAGTCAGATATTGAGCATAATTTTGAAGTTGAGACCAGTAAGAAGCAGAGTCTATACTCTACCTAAGATATTCCTGTGTTCTTTTAAAATAAACACAGGGGAAATCTCAAGTCTGTTGACATGAAAACAAAAGACCTATCCTCTGCCAAAGACTCACTATACTTTCTGCTGGACCACTATTAATTTTCTCAGCTGCAAGTCCAACTTCATTCCACATCTCTCTCCTCTCTCTATACTCCCCATTCCCTTTTCCATGTACACTTCCAAATTATGAAATATCAATATCAGAAGGTATTGATTGGTCAATGAGGTGTTGGTGTGGTATAACCCTGTAGATATCAGAGTGTATGGACAGAATGTTCCAAGATATGACATTATATCTAAAAGAGGGAACACAGATGTCTTGCAGAATACCTTCACCACCCATCAGAAGATATTGTCATAATACTGAATGCAGACACGAGCACATCTCCATTTTGAAGCACATAATAGTTCTAGGCTTAATTCGAAACTAAATGAACTGAGTTTTTCTTTTCAATCGTCATGCAGGGAAGTTTCCTTGCTTCCTCAAAACAAAACTGTTAAAACATATGAACAATTATAACTCCTTAAAAATGTAACAGGATTGATACAGATGTGGGGATAATGTCATCAGTCTAATTTTGAACTTATGCTTCAAAGCAATCCAGGATGAGACAGCACATCTACTTAATATGGAAAGTAATACGGTGGGTATTGTCAAAAAACTCATACACAATTCTTTGAATTCCATAGCAGAATCCCAGTTTCATAGCACCGTGAAAATCCAGGGAGCTGATTCAGTCTAAAGAGCTTTGGACATCAATCTGTTTTCCACAATTCTTTTGATCTCAAAATTCAAGTTGAAAATCTACTCTCCAATCCAGACACTCGACTAATGTAATATGATTGGTCATTTCCCTTTATATACACAAGGATGCTGGTAAAACTGTGCAAAACTGACTTATTGACAATCATATGTCTGCTTAATGAGAATTTAAAGCTAATAAATAAGATAAGTAAATGATATGACAGTAATCTACATGTCTGCATGATAGGTTGTGTACTATTCTCTGTACTTTCAAAAAGTTATTGTCTTTTATTTATTTTTTGAAACAGAATTGGTTTTATGTCTTTACCCTTTCCTTGCTTTGCAATGTGAGAATTGTGAGATGCACCTTCTCAGCCCTGAGTTTTTAAAGGGCTGCTGTTTAGTTTTCTTGTGTAAGAGGTTTTACAACAGGGATTCTTTGTCAAGTTAACCAAAATTGGAGTTATAATGGAAAAAGGAGCTGCATGTAAGGAAATACCTTTATGGAAAGGAGTGTAAATCAATTTATCAATGTCTGAACAAGCAGGGAGCTTCCATTATGTATGTACCATTCCTGGAATGGTAGATTTGGGTTCTATAAGAAACCAAGCAAAGTAAGACATGAGAAGCAAGCTGGTAAGTAAAATCCCTCCATGGCCTCAATATCAGCACCTGCTTCTTGGCCTTCTTTAAATCGTGTCCTGACTTTACATGGTGTGGAAAAACAGTATGGATATATAAGCTAAATAAAATTTTTCTTACTCACATTTTGGTAATGATGGCTTTTGCAGGAATAGAAACTCTTACTATGAAATAGATTATATCCTTGAACTGAGTACATGACCATGTAAATGAAAGGGATACTTTATAGGTGGATAACTGCAGACTTCAAATAAATCAGAGTATGTTCTGCTTTTGGAAAACAAAGTGTATGCTGCAGTGCTGATTTACCTTCTACAGGAAGCATAGCAAACTTCACAACCATGCCTGAAAATGCTTGTGCCCTGAAGCTGTGGGTTGATTTGGGTACTTCTTTGCAGTGATTAATGAGGTTGATGTTTTTGTTTGTTTTAGTATCATAGAACAGTGATTGTTGAATCCTTAGAATCTTGGGAGAAGTTTATGGATTGCCTAGGAGACCAGCACAATCTTGAGATCCTTTTTACTTTGTTACACTTGCATTAACATCAGTGCATATTCATGTACAGTCCTCTACTAAGAACACCAGCTTCTAATTAATATCATTGATACACACTTAAAGAAATTTACCCAGTTATGTTCCCTACAAATTTCATGCCAAATTACATGAATACATGAATACATGAAACATGTTATGCCCATATTACATCAATACATGATACTGAGAAATATTTATAAAAAAGACAATTTTTATTACACAATAATTTTTTCCAAATGTAAAACGAAACTGCCTGAGGTGTTTTACTCAGTTATTTTTCAGAATTTTAGGGAAAATGGTGCCACAAATGTTATGGGAGTTTCTAACCATTTGATGCTTGAATTTGATAACACTTCTCTGTCAATGTTAACAAGGATAAGAACATGTGGTTGGGAAGTTCATAATATTGAGAGGTGAACCTACTACTCTTATTCTGCTAAATGGACATAGTACTGAAATGCCAAAAGATTCTTAAATTTCTAGCGATGAGGAAATATGCCTCACAATACCCATTTGAGAAACTTTTTTGCTGATCCATAATTGGTCATCAGTCAGAGAATAGGAGACTTCACAATGAAAAATGCAAATGGGGTATCTATATGTCACCCTTTCCACCAAAAGCTCAGAGATCCTAGAGTAAGACTTAATGGAAAGATTTTAAGAATCACGGGTAGTGGAAAACAAAACAAAAAAAAATATTTTCCAGACACAACATGACAGGTTCAAATATGAAGACACAGCAGCAACAACCGCATTTACAAGATATGTGCAAGATCAATTCAGAAAAATTCTAACATAGATGGTAAATATGGGTAAAACCAGGGAATGCTTTAAGGAATTATGAGTTTCATGAGTTATAGTAAAGTATTTCATACATAAAAAGCTATCTATGATCCGGTAAGTGGCCACAATATATAGGCAAATGTTGCAAACACTAAATGAACTTCATGGAAAAGAAAAAGAATAGAAGCAGCAGAATAAATACAGAGGATAAAGGAGGAGGAGGAGGAAGTTAATGGGGAGGTGTAAAGGAAATGGAGGGAGAAGAATTAGGGGGACAGGTAAAAAGGAAGAAGAATTGGGGGATTGAAGAGTGGGAAGAGATTGAGAAGGAGGAAAAGGAGAAGGAGGAAGAAAAGAGTGAAGAGGAAAAGGAAAAGGAGAAAGAGAAGAAAGAGGAGGGGAAAAGGAGGAGAAAAATCATGAGAAGGAGGAGGAGGAGATGTAGAATGAGGTTGACGAGTAGAAGAACATGTAGAAAGAGGAAAGGGAGGATGCTGAGGAGAAAATGAGAAGTTGGGGAAGCACGAGGAGAAAGAAGAAGAAGAAGAAGAGGAGAAGGAGAAATCCGAGTAAGTGAGGGAGGAAAAGGACGAGGAGGAGAACATTGAGGAGTAGGATGAGAAGGAATACAAGGAATATGTGTAAGAGGAAAAAGATGAGAAGGATTAAAAGAAGGAGTAAAGGAGGAAGAGGAGAATTATGAGAAGAATGAGGATGAAGAGAAATGGGAGGAGGAAAAGGAGAAGGAGGAGAAAAAGGAAGAGAAGATGGAGAAGAGGAGGAGGAGAGGGAGTAGGAGGAAGAGATGGAGGAGGAGAAGGAAGAGTAGGAGGAGATGGAAGTGAAAGAGGAGGAGAAGAATGAGGAGGAATATTAGAGGGAGGAGAAAAATTAGTAGAAGTAGAAAGAGGAGGAGAAAATGGAGAAGGGGAGAAGCATGAAGAGAACTAGGAGGATGTGGAGGAAAAGGAGGAGGAGAAAGAGCAGAAGTAAAAGGAGGAGTAAATGAAAAGGAGGAATCTAAAGTGTAGGATGTGATGGAGGAGGAGGAATAGTATAAGGTGGAGGAGATGAAAGAGGGGGTGCAGGAGGAGGAGAAGGATGATGAGAAAGAGGAAGTGGAGCAGGAGGAGGAGAAGGAAGAGGGGGAGCAGGAATAGAATGATGAAAAGGAGGAGGAGAAAGAGGAGAGGCTGTGGCAGAATAGAAGGAGGAAGAGTAGAAGGGGGAAGCAGAGGTGAACGATGAGGAGGAGTATGAGGGGTACGGGGAGGGGAAAACGAAGGAAGAGGACAAGGGTGAGTAGGAGAAGGTGATGAAGAAAGAGGAGGAAAATGTTTGAACATTTCCTAAACTATCCTCTCTCTCTCTCTCTCTCTCTCTCTCTCTCTCTCTCTCTCTCTCTCTCTCTGCCTGTCTCTCTCTTTGTCTCTCTCTCTGTCTCTCTCTGTCTCTGTCTCTCTGTCTCTCTGTCTCTCTGTCTCTGTCTCTCTCTGTCTCTCTCTCTCTGTCTCTCTCTCTCTGTCTCTCTCTCTCTCTCTCTCTGTGTGTGTGTGTGTGTGTGTGTGTGTGTGTGGTTATTTGAAACCCTGAGAAAAAGCTATATATTTCAAAAAATTTAAGAGAAATTTCTGAGAGTATCTTTTTAAATTAATGTCCAGTTTTGTTAAAAAATCATTCTGTCAGATTCACATATTATTTCTATAAATGCAAGTGTGTGTGCTTTAACATTTTAGTATCTGTATATAAAATCATATTTATTATTACTTCAAGGGCACATGTTTGCTTTATGGTCATGGTATGGTAAAAATTTAGTAATGAAAATTATATGATAATTACCAACTATGTCCATTGTGTGATGGACACTTTCTGATAGTCACTGTCTGATGGTCGTTGTATGTGGTAGAACGTGTGTTTACAAATGAGTCATGCTCCCATATTATTGTCACTGTGGTATAGTCACTGAAATATGATCACTTTCTGAAATCCAGAAATTAATATCCCTGAGTTCTCATTAACAGATGATTGTCACTATTCAGGAATTGTAATAAGATAGTAAGTGTAATGGTAAAATTGTTTGCCATGGGCAGATTGCCAATGTGAAATGACCACTGAGTAAATGGCCACCATGTTGTAGACAGTGCATAATACACACTCTGTGATGCCTGAGGGATGACAGTCTCTGTGCTGGACATGGACTTAAGTCTTAAAGAAGAGAAGAGACAGAGAAAAAGAGAGAGTGAGAGAGAGAGAGAGAGAGAGAGAGAGAGAGAGGAGGGAGAAGGAGAGTGAGAGTGAGAGTGAGAGAGAACAGGAAAAGCAGTTTTTCCTTTTCTGAGACATTGTCTCAAGAGAAATAAAAACTCATAACCCCCCTTGGGAGGAGAGGAAAACTGGAGATGACCTGCTTCCTCTTTGGATCCTACTGGAGGGATCTTTAGTTCTGGTTAGGATATATGGATGTCTTTAAGACTTCAAGTACTCTTCCCTCACTGTAGATTGGTGCACCAATCTGTCCATTTGGCTGTGAAAATATATTTGTAATTCTTTCGTTGTTTGAATGATTGTTTACTATGTTTCATGTTAAAAAGGAAAATTTAAAACCAACAAATGAGCAAACAAAAACAGCAATAAAAAAATAAGAGAAATCATCATCTCCTGGCAGTCCTGCCATCAGCAGGTTACACAACAGAAGCTGATATCAGGTGACGCACATTCTTAACTAGGACCCGAACACAGCTGAAGAAAATGCTACTTCTTTAAGGGCCTGCAACTTCTAGTTCTAGGACAGGTAGGCTAATGTTTATTTCTGCTTAAAAAAATTGTGATGTGTTCAAACAAGCTTTGAAATGAAATTTCAAGAAATATCATTTCTTGAATTGATATTTGAATCATTTCTTGAATTGAATCTCACCTCCATTGAGGAGGGTGAGATTGTTTGGTTTTAATTTATAAAATTGTGTAATTTCTTCCTTATTATTTCTAATTGGTCTTAAAGGTATAAATGTTTTACATGTCTTGACTACAGAGTATTGGCTCATATGTTATTGGACATGATTTAGAAGATATAATGATGGTTACAAAAGTTCATGCAAAGCTGAAAATTCAGGGTTAGAGCAATATTAAGGAGCATAGGGTATGAAATGGCCCAAGAAATCAGGCCTCTAAGATATTTCTCAATAGGCATAATGATGTGTGGAGAACTTATTCTACAAATTAGACTTATAAGGAATCAGACTTAAAATAATGCCTCTTGAGAAGCAACACTGTCATACGGTCCAACATAAGAACTAAAGACAACTTTTGCAGCATGAAAGTAATGTGTTTGTAATTAATTTTATGGACAATACATTGTTTAAAAGTGGATTTTTTTCAAAAATTATAGTTATGCTCTGATACCTCAAGAAAAAATTAAATCTTACCTTAAAAATATCCAGTGTGCTGTTGTTTCCAGTTTGCAGTCTAATTAAAAGCTCACAATTTTTAACATATTTTATAATTAAATTGATTTCTGGAGTGATAAAAGTCAAAAACAGTGTGTCCAGTATGGGCCTGTTTAATTCTTCAAATATTTTCTGCTATGATGGTAGAAACAAAATTCAACCATCCGAAATTGAAAAGGATATCTCAGTTAAACTGCATTTTATATTAAAATGGCTCATTTGACTAATGCATATGCTAATAAAAATTTTCCAGGAATCCTAAAATTACAGGTTCCTTTTGTTATTTGACCTTCATAAAATGGGCGGTGTTTACAGGATACTCCATGAAGGACAGAAGGGTGTGAGTCTGTCATTAGAGATTATATGCTCACATCAAAGACATCTACATTTGAATTAACCCTATCACTAACACTAACAATAACACTAATACTAACACTAACACTCACACTAGCACTAGCACAAGCACTATCACTAACACTAACACTAACACTAACACTAACACTAACACTAACACTAACACTAACACTAACTCTAACACTAAGCTCAGAGCTGCTTCAGCAGAGGCTTATTTGATGCTGTGTTTGTCTTGCAGGCCACACCTAGAGATTTTCTGACCAAAACAAGAAAAAATAGAGAAATAAATAAAAAAAGGGAAAAGAAAAAAATACTTTTAACAGATTCCTACACATGAGGTTTAAAATACAAATTCAGATCTGTGAAAGGTTAATAAGGCTAAATAGACATTAAAATTTGTAATGCTGATTCCATACAAAATTAGTATAGATAAAAAGTGTTGGTTTTGCTTTGTGGATACTGATAACCATAAAAATATTTACTTCTAACTTTAAAAGAGCATAAGCTAAATTTAAAGAAAAACAAAAACAATAAATTGATTACATTAGAAAGTTTTCCAGAAGAAATAGCTAGTAGCCTTACTGCATTTAAAATAAATAAATAAATAAATACATTAATACATAAATACATAAAAAATAAATAAGTACTATTTTGTTTCTGTTTCAATTCAAGAAGCAAAGATCTTAAATTTTTCAATATATATTGTACAAAGAATATTATTGCAGGCCTTTGCTCTTAAAAATGGACTTTAAAAATCTTTAAATAATTAGTTTTCAAAAGGAATTAAAATAAATTATTTGGCTAAGATTTTGCTTTAAGCTTACCACAAGAGGATTTAAGCCTCTGATGTTTTCAAAATAGATACAAAATAAAGATTGAGACATATAACTTGGAGAAATCTACTATAAATATCTGTCAACAGTTTATGATTTGAGTTTACTGCCAAACCTTGACAAAGAGAAAATTAATGTAAAATCAACCCAAATAAAGTTTTTACCACTTGCAATAAAGATTTGGTGCAATAATAAAATGTTGCAGGTTAAAATTATAAAAAAAATATTTTTAAAGGGATTTTTTTAAGAGCCTGGTGAAATGTTTGTTCCTATTTCAAACAGCAATCAAATTAATTATTATAGATAGTTAATATATTCCATGGCAGGCCTTCTTTTGACAAAATTAATAATTTCTATCCAAAAGAAAAACTGAGCAATCTAGCTTCCATACATGCTTTTATATTACTATACATGCATCCCATAAAGAATGCATCTACTGTGCAAGTAAAGCTTATATAATTAGATCACATGTTTATTCTTTAAGTTTCCCCTTGATTCAGCACAGATAAATGAATTGAGTGTTGTAGTTGCTTTTTTTAAAATTATAAAAATCAAACATGTAATATACATATTTTGATAATATGTCTATCACTATCTCTATCTCTATATCTCTATATGTATATATATTATATATATATATATATATATGTCTATATCTCTCTATATATCTAATTATCTCTTACACTCTCTCTCATTCTCTATCTCTATAACTATATATATTTTTGTCTGTATCTGTGTCTTTATCAGTAAAACTATATATATATATATATATATATATATATATATATATATCTGTATCTATGTCTTTATCATATATATAGTATATATCTATATCTATAATCTAATCTAAATCTATATTTATATTTATCTACCTATTATATATATCTATATATAAAACCTGGCTTACAATTGCTTGAAATGATTGCTTTTTTTTCATTGTACTTATTCTTAAATTTTAAAATTATATATACAAATACAATTAAAATTAAAAACATTAATGGATATATGTATGACTATTGACAGCTATTCATGCTTTATAAGTTCACTTCTTTTAACATGAGAAAGAGCTAAAAAATAAAATTTGTCATTACATATGTTATTTTTTCTATTTGGTTGTTCTTAATCAGATTAGGACAAGTATTATATCTGAATATTACAAGCAGTCATTTGAGATGTTTTATTAAAAATTTAATATTAGTCATATATTGAGATTGCTTATAATCCACAAGGACAATATATTGTGAAATAGGCCCATAAAACTTTCAAACAATACTTTATAACTACAAGAGGGGAGAATCTTATCTCTGTACACCTCAGCACTGTATACGATAAAAATATTAAAATGTCAATGCCAGGAATTCTATGACAGTGGAGAAGAAGGCATTTTTGTGTTTTTTTCTGCAGGATGCAGAAGGAACATACTAGCTGCCAAAGTATGCTAATGCTGAGAAAAAGAATGATGCTGATTATAATCATTGAAAACAGCCGTGGTCCTCAACACCTTGGGATGCCTCCTAGTAATGCTGACACCACAGATATCTAGAGACACAATACCCCTCTTTGCATGTAGATTTTATTTGGCTGACACTTGGACAAATTATAAACATATTAAAGGGCAGATATTGGATAGTGTTGATTGCCACACTTCAGAATGTCAAGTGGCCATATATTTAAATTTAACAGATTTAAGTTTAGACCAGTTAGTACATGGTTTTCTCTTTGTTTTCTTCAAGACAGCATTTACTTTGGTTGTCTGGGTCACTTGGGATAGCCGCTGTAGTTCTTCTCATTGGATTACATACAGTAAACTGCAATTTTACACCCCTGGATACTATTCTAACAGATGATTATTCTTTCAAGGCATCTAATTCCTACACAAAGTGGATGGGGCACACTTTTACAAACTAACTAACCACCTATGAAAATCTCCCAATTTAAATTGGCAAAAAGTTTCTGAATGGGCTCTTTATGAATCCATCTCAGATACAGGTACTACCTTCACTATTAAGTTCCTTTAATAGCCTTTACATCATGCCCAGGCAGTCCCAATGGGGCCTCATCCTGTGTTGGTGCCTTGTCCTGCTCGTCCTAGAGGAACTGACAAGGGCATCACCCGTGCTCTCTCTCTTAAAGAAACCTCCCTATTTTATGTACTTGCCCTCTGACCACCAGCCAGATCTCTAGCCATTATTCTGCCTGTACTACCTCCACAGCCATGTTCCATTAAAAATCTTGTCTTTCTTTAGTTAATCAGACCTTTCTTACCTTAAATGAAACTTTCCCTCACCTTCTTGAAGAATGCTGGTTGTGCTGCCATACTCAACTACCTTTTTATAAAGAAAATGTAATTCTTGGTTATCCTAAACATGTTGGTGATACACTACACTGCCACTGGCAGAGGGATGCTTGGCCAGGAATTTCATTAACTCAAATATATGTCTTGGGGCTTTCCTATAGAGGAACAAATGTGCCGACAGACTATATTAAATTGTGTAATGAAGAAAGCCATCCCCTCCTGGCATTTTTCCTTCCTCTGAAAGGAACCTGGTGTCTGTTCCTTAATGGCATCGCACCATGCCTCCCTGCCTCAGTTTTTCAAAATCGAAAGAATGGAGAAATCCCTGAGTATTGCAACATTATTAAAATGGTTCCTCATTTAGTTTATGATCACTCTCAAATTTTTTTCCACCTATAGGCTCAATAAACATCCACTGATGTCTCTAGCTCTATGAGCCAGTCTCACAGAGAACCAAACTCTGCCATTAGTATATCAATCCTACATGGTCTCGGAGCTCTGGTAGTGGGCACAGGTATTTCTTCCCTCATTCTTTCTAGCTCTAGGTACATAGAGCTCCATGCCACTATCGATCAAGATGCCCAATGCCTTCAGTAGGGGATAGATGATCTCTCTGAATCTATTGACACCCTATCTGAGGTTGTGCACCAAAATAGGTAAGGAATTGATCTCCTGTTCTTTCAACAATGTTGACTTTGGGCAGCTTTATAAGAAGAATAATGCTCCTATACTAGTAAACCAGAAGTTGTAAAGATAGTCTGAGAAGGAAATGTAAAAAATGTAAGGGAGAAAGAGAACAGAGAGAATGGTGGCATGGAAATTATACCTCTCCATGGCTCACTTCCCTTTTACCCAATATCATAGATCCCTTTGTAGGTCTACTATTGTTATGCTATTTTGGACCATGGGCTGCTCATTGTCTCACTACCCCAATTAAACTACAGTAATATAACATGGCAGCCATGCCTATTCTGGTACAATATCATTGTTTTGCTATGGAGGAAGAAGAGATGGTTACCCAGGTCCCTAGGGCAGTTAAAAAAACAGTCCAAAAGACACAATCACATGCCCTGGACTTTCTGTCACAGCCATTTCAGTCTTGACTCCAGAAGGAGGCCTCAAACTCACAGCACCCACAATAATACTCTTGCTGATTAATTAGTCTGTGATGGGCACATATCAAGGTTTGTGGACCCCAGGACAGATGTCTATGGAGACTGGCAGAGATATACAGTGACTTGTAAAGTATAATGAATCACCAGGCCATAGAATTTCTAAAACGGGCCCTACACCATCTTTTTTGTGTCCTGTCTGCTTTGTTCCTCAATAGCATCCCACCTCTGCTGCGTATAATACTGAGGAGGGGGAAATGGCAGGATCTGTTCTCACATAGATCAAAACCTCCACCTATCAACCATTTTACAAGCTCAAGCTTGCTTTCAGAAGGAGAAATACTAGCTTTCAAGTTAGGCAAGTCGCAAGTTGGTCAGTAATTACAGAGTTCACCTGAGTTGGTTAGAACAAACAAAGTTCCCCTACATTTAGGTTACCATAGCAACTTCTTTCCACTTCACCTCCTCATGATCATTTTAGCTTCCCAGCTGCTTTGAAATCCACCCAGCTTTCTTCATGAGATTCTGAGAGACAATTCTGAGACTACTTCCTAGAGACAACGTTTAGAGACAGTGATTGTCCCCATCAGTGTCTGTTCCCCAGAGAAAATATTTGCCCTCTAATAACACCTCCCTCTATTGTTCTTGCTTCCCAGTATATTGTAGTGTGTAAAATAATAAAACTAGAGAGCTTGAACAGAATATTTTCTTGCTGTCAGGCTCTTGGATCTCTTGTACCCCATTCTCTCCTAGGTTGTGCAGGGACCTCGTTGAGTCTCTTGCTAGTGGGAACAGATTCCTAGATATAGATATATGTTCATATACATAGATATATCTATAGATAGATATAGATATATGTTCATATACATTTCTATCTCATATCGGTCAAGCTATCTATGTATTTATCTATCTATCTATCATATTAATATCTCTCTCCATCTATCTATCTATCTATCTATCTATCTATCTATCTATCTATCTAACTATCTACCTACATATCCAGACATAGATGATAAAGATATAGATATAGATGTAGATAGAGATGACATAGATATAGATATAGATATATATATATAGAGAGATAGATATAGATATAGATATATAGATATATAGATAGATATAGATAGATAGATAGATAGATAGATAGATATAGATATAGATATAGATATAGATATATAGTATGATATTCTCAAGTACCTGTTCTTATATAATGTGAAATTTTGATGTTTTCTTTTGGTTTCTGGCTGACAGCCAACAGAATCTTTGTTACAGCTAGAGGTTATCTGGCTGGTCTTACTAATATATCTGTACAGCCATTCTAACTATTAGGTCTTCAAAAGACTAGTATCCAGGTCTTTGCTAAACAAAGACATGGCAAATATTTTCTACTGTATTCTAAACAGAAACTGTATATTACTGATACCCATTTCTGAAGTGGGCTACATTGCAAACAATTCTGAAGATGAGATCAAACAGAAGAAATGTTTTAAAAACTACCCAAGGAATACTAATGCCTCTGTAATGTGACCGGATAAGCAATGCATAGTGATGTGGAGAGTGAGCCTCTCAGATATCACCTAGAAAGAGAGAGGTTTACTTATACTAAGGACAAAATCGGGATATCTGGAAAATGATTTTGAAGAAAACAAAACACAATATGCATAAACAAACAGTTTGGAAAGATGTCAAGAATGTGAAGGAGAGGAAGACATTCAAAGACACAGAGACACATAGGAGATATTTAACAGAAGGAACATAATGACCTGAGGCTTTCTATTCAAAATTAAGAAGGAAAATTTGAACACAATGCACATGTGCTGCTATCATGAACAAGCACCAGATCACCTGACAGGGAATGAGAAAAAAGTCACCAAATCTCAACACGTACAATCTAAAACCTGTTACCACTTGTGAAGATCTTTCCAAATATATTCTGAGAATGTATTCTCTACTGCCTTCATCCCTAATTTCTGTTTCTCAGACTTTTATTTGATTAGAAGTAGAAGGTCATAATTTTCATCTAACTCCTGAACAAGCTTCTGGTTCTTTTGACCCAGAGTTGATTTACTCTTGTAAGACTGGGCATAGGAACACGCTGAAGTTATTGACTAAATCTGTAAAGCCAGAAGATGGGACTGACTTAAAGGACCTAACATTGGTGTCATTGAATCTGACACAATGCATGTTTATTCTCCAAAGCACATGTAGCATTAAGGATTAAATCTCAAGTATCCATTTTCTTAATGGTAGTCAACTTGTATTGTTGGGTCAGTCTCTACATTTCCATTTTCACCTGTGTCTTGGGAGAAGAATAAATGGGGATGTTGGCTCTCAACCCCACAGGATAGAAAAATGCATGGAACTTTGATAAATTTCCCAATGAGTATACGTAGAAGATTGGTAGACAACCC
Source organism: Apodemus agrarius (assembly GCA_964023405.1). Classification (NCBI taxonomy): domain Eukaryota; kingdom Metazoa; phylum Chordata; class Mammalia; order Rodentia; family Muridae; genus Apodemus; species Apodemus agrarius. The sequence continues at coordinate 6,253,044 of OZ030029.1, read as the reverse complement.
TAATTTAAAATGAGTTAACAAATGTGCCTAGAAAACAGTGAAATACTTAGATTTTGTTCATATATTGAGATGTCAAAACCTATAGACATAAACTTTCCTGTCATTGTATAATTGTGAGTATCTAAAGAACTAGGAGTTACTCTGCCTCCTCACACATGCTTGGGCTGACTACAGTCTTCATGTCATTTTTAGCAAACTCTGTCCATGCAACCAGGATTCAGAGTAATGCAGATTCTGGGCTCAAAATCTAGAAAAAAAAAATGGCTGTATTGTGCACTCAGCAACTGTGGAGATATACCTAGAAATCTTATTGTGTTATTCTAGGCCAATGTCTCATGCAGCAAAATATCAACAACAGGTCAAAATAATAATCTTTGTGACCCAATTGCAAGGCAGAAATCCTTTGAGATGGCAAAAGGATAAACTGTTGTTCCACTTGATCTGACTAATGCATAGCTGTAATAGAGTAATACCAGATGCTCTCGGAAGACAATTCCGAAAGCAAAGTGTGCCACTCTATGCCAAAAAGATGTAAGAGAAGTTCTGAAAACAAAAGTACACATAACCAAAAGAATCTTTCTCTACAGGTTATTATATAAAGGGTGAAGTTGCAAATGGAAAAGAGACAAGGTGAATTATGTGATGATTTACACTATCTTCAATGGGGCAACATTATCACTGATCTGTCAGTTGATTTTCAAATTTATATGCAATGCTACATGCCCCATGCTCAGCAAGAGTCAATGTCATAATCTTGTGGTAGAACAGGATGGATACATCTAGATTAAAGCTTACTGTACTGACATATAACATTTTTGAATACTTGTCTTTCAGGAATTATGATAAACAGGGAAATCAATTTGTTTCCCAAATGTTCCATTCCTTGAAAGAACAGCTTATTTTTCACTTCTGCAAGAAGTTCTTCCCAATAATCCCTATGCCTTTCTTGTACCAAATATTCATTCTGTACATTGAGATGAATATCTAGCTCTTCCTCCCAATCCCTCTGGATGACCAATTCTATCTCTCACATAGACTCTGTCTTGGCCAACATAATTGTGACTAAAATTGAATACAATTAGGGAATCAGTGTCCTACCATAATGTTACTATCACAGACAATTCTGCTAGCACTCTAGAATATCATGAATGTTAAGAAAATAATGTGTTGTATAATTACTTTATTAAATTGTTTAAAAACAGAGTCAAATTACCCCTTGTAGGAAGCTCTCCTTGCAACATTATTGTTCTTCTAACTTTCAAAACTAAATTTTAGTTTTTAAAATTTACCAGAAATATCTCACTCCTTTCTAAAAATATTCCCATACATTAATTTCAACGTTTAAATTTTTCTAAAAATCACACAAGGACGAATATGGAGATGAAAGCTCAGATTCTCCATAAATTACAAAAAAAATAGTCAAAAAATCTTTCGATACAATGTGGTATAGAAGACCTATTGGAAATGTTTGGGACTCACATATTCTCAGCTGAGATACAAATTAATGGACCAAACATTAAATTAACATATTTTTCAGGTGATGGGTGACTTGAGGCTGTTTTTCCCTGGTTCCTTACATGTTATGGATCAGTCTCTAAGTAAAAGCAAGTCTTGATAATGGCACAAATATAAAGATATTTGCATTAGAGCGTCAGGATCATAATTTAAGTGAGGATACCGCCCTTGTAACTGGCTCCAGTCTACAGAACATGCTATTAATTTGTAATTGAGAAGGGACATATCTCACGTCCCTACCTTAGGGGAGCCAAGTACATTGGCACTTCTGAGACTATGAAACATTTTGTCAAGACACAAAGTACTTTATCTGAGCTTCAGAAAAATCTGTCATGCTCAAGAATGGTATGTGGAACAGTTTGGCCAGAAGGAATATTATGAAGTCCCTGAGTGGGTATGAGTGTATGCAGAACCTGGAGACACAATATTCTTAATTCCTAGCAAGCATCAAGCATCATAAATGCACTTAAACTAAGACTGTCTGTATGCATTTCTGGATTACGAAGAAATCATATCACAGAAGGGTGAGCATTCACATTCAGGTTTATGAAGGAATTGAAAGAAATCCAATTAACTGAACTCAACATAACAAGTGGAAACAGAATTGTGGTCAATGTTTATGGTGGTATGATTATGCAGGAGGGCGGCCCTTGCTCTCAACATCTTTAAACAGAGCCCCTGATGGCTGTCTCCCTATTGGAAGAGGCATTGTCTCTCCTTGCAGAGTGTAGGATATAATTCATGGAAGTCATATTTTACATAACGATTGTAATATATTTACATTATATCAACCAGTGACTCCCAGAGAGCATCACATTATAAGTTGTCAGTTTGTAAATGTAGCAGCCAACAGTTTAAGTGTTACAAGGGTTCCCAAGAGGTAAGTAAAAGGAAATCTTCAGAATTCCACAAGCTATTTTCATGACAGTTTTTTAGTTCTTTTGTAAATATATATGGCTCTTTTTTGAATGAATTCTCATGCAGTCATGCAGACACACATGCACACACATGCACATATACACACACATAAAAAGATACACACACACACACACACACACACACACACACATACCCGAACACACACAGAGTCTAGAAAATACTTATAGGACTATTTTTCACTCTACCATGTGGTTCCTGAGAAGTAACTCTGGTTTTTAACTTGGCAGCAAGTATCATTACTTACTGAAGCATCAATTTATAACAATTCATCAGTCAAGGAATTTTGTAAGTTATTTATCTGTTTTTATCTTTTTGGAAATACATTTATATTTAAATTTGCATTATTCTGTCTCTTTGTCTTTGCCTTTCTCCTCCATGGTCTCTCACTCTGACCCTGTATATTTATATCTGTTTATAAATCTGTATATATGTATATCTAACTATACATGTATTGATAATAAAATTGTATTATAGACATATGCATGCTTTATTGATATGTTATTGATTATTCCACCCGAGATTGATGGCTTCTTCTAGTAAAAATACAAGAAGAAATTTGGAAAGCATGAAGGATGTGCTGTGGTGGCTGGAATTTAGAGTGACTTAAATGTATTTATAGGGATATTCCTCTTTTTAATTCCATAAGTCATATGAGAGTGAACACATCTACTGCTCTGAATGCCACTAGATCTCGATTTGTTTCTGAGCTGTTTTTCATACTATAGAAACACTCTAACACTGAATTACATGTCATGGCCATTCATCTTCTACAACAACGATAGTGCAGGCTGTATGAGAGACACTGTTGCTGATTTGGCCATTCTGAAAAAGGTACTTGGGGATGGCTTATAAAATATTCAAAATCTGTGAATATTTAGCTATCTGGTAGAGAATAGATAAGCATTAGGCCCCAGGGTCAGCTAAAACATTTTATTATGGGAAATGCTGATATTAAAGTATTGTATACAGAAGCTGGTTCTAGTAGAGGAATCTAGTTCAGTCTGTCCATCTGATATGATTTACCAAAGCAAATAACGTCTATACAGAAGAGTCCACCTGAGAAAGTCTTGGACAGGATAAGGCTATTAACAGGGACTAAAAGGAAAATGAGTTCTGTGTCCTAGTGCTATTTTAATATATTTCCATTGTTTTATTAGTACTTTCTGTGTCTGGGTCAAATCACAAAGACCAAGAGATTTACTGTATGGAGAAAAGAAAGAATCTACCATATTTTTCTGGATGCTAATGTTTTTAAAATTTCAGATTTGCAAGCTTAATGAGCAGCTTCAACTCTCCCTCATATGTTCCAAACTTATATAGACATGTGTCCAGCAGATGTATTTTAATTCAGTATTCTCCACCCATTAGAGCTATACTGAAATTTCATTTTTACTGGTCTTGTGTTATTAGAGATTCTATGTCCTTGGAATTTATGGCAATTATAAAACCCATTTTCCAGACAAAAGACCACTTAATAATGTCAGGCAGATGGTATTCTGTCTGCCTGAGCTCACTCAGTAGGATTGTCAGTGCAGAATTTTCTTTATATTATCATATACTACACTTCTTGGCTCACACTAAACAATATTTCTATTCTTCTTTTTCTAAAAAGTGATTTAAGAAACCTGTGACCATGCTTGCAGAAGACTTTGTACATTTTCTAGGAATGAGTTTCTGTTGACGGAAAGCTTTAAAATTTACCTCGACATTAAAAATTTCTACCATTGTGAACACATTCCATGTGTGGTGCGTTTTGAAAGGGAGCTCTGACAGTTCAGCACCGTATGAAACTTAAAACTGTGCAAAACAAAAATTTGTTGGAACTAACATGGAACACTCACTTTTAGATTCTTTTCATTCTCAAATACAAACATGAAAATGTGTATCATAAATCAAAACAAAGGGTAGACAAAGGGATTAAGAACAGAGAGAGGGGGGAAGGAGAGAGTGCTTACAGTGTTATGGAGAAAAGATGCATGGATGAATAGTGTCAAGAATTATCAGGCACATTCCAAGAATAGTAGTGCAGTTCAAATCCTATGCATTATAGCTTTGGTTTCAACAGATGTATTTCACAACCCTCATTCTTAGACTAAGACTTTCCAGAAATCGTTTACATTCCAATATTTAGAAAATGCTCTACTCACATTCACGTTGCTTATACTCACACAAAGACAAAGGGTGTCAAGCAACATTTAAATTCATCTGGCGATCTTACTCTCTACTGTTTAAACCAGAAATTATTTTTGTCAGAACACAGGTCCATGTTTATTTGAAGAACCCAAATGAGTCCATTTCATATCCCTTTCCTATATGAACGATATTCTGATTGTGTGTCTCCTGAGAGTATTAAGTAGTAACATGAATTTGTTCACAGGACTCCCTGAGGATCCAGAACTTCTAACCACAAAACTTATAAATACCAGCTGAGGATGATATTGAAAACCAAGACTGCCACCCTTGTGTTTGAAAAAAAATGCATATGTATAGTCTAAGGATCCTTCACTGATGAATCTAAGTGGATCCAGCAGCTCAATTATCTCAGTAGTCATCAGGTATTTGAAAGACTGTCCATCCTTTTTACTTGGGGTACTACTTAGCTACGGAATCCTCCAGCTTCTGATTACAGAACAAAGGGATAATTGTCACAGTCCACAAACACTCACATTTTTGAAGACAAACCAATGTCTTACTATGTCACTTTCGTCCAATATCTGGGATTTAAAAAGTCATAGATGATCAGAAAATGATCATCAGACTCATCAATCCACTCATTTGAAAGTACCAAATACCTCTTTGGTGATAAAATATTTAGGCTCTGACTCTAAGTAAGGTTTGGCTGAATAAGAGATATTTCTGTCAACACCACAGCTGATCGAGAGAGCTAAGAGAATACTTATCAAGAAGTAACTGTAAAAGAAGTCTTAAGATGATAAGGTCACATAGCTTGAATATAAAATCACATAAGGACACTGATTCCAAGTTACTACTGTCTGAAAACCACTGAATATTAATGATCCAAAAGGGAAAATTATGCTGTGAGCTCTACTTTAAAGTGGTAAATATCTTCTTCCTTACTCCTTATAGACTCCTTTTCCCATGTTACAAATTCATCAACTAGTTAGAATAAAGATTGAAATTAGCAGTGAAACAGCTTTGGCTTTTATAAGTACTTGATTTGGAGTGGAAAACTCTTAAGCTGAATTTGTCTTTCTGAAATTTGCTAAGAAAGTTTTCATTAGTTTGTCAGGAAATCTATTTGCTGTGACCCATTACATAGAACCCAGTCTCAAGTATGCCTTCTCCAGATATTTTCAACTCTTCTTGACAGCACTCGCTGTCTCTTCAAATTCACATATTTCTTAAATGATTACAGTCATATTGAACCCCAGATTTTTTCCTGCCTCTTAACCAAGTTTGTCTTCCAATGTTATACAGTGGTTATACAGTATTATACAGTTAAATATTTATTTAAAAATACAAAATTTATTAAAGTGAAATATTCATTAAATGAGGCATACCAAAGGATTTCCAGAAATATCTTCATGATAATTCAGTTTGTGAAAATTTTGGGAAAACCCATTTGGTTAACAGCATAGCTTCTAGAATAATATCACGTACGTATAGGTCTTGAACACAAAACTATTCTTGTGTTGATAGTATTTTAGTTTCTATGGCTCCAAAATCCTGCATATTTTGAGATATCATGAGCTGCTCCTTGATCTGTGAGTGTGGTAGAGTTGCAGAGCTTTTGTTTTGGGCTATGTCTTATCTCCTGGTGTAATTCCAATGAGTCTTAAAATGTATAACTAAGAACTGACTCCATGGATTTTGTTTAGGGAATTGGGCTCTGATTCATATGGCTTCTTATGGGCAGCCATTACCACAACCACAAAGTTCTACTGCATGGATCAAGAATGGAGAATGGATAGGAAAATACTGGAGGCTCCAATTTGAAGAAGGCAGACAACATCCTCTAAGCTTGGTGACATGGGATTATGAGTAATCACAGGATTAATGGCGGCAGGAACTTCATTGCAGAGATGGTGATTTTCAGCTCTTTCTCTCTGATTCTCTGGTATTGACATATGCTCGTTGGGATGTTTCCTAAATTATTTAGGTATCAGAATCTTAAACCATTTCCAGATCATTTCACACATAGGCTTTGTGCCAGCTCCTAACGTTGTTCAATGGAGAGATAGTTGGAATTTTCCAAGGAAAAATTCTCCAACTTCATCTTATGTTCTGGGCTATACCTGGTATGCCCTCACCAAGTTCTTACAGAAGTCTTTCGACTTCCGGACCAACAAGTTGAACTAAGGGAGAGGTTAAAACCTGAAAGTCATATTACTGTTGATCCTGGAGACATTTGTAGATTATCAAGTAATGGAAGTATTTGTGGTGTTTGTAGATAATGAGGCATTAGTGGATTTAGAGGCTTTTGGAGACTTTCAGGTAAAAGAACACATTGGGGCATTGGGGGAGAGGGAGACAGCACTAGAGCTGGAGGCATTTGGAGATCTGAGGACAGCGGAAGAATAGAGATCCAATGGTTAGTTAGGATTAATGTGGGAGCCTTTTTCATTGTACAGGCTGGAATATCAGTAAACTCTTGCACGTTTTCTTACTCTTGTATTTCTGGATCTCCTCTTTCTCTCCTCTTATAGAGCCTTCTCTCTAGAAAATATTAATAGGGTTGAACTCTGTTGAGACTAAGTGATGTAGAGGAACAGTTGGTGTTGATACCACACTGCTGAAATCAGAGTAGATGGCAAGAGTTGCCCAGGAAACTGTAGTAAGTTTAAGCTGGGACTTCTTATATACATAATAATGACTTTTATTTCCTACTAATACTAGTCCTGCACTGTCCTGCACTGTGGTGCTCTTTTTCAGAACTCTACTGCTACACTGGAATGGAACACTGCTTCTATGCAAAGCTAGAGATCTTTTCCAAAGAGTTTTTTCAATGTTAGTACTATGGGAAAGTGATGTGATGTTTTAATCCCTTACCACATTATTTTCTTGAATATCTTCTTTATTTGCCTTTCAAAAGTTTACAGGTATGCAGGATCAACTACAAAAGAGGTCTCTAAGCCATGTCCAATTTCCATTTTTCTGTGAGGGTTTTTAGATATACAGTCACCTATTCTAGCCTACCTACTCACTTTCATTACTTGGACCATTCTGCTTCCATAGAATGAAGGCTAATATCTGAAGAGCCTCAGTGCCATCCTCTGGTAAATATATGGTGCCATGGGATTCTCTCTGTGTCCTCTTTGGTGGATTAATGTCTAGGAATTCATGTTGTTTACATGTTCTGGCTGCAAATATGTAAACTGGCAAAAACTGAGAATGGATGGAAAGAAAGTACAGACCATCAATTTGTTTGTAGATATTTAGTGATATCTTCCTACTTGTGATTTAGCTACAAAACCTTGTTGAGGAATGCTCAATGTTTACAAATCTCTCAAATGTAGAGATATTCACCAAGGATATACACATGGTATACAAATATGTAAAATACATACTGTGCCAGCACAAATTATTAACTTGGGCAGTTTTAATAATAAACTAATTATAAAGATGGGTAATTCTGTAGGCACACACTGTCTAAACATGTAGAAATGCCCCTCATCCTATTACTCTCCATGATTAGTCCACTAAGCAACACGTACATAGGCTTGGGTGTCCTTTCTCAACCAATGTCCCTAACCAACCTGGAAGTATTCGATGAATTATTGTACACAATTTCTTTGAATCAATGATGTGTTATAAATAGGTTTGTGATTCATAGATATTTGTATAACACTAGTTCTAATAGAAGCAGAGAAATGTTAATTTGGTGATTGCTAGCTCCTAATTCAAAATTCAGAAATATAAGGTTGATAAAAATGAGAATGGCAAGCATGTTTTTACATTTTTTTCTTTGATAAGGAACATGAAATTGAATAAATCATTTTGTATTCATTAAATTGCACTTTGGTTTGCTCAAATGTTTATCCTAGATTTAGAAATATCCATATATTATTTAGCAAGGAGATTGGCATCAAAAGGATTGGTGAAATTGTTTAAAAGATAAGCCATCTGAACTGTTTCAAAATGTATCTTTATGAAATGACCTGTATATTTAATGCTGTGTAAGATAATGTTGTGACACACACACACACACACACACACACACACACAAATATATATATATATATATATATATATATATATATATATTCAGATATTGTGTTCTTTTGCTATCCAAAATCAGGAAATAACTCCTTAATATAAGTTGAAAACTACAATCAATCCATTAGTACAAACAGGACAAAAGCATGAATTAAGTTTTGTATATCAAATCAAAGGGAAGGTTTCAAAATTCCATTGGTATTAACATACAGTTGTCCATTTAATTCAGTACATAAATAATGGCCTGTTTCTATTTTTCTCATATTAAATGAATGTCATTGATCTTATATATTGTTCCACATGATTTCCTATATTATCTTTTCCAGGATTTTATGGAAGTTTTGTGTTCATGTGTTTTTCTTACAATTTTTCATTTTCTTCTCTTTATTTTAAGTTTAATTTTAGCAATGAATCATAGATGCACGTTTTATACTAATAAGAGAAAAATGTAATGTGAAAAATAAATATGAACGATATTGGAGGTTAAAAACTCCTCATTCATATGATAAAATATAATGATTTTAAATTTAAGAATGGAATCAAATTACACACGCATTCTGTCCTCTCTAAGGATCTGTGATATTCCTATGTGAAATCCATCTGTTTTTAGTTTGAATATATGCTCAAGTATGGTGAATATATCTTCATTCCTTGGAATGTACCTTACTTCCCTGAACCTAGATGTATGTGTTGAAATTTCTGTTGAAAACATTTATCAGGATTGCACTCGTGTGTGTCCATGGAATCCTTAAAGTATTATAAGATATTCACATTCATAGCTATTGCAATCCTAAGGGTAATCATACTCAAATAGTAAAATGAGAAAATAAAAGAATAGTGTATAAATCACAATTATAGCTGTGTGGAATTTGAGCTGTATCTTCAAAATTTTATATTTTAACTCTATTACAACTGACAAAGTGAAGTTTGGCTTCTTTTGATACATTCTAATATAAATTTCATAAGCCAACTTGAATAATTAATTTGAATAGGATGACTTGTTTTCCAATTCCAAAATGTGTATGTTGTCACAATAAGTAATGTAAACATCACTAAATATTCATACCACATCACCCCAATTCTGAGATTAAAGTCATGTCAGATAGTATATATCATGGATTTGGAATCCAATGTTGAGTATTAAATTTTTAATTTTACAAATATAGCAAATCAGAATACTCATGTAGGACAACATTTTGTTTTGTTGTAGTTTTGCTATGTAGTTACATATGAAAAAAATGTAAAACAGTACCATTTCACAATGCACACTACTACAATTGATAAAAATATGAGGGGAAAGGTTGTCTCTCTAGAAAGGACATGCTTGATTCCTGGGGACCGGCTAGTGAGCTTGCAGCTGGCCTCCATCTTCCTTCGGGTCACAGCAGACTGCCTGCTGGCGGCTGGGTTCAGTTGCGTGGACAGAGATTGGCCTTGCAACGAATTCCCGGTCAGGCCCTTGATGGCCCCCAGAGCCAGGAAAGGTCGGCAGGAGCTCTGAGCACCTGCAGCTCAGAGGCTGTCCCTGATCCCTGGGGGCCAGCTAGCAGGCTTGCAGCCGGCTGCCATCTTCCCTCAGGTCACTGTGGACTGCCTGTTGGCGCCTGGGTTCAGGTACTTGGACAGAGACTTAGCCTGGCAAAGAACACCTGGTCAGGCTCTTGCTCGCGCCCAGATCCAAAGGAGGTTGGAGAGAGGTCTGTGCACCAACAGCTTGGCAGTGCACACAGAGCCAGATCAGCTTGGCAAGCGGTATCTGCGCCAACCCAAGGGGGCACCAACCTGCTAGTGGGTCGGTGCCTGGAGTACAACCAGAGGCTGTCATCGTGAATCAGGACACCACAGACAGCTAACATGACAGAGCCCTGTGGACTGAGAATACTACCATCTAGGTTCTAGCAGCCCAACCAGGGAACCTCCAGTCCTATAGGGAACCCAGTGGTTAAACAGAGCCCTGAGACCGGCAACCATTTTGGAGCTGGTGGTCTAAACAGGTCACCATAGAGAACCAACAGAGGAACCCAGGCACCATAAAGATCTAACAGACTAGCCCAGATCGGTGGTGGAAAAAAAAATCTGATTCTTAAGAGCTAGCAACTAGGCAGGCCAGGAGGAGACTGAGGGAGGCCAATTACAGGGAGCCTCAGGAAGACTTAGATCCAGGACACCTGAGGAGGTAACTGAGAGCCCAGTAATTGAAACATCCTGGTCTCCACCTCGGGAGCTCTGATGCCCTCTACTGCAGCAGCGCCAAACACCAGGCACACAGGAGCCTCAAACACCCTTCATTTTGCTGCATACAGGAAACACACCTCAGAGTTGAAGACAAACACTACCTTAGAGTAAAAGGATGATGGACAATCTTGCAAGCAAATGGTCGCAGGAACGAACTGGAATAGCCATTCTAATATCAGATAAAATTTACTTTCAACCCAATGTCATCAAAAGAGACACAGAAGGTCACTTCTTGCTAGTCAAAGGAAGAATGCACCAAGAAGAACTCACAATTCTAAACATCTACACTCAAAATACAAGGGAACCCTCATTTGTAAGAGAAACTTTACTAAAGTTCAAAGCACACATTGCACTAAGACAATAATTGTGGAGGACCTCAACACTCCACTCTCCTCAATGGACCGATCAGGAAAACAGAAACTAAACAGAGACACGGGGAAACTCATTGAAACTTTGGACCAATTGGATTTAACAGATATATATAGAACGTTTCATCCTAAAGCAAAAGACTATATCTTTTTCACAGCATCACACCGTACCTTCTCCAAAATTGATCATATAATCGGTCACAAGACAGATGTCAACAAATACAAGACGATCAATCTAATCCCATGCCTCCTATCAGATCACCATGGAGTAAGAGTGGTCTTTAGTAGCAACAAAACAACAGAAAGCCCACATACACATGAAAACTGAACAATACTCTACTCAATGACACCTTGGTCAAGGAAGAAATAAAAAAAGAAATCAAAGACTTTTTAGAATTCAATGAAAATGAAGGTACAACCTACCCAAATCTATGGTACACAATGAAAGCAATGCTAAGAGGAAAACTCATAGCTCGAAGAGCATCGAAAAATATACTGGAGAGAGCATACACTAGCAGCTTAATGGCACACCTTAAAGCCCTGGAAGAAAAAGAAGTTAATTCACCCAGGAGGAGTAGAAGACAAGAAATCATCAAGATTATGGCTGAAATCAATCAAGTAGATACAAAGTAATGATACAAAGAATCAACAAAACCGGGAGCTGGTTCTTTGAGAAAATCAACAAGATAGATAAACCCCTAGCCAGACTTACCAAAGGGCACAGAGACAGTATCCAAATTAGCAAAATTAGAAATGAAAAGGGAGATATTACAGAAACTGAGGAAATTCAAAAAATCATCAGATCCTACTACAAAAGCCAAACTCAACATACTGGAGAATCTGGAGGAAATGAACAATTTTCTACACAGAAACCAAATACCAAAATTAAATCAGGATCAAATAGATCATCTAAACAGACCCATAACCCCCCAAGAAATAGAAGGGGTCATAGAAAGTCTTCCAACCAAAACAGCATAGTACCAGATGGTTTTAGTGCAGAATTCTATCAGACCTTCAAAGAAGTCCTAATACCAATACTCTTCAAACTATTCCACAAAATAGAAACAGAAGAAACACTACCCAACTCATTCCATGAAGCCACAATTACCCTTATACCAAAACCACAGAAAGATCCAACTAAGGAAGAGAACTATAGGACAATCTCCCTTATGAATATCTATGCAAAAAACACTAAATAAAATACTTGTCAACAGAATCAAAGAACACATCAAAACAAGCTTCTTCTGACCCAGAGTTGATTTACACATTAAGACAGGGCACAGGAACACCCTCATTATTGACTAAATCTGTAAAGTAAGCAGATGGGACTGACATCAAAGACCTAACATTGGTGTCATGGATTATGACACACTTCTCTTTTTACATGTTCCCTTACTTGTTGTGGAACATTCTCTACATAAAGCAAGCCTCTAAAAAGGGACAAATCCAAAGATATTTGCATTAGAACATCAGGTAAAAAAACTAAGTATACAGACCTGGTAGCCTGCTCCAGTCTACAGCTCATGCTACCAATTTGTAATTGACAAGGGACATCTCTCATGTCCCTTTCCCAGTATGGAAAATGCTTTTACCATAGCCCACAAGGGGCACCTGATTGCTGCCTTCTAATGAGAAGAAAGAGGCATTGCCTCTCCTTGTAGACTGTAGAATGTAATGGATGGAGGTCTTATATTTTTACATAATGATAGTAATATATTTGCATTACGTATACCACTGACTTCCTGGGATCCTCACATTTTCACTTGTCAGTGTGTAAATTTAGCAGACAACAATTTCAGTGCTACAAGGGGTCATGAGACATAAGTAAATTGAAGACTTCATGATTCTATAACAGTGGACCCAACTGCTAAATTCTCTCACTAAATAACAGGTATGTGATAGACTGTCCACTCTTTTTACTTGGTTCTTGGTAATGATTGAATAGAGAATGAGCTGTCCCTGGTGAGGTCTCAAAGGTCTGCCTCGAAAACAGTAAGATGGCAAAATTTTATTCCTGGAATAAGGTGACGGCTGTATAGTTCTCAGCAGTACCATAATTTTATAGAGTGTTTGAACGCTAATCAGTAATTCATTTCTTCTCATACGCTATCCATCTTAAGAGGACCATATATGGTCACTCCAGCCTTATTAGCAGTTGAATTGGGTGCTACTTAGCTAGAGATTCCTTCAGCTTCAGTTTAAAGAAGCAAGGAATAAATGACACAGTCCAAAAACACTCACATTCTTGCAGATAAGCAAATGTCTTACTATGTAAATTTTGTCCAATATCTGTGTTTTGAAAAGTCATATATGTTAGAAAATCATCATCAAACTGATCAATTCACTCAACAGAAAGTACTAAACACCTATGAGTTGATAAATATATTCAGGATCTGTCTCTAATGAGTCTAATGTTTGACTGAATTAGAGGTATTTCTTTCAACACCACAGCTGATTGAGAGAGCTAAGTGGGTCCATCCCAAAGACTGATTGAAAAAGTCTTAAGAACCTAAATTCACATAGCTTGAATATAAAGTCACATAATAACACCGATCTAGTTTCTAGTGTCTTAAAACGACTGTATAGTAATGATCCAAAAGGGAGAAATATGCTGTGAGCTCTACAATTAAGTGATAATATTTATATTCTTCTTTACTCCTAATAGTCCCTTTTTCCCATGTAACACACTCAATACCTATTTAGAATAAAGGACAGAATTAAAAGGAAAAACCGCTTTGACTTTAAAAGTTCATGCTTTGGAGTTGACAAATCTTATGCTGAATTCTTGTGTTTCTGAAATTTGATGAAAAAAAATTGATTACTTTGGCAGGGAATTTGTTTTGTATGTCACATTACATAGAACCCAGTCTCAAGTATGCCTTTTCCAGATATTTTCAACTCTCCTTGACAGGACTCACTGTTTCTTCTCAGTCACATATTTCTTAAAGGACTACATTCAGATTGAACCACAGATATCTTACTGACTCTTAACTAAGTTGCTCTTCCAGTGTTATGCAGTGGTTATACAGTGTTATATAGTTAAATACAGTGCTCTTGTATTTAAAAATACAAAATTTACTAAAGTGAAATATACAATAAACAAGGCAGACCAAAATGATTTCCAGAAATATCTTAATGAAAACTCAGTATGGGCATATTTATGGAAAACAGATTTGGTTAACAGCACAGCTTCTAGAGTAATGTCAATTATGTATAAGCCTTGAACACAGAGCCATTCTTGAGTGACTTATCTGCTGCATTTCCCAAGTATTATACCATTAAGGAGTGAATAAGGGATATGTCGAGAGGGGGCAGGCTTGTCTAGTCCCTGATTTTAGAGGGATTGCTTCAAGTTTTTCTCTGTTTACCTTGATGTTGGCTACTGGTCTGCTGTATATTGCTTTTACTATGTTTAGGTATGGGCCTTGAATTCCTGTTCTTTCTAAGACATGAAAGGATGCTGAATTTTGTCAAATGCTTTTTCAGCATCCAATGAGATGACCATGTGTTTTTTTTCTTTGAGTTTTTTTATGTAATGGATTACGTTGATGGATTTCCGTATATTGACCCATCCCTGCATCCCTGGGATGAAGCCTAGTTGATCAAGGAAGAGGAGAATTATGAGAAGAATGAGGATGAAGAGAAATAGGAGGAGGAAAAAGAGAAAGAGGAGAAAAAGAAGGAGGAGGAGAAGCATGAAGAGGATGAGGAGGACATGGAAGAAAATGAGGAGGAGGAGAAAAAGCAGAAGAAGAAGGAGGAGTAGATGAAAAGGAAGAATCTAAAGTGTAGTATGAGATGGAGGAGGAGGAATAGTATGAGAATGTGGAGGAGATGAAAGAGGGGGTGCAGGAGTAGGAGAATGAGAAGGAGGAAGTGGATCAGGAAGAGGAGAAGGAAGAGGAGGAGCAGGAATAGAATGAAGAGAAGGAGGAGCAGAAATAGGAGAGGCTGTGGCAGAATAAAAGGAGGAAGGAAAGAATAAGGAAGCAGAGGTGAACAAGAAGGAGGAGGAGTAGGGGTAGGGGAATAGGAAGGAGAAGGACAAGGATGAGTAGGAGAAGGTGGTGGAGAACGAGAAGGAGGAAAATGTTTGAACATTTCATAAATTATCCATGTGTGAATCTCTCTCTCTCTCTCTCTCTCTCTCTCTCTCTCTCTCTCTCTCTCTCTGTGTGTGTGTGTGTGTGTGTGTGTGTGTGTGTGTGTTTGAGATGGGTTGTATAATAGACCTACAAAAGCTCCTATGATATTGGGTACAAGGGAAGTGAGCCATGGAGAGGTATAAAACCAATGTCCATGCCAACCTTCTCTCTGTTATCTTTCTCTCTTACATTTTTCTAGTCCTCTGACTTCTCAGACTATCTTTACAACTTCTGGTTTACTAGTATAGGAGCATCATTCTTCTTATAAAGCTATCCAAAGTCCACATTGTTGAATGAACAGGAGATCAATTCCTAACCTATTTTGGTGCACAACCTCAGATAGGGTGTTAATAGATTCACAGAGATCATCTATCCCCTACTGAAGGCTTTGGGCATCTTGATCGATAGTGGCATGGAGCTCTATGTACCTAGAGCTAGAAAGAATGAGGGAAGAAATACCTGTGCCCACTCCCAGAGCTCCGAGGCCATGTAGGATTGATATACCAATGGCAGAGTTTGATTCTCTGTGAGACTGTCTCAAAGAGCTGGAGACATCAGTGGATGTTTATTGAGCCTATAGGCGGAAAAAAATTGAGAGTGGTCATAAACTAAATGAGGAACCCTTTTAATAATGTTGCAATACTCAGGGATTTCTCTATTCTTTCGATTTTGAAAAACTGAGGCAGGGAGGCATGGTGTGAGGCCATTAAGGAACACACACTAGATTCCTTTCAGAGGGAGGAAAAAATGCCAGGTGGGGATGGGATACTTCATTACACAATTTAATATAGTCTAAGGTACATTTGTTCCCCTAGAGGTTCCAGAAAGCCCCAGGACAGATATTTGGGTTAATGAAATACCTGGCCAAGCACCCTTCTGCAATGGCAGTGCAGTGTATCACCAACATGTTTAGACTCACCAAGAATGACAATTCCTTTATAAAAAGGTAGTTGAATATGGTAGCACAACCAGCAATCTTCAAGAAGGTGAGGGAAGTTTCATTTAAGGTAAGAAAGGTCTGATTAACTAAAGAAAGACAAGATTTTTAGTGGAACATGGCTGTGGAGGTAGTACAGGCAGAATAATGGCTAGAGGTCTGGCTGGTGGTCAGAAGGCAAGTACATAAAATAGGGAGGTTTCTTTAAGAGAGAGAGTACGGGTGATGCCCTTGTCATTTCCTCTAGGTCGAGCAGGACAAGGCACCAACACAGGATGAGGCCCCATTGGGACTGACTGGGCATGATGTAAAGGCTATTAAAGGAACCTAATAGTGAAGGTAGTACCTGTATCTGAGATGGATTCATGAAGAGGCCATTCAGAAACTTTTTGCCAATTTAAATTGGGAGAAATTTCATAGGTGGTTAGTTAGTTTATAAAAGTGTGCTCCATACACTTTATGTAGGAATTAGATGCCTTGAAGGACTAATCATCTGTTAGAGTAGTATCCAGGGGTGTAAAATTGCAGTTTACTGTATGTAATCCAATGAGAAGAACTACAGTGTCTAGCCCAAGTGACCCAGACAACCAATGTAAATACTGTCTTGAAGAAAACAAAGAGAAAACCATGTACTACCTGGTCTAAACTTAAAATTGGTTAAATTTAAATATATGGCCACTTGACATTCTGAAGTGTGGCAATCAGCAGTAGCCAATATCTGCCCTTTAATATGTTTATAATTTGTCCAAGTGTCAGCCAAATAAAATCTCCATGCAAAGAGTGATATTGTGTCTCTAGATATCTGTGGTGTCAGCATTACTAGGAGGCATCCCAAGGTGTTGAGGACCATGGCTGTTTTCAATGATTATAATCAGCACCATTCTTTTTCTCAGCATTAGCATACTCTGGCAGCTATTATGTTCTTTCTGTATCCTGCAGGAAAAAAACACAAAAATGCCTTCTTCTCCACTATCATAGAATTCCTGGCATTGACATTTTAAAATTTTTATCGTAGACAGTGCTGAGGTGTACAGAGACAATATTCTCCCCTCTTTTAGTTATAAAAATATTGTTTGAAAGTTTTATGGGCCTGTTTCACAATATATTGTCCTTGACGATTATAAGCAATCTCAATATATGACTAATATATAAATTTTTAATAAAACATCTCAAATGACTGACTGTAATAATCAGATAAAATTCTTGTCGTAATCTGATTAAGAACAACCAAATAGAAAAAAATAACATATGTAATGACAAATTTTATATTTTAGTTCTTTCTCATGTTAAAAGTATTTTACTTATAAAGCGTCAATAGCTGTCAATAGTCATACATATATCTATTGATGTTTTTAATGTTAATTGTATTTGTATATATAATTTCAAAATATAATAATAAGTACAATAAAAAGCAATCATTTCAAGCAATTGTAAGCCAAGTTTTATATATAACTATATATAATAGGTAGACAAATATAGATATAAATTTAGATTAGATTACAGATATAGATATTGATATAGATATATAGTTACTGATAAAGATACAGATACAGATAGAGATAAATATAGTTATAGAGATAGAAAGAGAGAGAACGAGAGAAAGAGAGTGTGAGAGATAGGTAGATATAGAGATGGAAATAGACATATATATATATATATATATATATATATATATATAGAGAGAGAGAGAGAGAGAGAGAGTGATATATATTATCAATATATGTATATTAAGTGTTTCCCTTTTATAATTTTAGAAATAGCAACTACAACACCCAATTCATTTATCTGTGCTGAATCAAGGGGAAACATAAAGAATAACCATGTGATCTAACTATATAAGCTTTACTCCCACAGTAGATGCATTCTTTATGGGATGCATATATAGTAATATAAAAGCATGTATGGAAACTAGATTCCTCAGTTTTTCTTTTGGATAGAAATTATTAATTTTGTCAAAAGAAGGCTTGCCCTGGAATATATTAAATATCAATAATAATTAATTTGATTGCTGTTTGAAGTAAGGAACAAATATTTCACCAGGCTCTTAAAAAATCACTTTTAAAAATATTCTTTATAATTTTAACCTGCAACATTTTATTATTGCACCAAATTTCTATTGCAATAGGTTTAAATTTTATTTGCGTTGATTTTACATTAATTTTCTCATTGTCTAGGTTTGGCAGTAAACACAAATCATAAACTGTTGACAGATATTTATAGTAGATTTCTCCAAGTTTTATGTCTCAATCTTTATTTTGAACAAGTATTCACTGTTGAAGAAAGATTAAATGTGATTTTTATATACAGTTGTCATAATGTTAAAGTACACACATACACAAACACACAATAACATATATATAGAGAGACATATATACACATATATACATACATATATATGCATAAATATACATATATAATTTAAAACTGTCAGAATGATACTTTAAACATAATTAACCAAAAGAAGATACACTTAGAAATTTATCACTCAGATTTTGAAATGGCTTATCCTCTGAGTTTGTAATACAAGCAGGAAATGCAAATATGCACACTCACATGCAGACACACACACAAACACATATGGCTGCACACAGTGAGAGAGAGAGAGAGAATCAGAGAGACAGAAAGAGAAATGTTTATGACTGTCTTAAATATTTTGAATTGATACTTAAACTACATTCACAAGTCCTCCCTTGATCTTCCAATATCTAGAATTGAAATTAATATCTTTTGCTAAATGTAATTTGAGGTATGCTAGATGAAAATTATATTCTAGTGCTAACAACTTGAGAGCATACGACTCATTCAGATTTCCAAAACTGTAGAACACATTATTGTAAAGATTTCTGAATTTTTTTGTCTTCTAAGTTTGTCATTGTTAAATGACACATGGGTGTTCCAGATCAGTTGCAAATCCAATTTGAATAGGAGAGTTCCTAAAGAATTCATAACAGATAATAACAGCAGTCAATAAAACTTTCTCTATTTTGAAATGGGCATCATTTCAATGTGTGTAGAGAGTGGTAGTAATGCTGTACAATTGTGGATGATAATAACATAGATAGATTTTCATTCTCCATGCTGACCTCCACATTAACCAGCACTGTTTGTTCAAAAGGCTCTTTTTTCCACTGCATGGATTTAGCTCTTTATCAAAGATCAAGTCACCCTAGGTGTGTGGGTTCATTGCTTTGTCATCATTTCTATTCCACTGATCTACCTACCTGTCACTGTACAATTATCATGCAGTATTTAACACTATTGCTTTGTAGTGTGGCCTGTGTTCCAGGATGCTGATTCCCATGGAACTACTTTTAGTGATATAAACAGTTTTACTTTTACTGTTTTTTTTGTTATTTCAGAAGAATTTAAGAATAGCTTTACCAACTTTATAAAGAATTTAGATGAGATTTTGATAGGAATTGCATTGAATTTGAAGACTGCTTTTGGCAAGATGTCCATGGTTACTAAAGTAATCCTGCCAATCCAAGAGCTTGGGGGATTTTTTCCATATTCTGAGGTCTTTTGAATTTCTTTCTTCAAAGTCTTGAAATTCTGGTCATACACATCTTTAACTTGTTTGGTTAGAGTCACTCCAAGATACTTTTATTTTTGTGGATATTGTGAAGGGTGTCATTTCACTAATTTCTTTCTCAGCGTGTTATCTTTTGAGTATAGGAAGGCTACTGTTTGGATTGAGCTAATGGTATATCCAGCCACATTGCTGAATTTGTTCATCAGCTTTAGGGATACTCTGGTGTAGTTTTTTTTGGTTGCTTAAGTAAACTATCATATCATCTGTAAATAATGATAATTTTACTTAATCCTTTTGAAATCATCCTTTGACCCTCCTTTGTTTTTTTTTTTTAATGCTCTAACTGGAACTTCAAGTACTATGTTGAGTAAATATAGAGAGTCTAGCCTTGTCTACTTGCCAATTTTAGTCGGATTGTTTCATGTTTCTATGCATGTAGTTTGATATGGACTACTGTTTGCCTCTATATTGCATTTACAATGTTTAGGTCTGGGACTTGAATTTTTATTGTTTCCAAGGTTTTAACCTAGTTTTCCTCATATATAAATACATTTCATTTGCTTTTGAGAATGGCAGATTTCTCTCAGCAACTCATAGATGGAACTTTTCAGTTTCTCCTTTTTGAAACTTTAAAGAAAGACCCTGCCTCCTCATACATATCACAATCCAATTTTCAGTCTTTGAGACTGACACATTAATTAGTCTTTAAATCATTCTCATTTTTTATGTATCCTAGACAAATGCACTATAATTAAGATGGTTTCCCTCTGCACCATTTTTAAAGGCATTTATTAGCCATATGTTCTGCAAGGATTTTCTTTTATTAATATTAATTATTTATCAATTATTTCTTCTCTTAATTTTCTTTAGTTTTATTCCCTTAATAATCTTCATGTAAAAACATAGAGAAATATTTAGGACAGACATACAGCAATATTTATCTTATTTTATTATATTCTATAATTAAGATTTTCCATCCTAGAGACACAAACTTTATTCTTGTGTAATTTTATTCAATTCTAGAATTGTGCATGGTCAAATGGTACTGTTTTACATAATTTTTTCATATGTCACTCCCAAGTAAAACAACAAAACAAAAACAAAATATTTTCCTATATGAGTGTTTTAGTTTTCTATATTTTAAGCTTTAATCTCAGAATTAGAGGGATATGGTATGAATTTTTATTGGTGTTTACATTTCTTATTGTGACAACATACAAATTTTGGGATTGGAAAACAAATCATCCTATTCAAATTAATCATTCAACTGGCTTATTATTTTATATGAGAATGTATCAAAAGAAGCCAAACTTCACTTTGTCAGTTGTAATAGTGTTAAAATAAAAATTTTGAAGTTACAGTTCAAATTCCACACACATATTTATCATTTATCCACTATTCATTTATTTTCACATTTTACTATTTGAGTAGGCTTTACATTAGGATTGTAATAGCTATGAATTCAAACATCTTAGAATAGATTAAGGCATACATGTACACACACGAGGGCAATGCTGTGATACGTTTTCAACATAAATTACAACACATACATCTAGGTTCAGGGAAGTAAGTTGCATTTCAAGGAATAAATAAGTATTCAGTATACTTGAGCATATATTCACACGAAAAACACATGGATATCACATAGGAAACAGTTCCTTAGAGAGGACAGAATACCTATGTAATTTTATTGATTCTAAAATTTAGAATCATAATATATTTGATATGGATTGAAATGAGGAGATTTTACCCTCCAATATCGTTCATAATTTCTTTTCACATCACATTTTTCTCTTATTAATATACAATTTGAATCTACAATACAATGCTAAAATGAAACTTAAAACAAAGAAAAGACAATGTAAAATTGTAAGAAAAACACATAAACACAAAACTTCCATAAAATATTGGAAAACAAATAAAGAAAATGTACATGGTACAGTAAATAAAATCAATGACATTAAATCCATAAGTGAAAAATACAGAAAAAACATTTTTATAGACTCAATTAAATGGCCAATTTTATGATAATCTCAATGGAATTTGTAAACGTTCTCTTTGATTTTATATGCCAAACTTAATTCATGTCTTAGTCATGTTTGTACACAAACGGATTGATTTTAGTTTTCATCTTATATTAGAGTTATTTACTGAATTTGGAAAGCAAAGAACACAATCTCTGAATGCATATATCTTTAACACATTATTATCTTTAACAGCATGAAATATGCAAGACATTTAATAAAGTTGCATTTTGAAACACTTCAGAAACCTTTTCCTGTACAAAATGTCACCAATCCTTTTTATGCTTATCTCCTTGCAAACTATAATATGGATACTTCTAAATATAAGGTAAACATTTCATCAATAGAAGGGCCACTTCATGGATAAAGTATGCTTTATTCCATTTCTTGTTCCTTATCAATTAAAAAAGGGAAAAACGTGATTTCTATTCTCATTTGTATCTACTTTATATTTCTGATTTTTGAAGTAGGAGCTGCAATCACAAAGCAAACTAACATTTCTCTGCTTCTATTAGAACCAGTGTAATACAAACCTCTAGGAATCACAACCCTATTCATAACATCATTAAATCAAAGAAATTGTGTACAATCATTCTGAGTGTTCGTGTGTATGTTGTATGATATTTGAAATCAATTCTGTGTGTGTGTGTGTGTGTGTATGTGTGTGTGTGCGTGTATATTTAAGACAATGGAAGAATGGAGTTGAAGAATCTAGATAGGGAGAGATAGAGTGTTTGTCAATATGGATTGAGGATCTTTCTGTGTGTATTTGTCCTTTGTGTGTGTGTGTGTGTGTGTGTGTGTGTGTGTGTCTGTGTGTGTGTATGTGTGTGTTTGAGATGGGTTGTATATGCCTGTTTGAGTCTGTTTTACTGGTAGAACACCCAACATAATCTTCTACAAATTCTAAGATAAAGGACAACAAATTGTTCCTAGGCATCCTGAAATAATGTTTTGAGTTCTGTAATAAACTATCACTATATGATCCTTAACTTTACAAAATATACTTTATATTCTAGTATATAGAGCTAAAACTAACTTACAATTTGAAATAAAACTAATATGGAAGACACTAGGGAATGCATTTGCGTTAATTTCATCCATCTTTCTTTTCCACGTTGCTGTCTTCTTTTCATCTCATGTTTGCTTGCACACCCCAGGAAGAAACATGGAAGGTAAACTCCTCTGGAACTATAACACTTTACTGTATTTTTCTTCTGAAATGATAATTTATTTGAATGCAGATTCTTCATATTCTTTTCTACAGCTTTTTTGGATCCATGTTTTGTGTTTCCTGTTCACAATAGTGGTTTACATTTTATACTTTCATGAGTGGAACTAAGAGTCTTCCTGAGTCATTGATAATATTGAGAAAATAAGTTTTCAGATTCTATTTGCAAAGAACAAAAGGAAGCATAGATCATTTCTTTCCTTGTGTGTGATATGAGATTGCTAAATGTAAATACTGATAATAGTCGCATAGGAAACAAATTTAATAAACGGCTTGAGAAAATGTTTAACTTTGTTAAAGCTACCACAAATGTAGTTATTGAGAACACTGTGTTTATTATAATAAAATATCCAAATATACCATTTGATACAAATATTTGCAAAAGAATTTATGATAGTTATTGAAGAAACTAGCAAACAAAGCCTGAAAATATTAATATTTATGTTATCTGCTCCATTGTACCTTCCTTCTTAAAAGGCTTTTTCAAAATGAATATTTAACTTGATTTTATGTTCATAAAATATAAACACAAGAATAAGTTATGGAATATGTCCTCAAAACATTACATTTGTTATGACAAAAATGTATCATTAATTTTCATATGGATAAAATCCAAATGTTTTCCCCCTTTACATTCTCCTTTCCCATAAATCCCATAAATCCTCTGCCCTCCAGTGATTCCCAAACCAAACCCTCATACTTCTCTGTGGTGCTAATCCCCTACATTGCTGCTTCAAGTCTTTCCGGATACAGTACCCTTTCATTTTTTCTTCTTGGGAAACAGTTGATATGTGAACTGTGTCTTGGGAACTCAGAGCTTCTGGGCTAATATCCACATGTCAATGACCGCATTTCATATGTGCTATTTTGTGCTTGGATTATTTCATTCAGGATGATATTTTCCATTTCCACCCATTTGCCAAAAAATGTCATAAAGTCATTGTTTTTACTTGCTGAGTAGTATTCCATTGTGTAAATACACCACATTTTCTGTATCCATTCATCTTTTGAGGGACATCTGGGGTCGATCCAGTTTCAGGATATTATAAATAAGGCTGCTCATGAATGAATTTGAGCATGTGTCCTTATTGCATGACAAGGTGTATGCCCACAAGGGGTATAGCAGGGTCCTCCTGAAGTGGTATGTCAAGTTTTCTGAGGAACCACCAGACTGTTTTCCATATTGGTTGCACTATCCTGCAATATCTCCAGAAGTGGAGGAGTGTTCCTTTTCTCTACATCTCTCCAAAGACCTGATGTCCTCTGATTTTTTTTTATCTTAGCCATTCTAAAAGGTTTGAGGTGAAATCTCAGGGTTGTTGATTTGCCTTTCCCTAATGATCAATGATGGTGAACATTTCTTAAGGTGATTTTTCAGCCATTCAAAAATCTTCAGGTGAAAATTAGTTTATTAGCACTGTACCCATTTTTAATAGTGTTATTTGGCTTTCTGCATTATAACTTCTTTAGTTCCTAGTTTATATTGGATATTAGCCCTCTGTCAGATGTAGGGTTGTTGAAGATCTTTTCCCAATTTGTTGGTTGTCATTTTGTCCTTTGACAGTGTCCTTTGTGATACAGGAAATTTGCAATTTTATGTGGCCCTATTTTTCAATTCTTGATCTTAGAGTATAAGCTATTGGTTTTCTGTTCCACTCTACCCATATCCTCAAGGGTGTCCCCAGTTTCCTTCCTATTAGTTTCAATGTGTCTGTTTTTATGTGGAGTTCCTTCATCCACTTGGATTTGAGCTTAGTATGAGGAGATAAGAGTGGGACAATTGGCATTCTTCTCCATGATGACCTCCAGATGAACCAGCACCATTTGTTAAAAAGTCTGTCTTTTTCCACTGAATGATTTTAGTTTCTTTGTCAAAAATTACATGACCATAGGTGTGTGGGTTCACTTCTGGGTCACCAGTTCAATTCCATTGATCTACCAGCCTGTCACTGTACCAATACTAATCAGGTTTTATCACTATTGTTCTGTAGAACTGCTTGAAGTCCAGGATACAGATTTTGGGGGAACTTCTTTTACTGTTGAGAATAGTTTTAGCTATCCTGGGTTTTTTTGTTATACCAGATAAGTTTGAGAATTTCGCATTCTAACTCTATGAAGATCTGACTTGGGATTATGATGAGGATTGCATTTACTCTGTATATAGCTTTTGGCAACAAGGTCATTTTTACTATATTAATCCTGCCAATCCAGAAGCATGGAAGTTTTTTTTTCATTTTTGAGGTCTTCTTTGACTTCTTTTTATATACACCTGAAGTTCTTCTCATACAGATCTCTCACTTGTAAGAGGGAGTCAAACCAAGATACTTTATATTGTTTGTGGCTAATGTTAAGGGTGTTAGTTCTTTAATTTCTTTCTCAGACTTCTTATTCTTTGAGTATAGGAAGGCTATTGCTTTAGATTCTTAAATATTTTGGATATGAAGAATCTAACAGTTATATTGCTAGTGAAATTTATTCCTAATATTTTACCTAATATTCAGGTTGCTGCTTTTTCCTATTGAGGGAAAATATTTTACTACAAAAGTGTTTCATGTTATTGTGGACTCATTTCTATATTGCTGTTCTTATCTGAGCAGTAAGTGCTCATGTTTATTTACAACTTTTTATGAAATGTTCTGTATCAAGTATTATGTTAAAGTAAATTTTTAGGACTGGAGTATTGTGCAAGTTGAAACTAATCAATTAGTTTGATTGCTTTTATAATATATATATTATAATTATATATACATATATACATATATATATATATATATATATATATATATACTTGGAGCAGCAACATTAAAGAATATTTTCTTTTTCCTACGTTTGGTTTGTTCTTCTTTGTCAAAATGTTTTAAGCATTGTTGTGTTAGTTTACTTCTGGATATATGATTGTATACCATTGCTAAGTTTCACTATATATTTCTCACTTCCTACAATCTCCACTTTTGATAACCCTTTATAAAAGTATGTCTTTAAAACATGTTCAACCATAATTTTATGACCTTTTCCTTGACTCAAGTTTATAGCATTTGTTTAAACATGAAGGGACCTAGAATGCTAGAATACAAGTCTATCATGGATTTTAAATTATGTCAGATGTGTTCTTTGTTTTATTGTTAATCTAAACTATTCAAATCACAGAATCATACACCATAATATGATTCGATGATGTGAGGGTCATAGATTTGTGCAAACTGTCTAGGATTGTCTAGGAATGGACATCTTCCTGCTGTGTGTTTAAGATTTCCAGGGTTAAAGGTACAGAAGGACCCAGTCTCTAATCAAGACATTAGCCTATCCCTGATTTACTTAACCTGTCGGTGCTTGAGCATTAATCAGTCTCTGATGTCATTGAGGGTCTTGATATCTTTTGCTATCTTCTAATTAAAAAATAGCTCTGTATTTAACACTTCTCTGATTTTTTGATATATTAATCTTTTAAGTGTTAAATTCCTAAGATTAATACTTCTACGCATCATTAGTGTATGTAGTTATTTTAATGTATTTAGACATTACTTAGGCCCTCTATAGTGTGCCCAGAAAATGGATGAAGAAAAGATTCATACAATACTTACAAGTCGAGTAGCAATGTCAGGTGGGAAAGGACGCCTAAAAATATGTAGGTGATGGTTTAAATTTTCTTAGGAAGCCTAAGAATATGTAGGTGATGGTTTAATTTTTCTTAGTTTTAAGATGGCCATTATGCCATAAAATCTATGGCGATCTACATTGTACTAAATTTGCATGTATGTTATACTTAGATATTCTCATTTTTGACCTTTCTGTAACAACACTCTCAGATATACATCAATTGCTCCAATGAGGAGCATATACACATATTACATAGCTTTACCAATCATCCTATCATACAAATTTTCTTGCATATCAAAATGCCACCAAATTTGGACTAAGCTTCTATCATAAAAAATTTCAGGGGCATACTGTTTTGAAATTCACATCTCTTCTCAGGTAGGATAAATTGAGCGGATCTTCATTATCTTCCTTCTTCACTCCTTAATGGTATAATACTTGGGAAATGCAGCAGATAAGTCACTCAGGAAAAATTAAAGAGAGTTTAAATTAGATGCTCAGACCCCTGATTCTCCAGGTGAAAATCATGGTATTCTGGAATGGAGGATGTGATTAGAAAACACCTATGAAAATATGTTGTTATTAACCACAAAATTAACAGTGCCTTGTTGATGCTCAGATGAGCCCACATGGTTTCAGTGGTCTAGATTAGCTCAGGACACGTTTTAAGGGTGCAGAGTGGCATACCCTGGTAAGATGACGTCTTTGCCACAGTATGGTATGGTGAAAACAAACTTTTTAACCCACCATTTGTGATGGTCCTTTGTGAGATGCAGAGAACTTGTTTGTACACACAAATTATTTATCATTGAAATGAATGCACTGGTCTATTCAGTCTGAAAATGATATTAAACACCTTTTTGCAGAAGGAAAATCCCAGCAAGGGAAATGTATTGATTATTCTTCAGGGACTGTCTAAATATATCATTAGCATGGAGAATTCTAGGCTCTATGCTTCATTTCCTGTAAACAAGGTGCTATAAGTGGTTTACAAGAACTCCTCTTCCAGAATTTATATCTTGTCAAAAGCAAGAAATCCCCTGGAATTCTCCCTTCAGAATTTGTGTACTGCCATGTAGTGGTGGTACCAGCATTTAATTCCAGCTTTTGGGACATAGAGACAGGAAGTTTTCAGAGTTCGAGGTCAGCCTGGTCAACATAGTTAGTTACAGGACAGTCAGGGCTATAAAGAAGCATACTGTTTTGATAAAAAGAATTTGTGTACTGAATTTTGCTGATATCAAATTAATTTTCTCTTCTTAGTTTGCCCATATACCCATAAATCATTTGGCATTACTCCTTTTTTCACACATATTGAAGAGATTATTAAAAACGTTTGATCACTGTCAGAAAAAGAGACATGGAAAGACTTAGGGTTGTGTATAGTGTAGATGATGAAAGAAAAGTTTCACCTTTTTAAAGAAAGCAAGATGTTGTAATTCCAGTTTTTATTGTGGAACTAATCCCTAAACTCAGAACACAAAAATAACTCATAAAAGGATAGTGCGGGTTGAAAGGAAATGTCTTCTTATTGAGAAAAAGAAGCAGAAGTTAAGGGGCAGTGTTGAGGCACAATCCACAGATTTAGATGTCAAAATGTTTGATATTGAGTTTCATTTATAAATGAACCTTGAATGAGGTAGCAGAACATCTAGAATATGACATGGAATAGAAACAGAGTTCATTTTCTAATGGAAGATTGAGTCCAATATTTGTTCTAGTAGGAATCTTTGATTCAGAT
Source organism: Apodemus agrarius (assembly GCA_964023405.1). NCBI lineage: Eukaryota > Metazoa > Chordata > Mammalia > Rodentia > Muridae > Apodemus > Apodemus agrarius. Next base: position 6,224,603 of record OZ030029.1, on the reverse strand, counting down.
GTTATTTGAAACAAACTAATAGTTCCTTGGCTTATGAAGGAATGAATTATTATTATATTTTCTATGATGTTTTGCTGCTTGTCTTACTTAACATTTACCAGATTTTTTTCCTGTTATATTTCTCTTGCTGGAATTTACAAATAAAAACATTTTAAAATACCATGGAAGATGAAACAAGAGCACAAGCAAGACTTCTGATAGCTTGATTGCTTAAGAGTATGGTAATGTGTAGGGCAACACCCACACTTTGCTACATACAGACAAATCATACAGCTTGACTGGCTTTTGATAGAGTCTTCGAGTACGTCCCCCTCTGTCTCCTTTTCTGTATTAATATATTAACTTCGAATTTGTTTGGTGAGAAATATAATATGAAAATATACATTGATTTTTGAACTATGTCAGTGATACAGTGAGACATTTGGCCTGCAAAACGTCTTTCTGATTACTGGATAAATCTTCGTGTGTAAATGGATGAGGGACGTGTCATCTTGTTTAGATGATGGGTGCCTACAGAATTACCGAACATTATAATTTGTTTATAATTGCAACTACCAAAGTTAATAATTTGTGTTGCCACAATATGTATTTTTCATATTTGAATACCATGTGTATATCCCTGATGGATATTTATACAATTCAAACTTCAGTAAAGCTTGAATACTTCTCCTACAAGGTTCTGTGGCTAAACCACAGGGAGAAGGAAGACACCACTAATCATCTGCAAACAAATTGATGTTCTGCACTTTCTTTCCATCCATTCCCAACATTTTCCAGATAGAACATATTTGCAGCCAGAACAAGCAAACACCATTACCTTCTAGACACTAAGCCACTAAACAAAGAGAACACAGGGAATCGCATGACTCCACTTATTTAGCAGAGAATAGCATTGTGGGTCGTCAAATGTTACCCTTGGTTCTGTAAAAGTTGAATGCCCCAAGAAGTGAAATTGAGGTAGGTAGACCCTAGTAGGTGACTTGGTAGATGAAAACCCTCATAGAAAAAGGGACAGTGGAGATGGAATAGAGATCACATTTGTAGTTAATCCTGGATATCTGTTAACTTTTGAAAGGTAAATGAAGAAGATATTCAAGGAAATAATGTTGTAGGGGAGAAAATAAGAACTCTAATTTCCCATTGTACAGACATTGAATAAAACCCTGTGGACAAAATCTCTAGCTTTCCATGGAAGCAGTGTTCCATTGCAGTATAGCCTTAGAGTCCTGAAAAAGAGCTCTACAGTACAGGACAGTACAGGACTAGCATTAACAGGAAGGAAAAGGCAGTCATATGTGATATAATCTGTCCCCATTCTCAACATTCTAGCATTTCCTGGGAAGCTCTTGCCATCTACTGTGATGTCACTAGGATGTTTATAACACCAACAGTTCTTACAGATCACATCCTCAACAGAGTTCAACGACATTAATGTTTTCTAGCGAGAAGTCTCTACAAGAGGAGAGAAACAGGATCTCCAAATATACAAGAGCAAGCAAACATAGAGGAGTCTAAGGATATTCCAGCCTGTCCAATGATGTGGGATTCTACAACAATCCAAACTAACCATTGGAACTCTATTCTTCCACTGTCCTCAGATTTCCATAATACTCAAGCTCTAGAATTCTCTCCCTGTCCCCAAGAGTCCCAAAACCTTCTATTACCTGAAAGTCTCCCAATGCCTCCAAATCCACTAATGCCTCATTATCTCCAAATACCACAAACACTTCCATTACCTGATGGTCTACAAATGTCTCAAGGATCCTCAGAGAATCAAGGTTTTCAGGTTTTAATCCCTCCCTTAGTTCATCTTGTGGGTCTAGAAGTATATACAAGACCACATGTTCCCCAAAAGACTTCTGTAATACCTTGGAGAGGGCGTACCAGGTACAGCCCAGAACATAAAAACAAGCTGGAGAAATTTTTCTTGGAAAACTCCAAGTATCCTTCCATTGTACAACATAAGGAGCTGGCACACAGCATTTGTGTGACAGAATACCAGATCAGGATATGGTTTAAAAACTGCAGGTCTAGATACTTTAGTGAACATCCCACCGAGCATATGGCAACCTATCAGAAACAAAGTGGAAGAGTTGAAACTCACTGCCTCAGAAGTGAAGGTACTTGCCCCATTAATGCTGTAGACACGCATGAGCCCTTGGCTCCAAGCTTAGCAGATGTTGGCACCCTTCTTCAAATTGGAGCCTCTGGTATTTTCCTATATTCTCTCGAGTATTGACCAAGGCAATGGAACATATTGGTTATGTTGATGGCTGCCCATAACCAGACAAAGGAATCATGGCCCATTTCCCTTAACAAAATCCATGGGCTGAGTTCAGTGATGCATTTGAAGACACATAAGAATTACATCAAAGGATAAGATATAGCAGTAAACAAAAGCTCTACTTCTATACCAACTCGCAGATCAAGGAGCAGCTCAGGATTCCTCAATAGATGCAGATTTTTAGAGACATAGAGACTAAAATGACTTCATCAAAAGAATGGCTCTGTGTTCAAGGATTATACATAATTGATATTACTCTAGAAGCTGTGCTGTTAACCAAATCTGTTTTCCATAAATATGCCCATACTGAGTTATCATTAAGATATTTCTGGAAATACTTTTGGTCTGCCTTGTTTATTGTATATTTCACTTTAGTAAATTTTGTATTTTTAAATACAAGGGCACTGTATTTAACTATATAACACTGTATAACCACTGCATAACACTGGAAGAGTAACTTAGTTAAGAGGCAGTAAGATATCTGTGGTTCAATCTGAATGTAGTCATTTAAGAGATACGTGACTGTGAAGAAACAGTGAGTCCTGTCAAGGAGAGTTGAAAATATCTGGAAAAGGCATACTTGAGACTGGGTTCTATGTAATGTGACATACAAAACAAATTCCTTGACAAAGTGATGAATTTTTTTCTCATCAAATTTCAGAAACACAAGAATTCAGCATAACATTTGTCAATTCCAAAGCATGAACTTTTAAAGTCAAAGCGGTTTTTCCTTTTAATTCTGTCATTTGTTCTAAATAGGTATTGAGTGTGTTACATGGGAAAAAATGGACTATTAGGAGTAAAGAAGAATATAATATTTACCACTTTATTGTAGAGCTCACAGCATATTTCTCCCTTTTGGATAATTACTATTCAGTCGTTTTAAGACAGTAGAAACTAGATCGGTGTCATTATGTGACTTTATATTCAAGCTGTGTGACCTTATGTTCTTAAGACTTTTTCAATCAGTCCTTGAGATGGACCCACTTAGCTCTCTCAATCAGCTGTAGTGTTGAAAGAAATACCTCTAAATCAGTCAAACATTAGACTCAATAGAGACAGATCCTGAATATATTTATCAACTCATAGGTGTTTAGTAATATCTGTTGAGTGAATTGATCAGTTTGATGATGATTTTCTGACATATATGACTTTTCAAAACACAGATATTGGACTAAATTGACATAGTAAGACATTTGCTTATCTGCAAGAATGTGAGTGTTTTTGGACTGTGTCATTTATTCCTTCCTTCTTTAAAAAGAATCTGAAGGAATCTATAGCTAAGTAGCACCCCATTCAACTGCTAATAAGGCTGGAGTGACCATATATGGTCCTCTTAAGATGGATAGGGTGTGAGAAAAATGAACTACTGATTAGCGTTCAATCACTCTATAAAGTTATGGTACTGCTGAGAACTATGAAGCTGTCACCTTATTCCAGGAATAAAATTTTGCCATCTTACTGTTTTCGAGGCAGACCTTTGAGACCTCACCAGGGACAGCTCATTCTCTATTCAATCATTACCAAGAACCAAGTAAAAAGAATGTGCAGTCTATCACATACCTGTTATTTAGTGAGAGAATTTAGCAGTTGGGTCCACTGAGATTCATCTGTGAAGGATCCTTAGATTATATCTATTTATTTATTTTTTAAAAACTCTCGTGGCAGTCTTGGTTTCCAATATCATCCTTATTTTGTCTTTATAATTTATGTAGTTAGAAGTGTCTGGACCCTCAGAATTTCCTGTGAACAGCTACATGATATCAACCTATACTCTCAGGAGAACAGAATCAAAAAATCCTATTTAAGTAAAGGGATATGAAATGGACACATTTGTGTCTTTAAATGAAACATGTACCTGTATAGCTCCAATGGGTGTAGAACAGAGAAGCAACATCCATCTGCTAGACTGCATTTCTGTGCATATGAAGGACAGTTGAAGATGCCCTTTCATCGTGCATATGAGACATTTTAAACATTATCATACAGAAAAATATGGTAGATTATTCGTTTACTCCAAACAGTAAATCACTTGGTCTTTGTGAATTGATCCAGACACATAAATTACTAATAAGTACACTGGAAAATAGATTGAAATAGCACTAGGGCACAGAACTCATTTTACCTCTTAGTACTTGCTATTATCCTTATCCTGTCCAAGAGTTGGTCATTTGGAATCTTCTGGATAGTGTTTATTTGCTTTGGTAAATAAAATCTAATGGATATACTGAACTAGCTTCCTCTAATAGAACCATCTTCAGTATAAATACTTTAATATCAATATTTCAAATAATACCCTGTCTTTCATGAACGTTGGGCCCTAATCTTTATCTTTTCTCTACCAGATAGATAAATATTCATAATATTATTTTATAATAATGGTTATTTTATAAACCATTCCCACAAAACCTTTTTCAGAATGGCCAAACAGCAACTGTGTGTCTTAATTCATCCTACCTATTAATTGTTGATGAAGTTGATTGGGTTATAGGCATGAAGTGTAACTTAGTGGTGGAGTGTTTCTGTAGTATAAAAAAAACTCCTCAGAAACAAATTGAGATCTAGCGGCATTCAGGGAAGTAAAAGTGCTCACTTAATATGACTTATCGACTACAAGAAGAGGAAAAACCCTATAAATACATTTAAGTCTCTCTAAGTTCCAGTCACCACAGCACGTCCTCCAAGCTTTCCAAATTTCTTCTTCTAATTTTAATAAGAGGAGACATCAATCTTGTGTTGAATTATCAGAAACAAATCAATAATGCATACATATATCTATATAATACAATTTCATTATCATACACGTATATTTAGAACTATACATATACACAAATATATATATATAAATATATATACATATATATATACATACATATATATATATATATATATATATATATAGAGAGAGAGAGAGAGAGAGAGAGAGAGAGAGAGGGAGAGAGAGAGCGCAAAAAGGAAAGAGTCAAAGACAAAAGACAGAATAATGCAAATTTAAATATAAATGCATTTCCAAACTCATAAAAACAGATAAATAACTTATAAAATTCCTTGACTGAAGAATTAAAATAATATAATGGCTCAGTAAGTAAAGATACATGCTACCAAGTTTAAAACCAGAGTTACTTCTCTGTTATAGAATCATGAAGTCTTCAGTTTACTTATGTCTCATGACCCCTTGTAGCACTGAAATTGTTGTCTGCTAAATTTACACACTGACAATTGAAAATGTGAGGATCTCAGGAAGTCAGTGGTATACGTAATGTAAATATATTACTATCATTATGTAAAAATATAAGACCTCCATCCATTACATTCTACAGTCTGCAAGGAGAGTCAATGCCTCTTCCTTCTCATGAGAAGGCCACAATCAGGTCCTTCTTTAATGGTGTTGAGAGCAAGGACTGCCCTCCTTCATAACCATAACACTGTAAGCACTGAGCAGGATAATGTTTCCTCTTACATTGTTGAGGTCAGCTCAATAGATTTCTTTCTATTCCTTCATAAAACTAAATAGGAATGGTCACCCTTCTGGGCTATGCTTTTCCTCATAATCCAGACAACATACAGACAGCCTTAGTTAAGTCATACATGATGCATTCTGCTGGCTAGGAATCAGGAATATTGTGTTGCCAAGTCCTACCACAACAACACGCACTCTGGGACTTCATAAAATTTCTTATGGCCAAACTGTTCCACATACCATTCTTGAATATGACTGATTGCTTTTTATGAAGCTCAGTAAATGTACACTGTGTCTTGACAGAATATTCCATAGCCTTACAAATGACAATGCACTTGTCTCCCCTAGTTACTGATCCCCACGTTGGCAACAATTCTTCATGGTAAAAGCATTTTCCATACTGGGAAAGGGACATGAGAGATGTCCCTTTTCAATTACAAATTGGTAGCATGTGGTGTAGACTGGAGCAGGCTACCAGGTCTGTATCCTCAATTAGTTTGTTTACCTGATGCTCTAATGCAATTATCTTTGCATTTGTCCCTTTTTAGAGGCTTGCTTTATGTAGAGAATGTTCCACAACAAGTAAGGGAACATGTAAAAAGAGCCTCAAATCATCCATCACATGAAAACTATGTTAATTTAATGTTGAGTCCATTATACTGTATCTCAGCTGAGAATACATGAGACCCATACATATCCAATAGTTCTTCTATATCCAATTGTATTATATCCTTTATTCCATGTTTCTTTGTATTTTCAGGGTAAGATGGTATTTCACCTCCCTAGTCACCTAGTGATTTGTAGTAGAAATTATATGTTGTATGGGAGTATTTTTATAAAGGCGTGAAATATTTCTGGTAATTTTTTGAAAGTAATATTTAGTTTTGCAAGTGAGAAGGTCTGTAATGTTTCAAAAAGAGTTTCCTACATTGGGTAATTTTGACTGTGGTCAGTAAAAATGGAATAAGATAATTATATAACAAATTCATTTTCTCAATATTCCTGATATTTTAGTGTGCTATAATCATTGCCTGTGATATCAACATTATGATAGAATACTGATTCCCTAAAAGTATTAAATTTAAGACACAATCATGGAGGCCATGTCAAAGTGTCTTTGTGAGAAATAGAATTGGACATTCAAAGGGAGTGGCTAAGTAGTACCCCAAGTAAAAAGGACAGACAGTCTTTCAAATACCTGGTGACTAGTGCGATAATTGAGCTGCTGGATCCACTTAGATTCATCAGTGAAGGATCCTTAGACTATACATATGCATTTTTTTCAAACACAAGGGTGGCAGTCTTGGTTTCCAATATCATCCTCAGCTGGTATTTATAAGTTTTGTGCTTAGAAGTTCTGGATCCTCGGGTATTCTTGTGAACAAATTCATGTTACTAGTTAATACTCTCAGGAGACACACAATCAGAATATCATACATATAGGAAACAGATATGAAATGGTTTAGTTTAGTTTCTTCAAATAAATATGGACCTGTGTTCTGACAAAAATAATGTCTGGTTTAAACAGTAGAGAGTAAGATCTCCAGATGAATTTAAATGTTGCTTGACACCCTTTGTCTTTGTGCGAGTATAAGCAACGTGAATGTGAGTAGAGCATTTTCTAAATATTGGAATGTAAACAATTTCTGGAAACTCTAAGTCTAAGAATGAGGGTTGTGAAATACATCTGTTGAAACCAGAGCTATAATGCATAGACCTTGAACTGCACTACTATTCTTGGAATGTGCCTTATATTTCTTGACACTATTCATCCATGCATCTTTTCTCCATCACACTGTAAGCACTCTCTCATTTCCCCCCTCTCTCTGTTCTTAATCCCTTTGTCTACCCTTTATTTTGATTTATGATACACATTTTCATGTTTGTATATGAGAATGAAAAGAATCTAAAAGTGAGTGTTCCATGTTAGTTCCAACAAATTATTGTTTTGCACAGTTTAAAGTTTCATACAGTGCTGAATTGTCAGAGCTCCCTTTCAAAATGCACCACACTTGGAATGTGTTCACAATGGAAGACATTTTTAATGTCATGGTAAATATTAAAGCTTTCCTGTAACAGAGACTCATTCCTAGAAAATGCTCAAAATCTCCTGCAAGCATGGTCACAGGTTTCTTAAATCAATTTTCAGAAAAAGAATAATAGAAATATTGTTTAGTGTGAGCCAAGAAGTGTAGTATAGGCTATTGATAGTATAAGGAAAAGACTGCACTGCCAATCCTACTGAGTGAGGTCATGCAGACAGAATACCATCTGCCTGACATTCTTCAGTGGTCTTTTGTTTGGAAAATGGGTTTTATAATTGCCATAATTCCAAGGACATAGAATCTCTAATAACACATGACCAGTAAAAATGAAATTTCAGGATAGATCCAATGGGTGGAGAATACAGAATTAAAATACATCTGCTGGACTACATGTCTATATAAGTTTGGAACATATAAGGGAGAGTTGAAGCTGCTCATTAAGATTGCAAATCCGAAAGTTTTAAAACATTAGCATCCAGAAAAATATGGTAGATTCTTTCTTTTCTCCATACAGTAAATCTCTTGGTCTTTGTGATTTGACCCAGACGCAGAAAGTACTAATAAAACAATGGAAATATATTAAAATAGCACTAGGACACAGAACTCATTTTCCTTTTAGTCCCTGTTAATAGTCTTATCCTGGCCAACACTTTCTCACGTGGACTCTTCTGTATAGATGTTATTTGCTTTGGTAAATCATATCATATGAAAAGACTGAATTAGATTCCACTACTAGAACCAGCTTCTGTATACAATACTTTAATATCAGCATTTCCCATATTAAAATGTTTTAACGGACTATTCTCTACCAGAAAGCTAAATATTCACAGATTTTTAATATTTTATAAGCCATCCCCAAGTACATTTTTCAGAATGGCCGAATCAGCAACAGTGTCTCTCATACAGCCTGCACTATCGTTGTTGTAGAAGATGAATGGCCATGACATGTAATTCACTGTTAGAATGTTTCTATAGTATGAAAAACAGCTCAGAATCAAATCGAGATCTAGTGGCATTCAGAGCAGTAGATGTGTTCACTCACATATGACATATGGACTTCAATAGAGGAATATCCCTATAAATACATTTAAGTCACTCTAAATTCCAGCCACCACAGCACGTCCTTCATGCCTTCCAAATTTCCTCATGTATTTTTACTAGAAGCCATCAATCTTGGGTGGAATAATCAATATCATATCAATAAAGCATGCATATGTCTATAATACAATTTTATTATCAATACATGTATAGTTAGATATACATATATACAGATTTATAAACAGATATAAATATACAGGGTCAGAGTGAGAGACCATGGAGGAGAAAGGCAAAGACAAAGAGAGAGAATAATGCAAATTATATATAAATGTATTTCCAAAATCATAAAAACAGATAAATAACTTACAAAATTCCTTGACTGATGAATTGTAATAAATTGATGGTTCAGTAAGTAATGATACTTGCTGCCAAGTTTAAAACCAGAGTTACTTCTCAGGATCCACATGGTAGAGTGAAAAAAATGTCCTACAGTTATTTTCTAGTCTCTGTGTGTGTTCGGGTGTGTGTGTGTGTGTGTGTGTGTGTGTGTGTGTATGTGTGTGTGTGTGTATCTTCTTATGTGTGTAGTGTGTGAGTTTGTGTGTATGTTCAAGTGTGTGTGTATGTTTGTGTGTATGTGCATGTGTGTGCATGTGTGTCTGGATGACTGCATGAGAATTCATTCAAAAAAAGCCATATATATATATACAAAAGAACTAAAACACCGTCGTGAAAATAACTTGTGGAATTCTGAAGATTTCCTTTTACTTACCTCTTGGGAAACCTTGTAACACTTAAATTATTGGCTGCTACATTTACAAACTGACAACTTATAATGTGATGCTCTCTGGGAGTCACTGGTTGATATAATGAAATATATCACAATCATTATGTAAAATATGACTTCCAGGCATTACATCCTACAATCTGCAAGGAGAGACAATTCCTCTTCTCATAGGGAGACAGCCATTTGGGGCTCTGTTTAAAGATGTTGAGAGCAAGGGCCGCCCTCCTGCATAACCATACCACCATAAACATTGACCACAATTTTGTTTCCACTTGTAATGTTGAGGTCAGTTAATTAGATTTCTTTCAATTCCTTCATAAACCTGAATGGGAATGCTCATCCTTCTGCGATATGCTTTTCTTCATAATCCAGAAAAGCATACAGACAGTCTTAGTTTAAGTGCATTTATGATGCTTGATGCTTGCTAGGAGTCAAGAATATTGTGTCTCCAGGTTCTCCATACACTCATACCCACTCAGGGACTTTATAATATTCCTTCTGGCCAAACTGTTCCACATACCATTCTTGACCATGACTGATTTTTCTGGAGCTCAGTTAAAGTAATTTGTGTCTTGACAAAATGTTTCATCGTCTTAGAAGTGCCAATGCACTTAGCTCCCCTAAGGTAGAGACGTGAGATATGTCCCTTCTCAATTACAATTAATAGCATGATCTGTAGACTGGAGCAGGTTACAAGGTCTGTATCCTCTCTTAAATTATGATCCTGACGCTCTAATGCAAATATCTTTGCATTTGTGCCATTTTAGAGACTTGCTTTTACTTAGAGACTGATCCATAACATGTAAGGAACCAGGTAAAAACAGCCTCGAGTCATCCATCACCTGAAGAATATGTTAATTTAATGTTTGGTCCATTAATTTGTATCTCAGCTGAGAATATATGAGTCCCAAACATTTCCAATAGGTCTTCTATACCACATTGTATCGAACGATTTATTGACTATTTTTTTGTAATTTAAGGAGAATCTGTGCTTTCACCTCCATATTCGCCCTTGTGTGATTTTTGGAAAAATTTCAAAGCTGAAATTGATGTATGGGAATATTGTTCAAAAGGAGTGAGATATTTCTGGTAAATTAAAAACTAAAATTTAGTTTATAAAGTTAGAAGAACAATAATGTTGCAAGGAGAGCTTCCTACAAGGGGTAATTTGACTCTGTTCATTAAACAATTTAATAAAGTAATTATAAAACATATTATTTTCTTAACATTCTTGATATTCCAGAGTGCTAAAGGAATTGCCTCTGTTATCAACATTATGGTAGGACACTGATTCCCTAATTGTATTCAATTTCAGTCACAATTATGTTGGCCAAGTCAGAGTCTATGTGAGAGATAGAATTGGACATCCAGAGGGATAGGGAGGAAGAGCTAGATAGTCATCTCAATGTACAGAATGAATATGTGGTACAAGAAAGGCATAGGGATTATTGGGAAGAACTATTTGCAGAAGTGAAAATTGAGCTGTTCTTTCAAGGAATGAAGCATTTGGGAAGTAAATTGATTTCCCTGTTTATTATAATTCCTGAAAGACTAATATTCAAAAATTTTATATATCAGTACAGTAAGCATTAATCTTAATGTATCCATGCTGTTCTACCACAAGATTATGACATTGGCACTTGCTGAGGATGGGGCATGTAGCATTGCATATAAATTTGAAAATCAACTGACAGATCAGTGATAATGTTGCCCCATTGAATATAATGTGTGTCATCACTTAATTCACCTTGTCTCTTCCATGTGCAATTTCACCCTGTATATAATAACTTGTAGAGAAAGATTCTTTTGAGAATGTGGACTTTTGTTTTCAGAACTTCTCTTACAACTTTTTGGCATAGAGTGGCACACTTTGCTTTCGGAATTGTCTTCTGAGAGCATCAGGTATTACTCTATTACAGCTATGCATTCGTCAGATAAAGTGGAACAACAGTGTATCCTTTTGCCATCTCATAGGTTTTCTGCCTTGCAATTGGGTCACAAAGATTATTATTTTGACCTGTTGTTGATATTTTTCTGCATGAGACATTGGCCTAGAATAACACAGTAAGATTTCTAGGTATATCTCCATAGTTGTTGAGTGCACAACACAGCCATTTTTCATAGATTTTAAGCCAAGAATCTAGATTTCTCTGAATCCTGGTTGCATGGACAGAGTTTGCTAAAAATGACATGAAGACTGTAGTCAGCCTAAGCATTTGTGAGCAGGCAGAGTAACTCCTAGTTCTTTAGATACGCTCAATTATACAATGACAAGAAAGCTTATGTCTATAGATTTTGACATCTCAATATATGAACAAAATCTAAGTATTTCACTGTTTTCTAGGCACATTTGTTAACTCATTTTAAATTAGGGTTGTCTACCAATCTTCTACGTATACTCATTGGGAAATTTATCAAAGTTCCATGCATTTTTCTATCCTGTGGGGTTGAGAGCCCAAATCCCCATTTATTCTTCTCCCATGACACAGGTGAAAATGGAAATGTAGAGACTGACACAACAATACAAGCTGATTAACATGAAGAAAATGGATACTTGAGATTTAATCCTTAATGCTACCTGTGCTTTGGAGAATAAACATGCAGTGTGTCAGACTCAATGACACCAATGTTAGGTCTTTTAATTCAGTCCCATCTTCTGGTTTTACAGATTTAGTCAATAACTTCAGCGTTTTCCTATGCCCAGTCTTACAAGATTAAATCAACTCTGGGTCAAAAAAACAGAAGGTTCTTCAGGTGTTAGATGAAAATTACGACCTTCTACTTCTAATCAAATAAAAGTCTGAGAAACAGAAATTAGGGATGAAGGCAGTAGAGAATACATTCTCAGAATATATTTGGAAAGATCTTCACAGGTGTAGACAGGTTTTAGACTGTACATGTTGAGATTTGGTGACTTTTTTCTCCTTCCCTGTCAGGTGATTTGGTGCTTGTTAATGATAGCAGCACATGTGCATTGTTTTCAAATTTTCCTTCTTAATTTTGAATAGAAAGCCTCAGGTCATTATGTTCCTACTGTTAAATATATCCTATGTGTCTCTGTGTCTTTGACCTAATAGTTTAGAATGACTATATGGATCTATTAGTAAGACCAGCCAGATAACCTCTAGCTGTAACAAAGATTCTGTTGGCTGTCAGCCAGAAACCAAAAGAATACATCAAAATTACACATTATATAAGAACAGGTACTTGAGAATATAATACTATATATCTATATAATATATATCTATATCATATATATCATCTATATCTACATCTATCTCTATATCTTTATCATCTATACCTAGCTACGTAGATAGATAGATAGATAGATAGATAGATAGATAGATAGATAGATAGATAGATGGAGAGAGATATTAATATGACAGATAGATAGATCAATAATAGATAGATTGACCGATATGAGATAGAAATGTATATGAACATATATCTATATCTAGGAATCTGTTCCCACCAGCAAGAGAGTCAACGTGGTCCCTGCACAACCTAGAAGAGAATGGGGGACAAGAGATGCAAGAGCCTGACAGCAAGAAAATATTCTGTTCAAGCTCTCTAGTTTTATTATTTTACACACTACAGTATACTGGAAAGAAAGAAGAATACAGGGAGGTCATATGAGAGGGCAAACATTTTCTCTGGGGAACAGACACTGATGGGGACAATCACGGTCTCTAAACATTGTCTCTAGGAAGTAGTCTCAGAATTGTCTCTCAGAATCTCATGAAGAAAGCTGGATGGATTTCAAAGCAGCTGGGAAGCTAAAATGATCATGAGGAGGTGAAGTGGAAAGAAGTTGCTATGGTAACCTAAATGTAGGTGAACTTTGTTTGTTCTAACCAACTCAGGTAAACTCTGTAATTACTGACCAACTTGCGATTTGCCTAACTTGAAAGATAGTATTTCTCCTTCTGAAAGCAAGCTTGAGCTTGTAAAATGGTTGATAGGAGGAGGTTTTGATCTATGTGAGAATAGATCTTGCCATTTCCCCCTCCTCTGTATTATACACAGTAGAGTTGAGATGCTATTGAGGAACAAAGCAGACAGGGAACAAAAAAGATGGTGTTGGGCCCGTTTTAGGAATTCTATGGGCTGGTGATTCATTATACCTTACAAGTCACTGTATACCTCTGCCAGTCTCCATAGATATCTGTCCTGGGGGCCACGAACCTATGTATATGCCCATCATAGACTAATTAATCAGCAAGAGTATTATTGTGGGTGCTTTTTTTTTTCCGTATCCAGTCTGTTAATCTATGTCTTTTTATTGGGGAATTGAGTCCATTGATGTTAAGAGATATTAAGGAATGGTAATTATTTACTCCAGACATTTTTGATTTTTTTTATTTATTTTTATTTATTTATTTATTTATTTATTTATTTAATTTGAGAGGTTATCTTCTTTTGGGTTTGATGAGAGGAGGTTTTTATCTTGCTTCTTCCCGGGTGTAGTATCCGTCCTTGTCTTGGTGTTTTCCCCCTATAATCCATTGTAGGGCTGGATTTGTGGAAAGGTATCTTGCACATTTGGTTTTGTCATGGAATACCTTGATGTCTCCATCAATGGCAATTGAGAGTTTTGCTGGTTAAAGTAGTTTTGGCTGAAGTTTGTGTTCTCTTAGAGTTTGCATTATATCTGCCCAGGACCTTCTAGCTTTCATGGTCTCAGGTGAGAAGTCTGGTGTTATTCTGATAGGTCTTCCTTTATAAGTTACTTGGCCTTTTTTCTCTTGCTGCCTTTAGTATTCTTTCTTTGTTTATTACATTTAGAGTTTTGATTATTATGTGATGGGATGTATTTCTGTTCTGGTCCAGTCTGTTTGGGGTTCTATAGGCTTCTTGTATATTCATGGGCATCTCTCTCCTTAGGTTGGGGAACTTTTCTTCCATAATTTTATAGAAGATATTAGCTGGCCCTTTAACTTGTAAATCTTCACTCTCGTCTATACTTATAATCCTTAGGTTTGGTTTTCTCATAGTGTCTTGGATTTCCTGGAAGGTTTGGGTTACCAACTTTTTGCATTTAGTATTTTCTTTGACTGTTGAATCAATGGTTGCTATGGTATCTTTGGCTTCTGATATTCTGTCTTCTATCTCTTGAATTCTATTGTTGATACTTGCATCTATGGCCCCTGATTTCTTCCCAAGGTTTTCTATCTTCAATGTTGTCTCCCTCTGTGACTTCTTAGTTGTTTCTACCTCTGACTTTTATATCTGGATGGATGTGCTCAGATCTTTCGCTTGCTTGATTGTGTTTTCATGTATTTCTTTAATAGATTTTTGTGCTTCCTCTTTCATAGTTTCTACTTGTTGGCCCACGTTCTTCTGTAGTTCTTTAAGTGACTTTTGTCTTCCTTCCTTATTGTCTTCTTCTTTTTGATCCATCTTCTCCTGAATTTCTTGAAGTGATTTTTGTTTTGCACAAGGGGCTAACTTACCAACATCCATGTGTATATAAAGAGAATGATGGATCATATTACATTAGTCGGGTGTCTGGGGAGGAGAGTGGATTTTTAATTTGAATTTTGAGATCAGAAAGATTGTGGACAGCAGATTGATGTCCAAAGCTCAACTTTAGTCTGACTCAGCTACCTGGATTTTTACGTTCCTATGATACTGGGATTCCGCTATGGAGATCATAGATTTGTGTATGAGTTCAGTGACAATACACACTGTATCACTTTCTATAATAAGTAGATGTGTTGTCTCATCCTGGATTGCTTTGAAGCATAAGTACAAAATTAGGTGACATTATCCCAACATCTGTATCCATCCTGGTACAATTTTAAGGAGTTATAATTGTTCATATGTTTTAAGAGTTTTGTGTTGAGGACGCAAGGAAACATTCCTACATGATGATTGAAAAGAAAAATTCAGTTCATTCAGTTTCCAATTAAGCCTAGAATTATTATCTGCTTCGAAATGGAGATGTGCTCATGTCTGCACTCAGAATTATGACAATATCACCTGATGGGGGGAAGGATTCATCAAGACATCTGTGTTCCCTCTTTTGGTTATACTGTCATATCTTGGAACATTCTGTCCATACACTCTGATATCAACAGTGTTATACCACACCAACACCTCATTCACCAATCAACACCTTCCTATATTGATATTTCATAATTTAGATGTGTACATGGAAAATGGAATTGGGTGTATAGAGAAATGAGAGAGATGTGGAATGAAGCTGGAAATCAGCTGAGAGAATTAATAGTGGTCCTGCAGAAAGGATAGTGAGTCTTTGGCAGAGGATAGATTATTTTTCATGGCAATAGACTTGAGATTTCCCCTGTGTTTTTTTTAAAAGAGCACAGGAATATCTTAGGTAGAGTATAGCCTCTGTGTCTTACTGATCTCAACTTCAAAATTATGCTCAATAATTTCAGACTCTGAAGCAAGGTTTAAGAAGAAGTTGGAATCCCTGCTGTGAAAACAGGAGAAACAGAATAATGAGATTTTGTGGACTAAAGTCAAGGCCGTAAGACTTCTGATATGTTAAGGACAAAAATGTGCCTCCTACACAATGAGCTCATCCATCCAATGATTTCTCCACAGAATCACCAAGCTTCTCCTGGGAAAGGACTAGGATACAAAATTTCATAATCAGCATAATGTTCCAAATAGGAGTATTCCTAATGGTAAGATAAGATACAGACATATTTCATGTGAAACATTAGATCTCTTGTTATGGGATTCTATCCTCCTAGGTCAAGGCCCTACAACAGGTCAAATATTTAACTGTTCAGAAAAACAATAACATACACACATCATGTGGGTTTTTCGTTGAGACCTTGGAGAATGAGAAAATTGAAGCTTTATAGAACATTAAGGGGCCTAAGAAAGAGAGCAACTACTTTTAGTATTTGCCTGTAGAAGTTTCAAGCAGTTTAATGACACTTTTTGCCTTTCACTGTTTCTAGACAGAACAACCTGAAACTTTCCCTCAATTCTTTCTTACTGATAGACATTACCTTGATTTGTACCTTTGTTAAACAGTTTTGCTTAGTGTGAAAGACATGGTATCCTTCCCAGCATTGTGCATGCAGCCTCTGCAGCCTCTGGACTGAACTGTAATTCACATCAAGGATTTAATGTTTTTTTTTTTTTTACTTTAGTGTAAATGACTAGTAAATGAGTTAAATCCTGTATATACAATCTCCTATAGAAAGGCATGCCATTATAACAAGTGATGATGCCATCCACACATCAGAATGATTTTATCACAGAAATATTACTGTCCAAAGGATAGACAGGAACAAAACGAATCAGACATTTAAGAAAGGCACAAATATTTACTGCCCTACATGGGAAGCCCTCCACTCATCAGACACTAACATGGACACTGCTGCTGCTCTCAGGTGTCTCTTGCTTGCAAGAGCCCAGTATGGCTGTCCCTTGGGAGGTTCCACCAGCAACTAGCCAAATCAGATGTGGATGTTTGCAACAAAAAGAGGGGCATTGAATCCCAATAGGAAGAACATAAGGTGGCTGGGCTACCTAGTGATCCCAGGGACTAGAACACCAATGAAGGAGTGTACATGAAGAGATTCATGGCTCCAACTATATACAAATCAGAGAATGGGATTGTCTGACATCAGTGTGAGTTGAGACCTACCCTTCTTCCTGTAGAAGTGTATGTAGATTCAGGAGTCATCAGGTAGGAGCAGGTTATTGAACTCAGGACTACACTCCCTGTGGCAAAATGGGGGAGATAGCAGATATGGAATGGACGTTTATGAAGGGTAATTGGGAATCGGCATAATTATTGATATATACATGAATTGAATTGTTATATGAAAAATAATGTTTTCTAACAATGGGCTAATTTAAACACATTCTTTAATAAAACGGGAAAGTGATTTACACTATGAGAGTAATGTCAGGCTGCTGATTGTCATTGAACAGGTAGATTGTTCTTTCTTTATGTCTCTAGTCCATCCGTGAGTTCATTTGCCTCTTAATATTTGTTGCTTCCCCATTGCCTTGACCATTAACAGCAGGTGGATATTGAACTTACTTCACCAAGTAATTATAATAAAGTGATGTCAGCACAGTTTTCATCTCCTTGTTAGCATCAAACATTATATAGTTAGCATTACTGTACCCTTAGATCATTTTCCAGTATCCATCAGAATGTAGACCATTACAAACCTGCCTAATATTTAGCAAAAGTTGGTCACCCCAATGTGATTTCTATACACATATGCTTTCCAAGTGTGAATCACTCCATGGCCATCACACAGAGTCTGATACACCTCTGCTATCACAGAATGACAATCAAATGACAACTATGCAATGTCCACTACATGGTAGCAAGCATTCAGTGGTCATTTCACATTGGCCATATGACGGTGGTAAATATTGATATCATTGTACTGACCATCATATTACAATTAGTGCACGCTGATAATTATCCAATGATGAGAATTCAGGGATTATTATCTGCTGGATTTCAGAAACTGATCATAATTTAGTGACTATGCCACAGTGACAGTAATATGGGAGCCATCGCTAAGGTGTCATCACACAAACTACCACATACAATGACCATTACACAGTGAACACAACACTGTGACCATCACACAGTGAATATCACAAAGTGTTCTTCACACGGTGGGCATTAATTGGTGGTTATCATGTAGTTTTCTTTATTAACTTGCTATCATACTGTGACTATGAAACAATCCCCATCACAAAGTGACCACACTTTGGGGCAAACTTTCCATTCCATTGGTTTTCCACTAAAAGAGCATTATATATTTTCCATGATATAGTATCTGTCAAACAATGCTTATCACATAGTTTCTTTAACAAAATCGTCTTCAGAATTAATACTACACCATTACCATCGCACTAGGAGCATCATAATGTGGTCATCACATTTTCAAATCACCAATTGATCATCCTACACTGACTATCACACTGTCTCCCTCACAGAATAGACAACGTATAGTGATTTTACACAGTGGGTAATGTGCGATTGACACAGAGTTTGCCACTACACAATTTATATCAATTGTGTCCATCATATGTTGTTGATAACATTGTCTTCAAAGCAGTGTTCACACTACAGAGCTAAGATATAGAGAAATCACACCATTACTATGATATGGATATAGTAACATATAGGACAGTAGTCAGTACTCACCACACTGTTGCAATAGCAATATGATCATTCAATCGATGCTCAGCACTCAGTTTATCAGAGTGATAAATACATGTTGATTGATTTTAAACTAATCAACAAGAATGCACTGTAGAATAAAGATTAGATGTGATTTTATGTACAGTTGTCATAATGTTAAAGTACACACATACACAAACACACACTAACATATATATATAGAGAGACATATTTACACATATATACATATATATGCATAAATATACATACACACACACACACACACACACATATATATATATATATATATATATATATATATATATATAATTTAATACTGTCAGAATGATATTTTAAACATAATTAACCAAAAGAAGATACACTTAGAAATTTATCACTCAGATTTTGAAATGGCTTATCCTCTGAGTTTGTAATACAAGCAGGAAATGCAAATATGCACACTCACATGCAGACACACACATAAACACATATGGCTGCACACAGTGAGAGAGAGAGAGAGAGAATCAGAGAGACAGAAAGAGAAATGTTTATGACTTTCTTGAATATTTTGAATTGATACTTAAACTACATTCACAAGTCCTCCCTTGATCTTCCAATATCTAGAATTGAAATTAATATCTTTTGCTAAATTTAATTTGAGTTATGCTTGATGAAAATTATATTCTAGTGTTAACAACTTGAGAGCATACAACTCATTCAGATTTCCAAAACTGTAGAAATCATTAGATTGTAAAGATTTCTGAATTTTTTTTTCTTCTAAGTTTGTCATTGTTAACTGACACATGGGTGTTCCATATCAGTTGCAAATCCAATTTCAATAGGAGAGTTCCTAAAGAATTCATAACAGATAATAACAGCAGTCAATAAAACTTTCTCTATTTTGAAATGGGCATCATTTCAATGTGTGTAAAGAGAGGTAGTAATCCTGTACAATTGTGGATGATAATAACATAGATAGATTTTGATTCTCCATGCTGACCTCCACATTAACCAGCACTGTTTGTTTAAAAGGCTCTTTTTTTCCACTGCATGGATTTAGCTCTTTATCAATGATCAAGTCACCCTAGGTATGTGGGTTCATTGCTTTGTCATCATTTCTATTCCACTGATCTACCTACCTATCACTGTACAATTATCATGCAGTATTTAACACTATTGCTTTGTAGTGTGGCCTGAGGTCCAGGATGCTGATTCTCATGGAACTACTTTTACTGATAAAAACAGTTTTACTTATACTTGGATTTTTGTTATTTCAGACGAATTTAAGAATAGCTTTACCAACATTATAAAGAATTTAGATGAGATTTTGATAGGGATTGCATTGAATTTGTAGACTGCTTTTGGCAAGATATAGATGTTTACTAAAGTAATCCTGCCAATCCAAGAGCTTGGGAGTTTTTTTCCATATTCTGAGGTCATTTTGAATTTCTTTCTTCAAAGTCTTGAAGTTCTGGTCATACATATATTTAACTTGTTTGGTTAGAGTCACTCCAAGTTACTTTTATTTTTGTGGATATTGTGAAGTGTGTCATTTCACTAATTTCTTTCTCAGCGTGTTATCTTTTCAGTATAGGAAGGCTTCTGTTTGGATTGAGCTAATGGTATATCTAGCCACATTGCTGAATTTGTTCATCAGCTACAGGAATACTCTGGTGTAGATTTTTTGGGTTGCTTAAGTAAACTATCATATCTTCTGTAAATAATGATAAATTTACTTAATCCTTTTGAAATCATCCTTTGACCCTCCTTTGTTTTTTTAATGCTCTAACTGGAACTTCAAGTGCTATATTGAGTAAATATAGAGAGTCTAGCCTTGTCTACTTGCCTATTTTAGTCGGATTGTTTCATGTTTCTATGCATGTAGTTTGATATGGGCTACTGGTTGCCTCTATATTGCATTTACAATGTTTTGGTCTGGGCCTTGAAATCCTATTGTTTCCAAGGTTTTTAACCTAGTTTTCCTCATATATAAACACATTTCATTTTGGTTTTGAGAATGTCAGATTTCTCTCAGCAACTCATAGATGCCACTTTTCAGTTTCTCCTTTTTGAAACTTTAAAGAAAGACCCTGCCTCCTCATACATATCACAATCCAATTTTCAGTCTTTGAGTCTAACACATTAATTAGTCTTTAAATCATTCTCATTTTTTATGTATCCAAGACAAATACACTATAATTAAGATGGTTTCCCTCTGCACCATTTAAAGGCATTCATTAGCCATATGATCTGCAAGGATTTTCTTTCATTAATATTAATTTTTAACTATCAATTATTTCTTATCTTAATTTTTCTTTAGTTTTATTCCCTTAATAATCTTCATGTAAAAACATAGAGAAATATTTAGGACAGACATACATCAACATTTATCTTATTTTATTATATTCTATAATTAAGATTTTCCATCCTAGAGACACAAACTTTCTTCTTGGGTCAATTTCTTCAATTCTAGTATTGTGTATGGTCAAATGGTACTGTATTACATAATTTTTTCATATGTCACATTTTTCAATTCCTGATCTTAGAGTATAAGCTATTGGTTTTCTGTTCCACTCTACCCATATCCTCAAGGGTGTCCCCAGTTTCCTTCCTATTAGTTTCAATGTGTCTGTTTTTATGTGGAGTTCCTTCATCCACTTGGATTTGAGCTTAGTATGAGGAGATAAGAGTGGGACAATTTGCATTCTTCTCCATGATGACCTCCAGATGAACCAGCACAATTTGTTAAAAAGGCTATCTTTTTCCACTGAATGATTTTAGTTTCTGTGTCAAAAATTACATGATGATAGATGTGTGGGTTCACTTCTGGGTCACCTGTTCAATTCCATTGGTCTACCAGCCTGTCACTGTACCAATACTAATCAGGTTTTATCACTTTTGTTCTGTAGAAAAGCTTGATGTCCAGGATACAGATTTTGGGGGAACTTCTTTTACTGTTGAGAATAGTTTTAGCTATCCTGGGTTTTTTGTTATTCCAGATAAATTTGAGAATTTCGCATTCTAACTCTATGAAGATCTGACTTGGGATTTTGATGAGGATTGCATTTATTCTGTATATAGCTTTTGGCAACAAGGCCATTTTTACTATATTAATCCTGCCAATCCAGAAGCATGGAAGTTTTTTTTTCCATTTTTGAGGTCTTCTTTGACTTCTTCCTATAGACACCTTAAGTTCTTGTCATACAGATCTCTCACTTGTATGAGGGGGTCAAACCAAGATACTTTATATTGTTTGTGGCTATTGTGAAGGGTGTTAGTTCCTTAATTTCTTTCACAGACTTCTTATTCTTTAAGTATAGGAAGGCTATTGATTTAGATTCTTAAATATTTTGGATATGAAGACTCTAACAGTTATATTGCTAAGGAAATTTTTTTCCTACTATTTTACCTAATATTCAGGTTGCTGCTTTGTCCTATTGAGGGAAAATATTTTACTACAAAAGTGTTTAATGTTATTGTGGACTCATTTCTATATTGCTGTTCTTATCTGAGAAGTAAGTGCTCATGTTTATATACAACTTTTTATGAAATTTTGTGTATCAATTATTATGTTAAAGTAATTTTATAGGACTGGAGTAATGTGCAAGTTGAGACTAACCAATCAGTTTGATTGCTTATATATATATATATATATATATATATATATATATATATATACATATGTAGTATAGTATAAAAGCAGTGTGTATTATATATATATATATATATATATATATATATATATATGCTTGGAGCAGCAACATTGAAGAATATTTTCTTCTTCCTACGTTTGGTTTGTTCTTCTTTGTCAAAAATGTTTTAAGCATTGTTGTGTGAGTTTACTTCTGGATATACAATTGTATTCCATTGCTAAGTTTCACTCTGTATTTCTCACTTCCTACAATCTCCACTTTTGATAACCCTTTATAAAAGTATGTCTTTAAAACATGTCCAACCATAATTTTATGACCCTTTCCTTGATTCAAGTTTATAGCATTTGTTTAAACATGAAGGGCCTAGAATACTAGAATACAAGTCTATCATGGATTTTAAGATATGTCAGATGTGTTCTTTGTTTCATTGTTAATCTAAACTATTCAAATCCCAGAATCACACACCATAATATGATTCAATGTTGTGAGGGTCATAGATATGTGCAAACTGTCTAGGATTGTCTAGGAATGGACATCAACCTGCTGTGTGTTTAAGATTTCCAGGTGAAATGTACACAAGGACCCAGCCTCTAATCAAGACATTAGCCTATCCCTGATTTACTTAACCTGTCGGTGCTTGAGCATTAATCAGTCTCTGATGTCATTGAGGGTCTTGATGTCTTTTGCTATCTTCTAATTAAAAAATAGCTCTGTATTTCACACTTCTCTGATTTTTTGATATATTAATATTTTAACTGTTAAAATTCCTAAGATTAATACTTCTACACATCATTAGTGTATGTAGTTACTTTAATGTATTTAGACATTACTTAGGCCCTCTATAGTGTGCCCAGAAAATGGATGAAGAAAAGATTCATACAATACTTACAAGTCGAGTAGCAATGTCAGGTGGGAAAGGACGCCTAAAAATATGTAGGTGATGGTTTAAATTTTCTTAGGAAGCCTAAGAATATGTAGGTGATGGTTTAAATTTTCTTAGTTGTAAGATGGCCATTATGCCATAAAATCTATGGTGATCTACATTGTACTAAATTTGCATGTATGTTATACTTAGATATTCTCATTTTCAACCTTTCTGTAACAACACTCTCAGATATAAATCAATTGCTCCCATGAGGAACATATACACATATTACATAGCTTTACCAATCATCCTATCATATACATTTTCTTGCAAATCAAAATACCACCAAATTTGGACTAAGCTTCTATCATAAAAAATTTCAGGGACATGTTGTTTTGAAATTCACTTCTCTTCTCAGGTAAGTTAAATAGAGCTGATCTTCATTATCTTCCTTATTCACTCCTTTTTTGCATTTTTATTGCATATATTCTCTATTTACAATTCATTTCCCTTTTTCTGGTTCCCCACCCCCAAAGGTCCCACATGTCCTTTTCCCTCCCCCTGCTCTCTCATCCACCCCCTCCCACCTTACTGTTTTGTACTGTCCCACAATGATGTTTTGGTCCATTCTAGAACCAGTGTCCACTCCTTTCTTCTTGTGAGACATCACTTGATATGTGATTTGTGTCTTTGGTGTTCCAAGCTTCTAGGCTAATATTCACTTATCAGTGACTGTATACAATGGGTATTCTTTTGAGACTGGGTCACCTCACTTAGTATGTCATTCTCCAGCTCCATCCATTTCTGTAAGAATTTCATGAATTCATTGTTTCTAATGGCTCAATAGTACTCCACTGTATGTATGAATGTGTATATATATATATATATATATATATATATGTGTGTGTGTGTGTGTGTGTGTGTGTTTGTGTGTGTGTGTGTGTTTGTGTGTGTGTGTGTGTGTGTGTGTGTATGTATGTATATATCACATTTTTTGTATCCATTCCTCTGTTGAGGGACATCTGGTTTCTTTCCAGCTTCTGGCTTTTATATATGAGGCTGCTATGAACATAATAAAGCATGTATCCTTATTGCATGCTGGGGAATCTTCTGGGTATATTCCCAAGAGTGGTATGGCTGGGTCCTCCGGAAGTATCACGTCCAGTTTTCTGAGGAACCGCCATACTGATTTCCAGAGTGGTTGTACCAGCTTGCATTCCCACCAGCAGTGGAGGAGTGTTCCTCTTTCTCCACATCCTCGCCAACACCTGATGTCTTCTGAGTTTTTAATCTTAGCCATTCTGACTGGTGTGAGGTGAAATCTCAGGGTTGTTTTAATTTGCATTTCCCTAATGACTAGTGATGTTGAACATTTTTTAAGGTGTTTCTCGGCCATCCGAATTTCTTCAGGTGAAAAGTCTCTGTTTAGCTCTGTACCCCATTTTTGGATAGGGTTATTTGGTTTTCTGGGGTCTAACCTCTTGAGTTCTTTGTATACATTGGAAATTAGCCCTCTGTCAGATGTGAGGTTGGTGAAGATTTTTTCCCAATTTGTTGGTTGCCGATTTATCCTTTTGACAGTTCTTTTGCATTACAGAAAATTTGTAGTTTTATGAGGTCACATTTGTCTATTCTTGCTCTTAGAGCATAAGCAATTGGTGTTCTGTTCAGGAATTTTCCCCCTGAGCCGATGTCCTCAAGGTTCTTCCCCAGTTTCTTTTCTATTAGTTTTAGTGTGTCTGGTTTTATGTGGAGGTCCTTGATCCACTTGGAGTTGACCTCAACATTACAAGTGGAAACAAAATTATGGTCAATGTTTATGGTGGTATGGTTATGCAGGAGGGCGGCCCTTGCTCTCAACATCTTTAAACAGAGCCCCTAATGGCTGTCTCCCTATGAGAAGAGGAATTGTCTCTCCTTGCAGATTGTAGGATGTATTGCCTGGAAGTCATATTTTACATAATGATTGTGATATATTTCATTATATCAACCAGTGACTCCCAGAGAGCATCACATTATAAGTTGTCAGTTTGTAAATGTAGCAGCCAACAATTTAAGTGTTACAAGGTTTCCCAAGAGGTAAGTAAAAGGAAATCTTCAGAATTCCACAAGTTATTTTCACGACGGTGTTTTAGTTCTTTTGTATATATATATATATGGCTTTTTTTGAATGAATTCTCATGCAGTCATCCAGACACACATGCACACACATGCACATACACACAAACATACACACACACTTGAACATACACACAAACTCACACACTACACACATAAGAAGATACACACACACACACACACACACATACACACACACACACACACACACACACACACACACATACCCGAACACACACAGAGACTAGAAAATAACTGTAGGACATTTTTTTCACTCTACCATGTGGATCCTGAGAAGTAACTCTGGTTTTAAACTTGGCAGCAAGTATCATTACTTACTGAACCATCAATTTATTACAATTCATCAGTCAAGGAATTTTGTAAGTTATTTATCTGTTTTTATGATTTTGGAAATACATTTATATATAATTTGCATTATTCTCTCTCTTTGTCTTTGCCTTTCTCCTCCATGGTCTCTCACTCTGACCCTGTATATTTATATCTGTTTATAAATCTGTATATATGTATATCTAACTATACATGTATTGATAATAAAATTGTATTATAGACATATGCATGCTTTATTGATATGTTATTGATTATTCCACCCAAGATTGATGGCTTCTTCTAGTAAAAATACATGTGGAAATTTGGAAAGCATGAAGGACGTGCTGTGGTTGCTGGAATTTAGAGTGACTTAAATGTATTTATAGGGATATTCCTCTATTGAAATCCATAAGTCATATGTGAGTGAACACATCTACTGCTCTGATGCCACTAGATCTCGATTTGTTTCTGAGCTGTTTTTCATACTATAGAAACACTCTAACACTGAGTTACATGTCATGGCCATTCATCTTCTACAACAACGATAGTGCAGGCTGTATGAGAGACACTGTTGCTGATTCGGCCATTCTGAAAAATGTACTTGGGGATGGCTTATAAAATATTAAAAATCTGTGAATATTTAGCTATCTCGTAGAGAATAGATAAGCATTAGGCCCCAGTGTCCGTTAAAACATTTTAATATGGGAAATGCTGATATTAAAGTATTGTATACAGAAGCTGGTTCTAGTAGAGGAAGCTAGTTCAGTCTGTCCATCTGATATGATTTACCAAAGCAAATAACATCTATACAGAAGAGTCCACGTGAGAAAGTGTTGGCCAGGATAAGGCTATTAACAGGGACTAAAAGGAAAATGAGTTCTGTGTCCTAGTGCTATTTTAATATATTTCCATTGTTTTATTAGTACTTTCTGCGTCTGGGTCAAATCACAAAGACCAAGAGATTTACTGTATGGAGAAAAGAAAGAATCTACCATATTTTTCTGGATGCTAATGTTTTAAAACTTTCGGGTTTGCAATCTTAATGAGCAGCTTCAACTCTCCCTCATATGTTCCAAACTTATATAGACATGTAGTCCAGCAGATGTATTTTAATTCTGTATTCTCCACCCATTGGAGCTATCCTGAAATTTCATTTTTACTGGTCATGTGTTATTAGTGATTCTATGTCCTTGGAATTATGGCAATTATAAAACCCATTTTCCAAACAAAAGACCACTGAAGAATGTCAGGCAGATGGTATTCTGTCTGCATGACCTCACTCAGTAGGATTGGCAGTGCAGTCTTTTCCTTATATTATCAGTAGCCTATACTACACTTCTTGGCTCACACTAAACAATATTTCTATTATTCTTTTTCTGAAAATTGATTTAAGAAACCTGTGACCATGCTTGCAGGAGATTTTGAGCATTTTCTAGGAATGAGTCTCTGTTACAGGAAAGCTTTAATATTTACCATGACATTAAAAATGTCTTCCATTGTGAACACATTCCAAGTGTGGTGCATTTTGAAAGGGAGCTCTGACAATTCAGCACTGTATGAAACTTTAAACTGTGCAAAACAATAATTTGTTGGAACTAACATGGAACACTCACTTTTAGATTCTTTTCATTCTCTTATACAAACATGAAAATGTGTATCATAAATCAAAATAAAGGGAAGACAAAGGGATTAAGAACAGAGAGAGGGGGGAAATGAGAGAGTGCTTACAGTGGGATGGAGAAAAGATGCATGGATGAATAGTGTCAAGAAATATAAGGCACATTCCAAGAATAGTAGTGCAGTTCAAAGACTATGCATTATAGCTCTGGTTTCAACAGATGCATTTCACAACCCTCATTCTTAGACTAAGAGTTTCCAGAAATCGTTTACATTCCAATATTTAGAAAATGCTCTACTCACATTCATGTTGCTTATACTCACACAAAGACAAAGGGTGTCAAGCAACATTTAAATTCATCTGGAGATCTTACTCTCTACTGTTTAAACAAGACATTATTTTTGTCAGAACACAGGTCCATATTTATTTGAAGAAACTAAATGAATCCATTTCATATCCGTTTCCTATATGTATGATATTCTGATTGTGTGTCTCCTGAGAGTATTAACTAGTAACATGAATTTGTTCACAAGAATACCCGAGGATCCAGAACTTCTAAGCACAAAACTTATAAATACCAGCTGAGGATGATATTGGAAACCAAGACTGCCACCCTTGTGTTTGAAAAAAATGCATATGTATAGTCTAAGGATCCTTCACTGATGAATCTAAGTGGATCCAGCAGCTCAATTATCGCACTAGTCACCAGGTATTTGAAAGACTGTCTGTCCTTTTTACTTGGGGTACTACTTAGCCACTCCCTTTGAATGTCCAATTCTATTCTCACAAAGACACTTTGACATGGCCTCCATGATTGTGTCTTAAATTTAATACTTTTAGGGAATCAGTATTCTATCATAATGTTGATATCACAGGCAATGATTATAGCACACTAAAATATCAGGAATATTGAGAAAATGAATTTGTTATATAATTATCTTATTCCATTTTTACTGACCATAGTCAAAATTACCCAATGTAGGAATCTCTTTTTGAAACATTACAGACCTTCTCACTTGCAAAACTAAATATTACTTTCAAAAAATTACCAGAAATATTTCACGCCTTTATAAAAATACTCCCATACAACATATAATTTCTACTACAAATCACACTAGGGTGACGAGGGAGGTGAAATACCATCTTCCCCTGAAATTACAAAGAAACATGGAATAAAGGATATAATACAATTGGATATAGAAGAACTATTGGATATGTATGGGTCTCATGTATTCTCAGCTGAGATACAGTATAATGGACTCAACATTAAATTAACATAGTTTTCATGTGATGGATGACTTGAGGCTCTTTTTACATGTTACCTTACTTGTTGTGGAACATTCTCTACATAAAGCAAGCCTCTAAAAAGGGACAAATGCAAAGATATTTGCATTAGAACATCAGGTAAACAAACTAATTGAGGATACAGACCTGGTAGCCTGCTCCAGTCTACAGCTCATGCTACCAATTTGTAATTGACAAGGGACACCTCTCATGTCCCTTTCCCAGTATGGAAAATGCTTTTACCATGAAGAATTGTTGCCAACGTGGGGATCAGTAACTAGGGGAGACAAGTGCATTGTCATTTGTAAGGCTATGGAATATTCTGTCAAGACACAGTCTACATTTACTGAGCTTCATAAAAAGCAATCAGTCATATTCAAGAATGGTATGTGGAACAGTTTGGCCATAAGAAATTTTATAAATTCCCAGAGTGCGTGTTGTTGTGGTAGGACTTGGCAACACAATATTCCTGATTCCTAGCCAGCAGAATGCATCATGTATGACTTAACTAAGGCTGTCTGTATGTTGTCTGGATTATGAGGAAAAGCATAGCCCAGAAGGGTGGCCATTCCTGTTTAGTTTTATGAAGGAATAGAAAGAAATCTATTGAGCTGACCTCAACAATGTAAGAGGAAACATTATCCTGCTCAGTGCTTACAGTGTTATGGTTATGAAGGAGGGCAGTCCTTGCTCTCAACACCATTAAAGAAGGACCTGATTGTGGCCTTCTCATGAGAAGGAAGAGGCATTGACTCTCCTTGCAGACTGTAGAATGTAATGGATGGAGGTCTTATATTTTTACATAATGATAGTAATATATTTACATTACGTACACCACTGACTTCCTGAGATCCTCACATTTTCAATTGTCAGTGTGTAAATTTAGCAGACAACAATTTCAGTGCTACAAGGGGTCATGAGACATAAGTAAACTGAAGACTTCATGATTCTATAACAGAGAAGTAACTCTGGTTTTAAACTTGGTAGCATGTATCTTTACTTACTGAGCCATTATATTATTTTAATTCTTCAGTCAAGGAATTTTATAAGTTATTTATCTGTTTTTATGAGTTTGGAAATGCATTTATATTTAAATTTGCATTATTCTGTCTTTTGTCTTGAGTCTTTCCTTTATGCGCTCTCTCTCTCTCTCTCTCTCTCTCTATATATATATATATATATATATATGTGTGTGTGTGTGTATATATATGTATATATATTTATATATATTTGTGTATATGTATAGTTCTAAATATACGTGTATGATAATGAAATTGTATTATATAGATATATGTGTGCATTATTGATTTGTTTCTGATAATTCAACACAAGATTGATGTCTCCTCTTATTAAAATTAGAAGAAGAAATTTGGAAAGCTTGGAGGACGTGCTGTGGTGACTGGAACTTAGAGTGACTTAAATGTATTTATAGGGTTTTTCCTCTTCTTCTAGTCAATAAGTCATATTAAGTGAGCACTTTTACTTCCCTGAATGCCGCTAGATCTCAATTTGTTTCTGAGGAGTTTTTTTTATACTACAGAAACACTCCACCACTAAGTTACACTTCATGCCTATAACCCAATCAACTTCATCAACAATTAATAGGTAGGATGAATTAAGACACACAGTTGCTGTTTGGCCACTCTGAAAAAGGTTTTGTGGGAATGGTTTATAAAATAACCATTATTATAAAATAATATTATGAATATTTATCTATCTGGTAGAGAAAAGATAAAGATTAGGGCCCAACGTTCATGAAAGACAGGGTATTATTTGAAATATTGATATTAAAGTATTTATACTGAAGATGGTTTTATTAGAGGAAGCTAGTTCAGTATATCCATTAGATTTTATTTACCAAAGCAAATAAACACTATCCAGAAGATTCCAAATTACCAACTCTTAGACAGGATAAGGATAATAGCAAGTACTAAGAGGTAAAATGAGTTCTGTGCCCTAGTGCTATTTCAATCTATTTTCCAGTGTACTTATTAGTAATTTATGTGTCTGGATCAATTCACAAAGACCAAGTGATTTACTGTTTGGAGTAAACGAATAATCTACCATATTTTTCTGTATGATAATGTTTAAAATGTCTCATATGCACGATAAAAGGGCATCTTCAACTGTCCTTCATATGCACAGAAATGCAGTCTAGCAGATGGGTGTTGCTTCTCTGTTCTACACCCATTGGAGCTATACAGGTACATGTTTCATTTAAAGACACAAATGAGTCCATTTCATATCCCTTTACTTAAATAGGATTTTTTGATTCTGTTCTCCTGAGAGTATAGGTTGATAACATGTAGCTGTTCACAGGAAATTCTGAGGGTCCAGACACTTCTAACTACATAAATTATAAAGACAAAATAAGGATGATATAGGAAACCAAGACTGCCACGAGAGTTTTTAAAAAATAAATAAATAGATATAATCTAAGGATCCTTCACAGATGAATCTCAGTGGACCCAACCCCTAAATTCTCTCACTAAATAACAGGTATGTGATAGACTGCACATTCTTTTTACTTGGTTCTTGGTAATGATTGAATAGAGAATGAGCTGTCCCTGGTGAGGTCTCAAAGGTCTGCCTCGAAAACAGTAAGATGGCAAAATTTTATTCCTGGAATAAGGTGACGGCTTCATAGTTCTCAGCAGTACCATAACTTTATAGAGTGATTGAACGCTAATCAGTAGTTCATTTTTCTCACACCCTATCCATCTTAAGAGGACCATATATGGTCACTCCAGCCTTATTAGCAGTTGAATGGGGTGCTACTTAGCTATAGATTCCTTCAGATTCTTTTTAAAGAAGGAAGGAATAAATGACACAGTCCAAAAACACTCACATTCTTGCAGATAAGCAAATGTCTTACTATGTCAATTTAGTCCAATATCTGTGTTTTGAAAAGTCATATATGTCAGAAAATCATCATCAAACTGATCAATTCACTCAACAGAAATTACTAAACACCTATGAGTTGATAAATATATTCAGGATCTGTCTCTATTGAGTCTAATGTTTGACTGATTTAGAGGTATTTCTTTCAACACTACAGCTGATTGAGAGAGCTAAGTGGGTCCATCTCAAGGACTGATTGAAAAAGTCTTAAGAACATAAGGTCACACAGCTTGAATATAAAGTCACATAATGACACCGATCTAGTTTCTACTGTCTTAAAACGACTGAATAGTAATTATCCAAAAGGGAGAAATATGCTGTGAGCTCTACAATAAAGTGGTAAATATTATATTCTTCTTTACTCCTAATAGTCCCTTTTTTCCCATGTAACACACTCAATACCTATTTAGAACAAATGACAGAATTAAAAGGAAAAACCGCTTTGACTTTATAAGTTCATGCTTTGGAATTGACAAATCTTATGGTGAATTCTTGTGTTTCTGAAATTTGATGAGAAAAAAATTCATCACTTTGTCAATAAATTTATTTTGTATGTCACATTACATAGAACCCAGTCTCAAGTATGCTTTTTCCAGATGTTTTCAACTCTCCATGGCAGGACTCACTGTTTCTTCACAGTCACATATTTCTTAAAGGACTACATTCAGATTGAACCACAGATATCTTACTGCCTCTTAACTAAGTTACTCTTCCAGTGTTATGCAGTGGTTATACAGTGTTATATAGTTAAATACAGTGCTCTTGTATTTAAAAATACAAAATTTACTAAAGTGAAATATACAATAAACAAGGCAGACCAAAAAGATTTCCAGAAATATCTTAATTATAACTCAGTATGGGCATATTTATGGAAATATCTTAATGATAACTCAGTATGGGCATGTTTATGGAAAACAGATTTGGTTAACAGCACAGCTTCTAGAGTAATATCAATTATGTATAAGCCTTGAACACAGAGCTATTCTTTTGATGAAGTCATTTTAGTCTCTATGTCTCTAAAAATCTGCATCTATTGAGGAATCTTGAGCTCCTCCTTGATCTGCGAGTTGGTAGAGAAGTATAGCTTTTGTTTAATGCTATATCTTATCCTTTGATGTAATTCTGATGTGTCTTCAAATGCATCACTGAACTTATTCCATGGATTTTGTTAAGGGAAATGGGCCATGATTCCTTTGTCTGGTTATGGGCAGCCATCAACATAACCAATATGTTCCACTGCCTTGGTCAATACTCGAGAGAATATAGGAAAATACCAGAGCTCCAATTTGAGG
Source organism: Apodemus agrarius (assembly GCA_964023405.1). Taxonomy (NCBI): domain Eukaryota; kingdom Metazoa; phylum Chordata; class Mammalia; order Rodentia; family Muridae; genus Apodemus; species Apodemus agrarius. Next base: position 6,191,789 of record OZ030029.1, on the reverse strand, counting down.
AAGGGTGCCAACATCTGCTAAGCTTGGAGCCATGGGCTCATGCGTGTCTACAGCATTAATGGGGCAAGTACCTTCACTTCTGAGGCAGTGAGTTTCAACTCTTCCACTTTGTTTCTGATAGGTTGCCATATGCTCGGTGGGATGTTCACTAAAGTATCTAGACCTGCAGTTTTTAAACCATATCCTGATCTGGTATTCTGTCACACAAATGCTGTGTGCCAGCTCCTTACGTTGTTCAATGGAAGGATACTTGGAGTTTTCCAAGAAAAATTTCTCCAGCTTGTTTTTATGTTCTGGGCTGTACCTGGTACGCCCTCTCCAAGGTATTACAGAAGTCTTTTGGGGAACATGTGGTCTTGTATATACTTCTAGACCCACAAGATGAACTAAGGGAGGGATTAAAACCTGAAAACCTTGATGCTCTGAGGATCCTTGAGACATTTGTAGACCATCAGGTAATGGAAGTGTTTGTGGTATTTGGAGATAATGAGGCATTAGTGGATTTGGAGGCATTGGGAGACTTTCAGGTAATAGAAGGTTTTGGGACTCTTGGGGACAGGGAGAGAATTCTAGAGCTTGAGTATTATGGAGATCTGAGGACAGTGGAAGAATAGAGTTCCAATGGTTAGTTTGGATTGTTGTAGAATCCCACATCATTGGACAGGCTGGAATATCCTTAGACTCCTCTATGTTTGCTTGCTCTTGTATATTTGGAGATCCTGTTTCTCTCCTCTTGTAGAGACTTCTCGCTAGAAAACATTAATGTCGTTGAACTCTGTTGAGGATGTGATCTATAAGAACTGTTGGTGTTATAAACATCCTAGTGACATCACAGTAGATGGCAAGAGCTTCCCAGGAAATGCTAGAATGTTGAGAATGGGGACAGCTTATATCACATATGACTGCCTTTTCCTTCCTGTTAATGCTAGTCCTGTACTGTCCTGTACTGTAGAGCTCTTTTTCAGGACTCTAAGGCTATACTGCAATGGAACACTGCTTCCATGGAAAGCTAGAGATTTTGTCCACAGGGTTTTATTCAATGTCTGTACAATGGGAAATTAGAGTTCTTATTTTCTCCCCTACAACATTATTTCCTTGAATATCTTCTTCATTTACCTTTCAAAAGTTAACAGATATCCAGGATTAACTACAAATGTGATCTCTATTCCATCTCCACTGTCCCTTTTTCTATGAGGGTTTTCATCTACCAAGTCACCTACTAGGGTCTACCTACCTCAATTTCACTTCTTGGGGCATTCAACTTTTACAGAACCAAGGGTAACATTTGACGACCCACAATGCTATTCTCTGCTAAATAAGTGGAGTCATGCGATTCCCTGTGTTCTCTTTGTTTAGTGGCTTAGTGTCTAGAAGGTAATGGTGTTTGCTTGTTCTGGCTGCAAATATGTTCTAGCTGGAAAATGTTGGGAATGGATGGAAAGAAAGTGCAGAACATCAATTTGTTTGCAGATGATTAGTGGTGTCTTCCTTCTCCCTGTGGTTTAGCCACAGAACCTTGTAGGAGAAGTGTTCAAGCTTTACTGAAGTTTCAATTGTATAAATATCCATCAGGGATATACACATGGTATTCAAATATGAAAAATACATATTGTGGCAACACAAATTATTAACTTTGGTAGTTGTAATTATAAACAAATTATAATGTTTTGTAATTCTGTAGGCACCCATCATCTAAACAAGATGACACGTCCCTCATCCATTTACACACGAAGATTTATCCAGTAATCAGAAAGACGTTTTGCAGGCCAAATGTCTCACTGTATCACTGACATAGTTCAAAAATCAATGTATATTTTCATATTATATTTCTCACCAAACAAATTCGAAGTTAATATATTAATACAGAAAAGGAGACAGAGGGGGACGTACTCGAAGACTCTATCAAAAGCCAGTCAAGCTGTATGATTTGTCTGTATGTAGCAAAGTGTGGGTGTTGCCCTACACATTACCATACTCTTAAGCAATCAAGCTATCAGAAGTCTTGCTTGTGCTCTTGTTTCATCTTCCATGGTATTTTAAAATGTTTTTATTTGTAAATTCCAGGAAGAGAAATATAACAGGAAAAAAATCTGGTAAATGTTAAGTAAGACAAGCAGCAAAACATCATAGAAAATATAATAATAATTCATTCCTTCATAAGCCAAGGAACTATTAGTTTGTTTCAAATAACATCTGAATCAAAGATTCCTACTAGAACAACTATTGGACTCAATCTTCCATTAGAAAATGAACTCTGTTTCTATTCCATGTCATATTCTAGATGTTCTGCTACCTCATTCAAGGTTCATTTATAAATGAAACTCAATATCAAACATTTTGACATCTAAATCTGTGGATTGTGCCTCAACACTGCCCCTTAACTTCTGCTTTTTTTTTCTCAATAAGAAGACATTTCCTTTCAACCCGCACTATCCTTTTATGAGTTATTTTTGTGTTCTGAGTTTAGGGATTAGTTCCACAATAAAAACTGGAATTACAACATCTTGCTTTCTTTAAAAAGGTGAAACTTTTCTTTCATCATCTACACTATACACAACCCTTAGTCTTTCCATGTCTCTTTTTCTGACAGTGATCAATCGTTTTTAATAATCTCTTCAATATGTGTGAAAAAAGGAGTAATGCCAAATGATTTATGGGTATATGGGCAAACTAAGAAGAGAAAATTAATTTGATATCAGCAAAATTCAGTACACAAATTCTTTTTATCAAAACAGTATGTTTCTTTATAGCCCTGACTGTCCTGTAACTAACTATGTTGACCAGGCTGACCTCGAACTCTGAAAACTTCCTGTCTCTATGTCCCAAAAGCTGGAATTAAATGCTGGTACCACCACTACATGGCAGTACACAAATTCTGAAGGGAGAATTCCAGGGGATTTCTTGCTTTTGACAAGATATAAATTCTGGAAGAGGAGTTCTTGTAAACCACTTATAGCACCTTGTTTACAGGAAATGAAGCATAGAGCCTAGAATTCTCCATGCTAATGATATATTTAGACAGTCCCTGAAGTATAATCAATACATTTCCCTTGCTGGGATTTTCCTTCTGCAAAAAGGTGTTTAATATCATTTTCAGACTGAATAGACCAGTGCATTCATTTCAATGATAAATAATTTGTGTGTACAAACAAGTTCTCTGCATCTCACAAAGGACCATCAGAAATGGTGGGTTAAAAAGTTTGTATTCACCATACCATACTGTGGCAAAGACTTCATCTTACCAGGGTATGCCACTCTGCACCCTTAAAACGTGTCCTGAGCTAATATAAACCACTGAAACCAGGGGGGCTCATCTGAGCATCAACATGGCACTGTTAATTTTGTGGTTAATAACAACATATTTTCATAGGTGTTTTCTAATCACATCCTCCATTCCAGAATACCATGATTTTCACCTGGAGAATCAGGGGTCTGAGCATCTAATTTAAACTCTCTTTAATTTTTCCTGAGTGACTTATCTGCTGCATTTCCCAAGTATTATACCATTAAGGAGTGAAGAAGGAAGATAATGAAGATCCGCTCAATTTATCCTACCTGAGAAGAGATGTGAATTTCAAAACAATATGCCCCTGAAATTTTTTATGATAGAAGCTTAGTCCAAATTTGGTGGCATTTTGATATGCAAGAAAATTTGTATGATAGGATGATTGGTAAAGCTATGTAATATGTGTATATGCTCCTCATTGGAGCAATTGATGTATATCTGAGAGTGTTGTTACAGAAAGGTCAAAAATGAGAATATCTAAGTATAACATACATGCAAATTTAGTACAATGTAGATCACCATAGATTTTATGGCATAATGGCCATCTTACAACTAAGAAAATTTAAACCATCACCTACATATTCTTAGGCCTCCTAAGAAAATTTAAACCATCACCTACATATTTTTAGGCGTTCTTTCCCACCTGACGTTGCTACTCGACTTGTAAGTATTGTATGAATCTTTTCTTCATCCATTTTCTGGGCACACTATAGAGGGCCTAAGTAATGTCTAAATACATTAAAGTAACTACATACACTAATGATGCGTAGAAGTATTAATCTTAGGAATTTAACACTTAAAAGATTAATATATCAAAAAATCAGAGAAGTGTTAAATACAGAGCTATTTTTTAATTAGAAGATAGCAAAAGATATCAAGACCCTCAATGACATCAGAGACTGATTAATGCTCAAGCACCGACAGGTTAAGTAAATCAGGGATAGGCTAATGTCTTGATTAGAGACTGGGTCCTTCTGTACCTTTAACCCTGGAAATCTTAAACACACAGCAGGAAGATGTCCATTCCTAGACAATCCTAGACAGTTTGCACAAATCTATGACCCTCACATCATCGAATCATATTATGGTGTATGATTCTGTGATTTGAATAGTTTAGATTAACAATGAAACAAAGAACATTCTGACATAATTTAAAATCCATGATAGACTTGTATTCTAGCATTCTAGATCCCTTCATGTTTAAACAAATGCTATAAACTTGAGTCAAGGAAAAGGTCATAAAATTATGGTTGAACATGTTTTAAAGACATACTTTTATAAAGGGTTATCAAAAGTGGAGATTGTAGGAAGTGAGAAATATATAGTGAAACTTAGCAATGGTATACAATCATATATCCAGAAGTAAACTAACACAACAATGCTTAAAACATTTTTGACAAAGAAGAACAAACCAAACGTAGAAAAAGAAAATATTCTTTAATGTTGCTGCTCCAAGTATATATATATATATAAAATTATAATATATATATTATAAAAGCAATCAAACTAATTGATTAGTTTCAACTTGCACAATACTCCAGTCCTAAAAATTTACTTTAACATAATACTTGATACAGAACATTTCATAAAAAGTTGTAAATAAACATGAGCACTTACTTCTCAGATAAGAACAGCAATATAGAAATGAGTCCACAATAACATGAAACACTTTTGTAGTAAAATATTTTCCCTCAATAGGAAAAAGCAGCAACCTGAATATTAGGTAAAATATTAGGAATAAATTTCACTAGCAATATAACTGTTAGATTCTTCATATCCAAAATATTTAAGAATCTAAAGCAATAGCCTTCCTATACTCAAAGAATAAGAAGTCTGAGAAAGAAATTAAAGAACTAACACCCTTAACATTAGCCACAAACAATATAAAGTATCTTGGTTTGACTCCCTCATACAAGTGAGAGATCTGTATGAGAAGAACTTCAGGTGTATATAAAAAGAAGTCAAAGAAGACCTCAAAAATGAAAAAAAAAAACTTCCATGCTTCTGGATTGGCAGGATTAATATAGTAAAAATGGCCTTGTTGCCAAAATCTATATACAGAGTAAATGCAATCCTCATCATAATCCCAAGTCAGATCTTCATAGAGTTAGAATGCGAAATTCTCAAACTTATCTGGTATAACAAAAAAACCCAGGATAGCTAAAACTATTCTCAACAGTAAAAGAAGTTCCCCCAAAATCTGTATCCTGGACTTCAAGCAGTTCTACAGAACAATAGTGATAAAACCTGATTAGTATTGGTACAGTGACAGGCTGGTAGATCAATGGAATTGAACAGGTGACCCAAAAGTGAACCCACACCCCTATGGTCATGTAATTTTTGACAAAGAAACTAAAATCATTCAGTGGAAAAAGACAGACTTTTTAACAAATGGTGCTGGCTCATCTGGAGGTCATCATGGAGAAGAATGCCAATTGTCCCACTCTTATCTCCTCATACTAAGCTCAAATCCAAGTGGATGAAGGAACTCCACATAAAAACAGACACATTGAAACTAATAGGAAGGAAACTGGGGACACCCTTGAGGATATGGGTAGAGTGGAACAGAAAACCAATAGCTTATACTCTAAGATCAAGAATTGAAAAATAGGGCCACATAAAATTGCAAATTTCCTGTATCACAAAGGACACTGTCAAAGGACAAAATGACAACCAACAAATTGGGAAAAGATCTTCAACAACCCTACATATGACAGGGGGCGAATATCCAATATAAACTAGGAACTAAAGAAGTTAGGCTCCAGATAGCCAAATAACACTATTAAAAATGGGTACAGTGCTAATAAAATAATTTTCACCTGAAGATTTTTGAATGGCTGAAAATCACCTTAAGAAATGTTCACCATCATTGATCATTATGGAAAGGCAAATCAACAACCCTGAGATTTTACCTCAGAGGGAAAAGCCTTCAAATGTCATACACCATACACACGAACACTCAGAATGATTGTACACAATTTATTTGATTTAATGATGTGTTATAAATAGGGTTGTGATTCCTAGAGATTTGTATTACACTGGTTCTAATAGAAGCAGAGAAATGTTAGTTTGCTTTGTGATTGCTAGCTCCTACTTCAAAAATCAGAAATATAAAGTAGATACAAATGAGAATAGAAAGCATGTTTTTATATTTTTTTTTATTTGATAAGGAACAAGAAATGGAGTAAAGCATACTTTATCCGTGAAGTGGCCCTTCTATTTGATGAAAAGATTATCTTAGATTTAGAAGTATTCATATTATATTTTGTAAGGAGATCTGCATAAAAAGGATTGGTGACATTTTGTACAGGAAAAGCTTTCTGAAGTGTTTCAAAATGCAACTTTATTAAATGTCCTGCATATTTCATGCTGTTTTTTTTATTGTATATATTCTATATTTACAATTCATTTCCCTTTTTCTGGTTCCACACCCCAAAGGTCCCACATGTCCTTTTCCCTCCTCCTGTTCCCTCATCAACCCCTCCCACCTTAATGTTCTTGTACTCTCCCACAATGATGTTTTGGTCCATTCTAGCACCAGTGTCCATTCCTTTCTTCTTGTGAGACATCACTTGATATGTGATTTGTGTCTTTGTTGTTCCAAGCTTCTAGGCTAATATCCACTTATCAGTGACTGTATACCATGGGTATTCTTTTGAGACTGGGTCACCTCACTTAGTATGACGTTCTCCAGCTCCATCCATTTCTCTAAGAATTTCATGAATTCGTAGTTTCTACTGGCTGAATAGTACTCCATTGTGTATATATACCACATTTTTTGTATCCATTCTTCTGTTGAGGGACATCTGGGTTCTTTCCACCTTCTGGATATTATATATAAGGCTGCTATGAACATAGTGGAGCATGTATCCTTATTGTATGCTGGTGAATCTTCTGGGTATATTCCCAGGAGTGGTATGGCTGGGTCCTCCAGAAGTATCACGTCCAGTTTTCTGAGGAACCGCCATACTGATTTCCAGAGTGGTTGTACCAGCTTGCATTCCCACCAGCAGTGGAGGAGTGTTCCTCTTTCTCCACATCCTCGCCAACACCTGATGTCTTCTGAGTTTTTAATCTTAGCCATTCTGACTGGTGTGAGGTGAAATCTCAGGGTTGTTTTAATTTGCATTTCCCTAATGACTAATGATGTTGAACATTTTTTAAGTTGTTTCTCAGCCATCCGTATTTCTTCAGGTGAAAAGTCTCTGTTTAGCTCTGTGCCCCATGTTTGGATAGGGTTATTTGGTTTTCTGGGGTCTAACCTTTTGAGTTCTTTGTATACATTGGAGATTAGCCCTCTGTCGGGTGTGGGGTTGGTGAAGATTATTTCCCAATCTGTTGGTTGCCGATTTATCCTTGTAACAGTGTCTTTTGCCTTACAGAAACTTTGTAGTTTTATGAGGTCCCATTTGTCTATTCTTGTTCTTAGAGTATAAGCAATTGGTGTTTCTGTCAGGAATTTTTCCCCTGAGCCGATGTCTTCAAGGGTCTTCCCCAGTTTCTTTTCTATTAGTTTTAGTGTGTCTGGTTTTATGTGGAGGTCTTTATCCACTTGGAGTTGAGCTTAGTGCAAGGAGATAAGAGTGGATCAATTGTCATTCTTCTGCATGTTGAATTCCAGTTGATCCAGCACCATCTGTTGAAAAGGCTATATTTTTTCCACTGGATTTTTTCAGCTACTTTGTCGAAGATCAATTGGCCATAGATGTGTGGGTTCAATTCTGGGTCTTCGATCCTATTCCATTGATCTGCTTCCCTGTCACTGAACCAATACCATGCAGTTTTTAATACCACTGCTCTGTAATATTGCTTGAAGTCCGGGATATTGATTCCCCCAGAAGTTCTTTTGCTGTTGATGATAGTTTTAGCTCTCCTGGGTTTTTTGTTATTCCAGATGAATTTGAGAATTGCTCTTTCTAGCTCTATGAAGAACTGAGTTGGGGTTTTGATGGTGATTGCATTGAATCTGTATATTGCTTTGGGCAAGATTGCCATTTTAACTATATTAGTCCTGCCAACTCACGAGCATGGAAGATTTTCCCATTTTCTGATGTCTTCTTCAAATTCCCTCTTCAGAGACCTGAAGTTTTTGTCATATTAATCTTTCACATGTTTGGTTAGCGTCACTCCAAGATACTTTATATCATTTGTGGCTATTGTGAACGGTGTCATTTCCCTAATTTCTTTCTCGGTTTGCTTATCCTTTGCGTATAGGAAGGCTAATGATTTACTCGAGTTGATTTTATAGCCAGCCACTTTGCTGAAGTTGTTTATCAGTTGCAGGAGTTCTCTGGTGGAGGTTTTTGGGTCACTTAAGTATACTATTATATCATCTGCAAATAGTGATAGTGTGACTTCTTCCTTTCAGATTTGTATCCCTTTGACTTCCCTCTGTTGTTGAATTGCTCTAGCTAGTACCTCAAGTACTATATTGAAGCAATATGGCAAGAGGGGCAGCCTTGTCTAGTCCCTGATTTTAGAGGGATTGCTTCAAGTTTTTCTCTGTTTACCTTGATGTTGGCTACTGGTCTGCTGTATATTGCTTTTACTATGTTTAGGTATGGGCCTTGAATTCCTGTTCTTTCTAAGACATGAAAGGATGCTGAATTTTGTCAAATGCTTTTTCAGCATCCAATGAGATGACCATGTGTTTTTTTTTCTTTGAGTTTTTTTATGTAATGGATTATGTTGATGGATTTCCGTATATTGACCCATCCCTGCATCCCTGGGATGAAGCCTAGTTGATCAAGGAAGAGGAGAATTATGGGAAGAATGAGGATGAAGAGAAATAGGAGGAGGAAAAAGAGAAAGAGGAGAAAAAGAAGGAGGAGGAGAAGCATGAAGGGGATGAGGAGGACATGGAAGAAAAGGAGGAGGAGGAGAAAAAGCAGAAGAAGAAGGAGGAGTAGATGAAAAGGAAGAATCTAAAGTGTAGTATGAGATGGAGGAGGAGGAATAGTATGAGAATGTGGAGGAGATGAAAGAGGGGGTGCAGGAGTAGGAGAATGAGAAGGAGGAAGTGGAGCAGGAGGAGGAGAAGGAAGAGGAGGAGCAGGAATAGAATGAAGAGAAGGAGGAGCAGAAAGAGGAGAGGCTGTGGCAGAATAAAAGGAGGAAGGAAAGAATAAGGAAGCAGAGGTGAACAAGAAGGAGGAGGAGTAGGGGTAGGGGAATAGGAAGGAGAAGGACAAGGATGAGTAGGAGAAGGTGGTGGAGAAAGAGAAGGAGGAACATGTTTGAACATTTCATAAATTATCCATGTGTGAATCTCTCTCTCTCTCTCTCTCTCTCTCTCTCTCTCTCTCTCTCTCTCTCTGTGTGTGTGTGTGTGTGTGTGTGTGTGTGTGTGTGTGTGTTTGAGATGGGTTGTATAATAGACCTACAAAAGCTCCTATGATATTGGGTACAAGGGAAGTGAGCCATGGAGAGGTATAAAACCAATGTCCATGCCAACCTTCTCTCTGTTATCTTTCTCTCTTACATTTTTCTAGTCCTCTGACTTCTCAGACTATCTTTACAACTTCTGGTTTACTAGTATAGAAGCATCATTCTTCTTATAAAGCTGCACAAAGTCAACATTGTTGAATGAACAGGAGATCAATTCCTAACGTATTTTGGTGCACAACCTCAGATAGGGTGTTAATAGATTCACAGAGATCATCTATCCCCTACTGAAGGCTTTGGGCATCTTGATCGATAGTGGCATGGAGCTCTATGTACCTAGAGCTAGAAAGAATGAGGGAAGAAATACCTGTGCCCACTCCCAGAGCTCCGAGGCCATGTAGGATTGATATACCAATGGCAGAGTTTGGGATTATGATGAGGATTGCATTTAATCTCTATATAGCTTTTGTCAACAAGGCCATTTTTACTATATTAATCCTGCCAATCCAGAAGCATGGAAGTATTTTTTTTCCATTTTTGAGGTCTTCTTTGACTTCTTTCTATAGACACCTGAAGTTCTTGTCATACAGATCTCTCACTTGTATGAGGGAGTCAAACCAAGATACTTTATATTGTTTGTGAATGGTGTTAGTTCCTTAATTTCTTTCTCAGACTTCTTAGAGTATAGGAACGCTATTGATTTAGATTTTAAATATTTTGGATATGAAGAATCTAACAGTTATATTGCTAGTGAAATTTTATTCCTAATATTTTACTTAATATTCAGGTTGCTGCTTTGTCCTATTGTGGGAAAAATATTTTACTACAAAAGTGTTTAATGTTATTGTGGACTCATTTCTATATTGCTGTTCTTTTCTGAGCAGTAACTGCTCATGTTTATTTACAACTTTTTACGAAATTTTGTGTATCAAGTATTATGTTAAAGTAAATTTTTAGGACTGGAGTATTGTGCAAGTTGAAACTAATCAATCAGTTTGATTGCTTTTATACTAATATATATATATATAACTGGGAGCAGCACCATTGAAGAATATTTTCTTTATCCTACGTTTGGTTTGTTCTTTTTTGTCAAAAATGTTTTAAGCATTGTTGTGTGAGTTTACTTCTGGATATACAATTGTATTCCATTGCTAAATTTCACTCTATATTTCTCACTTCCTACAATCTCCACTTTTGATAACCCTTTATAAAAGTATGTCTTTAAAACATGTTCAACCATACTTTTATGACCTTTTCCTTGACTCAAGTTTATAGCATTTGTTTAAACATGAAGGGACCTAGAATGCTAGAATACAAGTCTATCATGGATTTTAAGATATGTCAGATGTGTTCTTTGTTTCATTGTTAATCTAAACTATTCAAATCACAGAATCACATACCATAATATGATCTCGATGATGTGAGTGTCCTAGATATTTGCAAACTGTCTAGGATTATCTAGGAATGGACATCTTCCTGCTGTGTGTTTAAGATGTCCAGGGTCAAAGGTACACAAGGACCCAGCCTCTAATCAAGACATTAGCCTATCCCTGATTTACTTAATCTGTCGGTGCTTGAGCATTAATCGGTCTCTGATGTCATTGAGGGTCTTGATGTCTTTTGCTATCTTCTAATTAAAAAATAGCTGTGTATTTCACACTTCTCTGATTTTTTGATATATAAATCTTTTAACTGTTAAAATTCCTAAGATTAATACTTCTACACATCATTAGTGTATGTAGTTACTTAAATGTATTTAGACATTACTTAGGCACTCTATAGTGTGCCCAGAAAAAGGATGAAGAAAAAGATTCATACAATACTTACAAGTTGAGTAGCAACGTCAGGTGGGAAAGGACGCCAAAAAATATGTAGGTGATGGTTTAAATTTTCTTAGGACGCCTAAGAATATGTAGGTGATGGTTTAATTTTTCTTAGTTTTAAGATGGCCATTATGCCATAAAATCTATCTACATTGTACTAAATTTGCATGTATGTTATACTTAGATATTCTCATTTTTGACCTTTCTGTAACAACACTCTCAGATATAGATCAATTGCTCCCATGAGGAACATATACATATATTACATAGCTTTACCAATCACCCTATCATATAAATTTTCTTGCAAATCAAAATGCCACAAAATTTGGACTAAGCTTCTATCATAAAAAATTTCAGGGGCATGTTGTTTTGAAATTCACTTCTCGTCTCAGGTAGGTTAAATAGAGCGGATCTTCAATATCTTCCTTATACACTCCTTAATGGTATAATACTTGGGAAATGCAGCAGATAAGTCACTCAGAAAAAAATTAAAGACAGTTTAAATTAGATGCTCAGACCCCTTATTCTCCAGGTGAAAATCATGGTGTTCTGGAATGGAGGATGTGCCTAGGAAACACCTATGTAAATATGTTGTTATTAACCACAAAATTAACAGTGCCATGTTGATGCTCAGATGAGCCCACCTGGTTTCAGTGGTCTATATTAGCTCAGGACATGTTTTAAGGGTGCAGAGTGACATACCCTGATAAGGTGAAGAATTTGCCACAGTATGGTATGGTGAATACAACCTTTTTCACCCACCATTTCTGATGGTCCTTTGTGAGGTGCAGAGAACTTGTTTGTACACACAAATTATTTATCATTGAAATGAATGCACTGGTCTACTCAGTCTCAAAATGATATTAAACACCTTTTTGCAGAAGGAAAATCCCAGCAAGGGAAATGTATTGATTATACTTAAGGGACTCTCTAAATATATCATTAGTATGGAGAATTCTTGGCTCTAAGCTTCATTTCCTTTAAACAAGGTGCTATAAGTGGTTTACAAGAACTCCTCTTCCAGAATTTATATCTGGTCAAAATCAAGAGATTCCCTGGAATTCTCCCTTAAGAATTTGGGTACTGCCATGTAGTGGTGGTACCAGCATTTAATTCCAGCAATTTGGACGTAGAGACAGGAAGTTTTCAGAGTTCAAGGCCACCCTGCTCTACATAGTTAGTTACAAGACAGTCAGGACTATAAAGAAACATACTGTTTTGAAAAAAAAAAGAATTTGTGTACTGAATTTTGCTGATATTAAATTTTCTCTTCCTTGTTTGCCAATATACCCGTAAATAATTTGGCATTACTCCTTATTTCACACATATTGAAGAGATTATTAAAAACTAATGATCACTGTTAGAAAAAGAGACATAAAAAGACTTAGGGTTGCATATAGTGTAGATAATGAAAGAAAAGTTTCACCTATTTAAAGAAAGCAAGCTGTTGTAATTCCAGTTTTTATTGTGGAACTAATCCCTAAACTAGAACACAAAAATAACTCATAAAAGGATAGTGTGGGTTGGAAGGAAATGTCTTCTTATTGGGAAAAAAAGAGAAGTTAAGGGGCAGTGTTGAGGAACAATCCACAGGTTTAGATGTCAAAATGTTTGATATGGAGTTTCATTTATAAATGAACCATGAGTGAGGTAGCAGAACATCTATGATATGACAAGGAATAGAAACAGAGTTCATTTTCTAATGGAAGATTGAGTCCAATAGTTGTTCTAGTATGAATCTTTGATTCAGATGTTATTGCAAACAAACTAATAGTACCTTGGCTTATGAAGGAATGAATTATTATTACTGTATTTTCTATGATGTTTGCTGCTTGTTTTACTTAACATTTGCCAGATTTTTTTCCTGTTATATTTCTCTGCTGGAATTTACAAATAAAGACATTGAAAAATGCCATGGAAGATGAAACAAGAGCACAAGCAAAACTTCTGATAGCTTGATTTCTTAAGAGTATGGTAATTTGTAGGGCAACACCCACACATTTCTACATACAGACAAATCATACAGCTTGACTGGCTTTTTATAGAGTCTTCAATTACGTCCCCCTCTGTCTCCTTTTCTATATTAATATATTAACTTTGAATTTGTTTGGTGAGAAATATAATATCAATCTATATACTGATTTTTGAACTATGTCAGTAATACAGTCAGACATTTGGCCTGCAAAACGTCTTTCTGATTACTGGATAAATCTTTGTGTGTACACAGATGAGGGACGTGCCTTCTTGTTTAGATGATGGGTGCCTACAGAATTACCCAACATTATAATTTGTTTATAATTACAACTACCAAAGTTAATAATTTGTGTTGGCACAATATGTATTTTTCATATTTGAATACCATGTGTATATCCCTGATGGATATTTCTACAATTCAAACTTCAGTAAAGCTTGAACACTTCTCCTAAAAGGTTTTGTGGATAAACTACAGGGAGAAGGAAGATACCACTAATCATATGCAAACAAATTGATGTTCTGCACTTTCTTTCCATCCATTCCCAACATTTTCCAGCTAGAACATATTTGCAGCCAGAACAAGCAAAGACCATTACCTTCTAGACACTAAGCCACTAAACAAAGGGAATCCCTTGACTCCTCATATTTAGCAAAGGATAGCATTGTGGGTCGTCAAATGAGACCCTTGGTTCTGTAAAAGTTTAATGCCCCAAGAAGTGAAAGTGAGGTAGGTAGACCATAGTAGGTGACTTGGTAGATGAAAATCCTCATAGAAATAGGGACAGTGGAGATGGAATAGAGATCACTTTTGTAGTTAATCCTGGATATCTGTTAACTTTTGAAAGGTAAATGAAGAAGATATTCAAGGAAATAATGTGCTAGGGGAGAAAATAAGAACTCTACTTTCCCATTGTACAGACATTGAATAAAACTCTGTGGACAAGATCTCTAGCTCTGCATGGAAGCAGTGTTCCATTGCTGTGTAGCCTTAGAGTCCTGAAAAAGAGATCTAGAGTACAGGACAGTACAAGTCTAGCATTAGCAGTAAGGAAAAGGCAGTCATATGTGATATAAGCTGTCCCCATTCTCAACATTCTAGCGTTTCCTTGGAAACTCTTGCCATCTACTGTGATGTCACCAGGGAGGTTATAACACCAACAGTTTTTTAGATCACTTAGCCTCAACAGAGTTCAACGATATTAATGCTTTCTAGAGAAAAATCTCTACAAGAGGAGAGAAACAGGATCTCCAGAAATACAAGAGCAAGCAAACATGGAGGAGTCTACGGATATTCCAGCCTGTTCCATGATGTGGGCTTCTACAACAATCCAAACTAACCATTGGATCTCTATTCCACTGTCCTCAGATCTCCATAAGCCTCAAGCTCTAGACTTTACTCCCTGTCACCAAGAGGCCCAAAACCTTTTATTACCTGAAAGTCTCCCAATGCCTCCAAATCCACTAATGCCTCATTATCTCCAAATACCACAAACACTTCCATTACCTGATGGCCTACAAATGTCTCAAGGATCCACAGAGAATCAAGGTTTTCAGGTTTTAATCCCTCCCTTAGTTCAACTTGTGGGTCCAGAAGTCAATACAAGACCACATGTTCACCAAAAGACTTCTGTAAGACCTTGGAGAGGGCATACGATGTACAGCCCAGAACATAAGAACAAGCTGTAGAAATATTTCTTGGTAAACTCCAAGTATCCTTCCATTGAACAACGTAAGGAGCTGGCACAAAGCATTTGTGTGACAGAATACCAGATCAGGATATGGTTTAAAAACCGGAGGTATAGATACTTTAGGGAACATCCCAAGGAGCATATGGCAACATATCAGAAACAAAGTGGAAGAGTTGAAACTCACTGCCCCAGGAATGAAGATCCTTCCCCCATTAATGCTGTAGCCACGCATGAGCCCATGTCTCCAAGCTTAGCAGATGTTGACACCCTTCTTCAAATTGGAGCCTCTGGTATTTTCCTATCTTCTCTCGAGTCTTGACCAAGGCAGTGGAACATATTGGTTATGTAGATGGCTGCCCATAAACAGACAAAGGAATCATGGCCCATTTCCCTTAACAAAATCCATGGACTTAGTTCAGTGATGCATTTGAAGACACATCAGAATTACATCAAAAGATAAGATATAGCAGTGAACAAAAGCTATACTTCTCTACCAACTAGCAGATCAAGGAGCAGATCAGGATTCCTCAATAGATGCAGATTTTTAGAGACATAGAGACTAAAATGACTTCATCACAAGAATAGCTCTGTGTTCAAGGATTATACATAATTGACATTACTCTAGAAGCTGTGCTGTTAACCAAATCTGTTTTCCATAAATATGCCCATACTGAGTTATCATTAAGATATTTCTGGAAATCCTTTTGGTCTGCCTTGTTTATTATATATTTCACTTCAATAAATTTTGTATTTTTAAATACAAGAGCACTGTATTTAACTATATAACACTGTATAACCACTGCATAACACTGGAAGAGGAACTTAGTTAAGAGGCAGTAAGATATCTGTGGTTCAATCTGAATGTAGTCCTTAATGAAATATGTGACTGTGAAGAAACTGTTAGTCCTGTCAAGGAGAGTTGAAAATATCTGGAAAAGGCATACTTGAGACTGGGTTCTATGTAATGTGACATACAAAACAAATTCCCAGACAAAGTAATGAATTTTTTTCTCATCAAATTTCAGAAACACAAGAATTCAGCATAAGATCTGTCAACTCCAAAGCATGAACTTTTAAATTCAAATCGGTTTTTCCTTTTAATTCTGTCCTTTATTCTAAATAGGTATTGAGTGTGTTACATGGGAAAAAGGGACTATTAGCTGTAAAGATGAATATAATATTTACTACTTTATCCTAGAGCTCACAGCATATTTCTCCCTTTTGGATCATTACTATTCAGTCGTTTTAAGACAGTAGAAACTAGATCGGTGTCATTATGTGACTTTATATTCAAGCTATGTGACCTTATATTCTTAAGACTTTTTCAATCAGTCCTTGAGATGGACCCACTTAGCTCTCTCAATCAGCTGTGGTGCTGAAAGAAATACCTTTAAGTCTTTCAAACATTAGACTCATTAGAGAATGATCCTGAATATATTTATCAACTCATAGGTGTTTAGTACTTTTTTTGAGTGAATTGATCAGTTTGATGATGATTTTCTGACATATATGACTTTTCAAAACACAGATATTGGACTAAATTGACATAGTAAGACATTTGCCTATCTGGAAGAATGTGAGTGTGTTTGAACTGTGTCATTTATTCCTTGCTTCTTTAAACAGAAGCTGAAGGAATGTCTAGATAAGTAGCACCCCATTCAACTGCTAATAAGGCAGGAGTGACCATATATGGTCCTCTTAAGATGGATAGGGTGTGAGAAGAAGTGAATTACTGATTAGCATTCAAACACTCTCTAAAATTATGGAACTGCTGAGATAGAGCCGTCACCTTATTCCAGGAATAAAATTTTGCCATCTAACTCTTTTCGAGGCAGACTTTGAGACCTCACCAGGGATGGCTCATTCTCTATTCAATCATTACCAAGAACCAATGAAAAGAATGGAAAGTCTATCACATACCTGTTATTTAGTGAGGGAATTTAGCAGTTGGGTCCACTGAGATTCATCTGTGAAGGATCCTTAGATTATATCTATTTATTTATTTTTTAAACCCTCTCGTGGCAGTCTTGGTTTCCAATATCATCCTTAACTTCTATTTATAATTTATGTATTTAGAAGTCTCTGGACCCTCAGCATTTCCTGTGAACATCTACATGTTATCAACCAATACTCTCAGGAGTCACAGAATTAATAAAATCCTATGTAACTAAAGGGATATGAAATGGACTCATTTGGGTCTTTAAATGAAACATGTACCTGTTTTCTGACAGAAAGAATTTCTGGTTTAAACTGTAGAGAGGAAGATCTCCACATGAATTTAAGAGTGGCTTGACTCCTGTTGATTTTGTGATATTATAGGAAATGTGAGTTTGTAGTGAGCCTTTTCTAACTATTGGAATGTAACTGATTTCTGGAAAATCTGCTATAAGAATGAACATGCTCCAAGAATCTGAAAGTGAAAGTGAGTATTCCACTTTCGGTTCAATTAATTACCATTTTGCACAGTTTTAAGGCTCATACAAGGCTCAATTGTCTGAGTCCTATTTTAAAATGCACCACACTTGCTATGTGTTCACAACGGATAACATTTTGAATGTCTTGGTAAATTTTAAAGCTTTCCTTCAACAGAGTGTCATTCCATGAAAAGGTGCAAAATCTCCTTCTGCAAGAATACTTACCCAGGTTTCTAGAATCACTGTTCAGAAAACAGATGAATAGAAATGTTTTTTATGTTGATTCAAGAACTGTAGTACAGTCTACTGATAATATAATAGACTGCACCATCAATCCTACTGAGTGACCTCAGTCAGACAGAATACCATCCACCTGACATTCCTCAGTGTTCTTCTGTCTGGAAAATGACTTCTTTAATTTCCATAAATTTCAAGGACATAGAGCCTCTAATAACATAAGGCTTGTTGAAATGAAATTTCAGTTTAGCTTCAATGGGTGTAGAATAGAGAAGCAACATCCTTCTGCAAGACTGCATTTCTGTTTAATTTGGAACATATGAGGGACAGTTGAAGATGCCCTTTTATCTTGCATATCAGACATTTTTAAAACATTAGCATAGAGAAAAATATGGTAGATTATTCGTTTACTCCAAACAGTAAATCACTTAGTCTTTGTGAATTGACCCAGACACATAAATTACTAATAAGTACACTGGAAAATAGATTGAAATAGCACTAGGGCACAGAACTCATTTTACCTCTTAGTACTTGCTATTATCCTTATCCTGTCCAGGAGTTATTCATTTGGAATCTTCTGGATAGTGGTTATTTGCTTTGGTAAATAAAACCTAATGGATAGACTGAACTAGCTTCCTCTACTTGAACCATCTTCAGTATAAATACTTCAACATCAATATTTCCCATAATACCCTGTCTTTCATGAACGCTGGGCCCTAATATTTATCTTTTCTCTACTGGATAGCTAAATATTCACAATATTATTTTATAATAATGGTTATTTTATAAACCATTCCCACAAAACTTTTTTCAGAATGGACAAACAGCAACTGTGATTCTTAATTCATCCTACCCATTAATTGTTGATGAAGATGATTGGGTTATAGGCATGAAGTGTAACTTAGTGGTAGAGTGTTTGTGTAGTATTAAAAAACTCCTCAGAAACAAACTGAGATCTAGGAGCATTCAGGGAAGTGAAAGTGCTCAATTAATATGACTTATGGAGTACAAGAAGAGGAATAACCCTATAAATACATTTAAGTCACTCTAAGTTCCAGTCACCACAGCACGTCCTCCAAGCTTTCCAAATTTCTTCTTGTAATTTTAATAAGAGAAGACATCAATCTTGGGGTGAATTATCAGAAACAAATCAATAATGCATACATATATCTATATAATACAATTTTATTATCATACATGTATATTTAGAACTATACATATACAAAAATATACAGAGAGAGAGAGAGAGAGAGAGAGAGAGAGAGAGAGAGAGAGAGAGAAGGATAGAGGCATAGACAAAGAGACAGAATAATGCAAATTTAAATATAAATGCATTTCCAAAATCATAAATCAGATAAATAACTTACAAAATTCCTTGAGTAAATAATTGAAATAATATAATGGCTCAGTAAGTAAAGATACTTGCTACAATGTTTAAAACCAGAGTTACTTCTCTGTTATAGAATCATGAAGTCTTCAATTTACTTATGTCTCATGACCCCGTGTAGAACTGAAATTGTTGGCTGCTAAATATACACACTGACAAGTGAAAATGTGAGGATCTCCGGAAGTCAGTGGTGTACTTAATGTAAATATATTACTATCATAATGTAAAAATATAAGACCTCCATCCATTACATTCTAAAGTCTACAAGGAGAGGCAATGCCTCTTCCTTCTCATGAGAAGGCAGCAATCAGGTGCTTCTTTAATGGTGTTGAGAGCAAGGACGGCCCTCCTTCATAATCATAATACTGTAAGCACTGAGCAGGATAATATTTCCTCTTACATTGTTGAGGTCAGCTCAATAGAGTTCTTCCTATTCCTTTATAAAACTAAATAGGAATGGTCACCCTTCTGGGCTATGCTTTTCCTCATAATCCAGACAACATACAGACAGTCTTAATTAAGTGCATACATGATGCATTCTGCTGGCTAGGAATCAGGAACATTGTGTTGCCAAGTCCTACAGACAACAACACGCACTCTGGGACTTCATAAAATTTCTTATGGCCAAACTGTCCCACATACCATTCTTGAATATGACTGATTGCTTTTTATGAAGCTCAGTAAATGCACGCTCTGTCTTGATGGAATATTATATAGCCTTTCAAATGACAATGCACTTAGGTCCCCTATTTACTGATCCTCACGTTGGCAAAAATTCTTCATGGTAAAAGCATTTTCCATACTGGGAAAGGGACATGAGAGATGTCCCTTGTCAATTTCAAGTTGATAGCATGAGCTGTAGACTAGAGCAAGCTACCAGGCCTGTATACTCAATTAGTTTGTTTACCTGATGTTCTAATGCAAATATCTTTGCATTTGTCCCTTTTTAGAGGCTTGCTTTATGTAGAGAATGTTCCACCACAAGTAAGGGAACATGTAAAAAGATCCTAAAGCCATCCATCACATGAAAATCATGTTAATTTAATGTTGAGTCTATTATACTGTATCTCAGCTGAGAATACATGAGACCCATACATTTACAATAGTTCTTCTATATCTCATTGTATTGTATTCTTTATTCAATGTTTCTTTGTAATTTCAGGGGAAGATTGTATATCACCTCCCTAGTCACCCTAGTGTAATTTGTAGTAGAATTTATATGTTCTATGGGAGTATTTTCAGAAGGGAGTGAGATATTTCTGGTAATTTTTTGAAAGTAATATTTATCTTTGCAAGTTAGAAGATCTATAATATTGCAAAATGAGTTTCCTACAATGGGTAATTTTGACTGTGGTCAGTAAAAATGGAATAAGATAATTATATAACAAATTCATCCAGCTAGTGGCGGGGAAGCCAGACCAAGCCAGCTTGCCAGGTGCTCAGACCCAGCCGGCAGAACCAGGTGCCCGAGACAGCCCGAGTTTAAGACCTTCGGGGACTCAGGTTTGGAGCAGGAGCTGCACACAGAGTAGCGGTTTGGGGTACAGCAGCCGTGCCTGTGCTCTGTGCTCCAGGCCAGACCCTGAATCCCCTGCAGGCAGCACCATCTTGACTGCAGCTTCCCATCCAGCAGGCGGCGGGGAAGCCAGACCCAGCCAGCTTGCCAGGTGCTCATACCAAGCTGGCGGAACCAGATAACTGAGATATCCCAACTTTAAGACCCCTGGGGAAACAGGATAACAGACAGCAAACCCTGAGCAGGAGCAGTGCAGAGCAGCCGCCCAACAGGCGGAACCAAGTACTTGGGATATCCTGAGTTTAAGAACTCGGGGGACTCAGGCCACCTGTCAGCAATCTGTGAGCAGGAGCCATGCAGGGCAGTGGATCAGGTGTCCCAGTCACTGGGAAATAGCCTTACGAGCCCACAGGAGGGTCAAGCACCAACTAGTATCTACAGGACCAACTAACACCAGAGTTAACCAGATGGCAAAAGGCAAACGTAAGATCGTTACTAACAGAAATCAAGGCAGTTTGGCAGCATCCGAACCCAGTTCCCCGACAGCAATAAATCTTGGATACCCCGAAACACCAGAAAAACAAGACTCAGATCTACAATCACTGGTCAGGATGCTGATAGAGGAACACTTAGATAAATCTCTTAAAGTAATACATGAGAAAATAGATCAAAAGCTAGAAGTCCTTAGCAAAAACAATTAAATCTCGGATATCTCAACACACCAGAAAAACAAGACTCAGATCTAAAATCCCTGGTAAAAATGCCGATTGAGGATCACATAGATAAATTTCTTAAAGTAATAGAGGAGAAAATAGATCAAAAGCTAGAAGCCCATAAAAGGCAGACACAAAAATCACTTAAAGAAATCCAGGAGAATATAGAGCAAAAAATGAATCCCAATAAGGGGGAAAAACAAAAAGCACTTAAAGAAATACAAGAGAACATGGGTCAACAAGTAGAAGTCATAAAAGAGGAAACACAAAAATCCCTTAAAGAATTACAGGAAAACACAAACAAGCAACTGAAAGATCTGAGAAAAACCATACAGAATCTAAAAGCAGAAGTAGAAACAACTAAGAAATCGCAAAGGGAGACAAGGTTGGAGATAGAAAACCTGGGGAAGAAATCAGGAGTCATAGATGCAAATATCAACAATAGAATACAAGAGATAGAAGACAGAATCTCAGATGCTGAAGATATTATAGGAACCATGGATTCAACAATTAAAGAAAATGAAAAATGCAAAAAGGTGGTAACCCAAAACATTCAGGAAATCCAGGACACAATGAGAAGACCAAACCTAAGGATTATAGGGATAGATGAGAATGAAGATCTACAACTTAAAGGGCCAGCAAATATCTTCTACAAAATTATGGAAGAAAACTTCCCCAACCTAAAGAGAGAGATGCCCATGAATATACAAGAAGACTATAGAACCCCAATCAGACTGGACCAGAACAGAAATACTTCCCATCACATAATAATCAAAACCCCAAATGTACTAAACAAAGAAAGAATATTAAAGGCAGTAAGAGAAAAAGGACATGTAAAATATAAAGGAAGACCTATCAGAATCACACCAGACTTCTCACCTGAGACCATGAAAGCTAGAAGATCCTGGGCAGACCTCATGCAGACCCTAAGAGAACACAAACTTCAGCCAAGACTACTGTACCCAGCAAAACTCTAAATCACCATAGATGGGGAAACCAAGGTATTCCAGGACAAAATCAAATTTGCAAGATACTTATCTACAAACCCAGCCCTACAAAAGATAAAAGGGGAAAAATACCAATACAAGGGGGGAAACAACACAGCGGAAGAAACAAGATAGAAACCCCATCTCATCCAACCCAAAAGAAGAGAACCACTCAAATACAACAATAATAATAATAATAATAATAATAATAATAACGTCCAAAATGTCAGGAAGTAATAATTACTATTCCTTAATACCTCTTAATATCAATGGACTCAATTCCCCAATCAAAAGACACAGACTAACAGACTGGATACGGAAACAGGACCCTACATTTTGCTGTATACAGGAAACACATCTCAGTGTCAAAGACAAACACCACCTTAGAGTAAAAGGCTGGAAGACAGTTTTACAAGCAAATGGTCCCAGGAAACAAGCCAGAGTAGCCATTCTAATATCAGATAAAATTCACTTTCAACCTAAAGTCATCAAAAGAGACACAGAAGGTCACTTCCTGCTTGTCAAAGGGAAAATCCACCAAGAAGAATTCTCAATACTGAACATCTATGCACCAAATGTAAGGGCACCCTCATTCGTAAAAGAAACTTTACTAAAGCTTAAAGCACACATCACAACTAACACAATGATTGTAGGTGACTTCAACACTCCTCTCTCCTCAATGGACTGATCAGGAAAGCAGAAACTAAACAGGGACACAGTGAAACTAATTGAAGCTTTGGACCAATTGGATTTAACAGATATATATATATATATATATATATATATATATATATATATATATATATATAGAACATTCCATCCTAAAGCAAAAGAATATACCTTTTTCTCAGCCCCACACAGTACCTTCTCAATAATTGATCATATAATTGGTCACAAGACAGACCTCAACAAATACAAGAAGACCGAACTAATCCCATGTCTCCTATCGGATCTCTATGGAGTAAAAGTGGTCTTCAATAGCATGAAGAACAACAGAAGGCCCACATACACATGGAAACTGAACAATACTCTACTCAATGACACCTTGGTCATGGACGAAATAAAGAAAGAAATCAAAGACTTTTTAGAATTCAATGAAAATGAAGGTACAACCTACCCAAATCTTTGGGACACAATGAAAGCAGCGATAAGAGGAAAACTCATAGCCCTGAGTGCCTCCAAAAAGAAACTGGAGAGAGCATACACTAGCAGCTTAACAGCACACTTGAAGGCCCTGGAACAAAAAGAAGCTAACTCACCCAGGAGGAGTAGGAGAGAGGAAATCATAAAACTAAGAGCTGAAAGCAATCAAGTAGAAACAAAGAGAACCATACAAAGAATCAACAAAACCAAGAACTGGTTCTTCGAGAAAATCAACAAGATAGATAAACCCTTAGCTACACTAACCAAAGGGCACAGAGACAGTATCCAAATTAACAAAATTAGAAATGAAAAGGGGGATACAACAACAGAAACGGAGGAAATTCAAAAGATCATCAGATCCTACTACAAAAGCCTATACTCAAAACAACTGGAGAATCTGGAGGAAATGGATAATTTCCTAGACAGACACTAAACACCAAAATTAAATCAGCATCAAGTAGATCAGCTAAACAGTCCCATTACCCCAAAGAAATAGAAGGGGTTATAGAAAGCCTCCCATCCAAAAAAAGTATGGGACCAGATGGTTTTAGTGCAGAATTCTACCAGACCTTCAAAGAAGAATTAACACCAATACTCTTCAAACTATTCCACAAAATAGAGACAGAAGGGACACTGCCCAACTCGTTCTTCAAAACCACAATTACGCTGATACCTAAACCACAAAACGATCCAACAAAGAAAGAGAACTACAGGCCAATTTCTCTTATGAATATTGACGCAAAAATACTAAAAAAAATTCTTGCCAACCTAATCCAAGAGCATAACCAAACAATCATTCACCATGATCAAGTAGGCTTCATTCCAGGGATGCAGGGATGGTTCAATATACGGAAATCCATCAATGTAATCCACTACATAAACAAACTAAAAGAAAAAAACCCCATGGTCATCTCATTAGATGCTGAAAAAGCATTCGACAAAATTCAGCATCCTTTCATGCTAAAAGTCTTGGAAAGAGCAGGAATTCAAGGCCCATACCTAAACATAGTAAAACCAATCTATAGCAAACCAGTAGCCAACATCAAAATAAATGGAGAGAAACTTGAAGCATCCCCACTAAAATCAGGGACTAGACAAGGCTGCCCTCTCTCTCCATATCTTTTCAAAATAGTACTTGAAGATCTAGCGAGAGCAATTAGACAACATAATGAAGTCATAGGGATACAAATTGGAAAGGAAGACGTCAAACTATCACTATTTGCAGACGATATGATAGTCTATTAAGCGATCCAAAAAAATCCACCAGAGAACTTCTACAGCTGATAAAGAACTTCAGCAAAGTGGCTGGTTATAAAATTAAGTCAAGCAAATCAGGAGCCTTCTTGAACTCAAAGGACAAGCAGGCTGAGAAAGAAGTTATGGCAATGACACCCTTCACAATAGCCACAAACAACATAAAGTGCCTTGGCGTAATTCTAACCAAACAAGCAAAAAATCTGTATGACAGGAACTTCAAGTCCTTGAAGAAAGAAATCGAAGAAGACCTCAGAAGATGGAAAAATATTTCTTGCTCCTGGATTGGCAGGATCAATATAGTAAATATGGACATCTTGCCAAAAGCAATCTACAGATTCAATGCAATCACCATCAAAATCCCAAATCAATTCTTCATAGATCTAGAAAGAGCAATTCTCAAATTTCTGGAGCAACAAAATACCCAGGATAGCTAAAACTATTCTCAACAATAAAAGGACTTCTAGGGGAATCAGTGTCCCTGACCTTACGCAGTACTACAAAGCAATTGTGTCAAAAACTGCATGGTATTGGTACAGCAACAGGCAGGTAGATCAATGGAATAGGATTGAAGACCCAGAAATTAACCCACAGACTTATGGTCACTTGATCTTTGATAAAGGAGCCACAACCATCCAGTGGAAAAAAAGATAGCCTTTTCAACAAATGGTGCTGGTTCAACTGGAGGTCAACATGCAGAAGAATGCGAATTGACCCACTCTTATCTCCTTGTACTAAGATCAACTCCAAGTGGATCAAGGACCTCCACATAAAACCAGACACACTAAACTGTTAGAAAAAAACTTGGGAAGACCCTGGAGGACTTGGGCACAGGGGAAAAGTTCCTGAACAGAACACCAATAGCTTATGCTCTAATATCAAGAATTGACAAATGGGATATATTGCAACCAGGACACAGCTAGAAAGGCCCAGGTAGATACCCCTTCCAGGGCTACCCTAACGGAGGAATCTGCTAGGCTCTCAGAGCCAAGCAGGCCGAGTTCCGCCTAGGCTCGGTGGGAATTCTTCATGCCCTCTGGCCGTGCACCGAGGCTGCGGTCTGCAACTAGCTCGCCGGCCCCTGGACCAGCGATAGAGGCGGGCCTCCATATTGCAACCAGGACACAGCTGGAAAGGCCCAGGTAGACACCCCTTCCAGGGCTACACACGGGGGATCTGCTAGGCTCTCGAAGCCAAGCAGGCCGACTTCAGCCTAGGCTCATTGGGAATTCCCTGTGCCCTCTGGCAGTGCACTGAGGCTGAGGTCTGCAACCAGCTCGCCAGCCCCTGGACCAGCAATAGTGGAGGGCCTCCATATTGCAACCAGGACACAGCTGGAAAGGCCCACGTAGTCAGCCCTTCCAGGGCTACACACATGGGGGGATCTGCTAGGCTCTCGGAGCCAAGCAGGCAGAGTTTCACCTAGGCTCTGTGGGCCTTCCCCACGCCCTCTGGCCATGCACCAAGGCTTGGGCAGCAACCAGCTCGCCAGCTCCTGGACCAGCAATAGTGGCAGGCCTCCATATTGCAACCAGGACAGAGCTGGAGAAGCCCAGGTAGACAGACTCCATCAGGGGCTACAATCAAATGTGTGGCAACAAGCTTATGATCCCTTAAAGCAGCAGTCACACATATTCACCAGTAGAGAAACAACAGGTTAGCCCAGCCTCACAGGAGATTCAAACACCAGCCACTGACAACAAGGCCAACTAACACCAGAAATAACCAGATGGCAAAAGGAAAACGAAGGAACATTACTAATAAAAATCAAGGCAACATGAAAGCATCTGAACCCAGTTCTCCAACAACAGGAAGCCCTGGATACCCCAAAACACCAGAAAAACAAGACTTGGATATAAAATCACTGGTCAGGATGCTGGTAGCTGAACCCATAGAAAAATCCCGTAAAGAAATAGAGGAGAAAATGGATCAAAAGTTAGAAGCCTTTACGAGGCAAATACAAAAATCACTTCAAGAAATGCAGGAGAAGATGGATCAAAAAGAAGAAGACAATAAGGAAGAAAGACAAAAGTCACTTAAAGAACTACAGAAGAACATGGGCCAACAAGTAGAAGCTATGAAAGAGGAAGCACAAAAATCTATTAAAGAAATACATGAAAACACAATCAAGCAAGCGAAAGATCTGAGCACATCCATCCAGATACTAAAAACAGAAGTAGAAACAACTAAGAAATCACAGAGGGAGACAACATTGGAGATAGAAAAACTTGGGAAGAAATCAGGGGCCATAGGTGCAAGTATCAACAATAGAATACAAGAGATAGAAGACAGAAACTCAGAAGCCGAAGATACCATAGGAACCATTGATTCAACAGTCAAAGAAAATACTAAATGCAAAAAGGCTGTAACCCAAAACATCCAGGAAATCCAAGACACTATGAGAAGACCAAACCTAAGGATTATAGGTATAGACGAGAGTGAAGATTCACAAGTTAAAGGGCCAGCTAATATCTTCTACAAAATTATGGAAGAAAACTTCCCCAACCTAAAGAGAGAGATGCCCATGAATATACAAGAAGCTTATAGAACCCCAAACAGACTGGATAAGAACAGAAATACATCCCATCACATAATAATCAAAACTCCAAAAGTAATAAACAAAGAAAGAATACTAAAGGCAGCAAGAGAAAAAGGCCAAGTAACATATAAAGGAAGACCTATCAGAATAACACCAGACTTCTCATCTGAGACCATGAAAGCTAGAAGATCCTGGGCAGATATCATGCAGACCCTAAGAGAAAACAAGCTTCAGCCAAAACTACTTTACCCAGCAAAACTCTCAATCGCCATTGATGGAGACCTCAAGGTATTCCATGACAAAACCAAATGTGCAAGATATCTTTCCACAAATCCAGCACTACAAAGGATAATAGGGGGAAAACACCAAGACAAGGACAGAAACTATACCTGGGAAGAAGTAAAATAGAAACCTCCTCGCATCAAACCCAAAAGAAGATAACCTCTCAAATATAAATAAATAAATAAATAAATAAATAAATAAATAAATAAATAAATATAAATAAATAAAAATAGTTTCAAAAATGTCTGGAGGAATTAATTACCATTCCTTAATATCTCTTAACATCAATGGACTCAATTCCTCAATAAAAACACATAGATTAACAGACAGGATACGGAAACAGGACCCTACATTTTGCTGCATACAGGAAACACATATCAGTGTTAAAGACAAACACTGCCTTAGAGTAAAAGGCTGGAAGAAAAATTTACAAGCAAATGGTCTCATGAAACAAGCTGGAGTAGCCATTCTAATATCAGATAAAATTGACTTCCAACAAAAAGTCATCAAAAGAGAATCGGAAGGTCACTTCTTGCTGGCCAAAGGGAAAATCCACCAAGAAGAGCTCTCAATACTGAACATTTATGCTCCAAATACAAGGGCACCCTCCTTCATTAAAGAAACTTTACTAAAGCTAAAATCACACATTACACCTAACACAATAATTGTGGGGGACCTCAACACTCCACTCTCCTCAATGGACCGATCAGGAAAGCAGAAATTAAACAGGGACACAGTGAAACTAATTGAAACTTTGTACCAATTGGATTTAACAGATATATATATATATAGAACATCTCATCCTAAAGCTAAAGAATATACCTTTTTCTCAGTACCTTCTCCAAAATTGATCATATAATTGGTCACAAGACAGATGTCAACAAATACAAGAAGATCGAGCTAATCCCATGCTTCCTATCAGACCACCATGGAGTAAGAGTGGTCTTCAATAACAACAAAAACAACAGAAAGCCCACATACACATGGAAGCTGAACAATACTCTACTCAATGACACCTTGGTCAAGGAAGAAATAAAAAAAGAAATCAAAGACTTTTTAGAATTCAATGAAAATGAAGGTACAACCTACCCAAATCTATGGGACACAATGAAAGCAGTGCTAAGAGGAAAACTCTTAGCCCTAAGTGCATCCAAAAAGAAACTGGAGAGAGCATACACTAGCAACTTAACGGCACACCTAAAAGCCCTGGAAGAAAAAGAAATTAATTCATCCAGCAGGAGTAGAAGACAAGAAATCACCAAAATCAAGGCTGAAATCAATGTAGTAGAAACAAAGAGGACCATACAAAGAATCAACAAGACCAGGAGCTGGTTCTTTGAGAAAATCAACAAGATAGATAAACCCTTAGCCAGACTAACCAAAGGGCACAGAGACAGTATACAAATTAACAAAATTAGAAATGAAAAGGGAGACATAGAAACGGAGGAAATTCAAAAGATCATCAGATCCTACTACAAAGGTCTATACTCAAAACAAGTGCAGAATCTGGAGGAAATGGACAATTTCCTAGACAGATACCAAATACCAAAATTAAATCAGCATCAAGTAGATCAGCTAAATAGTCCCATAACCCCTAAAGAAATAGAAGGGGTTATAGAAAGCCTCCCAACCAAAAAAAGTACGGGA
The DNA here is from genome assembly GCA_964023405.1 of Apodemus agrarius. Lineage (NCBI taxonomy): Eukaryota > Metazoa > Chordata > Mammalia > Rodentia > Muridae > Apodemus > Apodemus agrarius. The sequence continues at coordinate 6,162,516 of OZ030029.1, read as the reverse complement.
CCAGATGGTTTTAGTGCAGAATTCTACCAGACCTTCAAAGAAGAATTAACACCAATACTTTTCAAACTATTCCACAAAATAGAGACAGAAGGGACACTGTCAAACTCATTCTTCTAAGTCACAATTATGCTAATACCTAAACCACAAAAAGATCCAACAAAGAAAGAGAACTACAGGCCAATTTCTCTTATGAATATAGATGCAAAATTACTAAATAAAATTCTTGCTAACCGAATCCAAGAGTACATCAAAATGATCATCCACCATGATCAACTAGGCTTCATCCCAGGGATGCAGGGATGGTTCAATATACAGAAATCCATCAATGTAATCCACTACATAAACAAACTGAAAGAAGAAAAACCACATGGTCAATTCATTAGATACTGAAAAAGCATTCGACAAAATTCAGCATCCTTTCATGCTAAAAGTCTTAGAAAGAGCAGGAATTCAAGGCCCATACCTAAACATAGTAAAAGCAATCTACAGCAAACCAGTAGCCAACATCAAAATAAATGGAGAGAAACTTGAAGCATTCCCACTAAAATCAGGGACTAGACAAGTCTGCCCTCTCTCTCCATATCTTTTCAATATAGTACTTGAAGTTCTAGGGAGAGCAATTAGACAACATAAGGAAGTCAAAGGGATACAAATTGGAAAGGAAGAAGTGAAACTATCATTATTGGCAGACGATATGATAGTTTACCTAAGCGACCCAAAAAACTCCACCAGAGAACTTCTACAGCTGATAAACAACTTCAGCAAAGTGGCAGGTTATAAAATTAACTCAAGCAAGTCAGTGGCCTTCTTGTACTCAAAGGACAAGTAGGCTGAGAAAGAAATTAGGGAAATAACACCCTTCACAATAGCCACAAACAACATAAAGTATCTTGGCGTAACTCTAACCAAACAAGCGAAAAATCTGTGCCTTATATTTCTTGACACTATTCATCCATGCATCTGTTCTCCATCCCACTGTAAGCACTCTCTCCTCCCCCCTCTCTTTTCTTAATCCCTTTGTCTACCATTTATTTTGATTTATGATACACATTTTCATGTTTGTATATGAGAATGAAAAGAATCTAAAAGTGAGTGTTCCATGTTAGTTCCAACAAATTTTTGTTTTGCACAGTTTTAAGTTTCATACAGTGCTGAATTGTCAGAGCTCCCTTTCAAAACGCACCACACTTGGAATGTGTTTACAATGGAAGACATTTTTAATGTCGTGGTAAATTTTAAAGCTTTCCATCAACAGAGACTCATTCCTAGAAAATGTACAAAGTCTTCTGCAAGCATGGTCACAGGTTTCTTAAATCACTTTTTAGAAAAAGAAGAATAGAAATATTGTTTCCTGTGAGCCAAGAAGTGTAGTATATGATAATATAAAGAAAAGTCTGCACGGCCAATCCTACTGAGTGAGCTCAGGCAGACAGAATACCATCTGCCTGACATTCTTCAGTGGTCTTTTGCCTGGAAAATGGGTTTTATAATTGCCATAAATTCCAAGGACATAGAATCTCTAATAACTCAAGACCAGTAAAAATGAAATTTCAGTATAGCTCCAATGGGTGGAGAATACTGAATTAAAATACATCTGCTGGACTACATGTCTATATAAGTTTGGAACATATGAGGGAGAGTTGAAGCTGTTCATTAAGCTTGCAAATCAGAAATTTTTAAAACATTAGCATCGAGAAAAATATGGCAGATTCCTTCTTTTCTCCATAGAGTAAATCTCATGGTCTTTGTGATTTGACCCAGAAACAGAAAGTACTAATAAAACAATGGAAATATATTAAAATGACACTAGGACACAGAACTCATTTTCGTTTTAGTCCCTGTTAATAGCCTTCTCCTGGCCAAGACTTTCTCAGGTGGACTCTTCTGTATAGACGTTATTTGCTTTGGTAAATCATATCAGATGGACAGACTGAACTAGCTTCCTCTACTAGAACGAGCTTTTGTATACAATACTTTAATATCAGCATTTCCCATAATAAAATGTTTTAACGGACACTGGGGCCTAATGCTTATCTATTCTCTACCAGAAAACTAAATATTCACAGATATGAGAGAGATGTGTAATGAAGTTGGACTTGCAGTTGAGAAAATTAATAGTGGTCCTGCAGAAAGTATAGTGAACCTTTGGCAGAGGATAGGTGTTTTTTTCATGTCAACAGACTTGAGATTACCCCTACGTCTATTTTAAAAGAACACAGGAATATCTTAGCTAGAGTATAGACTCTGCTTCTTACTGATCTCAACTTCAAAATTATGCTCAATATCTGACTCTGAAGCAAGAATTAAGCAGAAGTTGGAATCCCTGCTGTGAAAACAGGAGAAACAGAATAATGAGATTTTGTGGACCAAAGCCTTGGCCATAAGGCTTCTGATATCTTAAGGTCAAAAATGTGCCTCCTACACAATGAGCTCATCCATCCAAAGATTGCTGCACAGTCACTAAGCTTCTCCTGTGAAAGAACTAGGATACAAAATTTCATAATCAGCATAATGTTCTAAATAGGAGTATTCCTAATGGTAGGATAAGATACAGACATATTCCATGTGAAACATTAGATCCCTTTTTATGGGATTCTATCCTCCTAGGTTGACGCCCTACAACAGTTCAAATCTTTAACTGTTCAGAACAATAACATAAACACATCATGTAGGTTTTTATTTGAGACCTTGGAGAATGAGAAAACTGAAGCTTTATAGACTATTAAGGAGCCAAAGGAAGAGAACAAATACTAGTATTATTTGTCTGTAAAGGTTTCCAGCAGTTTATAGACAGTTTCTGCCTTTTATTGTTTCTATAGTGAAAAATCTGAAACTTTACTTCAATTCTTTCTTCATGATAGACATTATCTTGATTTGTGCTTTTATTAGACAATTTTGCTTTGTGTGAAACACATGGTATCCTTCCCAGCATGGTTCATGCAGCCTCTGCAACCTCTGGACTGAACTGTAATTCAAATCCAGGATTTAATGTTTTTTTACTTTAGTGTAAATGACTAGTAAATGAGTTAAATCCTGTAGATACAATCTCCTATAGAAAGGCATGCCATTATAACAAGTGATGATGCCATCCACCCATCAGAATGATTTTAGCACAGAAATATTACTATCCAAAGGATAGACAGGAACAAAATGAATCAGACATTTAAGAAACGCCCAAATATTTACTGCCCTACCTGGGAAGCCATTCTTTCCTCAGACACTAACAAGGGACACTGGTGCTGCTGTCAATAGTCTCTTGCTTATCCTGTGTGGCTGCCCTTGGGAGGTTCCACCAGCAACTATCCAAATCAGATGTGGATGTTTGCAACAAAAAGAGGGGCATTGAATCCCAATAGGAAGAACATAAGCTGACTGGGCCACCTAGTGATCCCAGGGGCTAGAACACCAATGAAGGAGTGTACATGAAGAGATTCATGGCTCTAACTATATTCAAATCAGAGAATGGGATTGTCTGACATCAGTGTGAGTTGAGACTGACCCTTGTTCCTGTAGAAGTGTATGTAGATTCAGGAGTCATCAGGTAGGAGCAGGTTATTGAACTCAGGACTACACTCCCTGTGGCAAAATGGGGGAGATAGTATATATGGAAAGGACGTTTATGAAGGGTAATTGGGAATCGGCATAATTATTGATATATACATGAATTGAATTGTTATATGAAAAATAATGTTTTCTAACAATGGGCTAATTTAAACACATTCTTTAATAAAACGGGAAAGTGATTTACACTATGAGAGTAATGTCAGGCTGCTGATTGTCATTGAACAGGTAGATTGTTCTTTCTTTAGGTCTCTAGTCCATCCGTGAGTTCATTTGCCTCTTAATATTTGTTGCTTCCCCATTGCCTTGACCATTAACAGCAGGTGGATATTGAACTTACTTCACCAAGTAATTATAATAAAGTGATGTCAGCACAGTTTTCATCTCCTTGTTAGCATCAAACATTATATAGTTAGCATTACTGTACCCTTAGATCATTTTCCAGTTTCCATCAGAATGTTGACCATTAAAAACCTGGCTAATATTTAGCAAAAGTTGGTCACCCCAATGTGATTTCTATACTCATATGCCTTCCAAGTGTGAATCACTCCCTGGCAATTACAGAGAGTCTGACACCAATCTGGCAAAACAATGATAATGTAACAGAATAGGCATGGCTGCCATGTTATCTTACTGTAGTTTAATTGGGGTAGTGAGACAATGAACAGCCCATGGTCCAAAATAACATAACAATAATAGACATACAAAGGGTCCTATGATATTGGGTAAAAGGGAAGTGAGCCATGGAAAGGTAGAAAACCAATTTTCATGACAACATTCTCTCTGTTCTCTTTCTCTCTTACATTTTTCTAGTCCTCTGACTTCTCAGACTATCTTTACAACTTCTGTTTTACTAGTATAGGAGCATTATTCTTCTTATAAAGGTGCCCAAAGTCAACATTGTTGAATGAACAGGAGACCAAATCCTAAACTATTTTGGTGCACAACCTCAGATAGGTTGTCAATAGTTTCAGAGAGATCATCTATCCCCTACTGAAGGCATTGGGCATCTTGATCAATAGTGGCATGGAGCTCTATGTACCTAGAGCTAGACAGAATGAGGGAAGAAATACCTGTGCTCACTCCCAGAGCTCCGAGGCCATGTAGGATTGATATACTAATGGCAGAGTTTGATTCTCTGTGAGACTGTCTCAAAGAGCTAGAGACATCAGTGGATGTTTATTGAGCCTATAGGTGGAAAAAAATTGAGAGAGGTCATAAACTAAATGAGGAACCATTTTAATAATGTTGCAATACTCAGGGATTTCTCCATTCTCTCAATTTTGAAAAACTGAGGCAGGGAGGCATGGTGTGATGCCATTAAGGAACACACACCAGGTTCCTTCCAGAGGGAGAAAAAAATGCCAGGAGGGGATGGGTTTCTTCATTACACAATTTAATATAGTCTGTGGGCACATTTGTTCCTCTATAGAAAAGCCCCAAGACAGATATTTGGGTTAATGAAATACCTGGCCAAGCACCCTTCTGCAAGTGGCAGTGTAGTGCATCATCAACATGTTTAAGATAACCAAGAATTACAATTCCTTTATAAAAAGGTAGTTGAGTATGGTAGCACAACCAGCAATCTTCAAGAAGGTGAGGGAAAGGTTCATTTATGGTAAGAAAGGTCTGATTAACTAAAGAAAGACAAGATTTTTAGTGGAACATGGCTGTGGAGGTAGTACAGGCAGAATAATAGCTAGAGGTCTGGCTGGTGGTCAGAGGGCAAGTACATAAAATAGGGAGGTTTCTTTAAGAGAGAGAGCACGGGTGATGCCCTTGTCAGTTCCTCTAGGATGAGCAGGACAAGGCACCAACACAGGATGAGGCCCCTTTGGGACTGCCTGGGCATGATGTAAAGGCTTTTAAAGGACCTTAATAGTGAAGGTAGTACCTGTATCTAAGATGGATTCATAAAGAGCCCATTCAGAAACTTTTTGCCAATTTAAATTGGGATATTTTCATAGGTGGTTAGTTAGTTTGTAAAAGTGTGCTCCATTCCCCAGCATGTAATAAGGATACATGTTCCACTATGTTCATAGTGTCCTTATTTACAATTACCAGAAGCTGGAAGGAGCCAATATGTCCCTCAGCGGAGGAATGTATACAATAAATGTGGTATATATCTACAATAGAGTTTTATTCAGCAATTAAAATTAATGAATTCATGCAATTTGTAGGCAAATGGTTGGATCTGGAAAATATCAACCTAAGTCAGTTAACCCAATCACAAAAGGATACACATGAAATGCAATCACTGATAAGTGGATACTAATGAGTCCAGAAGATCTGAATACTCAAAGCACAATTAGCAAATCAAAAGATTCCCAACAAGAAAGAAGAAGAGGACACTGGTCCCTAAAAGACTGTATCCAGTTTTGTAGGAGTATACCAAAAAGAGAGAACTGGTCGGGGGGGCGGATGATTGGGGAATGGACAGAGGGAAGAGTACTTATGGGACATAAGGTGAGGGATGAACAGGAAAGGGGGAAAGCCTTTGGAATGTAAACAATGAATATAAAAAATTACAAAAAATATTGTCTTAGATTCCCTTTATTTTTTTTTAATTTATCTGTATGTTGATTAGAATTGGATTAAATGTCTTCATATAATTGTCTTAAAATTGTGATACAATTGTATTCAATAATTAAATTGCTTTTTGTCAGATGGGCATTTTTACTGTTAATCCTTTGAATCTACAAGCATAGGAAATATTTCCATCTTCTAATTCCTAATGTCACATGATATTTTCACTTGTTTCGTTAGAATTATACAAAGATATTTTATATTTTTCATGGCTACTATAAAGGTTGTTATTTCCCTAATTTATTCCATGTATCATTTATAAGAAGGGAGGCTACAGCGTTCTTTAAGTTTATATCCAGCCATATTGGTGAAGGTGATTACCAGATCACGTATGTATAGTATAATATCCGTAATAGCAATATGTTGACTTCTTCAATTTCAATTTATATCCCGATGAACTCCTTTACTTGTCTTAGTGTGGCTATAACTTTAATTACCATATTAAATAAATAGAGAGAGAATGGGCAGCCTTGTCTTGTTCTTGATTTTATGAAACTTTTTAAAGATTCTCTCAATTTCATGTTGACCATTAGCTTCCAATATATTGCCTTGATGAAGATTATGTACGTGGCTTGTATTCCTGAACTAGCTAAGACTTTTAATAAGAAGGCTTTAGATTTTGGCAAAGGGTTTTTAAGCATTATATGAGAAAAGTATATGATTTTCTTCTTTCATTGTGAAAATATGTTGGACTATTTTGATGGATTTTCATATACTGAACCATCCCTGCATCCCTGGGATGAACCCTATTTGATAACTGTGAATGATATTTTTGATGTATTCCTGGGTACACTTTGCAAAATTTTATTGAGTAGTTTTAAATTACCATTCATAAGAGGATGTTTTCCTATTCTGTTGAGTCTTTGTGTGATTTGGGTATCAAGGTGACTGTGGATTTATAGAAAGAGTTTGGCACTTTTCCTTAGGTTGCATTTTGCTTTGTAACTGACTATATGATCAATATTGGAGAAGGAACCATCGCACCTAACACCAGACAAATGACTACGATCAAAAACTCAGGAGAAAAGAGGTACTGGAGAGGATGTAGAGAAAGGAATACTCCTTCATTGCTGGTGGTGGTGCTAGCTGGTACAGCCAACCTAGAAATTAGTCTCAGAAAACATGGCATGATACTACCAGAGGACCCACATATATACTACTCCTGGGCATACATCTTTTATCTCATGAGTCTCCACTTTCCCAAATCCCTCTTTCCTTTTACTAAATTTTTGTTTGTTTCTTTTTATCATTTTAATTTATTTTCTATATTCTTTGTTTACATTCTAAAGGTTTCCCCTTTCCCAGTTCCCCCCTCACCATATGTCCCATAAGTCCTCCCCCGCCCCATTCCTCTATCACCACCCCGACCATTTCTCTCTTCTGATACTCTCCTATAAAACTTTTCCAGGCCAGGGTCCTCTCCTTCCCCCTTCTTGGGAATCTTTTGATTTCCTAATTGTGCCTAGAGTATTCAGAACTTCTGGGCTCATTAAAAATCAATTATCAGTGATTGCATTTCATGTGTATTCTTTTGTGATTCGGTTAACACACTTAGGATGATATTTTCCAGATCCAACCATTTGCCTACAAATTGCACGAATTCATTATTTTTAATTGCTGAGTAGTATCCCATTGTATAAATATACCACATTTTCTGTTTTCACTATTCCTTTGAGGGACGTCTGGGCTCCTTCCAAATTATGGCCATTATAGGTAAGGCTGCTATGAACATAGTGGAGCATGTGTCTTTATTGCATGGAGGGGAATCCTCTGGTTATATGCCCAGGTGTAATATGACAGGGTCCTCTTGAAGTGTCATGCCCAATTTTCTAAGGAACTGAGGGGACCCGATGGCGCAAACATCCTGCCAGCTCAAACATCCTGCTGGTGTAAACATCCGGCCGGCGCCATGAAGTAAACAAGTCAGTGTGCAGGTGCTGGGTAGTTTACCATCCCTTGGTCTCTGCCTCTCCCGAGTTGCAGCCAATCAGGGGATGACACGTCCTAGGCGGGGGTTGCAGCCTATATAATGGATGGGCTTCTGGGTGTTTGGTTCTCTGCTCTGTAGGCTTATGCTCTCCCTCTCAAGAGCATTAAAGCTTTGCTGCAGAAGGATCTTGAGTGTGCTTCGTCGTTCTTGCTGGCGAGACGGTAGCGCGGGACATCTGGTGCTGAAACCCGGGATATGAGACTTCATCATTGTCAGCACCATCGGAGACCCCTCGGCCAAGAGGAGGATTCAGATCTGCAGGCAGATACATTCGGAGAGGTATGTTCTTCTTTGGCTTCGACTTGGGATTGTTGCCACCCTGGGAAGGTAGTATTGAAGCTTTTGTGACTGTTCTTGGAACCCTTTTAATCTTTCTCTTTGTCATGTATGTATGCTCCAGGTCTTTGACTCTTGCCTCACAGAACAAATTAGGTAGAGATCTTGACCGCAAAATGAAGGAAGGAGACTTGAGGCAGGGGACAAAAGCAATTTGGAAACTTGTTAAAAACTGTCTAGAAGATAAAGCTTGTAGGGCTGCCATGGTGGAAGGTCGGAACACCCTTGAAGAGGTCCAGGATAGCATATCAGAAACTGAGCATGGTGAGAGGGTGGGCGCGCGCATGAAAAAACCTGTCCCAAAAAAGGAAAAAGGACCTCCCAGTGAGTCTAGAGACAAGGGAGTGAATGTGTCAGATCCTAAGGAACCTTCTCCTATTGTTAAACCAAGAGGAGGAGCTAGTTTGTATCCAGTACATGATCTTGATGCTTTAAACCTTGATAACTCTGATAGCTCTAATAGCTCAGAGGATGAGGTCTTGGACCCTGACGAAGAGGCTGAGTTAGTTACAGAAACATCACACTCTTTGCAGGGGCTGGGCTACCACTCTCATCCCACCATTAGTTCTTTTACCCTCACTTGAAAATCAATGGAAGGTCATCAAGGATGATTTATCCCATATGTGCTCCCTCTCCCCGTTAATTTGTGGGGGCGGGACATCATGCAAGTCATGGGGCTCACCCTATTTAATGAATGTCCATCGAAGGCTGTTAACATCATGAAGAAGATGGGATATGAAACAGGCAAAGGTTTGGAGCACCTTGAGTGAGGGCGGGTAGAACCTATATCCCCCGTCCAAAATCAAGGAAGACAGGGCCTGGGTTTTTCTTAGGTGCCACTGGGGCAGCACGACCCATACCATGGAAGACAGAGGATCCGGTGTGGGTTCCCCAGTGGCCGTTAACCTCTGACAAACTAGAACTGTGACTAATCTTGTTGCAGAACAATTGGCTTTGGTACACATAGAACCATCAACCTCCCCCTGGAATACCCCAATATTTGTTATAAAAAAGAAATCAGGTAAATGGCGTTTACTCCATGATTTAAGAGCTGTTAATGAGCAAATGCATCCCCTTGGTGCTGTACAGCGGGGTCTCCCTCTGCTTTCTGCTTTGCCCAGGGATTGGAATCTAATAATATTGGATATTAAGGACTGCTTGTTTTCAATTCCACTGTGCCCCCCAGATAGGCCCCGTTTTGCATTTACTGTCCCTTCCATTGATCACATGGAGCCTGATAAGCGGTTTCAATGGAAAGTGCTGCCTCAAGGCATGGCCAATAGCCCTACCATATGTCAGTTATATGTGCAAGAGGCTCTTAGGCCAAAAAGAGAACAATATCCAAGTTTAATTGTGATCCATTACATGGATGATGTGCTCACGTGTCATAGAGATTTAAAGATTCTTCAAGAAGCTTACCCTTTGTTGCTTAAAACCTTGCAACTTTGGGGCCTCCAAATTGCCACAGAGAAGTTCCAAATTGCCGATACTGGACACATTTTGGGTTCCATGATTCTTCCAGATAAGATCCTCCCACAAAAATTAGAAATTTATAGAAATGACTTACTTACTTTAAACGATTTCCAAAAACTCTTGGGGGACATAAATTGGCTACGGCCATTCTTAAAGATACCATCTGCTGATTTAAAACCTTTATTTGATATCTTGGAAGGGGACACCCATATTACTTGTCCCAGGTCTTTGACACCCGCAGCAGGGACAGCCCTTCGTCTGGTGGAGAAAGCCATTAAGGAGGCCCAATTGTGCCGCATTGACTTATTGCAGCCATTCTCTCTCTGTGTGTGTTTAAAACACAAAGATTGCCCACCGCTGTGTTATGGCAGGATGGATGCTTGTTATGGATCCAGCCACATGCTTCCCCCCAAAGTATAATAGATTGGTATCCTGCAGCCATAGCTCAACTTGCCCTTAAGGGCCTAAAAACTTCCACTAGTCATTTTGGTAAACATCCTGCAGTTTTAATTGTTCCCTACAACTGCTTTCAAGTACAGACATTGGGCACCACCTCTGATGATTGGGCCATACTGGTTTCCACCTTTTTGGGAAAGATTGACAATCATTATCCCAAACACCCTTTGTTAAAATTTGCTGCTACTCACCCTCTGATATTCCCTCGAGTTACCTCCCCTGATCCATTAAAAGATGGACTAGTGGTATACGCAGATGGCTCTAAGACTGGCCTGGGGGCCTATGTTGTGGGTTCCAGAGTGATCTCACGGCAGTATGATGAAACCTCCCCACAGATAGTAGAATGTTTGGTGGTGCTAGATGTTCTTCAAAAGTTTTCAGGTCCCCTTAATATTGTCTCTGACTCCTCCTATGTGGTGAATGCTGTCAATTTATTAGAGACAGCTGGAATCATTAGACCTTCCAGCAAAGTGGTGTCTATATTTCAAAACCTGCAAGAGTGCTTGCTAAATAGGAGAGCTCCCATGTATATTACCCATATCCGGGTTCATTCAGGGCTTCCTGGCCCGATGAGCCTAGGAAATGACCTGGCAGATAAAGCCACAAGACTTGCTGCAGAGGTCCTTGTCCCCCCGTTGCAAGCCGCCAAGGCCTTTCCTGATAATTTTCATGTCACTTCTGAAACCCTACGCAAGCGTTTCTCTCTTACCAGAAAAGAAGCCAGTGATATTGTCCCCCAATGTCACAACTGTTGTCAATTTCTCCCTACCAGCCATACCGGGATAAATCACAGAGGAATTCTACCATTGCAAGTATGGCAAATGGATGTCACTCATGTTTCTGCCTTTGGGAAGCTCCAATATGTACATGTATCAATAGATACATGCTCTGGCATAATCCATGCTACGCCACTCACTGGGGAAAAGGCCTCCCACGTCATCCAACATTGCCTTGAGGCATGGAGTGACTGGGGAAAGCCTAAGTGCTTAAAAACTGACAATGGACCCGCTTACACTTCTCAAAAATTTAAACAATTTTGTGCACAAATGCAAGTCACATATATTACAGGCTTGCCATATAACACTCAAGGACAAGGTAACATTGAGCGTGCACACCCTACGCTCAAATCATTTTTAATTAAACAAAAAGTGGGAATAATAAAAGATCTGCCCCCCGTGCCACGGGTTGCCATAGCAATGACACTCTTTACTATAAATTTTCTAAATTCAGATAAGCATGATCGAACTGCAGCAGAGCAACATTGCTCAGACCCGCATCGACCTAAAGAATTGGTAAAATGGAAGGATGTGTTGACTAATGAATGGAAAGGCCCGGATCCTATTCTAATAAGATCCAGGGGAGCCATTTGTGTCTTCCCACAGAATGAAGAAAACCCCTTCTGGGTCCCTGAGAGGCTTACTAGAACAATTTTGGAGCAGAAGGACACCACAGATCGCCCAGTTACTCCTCCCAATGCTAATAATGATGTTCAGCAAACCAGCTGTCCAGAGGGAGCAACACTGGGGAATCATGTCAACATTTCCACTCCCGATGCCGAATTGGACCTCCGAGTTTGAGCAGACACTCCAAGAGTTAAGAGCAGCCATTATCCAGGTCAACTCTACGTGCCTTGACCTGTCCTTGATGGAGGGACTATCTTGAAGGAGGGACTATCATCATGGATTGCTTCGGCTGTCTCCTATTTTAAGGAATGGGTAGGGGTGGGATTGTTTGGTGCCGCCCTTTGCTGTGGACTGGTGTTACTTCTCTGGCTGGTCTGTAGGCTCAGGGCTCAAACCAAGAGACACAAGGTGGTTATTGCCCAAGCGCTTGTGGCTCTGGAACAAGGAGCTTCCACTGACATTTGGCTAACAATGCTCAAGCAGTAGGCCGCCAGCTGGACAGCTCTTGCACACCTGGAGCTTAGACTCATTGCACAGGGTAGAGTGTCCAGCTTGAGCAGCCGATGGGGGATGCCGAGCAAAGCATCGCACAGAGAGACACCTGACATAAGGGTCTCTCTGGGAGGCATGTTGTCCTGTATAAGGGTTGCCTGCCCTAGTTTCCCTTTCCCAGAAAAACTGCAGAGTGATAGGTTGAGCGCGCTTCAGGTCAAACCAACAGCTTAGTGGCGACTCTCGTAGGAAGTCTTAATTTTGTTGCTTGAGAGTTCGACCTCTGTCTCCGCCCCTTAAAGATTGGGTGACCTACTTGCTATAAGAGCAAAAGGGCCTCATTATTAGATTGTCTTGAACCCTGAATGTCCAGACAAGAGCCTGAAGGTTGATCGACAGTCTGAGGTCTTTATGTTAAATAATAAAAAAGGGGAGATGTGGGGAGCTGTCGGCGCAAACATCCTGCCTGAGCAAACATCCTGCTGGTGTAAACATCTGGCCAGCGCCGTGAAGTAAACAAGTTAGTGCGGAGGTGCTGAGTAGTTTACCTTCCCTTGGTCTATGCCTCTCCCGAGCTGCAGCCCATCAGGGGATGACATGTCTGTGGTGGGGGTTGCAGCCTATATAAGGGATGGGCTTCTGGGTGTTTGGTTCTCTGCTCTGTAGGCTTATGCTCTTCCTCTCAAGAGCATTAAAGCTTTCCTGCAGAAGGATCTTGAGTGTGCCGCGTCGTTCTTCTATATCCCATTGTATAAGAACCTTTATTCCATGTTTCTTTGTAATTAAGGGGAAGATGGTATTTACATCCCCAGTCACCCTACGGTGATTTGTAGTAGAATTTGTATGTTGTATGGGAGTATATTTAGAAAGGAGTGGGATGTTTCTGGTAATTTTTTGAAAGTAATATTTCGTTTTGCAAGTTAGAAGATCTATAATATTGCAAAAAGAGTTTCCTACAATGGGTAATTTTGACTCTGGTCAGTAAACAATGGAATAAGGCAATTATATAATAAAATCATTTTCTAGACATTCCTGATATTCTAGAGTGCTATAAGCATTGCCTGTGATATCAACATTATGATAGAACACTGAATCCTTAAAAGTATTAAATTTCAGACTCAATCATGGAGGCCATGTCAAAGAGTCTTTGTAAAAATATAGAACTGGACATTCAAAGGGAGTGACATGAATAGCTAGAAATCCATCTAAATGTCCAGAGTGAGAATACATATGTGGTATTAGGGAGGCATAGGGATTATTGGGAAGAACTTCTTGCAGAAGTGAAAATTGAGCGAATCTGTCAAGAAATGGTGAATATGAAAATCAAATTGATTTTCCTCTTTATCATAATTCCTGAAAAACAAGTATTCAAAAATGTTTCATATATATATATATATATATATATATATATATATTAAGCTTTAATATTGATGTATCCATGCTTTTTGCTGTTCTACTACAATAATTCTAGCACTAAGTCTTGCTGAGCATTGGGCATGTAGCATTGCAATTGAAGTTGACCATCGACTGTCAGATCAGGGCTAATGATTCTCAGTTGAAGACAGTTTGTGTTATCACTTAATTCACTTTGTCTCTTTTCCATGTGCAATTTCTCCCTGAATATAATAACTGGGAGAGAAAGATTCTTCTGATTATGTGAACTATTGTTGTCAGAACTTCTCTGGCACTGTTGTGAAGAGAGTGACACACTATACTTTCTGCATTCTCTTCTGAGAGCATCAGGCATTTCTCTAGTACCACTAAGCAATAGTAGATAAAGTGGAACAAAACTGTATCCATTTGCCAACTAAATGATTACCTGCCTTGCATTTGGGCCCCAAAGATTATTATTTTGAACAGTTGATGATTTTTTTTTCCGTGCATGAGACATTGGCCTAGAGAAACACAGTAAGAATTCTAGCTATATCTCCACTTTAGCTGAGTGCACAGTACAGCCATTTTTCCTAGATTTTGAACCCATGGATCTTGATTTCTCTTAAGCCTTGTTGCATTGACTGAGTTTGTTAAAAATCCCATGAGCAATATAGTCTGACTAAGCATCTGTGAGGAGTCAGAGTAACCCCTGGCTCTTTAGATATTCTCAACTATACAATGTGATCAGAGCGCTTATGTCTATAGATTTCTACAAGTCAATATACAAACAAAATCTAAGTGTTTCAATTTTCTAGGCACATTTGTTAACTCTTTGTAAATTAGGGTTGTCTATCAATCTTCTATGAATACTCATTCTGAAATTGTACCCAAGTTCACATGCATATTTTTTTTATCTTGTGGGGTTGACAGTCAAAATCCCCATTAATTCTTCTCACAAGACACAGTTGAAGATGGAAATATAGAGTCTAATCCAACAATAGAAGCTGATTACAAGTAAGAGAATAGATACTTGATATTAAATCCTTAGCCCTACCTGTGCTTTGGAGAAAGTACAAGCAGTGTGTCAGAATCCATGACACCAATGTTAGGTCTTTGATGTCAGTCCCATCTGCTTAATTTAGAGATTTAGTCAATAACTTGAGGGTGTTCCTGTGCCCTGTCTTAATGTATAAATCAACTCTGGGTCAGAAGAACCAGAAGCTTGTTTTGGAGTTAGAAGGAAAATAGATCCTTATCCTTCTAATCAAAGTAATCATCTGAGAAAGAGAAATCAGGTATTATGGCAGTGGAAAATACATTCTCAGAATATATTTGGAAAGATCTTCACGAGTGGTGACATCTTTGAGGTTCCAAGGGTGAGATATGGTGACTTTTTTTCTACTTCCCTGTCAAGTATTTTGGTGCTTGCTCATAATAGCAGCACATGTGCACTGTTCTCAACTTTTCTACCTTAAGTTTTGAATGAAACACTAAGGTCTTTATGTTCCTCCCATTAAATATATGTATACACACACACACACACACACACACACACACACACACACACACACACACACATATATATATATATATATATATATATATATATTTAAAAGCATAATTAATCAAAGAAGATACTCTTTGAGATTTTAAATAGACAGATTATTGTCTGAGTTTGTAATACACCTGGAAATGCACACACACACACACACACACACACACACACACTCACAAACAAACACACACATGTGCTGGCAGAGAGAGAGAGAGAAAGCGAGATCAAGAGAGAGAGGGAGAAAGAGAGAGAGAGAGAGAGAGAGAGAGAGAGAGACAGAGACAGAGAGAGACAGAGAGAGAGACAGAGAGACAGAGAGAGAGAGACAGAGAGACATTCTGAAACATTTTCAATTGATACTTAAACCATATCCACTAGTCCTCGGTTGATCTTCCAATATCTTGAATTGAAATTAATATCTTGTGCTAAATGTATTTTGAGTTACACTTGATGAAAATTTTATTCTAATGCTAACAGTGTGAGAGAATATAATTCTTTCAGGTTTTGAAGAGTGTAGAAACATTAGATTGTGAAGATTTCTGAAATTTTTTTGTCTTCTAAGTTTGTCATGGTTAATTGACACATGGATGTTCCAGATCAGTTTAAATTCCAATGTGGATAGATGAGTGACTACTGAATTCATAACAGATAATAACAACAGTCAAAAACTTTCTCTATTTTGAAATGGGCATCATGTGTGTAGAGAGTGGTAGTAATCCTGTACAATTGTGGATGACAGCAGAGATGATTTTCATTCTCTGTGCTACCTCCATTTTAACCAACACAGTTTGTAGAAAGGGCTCTTTTTTTTCACTGGATGGATTTAGTTCTTTATCAAAGATCAAGTAACCATAGGTATCTGGGTTCATTGCTTGGACATAATTTATACTACACTGATTTACCTGCCTGTCACTGTACAAAGATGATGCAGTATTTAACACTATTGCTTTGTAGTGTGGCCTGAGGTCCAGGATGCTGATTCCCCTGGAACTACTTTTTGATGAAAACAGTTTTACCTATACTGATGAAAACAGTATATACCTATACAGTATAGGTAAAATGGGGATTGCATCGAATCTGTAGATTGCTTTTAGCAAGATGTCCAGGTTTACTATAGTAATCCTGCCAATCCAAGAGCATGGGAGATTTTTTTTCTATTCTCTGTAATCATCTTTGAATTCCTTCTTCAAAATCTTGAAGTTTTGGTCATTATTAAGAGTAGAGGCCTGCAATAAAATTCTATGAACAATATATATTGAAAAATTTAAGATCTTAGCTTATTGAATTGAAGCAGAAACAAAATAGTACTTATATATTTATGTATGTATGTATGTATTTATTTATTTATTTATGTATTATGCATTCATGTTCTTATTTATTTTACATTATGTAAAGCTACTAGCTATTTCTTCTGGAACACTTTCTAATGTAATCATTTTATTGTTTTTGGTTTTCTTTAAATTTAGCTTATGCTCTTTTAAAGTTAGAAGTAAATATTTTTATGGTTATCAGTATCCACAAAGCAAAACCAAAACTTTTTATCTATAATAATTTTGTATGGAATCAGCATTACAAATTTTAATGTCTTAATAATTACTATTTAGCCTTATTAACTTTTCACAGATCTAAATTTGTATTTTAAACCTCATGTGTAGGAATCTGTTAAAAGTATTTTTTTTTCCTTTTTTTACTTATTTCTTTATTTTTTCTTGTTTTGGTCAGAAAATCTCTAGGTGTGGCCTGCAAGATAAACACAGCATCAAATAAACCTCTGCTGAGGCAGCTCTGAGATTAGTGTTAGTGTTAGTGTTAGTGTTAGTGTTAGTGTTAATGTTAGTGATAGTGCTTGTGCTAGTGTTAGTGTTAGTATTAGTGTTATTGTTAGTGTTAGTGATAGGGTTAATTCAAATGTAAATATCTTTGATGTGAGCATATAATCTCTAATGACAGACTCACACCCTTCTATCCTTCATGGAGTATCCTGTAACTACCGCCCATTTTATGAAGGTCAAATAACAAAAGGAACCTGTAATTTTAGGATTCCTGGAAAATTTTTATTAGCATATTTATTAGTCAAATGAGCCATTTTAATATAAAATGCAGTTTAACTGAGATATCCTTTTCAATTTAGGAGGGCTGAATTTTGTTTCTACCACAATAGCAGAATATATTTGAAGAATTTAAACAGGCCCATACTGGACACACTGTTTTTGACTTTTATCACTCCTGAAATCACTTTAATTATAAAATATGTTAAAAATTGTGAGCTTTTAATTAGACTGCAACCTGGAAACAACAGCACACTGGACATTTTTAAGGTAAGATTTAATTTTTCCTTGAGGTATTAGAGCATAACTATAATTTTGGAAACAAAATCCACTTTTAAACAATGTATTGTCTGTAAAATTAATTACAAACACATTACTTTCATGCTGCAAATGTTGTCTTTAGTTCTTATGTTGGACCGTATGACAGTGTCTAATTCCTTATAAGTCTAATTTGTAGAATAAGTTCTCCACACATCATTATGCCAATTTAGAAATATCTTAGAGGCCTGATTTCTTGGGTCGTTTCATGCCATGTGCTCCTTAATATTGCTCTAACCCTAAATTATCAGCTTTGCATGAACTTTTGTAACCATCATTATATCTTCTAAATCATGTCCAATAAAGTATGAGCCAATACTCTGTAGTCAAGTCATGTAAAACATTTATACCTTTAAGACCAATTAGAAATAATAAGGAAGAAATTGCACAATTTTATGAATTAAAACCAAACAATCTCACCCTCCATTTTGCTGTCATTTCAAGAAAATAAAGCTTTTTTGAACACATCACCATTTTTTAAGGAGAAATAAGCATTAGCCTACCTGTCCTAGAACTAGAAGTTGCAGGCCCTTAAAGAAGTAGCATTTTCCTCAGCTGTGTTTGTCTCCTAGTTAAGAATATGCGGCACCTGATATCAGCTTCTGTTGTGTAAACTGCTGATGGCAGGACTGCCAGGAAATGATGCTTTCTCTTATTTTTTTATTGTTGTTTTTGTTTGCTCATTTGTTGGTTTTAAATTTTCCTTTTTAACATGAAACATAGTAAACAATCATTCAAACAACGAAAGAATTTAAATATATTTTGACAGCAATATGGACAGATTGGTGCACCTATCTACAGTGAGGGAAGAGTACTTGAAGTCTTAAAGACATCCATATTTCCTAACCAGAACTAAAGATCCCTCCAGTAGGATCCAAAGAGGAAGCAGGACATCTCCAGTTTCCTCTCCTCCCAAGGGGAGTTATGAGTTTTTATTTCTCTTGAGACAATGTCTCAGAAAAGGAAAAACTGCTTTTCCTGTTCTCTCTCACTCTCCTTCTCACTCTCCTTCTACCTCCCTACCCCCCTCTCTCTCCATTCTCTCTCGCTTCTCTTATTTAAGACTTAAGTCCATGTCCAGCACAGAGTGTGTCATCCCTCAGCCATCACAGAGTGTGTATTATGCACTGTCTACAACATGGTGACCATTTATTCAGTGGTCATTTCACATTGGCAATCTGCCCATGGCAAACAATTTTACCATTACACTTACTATCTTATTACAATTCCTGAACAGTGACAATCATCTGTTAATGAGAACTCAGGGATATTAATTTCTGGATTTCAGAAAGTGACCATATTTCAGTGACTATACCACAGTGACAATAATATGGGAGCATGTCTCATTTGTAAACACACATTCTACCACATACAACGACCATCAGACAGTGACTATCAGAAAGTGTCCATCACACAATGGACATAGTTGGTGATTATCATATAATTTTCATTACTAAATTTGTACCATACCATCACCAAAAAGCAATCCCCATCACACAGTGCTCACAACATTGGGACAAACATTGCATGGGTTTTCGGTCCAAAGAACATCATATACTGACCCTGATGTAATATCTATCAAAAACTGTTTGACATTGTATCCATAACACAATGGTCATCAGAATTGATATCATACCGATATCATCACACTGCGATCATCATACTCTGGTCATCACATTTTAAAATCACCAACTGACTTGACTGTCACATAGGCATCCACACGAAAGGCACATCTTAGGATGACAATTACATATTGATTAATGCACAATTGACCACCATACTCTCTCAAACACAGAGTTTGACACTACACAATGTACCTGAATTGTGCCTTTCATGTGTAATTCATAAACAGGTGTTCAAAGCAAACTTCTCACTACAGAAACAAATCAGGGTGGTCATCGCACAGTTACTAAAATCTGGATATAATCAGATACAGGCCATCAGGCAGAACTCATCACACTGATGCAAGAACAATATATTGCTTCACTCAGTGGGCACACCACAGGCCATGAAATAGTGATCATCACACTTTGCTTGATTTACTCTAATAAACAAACATGTGCCGTTGAAGTAATAATAAATATGATTTTATGTACAGATACTATAATGTTAAAGCACACACACTTGCATTTATAGAAATAATATTTGAATCTGACAGAATGATTTTTTAACAAAACTGGACATTAATTTAAAAAAGATACTCTCAGAAATTTCTCTTAAATATTTTGAAATATATAGCTTTTTCTCAGGGTTTCAAATATACCTCCCCCCCAAACACACACACACACACACACACACACACACACACAAACACACACACACACACACAGAGAGAGAGAGAGAGAGAGAGAGAGAGAGAGAGAGAGAGAGTCACACATGGATAGTTTAGGAAATGTTCAAACATTTTCCTCTTTCTTTATCACCTTCTCCTACTCATCCTTGTCCTCTTCCTTTGTCTTCCCCTCCCCCTACCCCTCATACTCCTCCTCCTCGTTCACCTCTGCTTCCCCCTTCTTCTCTTCCTCCTTTTATTCTGCCACAGCCTCTCCTCTTTCTCCTCCTCCTTCTCATCATTCTATTCCTGCTTCTCCTCTTCCTTCTCCTCCTCCTGCTCCACTTCCTCTTTCTCATCATCCTTCTCCTCCTCCTGCACCCCCTCTTTCATCACCTCCACCTTATACTATTCCTCCTCCATCACATCCTACATTTTAGATTCCTCCTTTTCATTTACTCCTCCTACTACTTCTGCTCTTTCTCCTCCTCCTTTTCCTCCACATCCTCCTCATTCTCTTCATGCTTCTACTGTCCTCAATTTTCTCCTCCTCTTTGTACTTCTACTAGTTTTTCTCCTCCCTCTAATATTCCTCCTCATTTTTCTCCTCCTCTTTCACTTCCATCTCCTTCTACTCTTCCTTCTCCACCTCATCTCTTCCTCCTACTCTCTCTCCTCCTCGTCTTCTCCATCTTCTCTTCCTTTTTCTACTCCTTCTCCTTTTCCTCCTCCTATTTCTCTTCATCCTCATTCTTCTCATAATTCTCCTCTTCCTCCTTACTCCTTCTTTTAATCCTTCTCATCTTTTTCCTCTTACACGTATTACTTGTATTCCTTCTCATGCTACTCCTCAACGTTCTACTCCTCGTCCTTTTCCTCCCTCACTTACTCGGCTTTCTCCTTCTTCTACTCTTCTTCTTCTTTCTTCTCCTCCTGCTTCCCCAACTTCTCATTTTCTCAGCATCCTTCTTCTCCTCCTTCTACATGTTCTTCTCTTCGTCCTCCTCATTCTACATCTCCTACTCCTCCTCCTTCTCATGATTTAACTCCTCCTTTTCCCCTCCTCTTGTTTCTCTTTCTCCTCTTCCTTTTCCTCTTCACTCTTTTCTTCCTCTTTCTCATTTTCCTCCTTCTCAATCTGTTCCCACTCTTCAATCTCCCCATTCTTCTTCTTTTACCTTATCCCCCTACTTCTTCTCCCTCCATTTCCTTACACCTCCCCATTAACGTCCTCCTCCTCCTCCTTTATCCTTTGTATTTATTCTGCTGCTTCTATTCTTTTTCTTTTCCATGAAGTTCACTTAGTGTTTGCAACATTTGCATGTATATTGTGGCCACTTACTGGATCATAGATAGCTTTTTAGGTATGAAATACTTTACTATAGCTCCTGAAACTCCAAATTCCTTAAAGCATTCCCTGGTTTTACCCATATTTACCATCTATGCTAGAATTTTTCTGAATTGATCTTACACAGATCTTGTATATGCTGTCATCGCTGCTGTGTTTTCATATTTGAAACTGTCATGTGTCTTGAAAACCTTTCTTGTTTTGTTTTCCACTACCCGTGATTCTTAAAATCTTTCCATTAAGTCTTACTCTAGGATCTCTGAGCTTTTGATGGATAGGGTGACATATAGATACCTCATTTGCATTTTTCATTGTGAAGTCTCTTATTCTCTGAATGATGACCAATTATGGGTCAGCAAAAAAGTTTCTCAAATGGGTATTGTGAGGCATATTTCCTCATCGCTAGAAATTTAAGAATCTATTGGCATTTCAGTACTATGTCCATTTAGCAGAATAAGAGTAGTAGGTTCACCTCTCAATATTATGAACTTCCGCAACCACATGTTCTTATCCTTTCTAAATTTGACAGTGAAGTGTTATCAAATTCAAGCATCAAATGGTTAGAAACTCCCATAATATTTGTGGCACTATTTTCCCTAAAATTCTGAAAAATAACTGAGTAAAACATCTCAGGCAATTTTGTTTACATTTGAAAAAATTTATTGTGCAATAAAATTAGTCTTTTTTTATATGTTATTTCACAGTATCATGTATTGACATAATATGGGCATAACATGTTTCATGTATTCATGTAATTTGGCATGACATTTTTAGGGTGCATAACTGGGTAATTATCTTTAAGTGTTTATCAATGATATTAATTAGAAGCTGGTGTTATTAGTAGAGGATTGTACATGAATATGCACTGATATTAATGCAAGTGTAACAAAGTAAAAAAGATCTCAAGATTGTGCTGGTCTCCTAGGCAATCCATAAACCTCTCCTAAGAACCTAAGGATTCAACAATCACTGTTCTATGATACTGAAACAAACAAATAATCAGCCTATTAATCAATGAAAAGAAGTACCCGAAACAACCCACAACTTCAAGGTACAAGCATTTTCAGACATGGTTGGGAAGTTTGCTATGCTTCCTTTAGAAGGTAAATCAGCACAGCAGCATACACTTTGTTTTCCAAAAGCAGAACATACTCTGATTAATTTAAAGTCTGAAGTTATCCACCTGTAAAGTATCCCTTTCATTTACGTGCTCATGTACTCTGTTCAAGGATATAATCTATTTCATTGTAAGAGTTTCTATTCTTGCACAAGCCATCATTACCAACATCTGAGTAAGATAAGTTTTATTTAGCTTATATGTCCATACTGTTGTTCCACACAATATGAAGTCAGGACTGGATTTAAAGAAGGCCAAGAAGCAGGAGGTGATATTGAGGCCATGGAGGGATTTCACTTACCAGCTTGCTTCTCATGTCTTACTGTGCTTGGTTTCTTATAGAACCCAAATCTACCATTCCAGGAATGGTACATACACAATGGAAGCTCCCTGCTTGTTCAGACATTGATAAATTGATTTACACTCCTTTCCATAAAGGTATTTCCTTACATGCAGCTCCTTTTTCCATTATAACTCCAATTTTGGTTAACTTGACAAAGAATCCCTGTTGTAAAACCTCTTACACAAGAAAACTAAACAGCAGCCCTTTAAAAACTCAGGGCTGATAAGGAGCATCTCACAGTTCTCACATTGTAAAGCCAGAAAATGGAAAAAGGGATGAAACCAATTCTGTTTCAAAAAATAAATAAAAGACAATAACTTTTTGAAAGTACAGAGAATAGTACACATCCTATCATGCAGACATGTAGATTACTGTTATATCATTTACTTGTCTTATTTATTAGCTTTACATTCTCATTAGCCGACATATGATTGCCAATAAATCAGTTTTGCACAGTTTTACCAGCATCCTTGTGTATTTAAAGGGAAATGACCAATCATATTACATTAGTCGAGTGTCTGGATTGGAGAGTAGAATTTTAACTTGAAATTTGAGATCAAAAGAATTGTGGAAAACATATTGATGTCCAAAGCTCATTAGACTGAATCAGCTCCCTGGATTTTCACAGTGCTATGAAACTGTGATTCTGCTATGGAAATCAAAGAATTGTGTATGAGCTTTTGACAATACCCACTGTATTACTTTCCATATTAAGTAGATGTGTTGTCTCATCCTGGATTGCTTTGAAGCATAAGTTCAAAATTAGACTGATGACATTATCCCCACATCTGTATCCATCCTGGTAAATTTTTAAGGAGTTATAATTGTTCATATGTATTAACAGTTTTGTGTTGAGGAAGCAAGGAAACTTCCCTGCATGATGATTGAAAAGAAAAACTCAGTTCATTCAGTTTCCAATTAAGCCTAGAACTATCATATGCTTCGAAATGGAGATGTGTTCATGTCTGCATTCAGTATTATGACAATATCTTCTGATGGGTGGTGAAGGTATTCAGCAAAACATCTGTGTTTCCTCTTTTGGATATACTGTCATATCTTGGAACATTCTGTCCATACACTCTGATATCAATAGTGTTAAACCAAACCAACACCTCATTGACCAATCAACACATTCTGATATTAATATTTCATAATTTGGAAGTGTACATGGAAAAGGGAATGGGAAGTATAGAGAGATGAGAGAGATGTGGAAAGAAGTTGTACTTGCAGCTGAGAAAATTAATAGTGGTCCTGCAGAAAGTATAGTGAGTCTTTGGCAGAGGATAGGTGTTTTTTTCATGTCAACAGACTTGAGATTACCCCTATGTTTATTTTAATAGAACACAGGAATATCTTAGGTAGAGTATAGCCTCTGCGTCTTACAGGTCTCAACTTCAAAATTATGCTCAATATCTGACTCTGAAGCAAGGATTAAGCAGAAGTTGGAATCCCTGCTGTGAAAACAGGAGAAGCAGAATAATGAGATTTTGTGGACCAAAGCCTTGGCCATAAGGCTTCTGATAACTTAAGGACAAAAATGTGCTTCCTACAGAATGAGCTCATGCATCCAAAGATTCCTGCACAGAGTCACCAAGCTTCTCCTGTGAAAGGACTAGGATACAAAATTTCATAATCAGCATAATGTTCCAAATAGGAGTATTCCTAATGGTAGGATAAGATACAGACATATTTCACGTGAAACATTAGATCACTTGTTATGGGATTCTATCCTCCTAGGTCGACGCCCTACATCAGTTCAAATATTTAACTGTTCAGAACAATAAATAACATACACACATCATGTGGGTTTTTCTTTGAGACCTTGGAGAATGAGAAAACTGAAGCTTTATAGAACATTAAGGAGCCAAAGGAAGAGAACAAATACTATTATTATTTGCCTGTAGAGGATTCCAGCAGTTTATTGACAGTTTCTGCCTTTTATTGTTTCTAGAGTGAAAAATCTGAAACTTTACTTCAATTCTTTCTTCATGATAAACATTATCTTGATTTGTGCTTTTATTAAACAATTTTTCTTAGTGTGAAGACATGGTATCCTTCCCAGCATTGTCCATGCAGCGTCTTCAACCTCTGGACTGAACTGTAATTCAAATCCAGGATTTAATGTTTATTTTACTTTAGTGTAAATAACTAGTAAATGAGTTAAATCCTGTAGATACAATCTCCTATAGAAAGGCATGCCATTTTAACAAGTGATGATGCCATCCACCCATCAGAATGATTTTAGCACAGAAATATTACTGTTCAAAGGATAGACAGGAACAAAATTAATCAGACATATAAGAAACGCCCAAATATTTACTGCCCTACCTGGGAAGCCCTCCCCTCATCAGACACTAACATGGACACTGCTGCTGCTCTCAGGTGTCTCTTGCTTACAATAGCCCAGTATGGCTCTCCCTTGGGAGGTTCCACCAGCAACTATCCAAATCAGATGTGGATGTTTGCAACAAAAAGAGGGGCATTGAATCCCAATAGGAAGAACATAAGCTGACTGGGCCACCTAGTGATCCCAGGGGCTAGAACACCAATGAAGAAGTGTACATGAAGAGATTCATGGCTCCAACTATATACAAATCAGAGAATGGGATTGTCTGACATCAGTGTGAGTTGAGACCCTTGTTCCTGTAGAAGTGTATGCAGATTCAGGAGTCATCAGGTAAGAGCAGGTTATTGAATGCAGGACTATACTCCCTTAGGCAAGATGGGGGAGATAGTATATATGGAAAGGACGTTTTTGAAGGGTAATAGGGAATCGGCATTATTATTGATATAAAAATGAATTGAATTGTTATATGAAAAATAATGTTTTCTAACAACTACTTAACATTTTCCAGATTTTTTTCCAGTTATATTTCTCTGCTGGAATTTACAAATAAAGACATTGAAAAATGCCATGGAAGATGAAACAAGAGCACAAGCAAAACTTCTGATAGCTTGATTGCTTAAGAGTATGGTAATTTGTAGGGCAACACCCACACATTTCTACATACAGACAAATCATACAGCTTGACTGGCTTTTTATAGAGTCTTCGAGTATGTCCCCCTCTGTCTCCTTTTCTATATTAATATATTAACTTCGAATTTGTTTGGCAGGAAATATAATATGAAAATATACATTGATTTTTGAACTATGTCAGTGATACAGTGAGACATTTGGCCTGCAAAACGTCTTTCTGATTACTGGATAAATCTTCGTGTGTAAACAGATGAGGGACTTGTCATCTTGTTTAGATGATGGGTGCCTACAGAATTACCCAACATTATAATTTGTTTATAATTACAACTACCAAAGTTAATAATTTGTGTTGGCACAATATGTATTTTTCATATTTGAATACCATGTGTATATCCCTGATGGATATTTCTAAAATTCAAACTTCAGTAAAACTTGAACACTTCTCCTACAAGGTTTTGTGGCTAAACCACAGGGAGAATGACGATACCACTAATCATCTGCAAACAAATTGATGTTCTGCATTTTCTTTCCATCCATTCCCAAAATTTTCCAGCTAGAACATATTTGCAGCCAGAACAAGCAAACACCATTACCTTCTAGACACTAAGCCACTAAAAAAGGAGAACACAGGGAATCCCATTACTCCACTTATTTAGCAGAGGAGGTCATTGTGGGTCGTCAAATGTTACTCTTGGTTCTGTAAAAGTTGAATGCCCCAAGAAGTTAAAGTGAGGTAGGTAGACCATAGTAGGTGACTTGGTAGATGAAAACCCTCATAGAAAAAGGGACAGTGGAGATGGAATAGAGATCATTTTTCTAGTTAATCCTGGATATCTGTTAACTTTTGAAAGGTAAATGAAGAATATATTCAAGGAAATAATGTGGTAGGGGAGAAAATAAAAACTCTAATTTCCCATTGTACAGACATTGAATAAAACCCTGTGGACAAGATCTCTAGCTCTACATGGAAGCAGTGTTCCATTGCAGTGTAGCCTTAGAATCCTGAAAATGAACTCTACAGTACAGGACAGTACAGGACTAGCATTAACAGGAAGGAAAAGGCAGTCATATGTGATATAAGTGGTCCCCATACTCAACATTCTAGCGATTCCTGGGAAGCTCTTGCCATCTACTGTGATGTCACCAGGGTGGTTATAATACCAACAGTTCTTATAGATCACTTAGCCTAAACAGAGTTCAACGACATTAATGCTTTCTAGAGAGAAGTCTCTAAAAGAGGAGAAAATAGGATCTCCAGAAATACAAGAGCAAGCAAACATGGAGGATTCTACGGATATTCCAGCCTGTCCAATGATGTGGGATTCTACAACAATCCAAATTAACCAGTGGAACTCTATTATTCCACTGTGTGTAGAGAGTGGTAGTAATCCTGTACAATTGTGGATGACAGCAGAGATGATTCTCATTCTCCATGCTGACCTCCATTTTAACCAACACAGTTTGTAAAAAAAGGCTATTTTTTCCACTGCATGGATTTGGCTCTTTATCAAGATCAAGTGACCATAGGTATCTGGGTTCATTGCTTGGACATAATTTATACTACACTGATTTACCTGCCTGTCACTGTACAAAGATCATGCAGTATTTAACACTATTGCTTTGTAGTGTGGCCAGAGGTCCAGGATGCTGATTCCCCTGGAACTACTTTCTGATGAAAACCTTTTTACCTATACTGTTTCTTATTGTTGTTATTTCAGAAGAATTGCTTTACTAACAATATGAAGAATTTGATGCAATGTGGATTGCATCATATCTGTAGATTGCTTTTAGCAAGATGTCGAGGTTTACTATAGTAATTCTGCCAATCCAAGAGCATGGGAGATTTTTTCTATTCTCTGAGATGATCTTTTAATTCTTTCTTCAAAATCTTGAAGTTTTGGTCATATATATGTTTCACATTTTCTGGTATAATCACACCAGTATAATTTATATTGTTTGTGGCTATTGTGAAGGGTGTCATTTCACTAATTTCTTTCTCACCCTGATATCCTTTGAGTTTAGGAAGGCTACTGATTTGCTTGAGGAAATTTTATATGAACTCACATTGCTGAAGTTGTTTACCAGCTATGGGAATACTCTGGTTTTTTTTTGGGGGGGGTGTTGTTGCTTAATAAAACTGTCATATCATCTGTAAATAATGATAATTTTTCTTCATCCTTTTGAATAAATAACCATTTGAACACTTGTGGTTTTCTCATTGCTGTATCTGGAACTTTAAGTACTATATTGAATATAGAGAGTGAGGGTAGCCTTGCCTACTTGCTTATTTTAGTGGGATTGTTTCAAGTTTTTCTCCATGTCGTTTGATGTTGGCTTCTGGTTTCCTCTATTTAATTTACAATGTTTAGGTATGGGCCTTGAATTCCTGTTGTTTCCAAGACTTTTCACTAGTTTTCCTCATATTTAAACTCATTTCATTTTGCTCTTGAGAATGTCAGGTTTCTCTCAGTAACTCACAAATGCCACATTAAACAGTTTCTACTTTTTGAATCTTTTAAGAATGACCCTGCCTCTTCATACATATCACAATCCGATATTCAGTCTTTGAGACTTATACATTAATTAATCATTAAATCATTCATATTTTGTATGTATCTAAGAAAAATACACTATAAATAAGACTGGTTTTCTCTGCACAATTTTTAAAGTCATTCATTAGCCACGTGCTCTGAAGGGATTTATTTTATTAATATTAATTATTTAACTCTCAATAATTTCTCTTAATTTTTCTTTGTTTCTACATTCTTAAGTTTATTAATTGCTAGATTTGTTGTTTCTATATTCTGTTTACATTCCAAACGCTTTCCCCTTTCCCAGTTCCATCCCACCCAACATAAGTCCCATAATCCCTCTCCCCCCCAACTATTCCCCAATCATTCCCCCGCCCCCCCATGGTTTCTCTACAAAACTGGATCCAAACTTTACAGGCCCAATGTCCTCTTTCTTCTTCTTGGGAATCATTTGACTTGCTAATTGTTCCTTGAGAATTTAGGGCTTTTGGACTCATAAATATCCACTTATCAGTGATTGCATTTCATGTGTATTCATTTGTGATTATGTTAAGTCACTCAGGATGATATTTTCCAGATCTAACCATTTATCTACAAATTGCATGAATTAATTATTTTTTAATTGCTGAGTAGTATTCCATTGTATAAATATACCACATTTTCTGTATACATTCCTCCTTTGAGGGACATCTGGGCTCCTTCCAGCTTCTGGCTACTATAAACAAGGCTGCTATAAACATAGTGGAGCATGTGTCTTTATTGTATGCAGGGGAATCCTCTGGGTATATGCCCAGGAGTGGTATGCCAGGGTCCTCTGGAAGTGACATGCCCAATTTTCTGAGGAACCGCCACACTGATTTCCAGAGCAGTTTTACCATTTTGCAATCCCACCAACAGTGGAGGAGTGATCCTCTTTCTCCACATCCTCACCAGCACTTGTTGTCTCTTGAGTTTTTAATCTTAGCCATTCTGACTGGAGTGAGGTGGAATCTCAGGGTTGTTTTGATTTGCATTTCCCTGATGACTAATGATGTTGAACATCTCTTAAAGTGTTTCTCGGACATCCACATTTCTTCTGGTGAAAATTCTTTGTTTAGCTCTGTGCCCCATTTTTTGATAGGGTTATTTGTTTCTTTGGTGTCTAACTTCTTGAGTTCTTTGTATATATTGGATATTAGCCCTCTGTCGGATGTGGAGTTGGTGAAGATCTTTTCCCACTTTGTTGGTTGCCGTTTTGTCCTTCTGACAGTGTACTTTGCTTTGCAGAAACTTTGTCATTTTATGAGGTCCCATTTGTCAATTCTTGATCTTAGAGCATAAGCTATTGGTGTTCTGTTCAGGAACTTTCCCCCTGTGCCCATGTCCTCCAGGGTCTTCCCAAGTTTCTTGTCTAATAGTTTCAGTGTGTCTGGTTTTATGTGGAGGTCCTTGATCCACTTGGAGTTGATCTTAGTACAAGGAGATAAGAGTGGGTCAATTCGCATTCTTCTGCATGTTGACCTCCAGTTGAACCAGCACCATTTGTTGAAAAGGCTATCTTTTTTCCACCGGATGGTTGTGGCTCCTTTATCAAAGATCAAGTGACCATAAGTCTGTGGGTTAATTTCTGGGTCTTCAATCCTGTTCCATTGATCTGCTTGCCTGTTGCTATACCAATACCATGCAGTTTTTAACACAATTGCTCTGTAGGAATGCTTGAGGTCAGGGATATTGATTCCCCCAGAAGTCCTTTTATTGTTGAGAATAGATTTAGCTATCCTGGGTTTTTTGTTGCTCCAGATGAATTTGAGTATTGCTCTTTCTAGACCTATGAAGAATTGGCCTAGAATAACACAGTAAGATTTCTAGGTATATCTTCACAGATGCTGAGTGCACAACCCAGCCATTTTTTTCTTAGATTTTGAGCCCAGAATCTGCATTTCTCTGAATCCTGGTTGCATGGACAGAGTTTGCTAAAAATGACATGAAGACTGTAGTCAGCCTAAGCATGTGTGAGGAGGCAGAGAAACTCCTAGTTCTTTAGATACTCTCAATTATACAATGACAGGAAAGCTTATGTCTATAGATTTTGACATCTCAATATATGAACAAAATCTAAGTATTTCACAGTTTTCTAGGCACATTTCTTAACTCATTTTAAATTAGGGTTGTCTACCAATCTTCTACGTATACTCATTTGGGAAGTTTTCAAAGTTCCATGCATTTTTCTATCCTGTGGGGTTGAGAGCCAACATCCCCATTTATTCTTTTCCCAAGACACAGGTGAAAATGGAAATGTAGAGACTGACCCAACAATCCAAGTTGAATACCATTAAGAAAATGGATACTTGAGATTTAATCCTTAATGCTACCTGTGCTTTGGAGAATAAACATGCATTGTGTCAGTTTCAATGACACCAATGTTAGGTCTTTTAAGTCAGTCCCATCTTCTGGCTTTACAGATTTAGTCAATAACTTCAGCGTGTTCCTATGCCCAGTCTTACATGAGTAAATCAACTCTGGGTCAAAAGAACCAGAAGCTTGTTCAGGAGTTAGATAAAATTTATGACCTTCTACTTCTAATCAAATAAAAGTCTGAGAAACAGAAATTAGGGATGAAGGCAGTAGAGAATATATTTTCAGAATATATTTGGAAAGATCTTCACAAGGGGTGACAGGTTTTAGATTGTACGTGTTGAGATTTGGTGACTTTTTTCTCCTTCCCTGTCATGTGATCTGGTGCTTCTTCATGATAGCAGCACATGTGCATTGTTTTCAAATTTTCCTTCTTAATTTTGAATAGAAAGCCTCAGGTCATTATGTTCCTTCTATTAAATATATCCTATGTGTCTCTGTGTCTTTGAATGTCTTCCTCTCCTTCACATTATTGACTTCTTTCCAAACTGTTGGTTTATGCATATTGTGTTTTGTTTTCTTCAAAATCATTGTCCAGATATCCCAATTTTGTCCTTAGTATAAGTAAACCTCTCTCTTTCTAGGTGATATCTAAGCAATTCACTCTCCACATCACTATGCATTGCCTATCTGGTCACATTATAGTTGCATTAGTATTCCTTGGGGAGTTTTTAAAACATTTCTGCTGTTTGAGCTCATCTTCAGAATTGTTTGCAATGTAGCCCACTTCAGAAATGGGTATCAGTAATATACACTTTCTGTTTTGAATACAGTAGAAAATATTTCCCATGTCTGTGTTTAGCAAAGACCTGGATACTAGAATTTTGAAGACCTAATATATTAGAATGGCTGTACAGATCTATTAGTAAGACCAGCCAGATAACCTCTAGCTGTAACAAAGATTCTGTTGGCTCTCAGCCAGAAACCAAAAGCAAACATCAAAATTTCACATTATATAAGAACAGGTACTTGAGAATATCATACTATTTATCTATATAATATGTATATATATATGTATATGTATATATATATATACATATATATATATATAATCTATATCTATAACTATATCTATATCTTTATCATCTATATCTAGATAGGTAGGTAGATAGGTAGATAGATAGATAGATAGATAGTTAGACAGATAGATGGAGAGAGATATTAATATGACAGATAGATAGATAGATAGATAGATAGATAGATTGATAGATAGATTGAACGATATGAGATAGAAATGTATATGAACATATATCTATATCTAGGAATCTGTTCCCACCAGCAAGAGAGTCAACGGGGTCACTGCACAACCTAGGAGAGAATGGGGTACAAAAGATGCAAGAGCCTGACAGCCAAAAAATAATCTCTTCAAGCTCTCTAGTTTTATTATTTTACACACTACAATATAATGGAAAGCAAGAACAATAGAGGGAGGTGATATGAGAGGGCAAATATTTTCTCTGGGGAACAGACACTGATGGGGACAATCACTGTCTCTAAACATTGTCTCTAGGAAGTAGTCTCAGAATTGTCTCTCAGAATCTCATGAAGAAAGCTGGGTGGATTTCAAAGCAGCTGGGAAGCTAAAATGATCATGAGATGAAGTGGAAAGAAGTTGCTATGGTAACCTAAAAGTAGGGGAACTTTGTTTGTTCTAACCAACTCAGGTGAACTCTGTAATTACTGACCAACTTGCGACTTGCCTAACTTGAAAGCTAGTATTTCTCCTTCTGAAAGCAAGCTTGACCTTGTAAAATGTTTGATAGGAGGAGGTTTTGTTCTATGTGAGAATAGATCCTGCCATTTCCCCCTCCTCTGTATTATACGCAGCAGAGGTGGGATGCTATTGAGGAACAAAGCAGACAGGACACAAAAAAGATGGTGTAGGGCCAGTTTTAGGAATTGGATGGGCTGATGATTCATTATACCTTACAAGTCACTGTATATCTCTGCCAGTCTCCATAGATATCTGTCCTGGGGTCCACGAACCTTGGTATGTGCCCATTACAGACTTATTAATCAGCAAGAGTATTATTGTGGGTGCTGTGAGTTTGAGGCCTCCTTCTGGAGTCAAGACTGAAATGGCTGTGACAGAAAGTCCAGGGCATGTGATTGTGCCTTTTGGACTGTTATTTTTAACTGCGCTTGGGGTCTGGGTAACCATCTCTTGTTCCTCCATAGCAAAACAATGATATTGTACCAGAATAGGCATGGCTGCCATGTAATCTTACTGTAGTTTAATTGGGGTAGTGAGACAATGAACAGCCCATGGTCCAAAATAACATAACAATAGTAGACCTACAAAGAGTCCTATGATATTGGGTAAAAGGGAAGTGAGCCATGGAGAGGTATAATTTCCATGCCAACATTCTCTCTGTTCTCTTTCTCCCTTACATTTTTCTAGTCCTCTGACATCTCAGACTATCTTTACAACTTCTGGTTTACTAGTATAGGAGCATTATTCTTCTTATAAAGCTGCACAAAGTCAACATTGTTGAATGAACAGGAGATCAATTACTTACCTATTTTGGTGCAGAACCTCAGTAGGGTGTCAATAGATTCAGAGAGATCATCTATCCCCTACTGAATTCATTGGGCATCTTGATCGATAGTGGCATGGAGCTCTATGTACCTAGAGCTAGAAAGAATGAGGGAAGAAATACCTGTGTCCACTCCCAGAGATCTGAGACCATGTAGGATTGATATACTAATGGCAGAGTTTGGTTCTCTGTGAGACTGGCTCAAAGAGCTAGAGATATCAGTGGATGTTTATTGAGCCTATAGGTGGAAAAAAATTGAGAGTGATGATAAACTAAATGAGGAACCATTTTAATAATGTTGCAATACTCAGGGATTTCTCCATTCTTTCGATTTTGAAAAACTGAGTCAGGGAGGCATGGTGTGATTCCATTAAGGAACACACACCAGGTTCTTTTCAGAGGGAGGAAAAATGCCAGGATGGGATTGCTTTCTTCATTACACAATTTAATATAGTCTGTGGGCACATTTGTTCCTCTATAGGAAAGCCCCAAGAAAGATATTTGGATTAATGAAATACCTGGACAAGCACCCTTCTGCCAGTGGCAGTGTAGTGTATCATCAACATGTTTAGGATAACCAAGAATTACATTTCCTTTATAAAAAGGTAGTTGAGTATGGCAGCACAACCTGCAATCTTCAAGAAGGTGAGGGAAAGGTTTATTTAAGGTAAGAAAGGTCTGATTAACTAAAGAAAGACTAGATTTTTAGTGGAACATGGCTGTGGAGGTAGTACAGGCAGAATAATGGCTAGATGTCTGGCTGGTGGTCAGAGGGCAAGTACATAAAATAGGGAGGTTTCTTTAAGAGAGAGAGAGCACGGGTGATGCCCTTGTCAGTTCCTCTAGGACGAGCAGGACAAGGCACCAACACAGGATGAGGCCCCATTGGGACTGCCTGGGCATGATGTAAAGGCTATTAAAGGAAATTAATAGTGAAGGTAGTACCTGTATCTAAGATGGATTCATAAAGAGCCCATTCAGAAACTTTTTGTCAATTTAAATTGGGAGATATTCATAGGTGGTTAGTTAGTTTGTAAAAGTGTGCTCCATACAGTTTGTGTAGGAATTAGATGCCTTGAAGGACTAATCATCTGTTAGAGTAGTGTCCAGGGGTGTAAAATTGCAGTTTACTGTATGTAATCCAATGAGAAGAACTACAGTGGCTATCCCAATTGACCCAGACAACCAAAGTAAATACTGTCTTGAAGAAAACAAGAGAAAACCATGTACTACCTGGTCTAAACTTAAATCTGTTAAATTTAAATATATGTCCACTTGACATTCTGAAGTGTGGCAATCAGCAGTAGCCAATATCTGCCCTTTAATATGTGTATAATTTGTCCAAGTGTCAGCCAAATAAAATCTCCATGCAAAGAGGGATATTGTGTCTCTAGATATCTGTGGTGTCAGCATTACTAGGAGGCATCCCAAGGTTTTGAGGACCACGGGTGTTTTCAATGATTATAATCAGCATCATTCTTTTTCTCAGAATTAGCATACTCTGGCAGCTAGTATGTTCCTTCTGTATCCTGCAGGAAAAAACACAAAAATGCCTTCTTCTCCACTGTCATAGAATTCCTGGCATTGACATTTTAATATTTTTATCGTATACAGTGCTAAGGTGTACAGAGATAAGATTCTCCCCTCTTTTAGTTATAAAGTATTGTTTGAAAGTTTTATGGGCCTGTTTCACAATATATTGTCCTTGAGGATTATAAGCAATCTCAATATATGACTAATATTAAATTTTTAATAAAACATCTTAAATGACTGACTGTAATATTCAGATATAATACTTGTCCTAAACTGATTAAGAACAACACAAAAGAAAAAATAACATATGTAATGAGAAATTTTATTTTTTAGTTCTTTCTCATGTTAAAAGAATTGTACTTATAAAGCGTGAATAGCTGTCAATAGTCATACATATATCTATTAATGTTTTTAACTTCAATTGTATTTGTATATATAATTTCAAAATTTAAGAATAAGTACAATGAAAAAAAGCAATCATTTCAAGCAATTGTAAGCCAGGTTTTATATATAGATATATATAATAGGTAGACAAATATAAATATAAATTTTGATTAGATTATAGATATATACTATATATATGATAAAGACACAGATACAGATATATATATAGATATATATATATATATATATATATATATATATATTAGTTTTACTGATAAAGACACAGATACAGACAAAAATATATATAGTTATAGAGATAGAAAGAGAATGAGAGAGAGTGTAAGAGATAGTTAGATATAGAGATATAGACATATATATAATATATATACATATAGAGATATAGAGATAGAGATAGTGATAGACATATTATCAAAATATATATATTAAGTGTTTGATTTTTATAATTTTAGAAATAGCAACTACAACACCCAATTCATTTATCTGTGCTGAATCAAGGGGAAACTTAAAGAATAAACATGTGATCTAATTATATAAGCTTTACTCGCACAGTAGATGCATTCTTTATGGGATGCATGTATAGTAATATAAAAGCATGTGTGGAAGCTAGATTCCTCAGTTTTTCTTTTGGATAGAAATTATTAATTTTGTCAAAAGAAGGCTTGCCATGGAATATATTAACTATCTATAATAATTAATTTGTTTCCTGTTTGAAATAGGAACAAACATTTCACCAGGCTCTTAAAAAAATCCCTTTTAAAAATACTTTTTATAATTTTAACCTGCAACATTTTATTATTGCACCAAATCTTTATTGCAAGTGGTAAAAACTTTATTTGGGGTGATTTTACATTAATTTACTCTTTGTCAATGTTTGGCAGTAAACTTAAATCATAAACTGTTGACAGATATTTATAGTAGATTTCTCCAAGTTATATGTCTCAATCTTTATTTTGTATCTATCTTGAAAACAGCAGAGGCTTAAATCCTCTTGTGGTAAGCTTAAAGCAATGTCTTAGCCAAATAATTTACTTTAATTCCTTTTGAAAACTAATTATTTAAAGATTTTTTTAGGGTCCGTTTTTAAGAGCAAAGGCCTGCAATAAAATACTATGAACAATCTCTATTGAAAAATTTAAGATCTTAGCTTCTTGAATTGAAGCAGAAACAAAATATTATTTATTTATTTATTTATTTATTTATTTATGTTCCTCTCACTCTCCTCTCTGTCTGTCTGTCTGTCTGTCTGTCTCTCTCTCTCTCTCTCTCTCTCTCTCTCTCTCATTCTCTCGCTCTTCTCTTATTTAAGACTTAAGTCCATTGCCAGCACAGAGACTGTCATCCCTCAGTCATCACAGAGTGTGTATTATGCACTGTCTACAACATGGTGACCATTTATTCAGTGGTCATTTCACATTGGCAATCTGCCCATGGCAAACAATTTTACCATTACAGTTAGTATCTTATTACAATTCCTGAACAATGACAATCATCTGTTAATGAGAACTCAGGGATATTAATTTCTGGATTTCAGAAAGTGATCATATTTCAGTGACTATACCACAATGACAATAATATGGGAGCATGACTCATTTGTAAACACACATTCTACCACATACAACGACCATCAGACAGTGACTATCAGAAAGTGTCCATCACACAATGGACATAGTTGGGGATTATCACATAATTTTCATTACTAAATTTTTACCATACCATGACCATAAAGCAATCCCCATCACACAGTGCTCACAACATTGGGACAAACATTGCATGGGTTTTCGGTCAAAAGAACATCATATACTGACCCTGATGTAATATCTATCAAACACTGTTTGGCATTGTATCCACAACACAATGGTCATCAGAATTGATATCATACCGATACCATCACACTGCGATCATCATACTCTGGTCATCACATTTTCAAATCACCAACTGACTTGACTGTCACATAGACATCCACACAGAAGGCACATCTTATGTTGACAATTACATATTGATTAATGCACAATTGACCACCATACTCTCTCAAACACAGAGTTTGACACTACACAATGTACCTGAATTGTGCCTTTCATGTGTAATTCATAAACAGGTGTTCAAAGCAAACTTCTCACTACAGAAACAAATCAGGGTGGTCATCGCACAGTTACTAAAATCTGGATATAATCAGATACAGGCATCAGTCGGAACTCATCACACTGATGCAAGAACAATATAATCCTTCACTCAGTGGGCATACCACAGGCCATGAAATAGTGATCATCACACTTTGCTTGAATTTACAGTAATAAACAATCATGTGCTGTTGAAGTAATAATAAATATGATTTTATGTACAGATACTGAAATGCTAAAGCACACACACTTGCAATTATAGAAATAATATTTGAATCTGACAGAATGATTTTTTAACAAAACTGGACATTAATTTAAAAAAGACACTCTCTGAAATTTCTCTTAAAGTTTTTGAAATATATAGCTTTTTCTCAGGGTTTCAAATACACCTCCCCCCCCACACACACAGAGAGAGAGAGAGAGAGAGAGAGAGAGAGAGAGAGAGACAGAGACAGAGACAGAGAGACAGAGAGAGAGACAGAGACAGAGAGAGAGAGAGAGAGAGAGTCACACATGGATAGTTTAGGAAATGTTCAAACATTTTCCTCCTCTTTCTTCATCACCTTCTCCTAATCATCCTTGTCCTCTTCCTTCGTTTTCCCCTCCCCCTACCCCTCATACTCCTCCTCCTCGTTCACCTCTGCTTCCCCCTTCTTCTCTTCCTCCTTTTATTCTGCCACAGCCTCTCCTCTTTCTCCTCCTCCTTCTCATCATTCTATTCCTGCTCTTCCTCTTCCTTCTCCTCCTCCTGCTCCACTTCCTCTTTCTCATCATCCTTCTCCTCCTCCTGCACCCCCTCTTTAATCACCTCCACCTTATACTATTCCTCCTCCATCACATCCTACATTTTAGATTCCTCCTTTTCATTTACTCCTCCTTTTACTTCTGGTCTTTCTCCTCCTCCTTTTCCTCCACATCCTCCTCATTTTCTTCATGCTTCTCCCCTTCTCCATTTTCTCCTCCTCTTTCTACTTCTACTAATTTTTCTCCTCCCTCTAATATTCCTCCTCATTCTTCTCCTCCTCTTTCACTTCCATCTCCTCCTATTCTTCCTTCTCCTCCTCCATCTCTTCCTCCTACTCCCTCTCCTCCTCCTCTTCTCCATCTTCTCTTCCTTTTTCTCCTCCTTCTCCTTTTCCTCCTCCTATGTCTCTTCATCCTCATTCTTCTCATAATTCTCCTCTTCCTCCTTTACTCCTTCTTTTAATCCTTCTCATCTTTTTCCTCTTACACGTCTTCCTTGTATTCCTTCTCATCCTACTCCTCAATGTTCTCCTCCTCGTCCTTTTCCTCCCTCACTTACTCGGATTTCTCCTTCTTCTTCTTCTTCTTCTTCTTCTTTCTTCTCCTCGTGCTTCCCCAACTTCTCATTTTCTCCTCAGCATCCTCCTTTTCCTCCTTCTACATGTTCTTCTCCTCGTCCTCCTCATTCTATATCTCCTACTCCTCCTCCTTCTCATGATTTTTCTCCTCCTTTTCCCCTCCTCTTGTTTCTCTTTCTCCTCTTCCTTTTCCTCTTCACTCTTTTCTTCCTCCTTCTAATTTTCCTCCTTCTCAATCTCTTCCCACTCTTCAATCTCCCCATTCTTCTTCCTTTTTACCTGTCCCCCTAATTCTTCTCCCTCCATTTCCTTTACACCTCCCCCTTACCTTCCTCCTCCTCCTTTATCCTTTGTATTTATTCTGCTGCTTCTATTCTTTTTCTTTTCCATGAAGTTCACTTAGTGTTTGCAACATTTGCATGTATATTGTGGCCACTTACTGCATCATAGATAGCTTTTTATGTATGAAATACTTTACTATAACTCATGAAACTCCAAATTCCTTAAAGCATTCCCTGGTTTTTACCCATATTTACCATCTATGCTAGAATTTTTCTGAATTGATCTTGCACAGATCTTGTAAATGCTGTCATCGCTGCTGTGTTTTCATATTTGAACCTGTCATGTTGTGTCTGGAAAACATTTTTTGTTTTGTTTTCCACTACCCGTGATTCTTAAAATCTTTCCATTAAGTCTTACTCTAGGATCTCTGAGCTTTTGGTGGAAAGGTTGACATATAGATACCCAATTTGCATTTTTCATTGTGAAGTCTCCTATTATCTGAATGATGACCAATTATGGGTCAGCAATAAAGTTTCTCAAATGGGTATTGTGAGGCATATTTGCTCATCGCTAGAAATTTAAGAATCTTTGGCATTTCAGTACTATGTCCATTTAGCAGAATAAGAGTAGTAGATTCACCTCTCAATATTATGAACTTCCCAACAACATGTTCTTATCCTTGCTAAATTTCTCAGTGAAGTGTTATCAAATTCAAGCATCAAATGGTTAGAAACTCCCATAATATTTGTGGCACTATTTTCTCTAAAATTCTGAAAAATAACTGAGTAAAACACCTCAGGCAGTTTCATTTTACATTTGAAAAAATTTATTGTGTAATAAAATTAGTCTTTTTTTATAAATTATTTCTCAGTATCATGTATTGGTGTAATATGGGCATAACATGTTTCATGTATTCATGTATTCATGTAATTTGGCATGAAATTTGTAGGGAACATAACTGGGTAAATTTCTTTAAGTGTGTATCAATGATATTAATTAGAAGCTGGTGTTCCTTGTAGAGGACTGTACATGAATATGCACTGATGTTAATGCAAGTGTAACAAAGTAAAAAGGATCTCAAGATTGTGCTGTTCTCCTAGGCAATCCATAAACTTCTCCCAAGATCCTAAGGATTCAACAATCACTGTTCTATGATCCTAAAACAAACAAAAACAACAACCTCATTAATCACTGCAAAGAAGTACCCAAATCAACTCACAGCTTCAGGGCACAAACATTTTCAGGCATGGTTGTGAAGTTTGCTATGCTTCCTTCAGAAGGTAAATCACACAGCAGCATACACTTTGTTTTCCAAAAGCAGAACATACTCTGATTTATTTAAAGTCTGCAGTTATCCACCTGTAAAGTATCACTTTCATTTACATGGTCATGTACTCAGTTGAAGGATATAATCTATTTCATAGTAAGAGTTTCTATTCCTGCACAAGCCATCATTACCAAAATATGAGTAAGAAAAATTTTATTTAGCTTATATATCCATACTGTTGTTCCACACCATATGAAGTCAGGACTGGATTTAAAGAAGGCCAAGAAGCAGGTGGTGATATTGAGGCCATGGAGGGATTTTACTTACCAGCTTGCTTCTCATGTCTTACTGTGCTTGGTTTCTTATAGAACCCAAATCTACCATTCCAGGAATGGTACATACACAATGGAAGCTCCCTGCTTGATCAGACATTGATAAATTGATTTACATTCCTTTCCATA
The DNA here is from genome assembly GCA_964023405.1 of Apodemus agrarius. Taxonomy (NCBI): domain Eukaryota; kingdom Metazoa; phylum Chordata; class Mammalia; order Rodentia; family Muridae; genus Apodemus; species Apodemus agrarius. Next base: position 6,122,018 of record OZ030029.1, on the reverse strand, counting down.
AAGGTATTTCCTTACATGCAGCTCCTTTTTCCATTATAACTCCAATTTTGGTTAACTTGACAAAGAATCCCTCTCGTAAAACCTCTTACACAAGAAAACTAAACAGCAGCCCTTTAAAAACTCAGGGCTGATAAGGTGCATCTCACAATTCACACATTGTAAATCAAGAAAAGTGTAAAGAGATGAAACCAATTCTGTTTCAAAAAATAAATAAAAGACAATAACTTTTGAAAGTACAGTGAATAGTACACATCCTATCATGCAGACATGTAGATTACTGTCATATCATATACTTGTCTTATTTATTAGCTTTACATTCTCATTAAGCAGACATATGATTGCCAATAAGTCTGTTTTGCACAGTTTTACCAGCATCCTTGTGTATTTAAAGGGAAATGACCAATCTTATTACATTAGTCGAGTATCTGGATTGGAGAGTAGATTTTTAACTTGAAATTTGAGATCAAAAGAATTGTGGAAAACAGATTGATGTCCAAAGCTCATTAGACTGAATCAGCTCCCTGGATTTTCATGGTGCTATGAAACTGGGATTCTGCTATGGAAATGAAAGAATTGTGTATGAGTTTTTTGACAATACCCACTGTATTACTTTCCATATTAAGTAGATGTGTTGTCTCATCCTGGATTGCTTTGAAGGATAAGTTCAAAATTAGACTGATGACATTATCCCCACATCTGTATCCATCCTGGTACATTTTTAAGGAATTATAATTGTTCATATGTGTTAACAGTTTTGTTTTGAGGAAGCAAGGAAACTTCCCTGCATGGTGATTGAAAAGAAAGACTCAGTTCATTCAGTTTCCAATTAAGCCTAGAACTATTATCTGCTTCGAAATGGAGATGTGCTCATGTCTGCATTCAGTATTATGACAATATCTTCTGATGGGTGGTGAAGGTATTCTGCAAGACATCTGTGTTCCCTCTTTTGGATATAATGTCGTATCTTGAAACATTCTGTCCATACACTCTGATATTAGCAGGGTTATACCACACCAACACCTCATTGACCAATCAATACCTTCTGATATTGATATTTCATAATTTGGAAGTGTACATGGAAAGGGGAATGGGGAGTATAGAGAGATGAGAGAGACGTGGAATGAAGTTGGACTTGCAGTTGAGAAAATTAATAGTGGTCCTGCAGAAAGTATAGTGAGTCTTTGGCAGAGGACAGTTTTTTTTCATGTCAACAGACTTGAAATTTATTTCCTGTTTATTTTAAAAGAACACAGGAATATGTTAGGTAGAGTATAGCCTCTGCTTCTTACTGATCTCAACTTCAAAATTATGCTCAATATCTGACTCTGAAGCAAGGATTAAGCAGAAGTTGGAATCCCTGCTGTGAAAACAGGAGAAACAGAATATTGAGATTTTGTGGACCAAAGCCTTGGCCATAATGCTTATGATATCTTACGGACAGAAGTGTGCCTCCTACACAATGATCCATCCAAACATTCCTGCACAGAGTCACCAAGCTTCTCCTGGAAAAGGACTAGCATACAAAATTTCATAATCAGCATAATGTTCCAAATAGGAGTATTCCTAATGGTAGGATAAGATACAGACATATTTCACATGAAACATTAGATCCCTTTTTATGGGATTCTATCCTCCTAGGTCGACGCCCTACAACAGGTCAAATATTTAACTGTTCAGAAGAAGAATAACATACACACATCATGTGGGTTTTTCTTTGAGGCCTTGGAGAATGAGAAAACTGAAGCTTTATAGAACATTAAGGAGCCAAAGGGAGAGAACAAATACTATTATTATTTGCCTGTAGACGTTTCCAGCAGTTTGTTTACAGTTTCTGCCTTTTATTGTTTCTAGAGTGAAAAATCTGAAACTTTACTTCAATTCTTTCTTCATGATAAACATTAACTTGATTTGTGCGTTTATGAAACAATTTTTCTTAGTTTGAAAGATATGGTATCCTTCCCAGCATTGTCCATGCAGAATCTTCAACCTCTGGACTGAACTGTAATTCACATCCAGGATTTAATGTTTATTTTACTTTAGTGTAAATTACTAGTAAATGAGTTAAATCCTGTAGATACAAACTCCTATAGAAAGGCATGCCATTTTAACAAGTGATGATGCCATCCATCCATCAGAATGATTTTAGCAAAGAAATATTACTATCCAAAGGAAAGACAGGAACAAAATGAATCAGACATTTAAGAAAGGCACAAATTTTTACTGCCCTACCTGGGAAGCCCTCCCCTCATCAGACACTAACATGGACACTGCTGCTGCTCTCAGGTGTCTCTTGCTTACAATAGCCCAGTATGGCTGTCCCTTGGGAGGTTCCACCAGCAACTAGCCAAATCAGATGTGGATGTTTGCAACAAAAAGAGGGGCATTGAATCCCAATAGGAAGAACATAAGCTGGCTGGGCCACCTAGGGATCCCAGGGACGAGAACACCAATGAAGGAGTGTACATGAAGTGATTCATGGCTCCAACTATATACAGATCAGAGAATGGGATTGTCTGACATCAGTGTAAGTTGAGACCCTTTTTCCTGTAGAAGTGTATGCAGAATCAGGAGTCATCAGGTAGGAGCAGGTTATTGAATGCAGGACTATACTCCCTTAGGCAAGATGGGGAGAGATAGTATATATGGAAAGGACGTTTTTAAAGGGTAATAGGGAATTGGCATAATTATTGATATAAAAATGAATTTAATTGTTATATGAATAATAATGTTTTCTAACAATGAGATAAGTTAAACACATTCTTTAATAAAACAGGAAAGTGATTTACACTATGAGAGTAATGTCAGGCTGCTGATTGTCTTTGAGCAGACAGATTGCTCTTTCTTTAGGTCTCTAGTCCATCTGTGAGTTCATTTGGCTCTTAATATTTGTTGCTTCCCCATTGCCTTGACCAATAACAGCAGGTGCATATTAATCTTCTGTGTTTATATCCTGGATGGTTTTGCTCAGTTTTTTTTACTAGTTTGATTGAGTTTTCCTGTAATACTTTAAGGGATTTATTTTTGTTTCCTCTCTCAGGACTTCTGCCTTTTTACCCAATGTTCTCTTGCATTTCTTTAAGGAATTTTTTGTTACCTCTTTTTGGGCTTCTATCTGTTAACACATATTCTCCTGTATTTCTTTAAGTGACTTTTGTGTTTTCTTTTGAAGGGATTCTACCTTTTGACTTATGTTCTCCTGACTTTCGTTAAGAGAGTTATTTTTGTCTTCCTTTAAATCCTTCATCAGCATCATGAGGTGTGATTTTAAATCCAGGTCTTGCTTTTCTGGTGTATTGGGGTATACAGAAGTTGGATTTGTTGGACAACTTGTTTAAGATGGAGCCAACTTGATTTTTTTTCTTTTTTTTGTGATTTTCTTGAGTTTACCTTTTTGCCATTGGGTTATCTCTTTTGTTAGCTGGTGTTCCTTTCTCTGACTGTTGCTACTCTGTGTTAATTGGAGACCCATTCTCTCTGTGTACACAGGTATGTAAGTACTTCTGTGAGAACTGCCCTCTCTTATTTGTATTTGGGTATGTAGCTATGTGGCCCAGATCAATGCTGGGTACAGACAGCAATTCATACTATTTTAACACTATACTCATTAATGGCAATAATTAGAAAAATATATTTGCCTATCAAATTCAATAAATAGATGGGAAGAAATCCTGATCTGGCACTGGGGAAAGGGTAAAGGACTGAATTCCTGATGGCCAGAGAAAGAATGGGAACTGACAATTTCAGGAAACTGGAGGTTGTGGGAATCCTCCAGAATGCACCAAAATCAAAGGAGGTGAGAGATTCACAGAAATAAAAGGGAGGTACCTTAGATCAAATGCTGGACAGTAGGGAGAGGGAACTTATAGAGCTTACCTCCAGCAGCAAGACAGGGTTTCAAAGGAGGGAAAGGGGATCCATCCAACATTCATACCTTTGATCCAAATTGTTTCACTCTTAAAGAATTACAGAGATGGAAATGTAGATATATGAGATGAATAAAAGTTCCAATCACAGGGTCTAAGAGGGATACAGTAGAAGAGGAGGTCTGAAGGACTGACACTGTTGCAAAATGCTAACAAAAAGGAACCTAGCATGACAGCATTCCAGACATCCCAACAAGCAACCGTAGGAGTATGATGCAGGTATTTGAACCCAACCAATGGACAGAAGCATCTGACCCCTACTGTTGAATTAAGGAAGGCTAAAACAGGCTGAAGGGAACTTGTAGGAGAACCAGTAAGCTCAATGAATCTCGGCCCCTGGTATCTCTCAAAGTTTGGACCACCTAACAAGATGCATACACTAGCAAATATGAGGCCCCTAGCACAATACAGTATTGCTGGATATTCATGAAATCAGTGCCAATATTTATGTGCTGAAGTCCGAATTTAACAGCATTGTTTATTTCATGTCTGTCATATTAGTCACTCTTCTCCTCGGTGCTTTTCCCTGGTACGTGGAGGGTATAATATATGGCATTGTGTTTTCTTTTAGGATTTTGCTTTCACTGCCGCTTATTTTCTGACCACTGGAATGTATGTGGTCTTTTCAATGATGGTTTTCCTATTCAAATGAAGCTTTTTACACTCAGATTGCTAAAAATCTATGTGTGTAAACATAAACATAAAAGGCAATTTTACAGCATCAGCATGAGCAAAATTATAAAAGGTTCTCTCTTGTGACTTATGAACTCCCCATTCATGAACCTGAACTACAATTTCAGTATTAAGCATTGCAGTCTCTTGTGTGGTTCAGGTATAAACACATCTGAAAGTGTATGTTTACCTCATTATAGTTGTGCAACCATAGGAACAATGGGAAGATCTTGACTTGAAAAGCAGTGTTATAGCATATTGTTCCAGCCATGTGTAAGACCATGGTTAAATTTTGTCACCCCAAACAGCCAAAATAGCATATTCTGATGGTATAAAAGCTAGCCAGAAGGGAGATAATTTTCTAGTCACTTTGAAATCGAGTTTAATTAAAGGATATTGTGCTGTTATAATTAGGGTTTTACCATGAAGTTGAGGTAGATAACCAAGGACGGTCATGAAGTTGGGTTATTTTGAAAACTGCCGAGGACTCCAAGGCCTGTTCTTTAAGAGAGGTGTCTTAAACTTATTACTATGGACATTTTTTTTTTAGTAATCCCTGTCAAGGAGAATAGTCTTGCTCTTACAGCTGTTGATTTTATTAAGTAATCTATGATTTGGGGGAGTGGAATTATTGATGCATGCTGGGTAATTATTTAAAATCTTTGTCAAGTTACTTTTGGAAATCATCCAATATGTGAGTTCTCATAAATTAATTTTCATACATCCGTAGATGTTTTTAAATTATCACATTATACCCTCTAATAACTCATACTCTTGACACCGTTATACACCTATTAACTATGTTATACATACTTTTACTTTCATATCCCATGATTTTTTTTCTCTTTATCCAAATATGTCTTGGTAGGCAATGGAATTAAAGGCTTTGATATTGGTTTCAGTGATCCCTTCTTCAATTATCTCACCCTAACTCCAAGTTTAGTTCACATTTGCTTCTTCCTCTCTGAATAAGCCTTTTCAATGCACAAATCCAAATATTCAAATTTTTCCTAGAATTCCCTGTACCTATGACTTATATGAATTCTGCTAAAAACCCTTCTAAACATCAGAGGTTACTCTCTACAGAGAAGAACTATAACTATGTATCTATCAAGACCATATCCATGACAGAACAGGAAATGAAATGAATATAAGTATTTCAAAAGTAGGAAGAAACTGAGAAATGTGACACTTTCAAAGGGAGTGGCAGGAATAGCTAGAAATCAATCTAAATGTCCAGATTGAACATACATATGTGGTATTAGGGAGGCATAGGGATTATTGGGAAGAACTTCTTGCAGAAGTGAAAATTGAGGAGATCTGTCAAGAAATGGTGAATATGGAAATCAAATTGATTTTCCTTTTTATCATAATTCCTGAAAAGCAAGTATTCAAAAATGTTTCATATATATATATATACCTTTAATCTTGATGTATCCATGCTTTTTGCTGTTCTACCACAATATTCTAACATTGGCTCTTGCTGAGCATTGGGCATGTAGCATTGCAATTGAAGTTGACCATCAACTGTCAGATCTGGGCTAATGTTTGTCATTTGAAGACAGTTTGTGTTTCAATTAATTTACTTTGTCTCTTTTCCATGTGCAATTTCTCCCTGAATATAATAACTGGTAGACAAAGATTCTTCTGATTATGTGAACTATTGTTGTCAGAACTTCTCTGACACTGTTGTGAAGAGAGTGACACACTTTGCTTTCTGCATTCTCTTCTGAGAGCATCAGGCATTTCTCTAGTACCACTAAGCAATAGTGGATAAAGTGGAACAATACTGTATCCATTTGCCAACTCAATGATTTTCTGCCTTACATTTGGGCCCCAAAGATTATTATTTTGACCATTTGATGATTTTTTTTCCGTGCATGAGACATTGGCCTAGAGAAACACAGTAAGAATTCTAGTTATTTCTCCACTTTAGCTGAGTGCACAGTACAGTAATTTTTTCCTAGATTTTGAACCCGTGGATCTTGATTTCTCTTAAGCCTGGTTGCATTGACTGAGTTTGTTAAAATTCCCATGAGCTCTGTAGTCTGACTAAGCATGTGTGAGGAGGCAGAGTAACCCCTGGCTCTTTAGATATTCTCAACTATACAATGTGATAGGAGAGCTTATGTCCAGAGATTTCTACAAGTCAATATACAAACAAAATCTAAGTGTTTCAATTTTCTAGGCACATTTGTTAACTCTTTGTTAATTAGGGTTGTCTATCAATCTTCTATGAATACTCATTCTGAAATTGTACCCAAGTTCACATGCATTTTTCTATCTTCTGGGGTTGACAGTCAAAATCCCCATTAATTCTTCTCACAAGACACAGTTGAAGATGGAAATATAGAGTCTGATTCAACAATAGAAGCTGATTACAAGTAAGAGAATAGATACTTGATATTGAATCCTTAGCCCTACCTGTGCCTTGGAGAAAGTACAAGCAGTGTGTCATAATCCATGACACCAATGTTAGGTCTTTGATATCAGTCCCATCTTCTTACTTTACAGATTTAGTCAATAACTTGAGGGTGTTCCTGTGCCCTGTCTTACAAGTGTAAATCAACTCTAGGTCAGAAGAACCAGAAGCTTGTTCAGGAGTTTGGAGGGAAATAGATCCTTCTCCTTCTTCTAATCAAAGTTAACGTCTGAGAAAGAGAAATCAGGTATTATGGCAGCGGTGCATACATTCTCAGAATATATTTGGAAAGACCTTCATGAGTAGTGACATCTTTGAGGTTCTAAGGGTGAGATTTGGTGACTTTTTTTCTACTTCCCTGTCAGGTGATTTGGTGCTTGCTCATGATAGCAGCACATGTGCACTGTTCTCAACATTTCTATCTTAAGTTTTGACTAGAAACACTCAGGTCATTATGTTCCTCATAATAAATATATATTCAAATAGAAACACACACACACACACACACACACACACACACACACATATATATATATATATATATATATATAATCATATATATGTATATATGCACACACACACACACCTATATATATATTGATACATATATATATATATATATATATATATATATTTAAAAGCATAATTAATCAAAGAAGATACTCTTTCAGATTTTAAATAGACAGATTATTGTGTGAGTTTGTAATACACCTGGAAATGCACACATACACACACACACACACACACACACACTCACACACAAACACACACATGTGCTGGCAGAGAAAGAAAGAGAGATCAAGAGAGGGAGAAAGAGAGAGAGAGAGAGAGAGAGAGAGAGAGAGAGAGAGAGAGAGTTTCTGAAACATTTTCAATTGATACTTAAAGTATATCCACTAGTCCTCGCTTGATCTTCCAATATCTTGAATTGAAATTAATATCTTGTGCTAAATGTATTTTGAGTTACACTTGATGAAAATTTTATTCTAATGCTAACAGTTTGAGAGAATATAATTCTTTCAGGTTTTGAGAGTATAGAAACTTTAGATTGTAAAGATTTCTGAAATTTTATTCTTCTAAGTTTGTCATGGTTAAGTGAAACATGGATGTTCCAGATCAGTTTAAATTCCAATGTGGATAGGAGAGTGAATACTGAATACATAACAGATAATAACAGCAGTCAAAAAACTTTCTCTATTTTGAAATGGGCATCATGTGTGTAGAGAGTGGTAGTAATCCTGTACAATTGTGGATGACAGCAGAGATGTTTTTCATTCTCCATGCTAACCTCCATTTTAACCAACACAGTTTGTAGAAAGGGCTATTATTTCACTGGATGGATTTAGCTCTTTATCAAAGATCAAGTAACCATAGGTATCTGGGTTCATTGCTTGGACATCATTTATATTACCTGCCTGTCACTGTACAAAGATGATGCAGTATTTAACACTATTGCTTTGTAGTGTGGCCTGAGGTCCAGGATCCTGATTCCCCTGGAACTACTTTTTGATGAAAACAGTTTTACCTATACTGATGAAAACAGTATATACCTATACAGTATAGGTAAACTGGGGATTGCATCGAATCTGTAGATTGCTTTTAGCAAGATATCCAGGTTTACTATAGTAATCCTGAGTTCATCTTTGAATTCTTTCTTCAAAATCTTGAAGTTTTGGTCATACATATGGTTTCACTTGTTTGGGTATAATCACACCAGGATACTTTATACTGTTTGTGGCTATTGTGAAGGGTGACATTTCACTAATTTCTTTCTCAGCCTGATATCCTTTGAGTATAGGAAGGCTACTGATTTGCTTGAGGAAATTTTATATCCATTCACATTGTTGAAGTTGTTTACCAGCTATAGGACTAATCTGTTGTTGTTTTTTTTAGGGGGGGTATTGCTTAAAAAACTGTTATATCATCTGTAAATAATGATAATTTTTCTTCATCCTTTTGAATAAATATTCATTTAAACTCTTTTGGTTTTCTCATTGTTCTAACTAGAACTTTAAGTACTATATTGAATAAATATATAGAGTGAGGGTAGCCTTGCCTACTTGCTTATTTTAGTGGGACAGTTTCAAGTTTCTATGCATGTAGTTTGATGTTGGCTACTGGTTTCCTCTATTTCATTTACAATGTTTAGGCGTGGGCCTTGAATTCCTGTTGTTTCCAAGACTTTTCACTAGTTTTCCTCATATATAAACTCATTTCATTTTGGTCTTGAGAATGTATGGTTTCTCTCAGTAAATCACATTTGGCCACATTACAGAGCTTCTCCCTTTTGAACCTTTTTAGAATGACCCTGCCTCTTCATACATATCTCAATCCGATTTTCAGTGTTTGAGACTTACCTCTCGTGACACCTTGTAACACTTAAATTGTTGGCTGCTATATTTACAAACTGACAACTTATAATCTGATGCTCTCTGGGAGTCACTGGTTGATATAATGTAAATATATTACAATCATTATGTAAAATATGACTTCCATGCATTACATCCTACAATCTGCAAGGAGAGCCAATGCCTCTTCTCATAGGGATGCAGCCATCAGGGGCTCTGTTTAAGGGTGTTGAGATCAAGGACCGCCCTCCTGCATAGCCATACCACCATAAAAATAGACCAAAATTCTGTCTCGACTTGTAATGTTGAGGTCAGTTAGATTTCTTTCAATTCCTTCATAAACCTGAATGCAAATGCTCACCCTTCTGTGACATGCTTTTCTTCACAATCCAGAAATGCATACAGACAGTTTTAGTTTAAGAGCATTTATGATGCTTGATGCTTGCTAGGAGTGAAGAATATTGTGTCTCCAGGTTCTACATACACTCATACCCACTCAGGGACTTCATAATATTCCTTCTGGCCAAACTGTTCCAAATACCATGCTTGACCATGACAGATTTTTCTGAAGCTCAGTTGAAGTACTTTGTGTCTTAACAAAATGTTTCATAATCTTAGAAGTGCCAATGCACTTGGCTCCCCTATGGTAGGGACGTGCGATATGTCCCTTCTCAATTACAAATTAATAGCATGATCTGTAGACTGGAGCAGGTTACAAGGTCGGTATCCTCACTTAAATTATGATCCTGACGCTCTAATGCAAATATCTTTGCATTTGTGCCATTTTAGAGACTTGCTTTTACTTAGAGACTGATCCATAACATGTAAGGAACCAGGTAAAAACAGCCTCAAGTCATCCATCACCTGAAAAATATGTTAATGTAATGTGTGGTCCATTAATTTGTATCCAGCTGAGAATATGGGAGTCCCAAACATTTCCAATAGGTCTTCTATACCACATTGTATCGAAAGATTTATTGACTATTTCTTTGTAATTTAAGGGGGATCTGTGCTTTCATCTCCATATTCGTCCTTGTGTGATTTTTAGAAAAATTTAAACGCTGAAATTGATGTATGGGAATATTTTTAGAAAGGAGTGAGATATTTCTGGTAAATTTTAAAAACTAAAATTTAGTTTTCAAAGTTAGAAGAACAATAATGTTGCAAGGAGATCTTCCTACCAGGGGTAATTTGACTCTGTTCATTAAACAATTTAATAAAGTAATTATACAACACATTATTTTCTCAACATTCTTGATATTCCAGAGTGTTAGAGGAATTGCCTTTGATATTAACATTATGGTAGGACACTGATTCCCTAATTGTATTCAATTTCAGTCACAATTATGTTGGCCAAGTCAGAGTCTATGTGAGAGATAGAATTGGTCATCCAGAGGGAGTGTCAGGAAGAGCTAGATATTCAACTCAATGTACAGAATGAATATGTGGTACAAGAAAGGCATAGGGATTTTTGGGAAGAACTTCTTGCAGAAGTGAAAATTGAGGTGTTCTGTCAAGGAATGGAGCATTTGGGAAACAAATTGATTCGCTATTTATTGTAATTCCTGAAAGACAAGTATTTAAAAATGTTATATATCAGTACATTAAGCTTAAATCTAGATGTATCCATGCTGTTCTACCACAAGATTATGACATTGACTCTTGCTGAGCAGGGGCATGTAGCATTGTATATAATTTGACAACTGTTAGATCAGAGATAATGTTGCCCCATTGAAGATAGTGTGTGTCATCACTTAATTCACCTTGTCTCTTTTCCATGTGCAACTTCACCCTGTATATAATAACCTGAAAAGGATTCTTCTGAGTATATGGACTTTTGTTTTCAAAACTTCTCTTACAACTTTTTGGCATAGAGTGACACACTTTGCTTTCTGAATTGTCTTCTGAGAGCCTCAGGTATATCTCTATTACAACTATGCATTAGTCAGATAAAGTGGAACAACAGTGTATCCTTTTGCCATCTCAAAGGTTTTCTGCCTTGCAATTGGGTCACAAAGATTATTATTTTGACCTCTTGATGATATTTTTCTGCATGAGATATTGGCCTAGAATAACACAGTAAGACTTCTAGCTATATCTCCACAGTTGCTGAGTGAACAACACAGCCATTTTTTTCATAGATTTTGAGCCCAGAATCTGGATTTGTCTTAATCCTGGTTGCATGGACAGAGTTTGCTGAAAATGACATGAAGACTGTAGTCAGCCTAACCATGTGTGAGGAGTCAGAGTAACCCCTAGTACTTTAGATACTCTCAATTATACACAATGACAGGAAAGCTTAATTCTATCAATTTTGACATCCCAATATATGAACAAAATCTAAGTATTTCACTGTTTTCTAGGCACATTTGTTAACTCATTTTAAATTAGGGTCATCTACCAATCTTCTACGGATACTCATTGGGAAATTTAACAAAGTTCCAGGCATTTTTCTATCCTGTGGGATTGACAGCCAAAATCCCCATTAATTCTTCTCCCAAGGCACAGGTGAACATGGAAATGAACAGGATGATCCAACAATACAAACTGATTAAAATTAAGAAAATGGATACTTGAGATTTAATCCTTAATGCTACCTGTGCTTTGGAGAATAAACATGCAGTGTGTCAGACTCAATGACACCAATGTGAGGTCTTTCTTAACTTCTTTCCAAACTGTTTGTTTATGCATATTGTGTTTTGTTTCCTTCAAAATCATTGTCCAGATATCCCCATTTTGTCCATAGAATAAGTAAACTTCTCTGTTTCTAGGTGATATCTAAGAGGCTCACTCTCTACATCACTATGCATTGCCTATCCGGTCACATTATAGTCGCATTAGTATTCCTTGGGTAGTTTTTAAAACATGTCTGCTGTTTAATCTCATCTTCAGAATTGTTTGCAATGTAGCCCACTTCAGAAATGGGTATCAGTAATATACAGATTCTGTTTTGAATACAGTAGAAAATATTTGCCATGTCTTTGTTTAGCATCGACCTGGTTACTAGACTCTTGAAGACCTAATAGATTACAATGGCTGTACAGATCTATTAGTAAGACCAGCCAGATAACCTCTAGGTGTAACAAAGATTCTGTTGGCTGTCAGCCAGAAACCAAGAGCAACCATCAAAATTTCACATTATATAAGAACAGGTACTGGAGAATATCATACTGACTGAAGTGATCTCATCATATGTGAACTCTCATGGGATGCACTTACTGATAAGAGTATATAAGCCCAGAAGCTGAGATACACAAGAAACAGTTCACATATAAAATGATATCCAAGAAAAAGAAAGAAGATGCCCCTGGTCCTGGAAAGCCGAGATGCAGCAGTATGGGGAATAACAGGACAAGTTTGCAGGAGGGGATTTTTTGGGGAACAAGGGATGTGAATAGGGCTTTTGGAACATTTGGAGAGGGAGTATCAAGGAAAGAGGAAAACATTTTCAAATATATTAAAGAATATATCTTATAATAAATGAAATGCAAATGAAGTTATTTTTCATTGTTGAGGACTTGTGTGGTTTAAACATCAGTGTTAGTAAAATGAATTACTGTGAGTTGGGCAGTGTGCCTCCTTTTGTATTTTGTGGAATACTGTTGAATTTATGTTATTAGCTCTTCTTTGAGATTCCTATCGAATTCTGCATTAAAATTATCTGGCCTTGAACATCTTTTCTTGGGTGATATTAACTAGTGCATCTATTTCTTGAGAAATTAAAGAACTTTTTAAATAATTTACCTCATCTTGATTCAATTTTGGTGTTTCCTTTTACAGTAATAAAAATCATTTGTTTCATTAAGAATTTCCAACTTTTTGGAATTCAGCCTTTTGAAATAAGTTCTACATACACTTTAAAAGTCCTGGGTCTGTTATTATGTCTCACTTTTGATTTCAGGGTTTGTTTATTAGAACATTGTCGCTGTCAGATGTAGGGTTGGTGAAGATCTTTTCCCACTTTGTTGGTTGCCATTTTGTCCTTCTGACAGTGTCCTTTGCCTTACAGAAACTTTGTAATTTTATGAGGTTCCATTTGTCAATTCTTGATCTTAGAGCATAAGCTATTGGTGTTCTTTTCAGAAACTTTCCCCCTGTGCCCATGTTCAACCTCATTAGTCATCAGGGAAATGAAAATCAAAATAACCCTGAGATTCCACCTCACACCAGATAGAATGGCTAAGATTAAAAACTCAAGAGACAACAGGTGTTGGTGAGGATGTGGAGAAAGAAGAAAACTCCTCCCTTGGTGGGATTGCAAAATAGTAAAACAGCTCTGGAAATCAGTTTGGAGGTTCATCAGAAAATTGGGCATGTCACTTCCAGAGGACCCTGGCATACCACTCCTGGGCATATACCCAGAGGATTCCCCTGCATGAAATAAAGACACATGCTCCCCTATGTTTATAGCAGCCTTGTTTATAATAGCCAGAAATTGGAAGGAGCCCAAATATCCCTCAAAGGAGGAATGGATACAGAAATTGCTCTGTAGTACTGCTTGAGGTCAGGGATATTGATTCCCCCAGAAGTCCTTTTATTGTTGAGAATAGTTTTAGCTATCCTGGGTTTTTTGTTGCTCCAGATGAATTTGAGAATTGCTCTTTCTAGATCTATGAAGAATTGAGTTGGGATTTTGATGGGGATCGCATTGAATCTGTATATTGCTTTTGGCAAGATGGCCATTTTTACTATATTGATCCTGCCAATCCAGGAGCAAGAAATATTTTTCCATCTTCTGAGGTCTTCTTCGATTTCTTTCTTCAAGGACTTGAAGTTCCTGTTGTACAGATCTTTCGCTTGTTTGGTTAGAGTTACGCCAAGATACTTTATGTTGTTTGTGGCTATTGTGAAGGGTGTTATTTCCCTAATTTCTTTCTCAGCCTGCTTGTCCTTTGAGTAAAAGAAGTCTACTGATTTGCTTGAGTTAATTTTAAAACCAGCCACTTTGCTGAAGTTGTTTATCAGCTGTAGAAATTCTCTGGTGGAGTTTTTTGGGTCACTTACATAAACTATCATATCATCTGCAAATAATGATAGTTTCAATTCTTCCTTTCCAATTTGTATCCCTTTGACGTCCTTATGTTGTCTAATTATTCTCGCTAGAACTTCAAGTACTATATTGAAAAGATATGGAGAGAGAGGGCAGCCTTGTCTAGTCCCTGATTTTAGTGGGATTGCTTCAAGTTTCTCTCCATTTATTTTGATGTTAGCTACTGGTTTGCTGTAGATTGCTTTTACTATGTTTAGGTATGGGCCTTGAATTCCTGCTCTTTCCAAGACCTTTAACATGAAAGGATGCTGAATTTTGTCGAATGCTATTTCAGCATCTAATGAGATGACCATGTGTTTTTTTTTCTTTATTTTGTTTATGTAGTGGATTACATTGATGGATTTCCGTATGTTGAACCATCCCTGCATCCTTGGGATGAAGCCTACTTGATCATGGTGAATGATCATTTTGACGTGCTCTTGGATTCGGTTGGCAAGAATTTTATTTATTATTTTTGCATCAATATTCATTAGAGAAATTGGCCTGTAGTTCTCTTTGTTGGATATTTTTCTGGTTTAGGTATTAGCATAATTGTGGCTTCGAAGAATGAGTTGGGCAGTGTCCCTTCTGTCTCTATTTTGTGGAATAGTTTGAAAAGTATTGGTGTTAGGTCTTCTTTGAAGGTCTGGTAGAATTCTGCACTAAAACCATCTGGTTCTGTACTTTTTTTGGTTGGGAGGCTTTCTATAACCCCTTCTATTTCTTTAGGGGTTATGGGACTATTTAGCTGCTCTACTTGATGCTGATTTAATTTTGGTATTTTATATCTGTCTAGGAAATTGTCCATTTCCTCCAGATTCTCCAGTTGTTTTGAGTATAGACCTTTGTATTAAGATCTGATGATCTTTTGAATTTCCTCAGTTTCTTTTGTTATGTCTCTCTTTTCATTTCTAATTTTGTTAATTTGGATGCTCTCTCTGTGCCTTTTGGTTAGTCTGGCTAGGGGTTTATCTATCTTGTTGATTTTCTCAAAAACCAACTCCTGGTTTTGTTGATTCTTTGTATGGTTCTCTTTCTTTCTATTTGATTGATTTCAGCCCTGAGTTTGATGATTTATTGTCTTCTACTCCTGCTGGGTGAATTAACTTGTTTTTCTTCCAGGGCTTTAAGGTGTGCCATTAAGCTGCTAGTGTATGCTCTCTCCAGTTTCTTTTTTGATGCACTTAGAGCTATGAGTTTTTCTCTTAGCACTGCTTTCATTGTGTCCCATAGATTTGGGTAGGTTGTACCTTCATTTTCATTGAAGTCTAAAAAGTCTTTGATTTATTTTTTTTATTTCTTCCTTGACCAAGGTGTCATTGAGTAGAGTATTGTTCAGTTTCCATGTGTATGTGGGCTTTCTGTTGTTTTTGTTGTTATTGAAGACCACTCTTACTCCATGGTGATCTGATAGGAGGCATGGGATTAGCTTGATCTTCTTGTATTTGTTGACATCTGTCTTGTGACAAATTATATGGTCTATTTTGGAGAAGGTACCATGTGGAGCTGAGAAAAAGGTATATTCTTTAGCTTTAGGATGACATGTTATATATATATATATATATATATATATATATATATATATATATATGTTAAATCCAATTGGTCCAGAGTTTCAATTAGTTTCACTGTGTCCCTGTTTAGTTTCTGCTTTCCTGACCGGTCCATTGAGGAGAGTGGAGTGTTGAAGTCACCCACAATTATTGTGTTCGGTGTAATGTGTGTTTTAAGCTTTAGTAAGGCTTCTTTTACAATGAGGGTGCCCTTGCATTTGGAGCATAGATGTTCGGTATTGAGAGCTATTCTTGGTGGATTTTCCCTTTGGCCAGCAAGAAGTGACCTTCTGAGTCTCTTTTGATGATTTTAGGTTGGAAGTCAATTTTATCTGATATTAGAATGGCAACTCCAGCTTGTTTCCTGAGACCATTTGCTTGTAAAATTGTCTTCCAACCTTTTACTCTAAGGCAGTGTTTGTCTTTAACACTGAGATGTGTTTCCTGTATGCAGCAAATTGTAGGGTCCTATTTCCGTATCCAGTCTGTTAATGTATGTCTTTTTATTGGGGAATTGAGTCCAGTGATGTTAAGAGACATTAAGGAATAGTAATTATTTCCTCCAGACATTTTTGAAATTATATTTATTTATTTTATTTATTTTTCAGATTCGAGAGTTTACCTCTTTTGGGTTTGATGAGAGGAGGTTTCTATCTTGCTTCTTCCCGGGTGTAGTTTCCGTCCTTGTCTTGGTGTTTTCCCCCTATTATCCTTGGTAGGGCTGGATTTGTGGAAAGATATCTTGCAAATTTGGTTTTGTCATGGAATACCTTGATGTCTCCATCTATGGCGATTGAGAGCTTTGCTGGTTAAAGTAGTTTTGGCTGAAGTTTGTGTTCTCTTAGAGTCTGCATTATATCTGCCCAGGATTTTCTAGCTTTCATGGTGTCTGGTGAGAAGTCTGGTGTTATTCTGATAGGTCTTCCTTTATAAGTTACTTGGCCTTTTTCTCTTGCTGCCTTTAATATTTTTTCTTTGTTTAGTATATTTGGAGTTTTGATTATGTGATGGGATGTATTTCTGTTCTGATCCAGTCTGTTTGGGGTTCTATATGCTTCTTGTATATTCATGGGCATCTCTCTCTTTGGGTTGGGGGAGTTTTCTTCCATAATTTTGTAGAAGATATTTGCTGGCCCTTTAACTTGTACATCTTCATTCTCGTCTATACCTATAATCCTTATGTTTGGTCTTCTCATAGTGTCTTGGATTTCCTGGATGTTTTGGGTTACAGCCTTTTTGCATTTAGTATTTTCTTTGACTGTTGAATCAATGGTTCCTATGGTATCTTCGGCTTCTGATATTCTGTCTTCTATCTCTTGTATTCTATTGTTGATATTTGCATCTATGTCCCCTGATTTCTTCCCAAGTTTTTCTATCTCCAATGTTGTCTCCCTCTGTGAATTCTTAGTTGTTTCTACTTCTGTTTTTAGTATCTGGATGGATGTGCTCAGATCTTTGGCTTGCTTGATTGTGTTTTCATGTATTTCTTTGAGAGATTTTTGTGTTTCCTTTTCATAACTTCTACTTGTTGGCCCACGTTCTTCTGTATTTCTTTAAGTGATTTTTGTCTTTCCTTCTTATTGTCTTCTTCTTTTTGATCCATCTTCTCCTGAATTTCTTGAAGTGATTTTTGTATTTGCCTTGTAAAGTCTTCTAACTTTTGATCCATTTTCTCCTCTATTTCTTTACGAGAATTTTCTATGTGTTCAGCTACCAGCATCCTGACCAGTGATTTTATATCCAAGTCTTGTTTTTCTGGTGTTTTTTGGTATCCAGGGTTTCCTGTTGTTGGCGAACTGGATTCAGATGCTGTCATGTTGCCTTGATTTCTGTTAGTGACATTCCTTCATTTACCTTTTGCCACCTGGTTATATCTGGTGTTAGTTGACCTTGTTGTCACTGGCTGGTGTTTGAATCTCCTGTGAGGCTGGGCTTAGCTTTGTTTCTCTACTGGTGGTTATGCGTGATTGCTGCTCAATGGGATCCGAGCTGGCTGCCACCCGCTGACTTTGTGCACGGCCTGAGGTCTCCGGGAAGTGTGGGGGAGTGCAGCAGAGCTTCGGCAGGCGCTGCTGGGCCTGCCTAGTAGCGAGAGCCTAGCAGATCCCCCCACATGGTAGCCCCTGATGGAATCTGTCTACCTGCACCTTTCCAGCTGTGTTCCTGTTGCCTGCTGCTATCGCTGGTCTGGTGTCCTGGGGAGCTGTGTGGCTCCGGCTGCCTTGGTGCACGGCCTAAGCTCGCAGGGACGTGCAGCAGAGCCTAGGCGCCCCCCACTGGGCCCACCTTGGGGCGAGATCTTAGCAGCTCTCCCTGCTCTAGCCCCAGACGGAGTCTCTACCTGCACCTTTCCAGCTGTGTCCTGGTTGCAATATGGAGGCCTACCTCTATCGCTGGTCCAGGGACCTGGGGAGCTGGGTGGCTCCAGCTGCCTAGGTGCACAGCCTAAACTTGCAGGGCCCTCTGCACCATTTTAAAGGCATTCACTAGCCATATGTTCTGCAAGGATTTTCTTTTATTTATATTTATTTAACTATCAATTATTTCACATCTTAATTTTTCTTTAGTTTTAATACCTTAATAATCTTCATATAAAAACAGAGAAATATTTAGGACAGACATACAGCAATAGTTATCCTATTTTATTATATTCTCTAATTAAGATTTTCCATCCTAGAGACACAAACTTTCTTCTCGTGTAATTTTAATCAATTCTAGTATTGTGCATGGTCAAATGGTACTGTTTTACATAATTATTTTCATATGTCACTTCCAACTAAAACAACAAAACAAAAACAAAATATTTTCCTATATGAATGTTTTAGTTTTCTATATTTTAAGATTTAATCTCAGAATTAGAGGGATATTGTATGAATTTTTATTGGTGTTTACATTGTTCATTGAGACAACATACAAATTTTGGGATTGGAAACAAATCATCCTAGTCAAATTAATCATTCAACTGGCTTAATATTTTATATGAGAAGGTATCAAAAGAAGCCAAACTTCACTTTGTCAGTTGTAATAGAGTTAAAATAAAAACTTTTGAAGTTACAGTTCAAATTCCACACACATATTTATCATTTATCCACTATTCATTTATTTTCACATTTTACTATTTGAGTAGGCTTACCATTAGGATTGTAATAGCTATGAATTCAAATATCTTAGAATAGATTAAGGCATACATGTACACACACTAGGGCAATGCTGTGATATGTTTTCAACATAAATTACAACACATACATCTAGGTTCAGGGAACTAAGTTGCATTTCAAGGAATAAAGAAGTATTCAGTAAACTTGAGCATATATTCACACGAAAAACACATGGATATCACATAGGAAACAGTTCCTTAGAGAGGACAGAATACATAAGTAATTTTATTTATTCTAAAATTTAGAATCATTATATTTTTGATATGAATTGCAATGAGGAGATTTTACCCTCCAATATCGTTCATAATTTCTTTTCACATCACATTTTCTCTTATTAATATACAATTTGAACCTACAATACAATGCTAAAATGAAACTTAAAACAAAGAAAAGACAATGTAAAATTGTAAGGAAAACACATAAACACAAAACTTCCATAAAATATTGGAAAACAAATAAAGAAAATGTACATGGTATAGTAAAGAAAATCAATGAAATTAAATCCATAAGTGAAAAATACAGAAAGAACATTTTTATAGACTGAATTAAATGGCCAATTTTATGATAATCTCAATGGAATTTGTAAACGTGCCCTTTGATTTGATATACCAAACTTAATTCATGTCTTAGTCATGTTTGTACACAAACGGATTGATTTTAGTTTTCATCTTATATTAAAGAGTTACTTACTGAATTTGGAAAGCAAAGAACACAATCTCTGAATGCATATATCTTT
Source organism: Apodemus agrarius (assembly GCA_964023405.1). Taxonomy (NCBI): domain Eukaryota; kingdom Metazoa; phylum Chordata; class Mammalia; order Rodentia; family Muridae; genus Apodemus; species Apodemus agrarius. Next base: position 6,102,177 of record OZ030029.1, on the reverse strand, counting down.
AACACATTATTATCTTTAACAGCATGAAATATGCGGGACATTTAATAAAGTTGCATTTTGAAACACTTCAGAAAGCTTTTCCTGTACAAAATGTCACCAATCCTTTTTATGCTGATCTCCTTGCAAAATATAATATGGATACTTCTAAATCTAAGGTAAACATTTCATCAAATAGAAGGGCCACTTCATGGATAAAGTATGCTTTACTCCATTTCTTGTTCCTTATCAAATAAAAAATGGAAAATCATGCTTTCTATTCTCACTTGTATCTACTTTATATTTCTGATTATTGAAGTAGGAGCTAGCATTCACAAAGCAAACTAACATTTCTCTGCTTCTATTACAACCAGTGTAATACAAATCTCTAGGAATCACAACACTATTTATAACACATCATTAAATCAAAGAAATTGTGTACAATAATTTTGAGTGTTCGTGTGTATGGTGTATGATATTTGAAATCTTTTCTATGTGTGCGTGTGTGTGTGTGTGTGTGTGTGTGTGTGTGCATGTCTATTTAAGACAATGGAAGAATGGAGTTGAAGAATCTAGATAGGGAGAGGTAGAGTGTTTGTCAATATGGGAAGATTATCATTCTGTGTGTATTTGTACTTTGTGTGTGCGTGTGTGTCTGTGTGTGTGTGTCTCTGTGTGTGTCTGTGTGTGTTTGAGATGGGTTGTGTATGCCTGTTCGAGTCTGCTTTACTGGTAGAACACCCAACATAAACTTCTACAAATTCTAAGATGAAGGATAACAAATTGTTCCTTGGCATCCTGGAATAATGTTTTGAGTTCTGTAATAAACTATCACTATATGATCCTTAACTTTACAAAATATACTTTATATTCTAGTACATAGAGCTAAAACTTACTTACAATTTGGAATAAAACTAATAAGGAAGACACTAGGGAATGCATTTGCATTAATTTCATCCATCTTTCTTTTCAACGTTGCTGTCTTATTTTCATCTCATGTTTGCTTGCACACCCCAGGAAGAAACATGGAAGGTAAACTCATCTTGAACTATAACATTTTACTGTATTTTTTCTTTTGAAAAGATAATTTATTTGAATGCAGATTCTTCATATTCTTTTCTACAGCTTTTTTGGATTCATGTCTTGTGTTTGCTGTTCACAATAGTGTTTTATCTTTTATACTTGGATGAGTAGAATTAAGAGTCTTCCTGAGTCATTGAAAATTTTGAGAAAATAGGTTTTCAGTTTCTACTTGCAAAGAACAAAAGGAAGCATAGATCATTTCTTTCCTTGTGTGGGATTTAATAAAAAAAATATGAGACTGCTAAACGTAAATACTGATAATAGTCGCATGGGAAACAAATTTAATAAACTGCTTGAGAAAATTTTTAACTTTGTTAAAGCTACCACAAATGTAGTTATTGAGAACACTGTGTTTATTATAATAAAATATTCAAATATACCATTTGATACAAATATTTGCAAATGAATTTATGATAGAGTTATTGAAGAAGAAACTAGCAAACAAAGGCTGAAAATATTAATATTTATGTTATCTGCTCCATTGGACCTTCCTTCTTTTTTTTCTTTTTTTTTAAATTTTCTATATTCTATGTTTACATTCCAAAGGCTTTCCCCTTTCCCAGTTCCCACCCACCATAGTTCTCATAGTTCCTCTCCCCCCAACTATTCCCCCTCCCCCCTCGGTTTCTTTACTAAACTGGATGCAATCTTTACATGCCCAGGGTCCTCTCCTTTCTTCTTCTTGGGAATCATTTGCCTTGCTATTTGTGTCTTGAGTATGCAATCGCTGATAAGTGGATATTAATGAGCCCAGAAGCACTAAATGCTCAAGACACAAATGGACCTTCCTTCTTAAAATGATTTTTCAAAATGAATTTTTAACTTGATTTTATGTTCATAAAATATAAACACAAAAATAAGTTATGGAATATGTCCTCAAAACAGATTACATTTGTTATGACAAAAATGTATCATTAATTTTCATATGGATAAAAATCCAAATGTTTTTCCCATTTAAGTTCCCCTTTCCCATAAATCCCATAAGTCCTCTGCCCTCCAGTGATTCTCAAACCAAACCCTCATACTTCTCTGTTGTGCTAATCCCCTACATTGCTGCTTCAAGTCTTTCCAGATCCAGGACCCTTTCCTTCTTTCTTCTTGGGAAATATTTAATATGTGAACTGTGTCTTGGGTACTCAGAGCTTCTGGGCTAATATCCACTTGTCAATGACTGCATTTCATATGTGCTATTTTGTGCTTGGATTATTTCGTTCAGGACGATATTTTCCATTTCCACCCATTTGCCAAAAAATGTCATAAAGTCATTGTTTTTACTTGCTGAGTAATATTCCATTGTGTAAATACACCACATTTTCTGTATCAATTCATCTTTGAGGGACAACTGGGGTTGATACAGTTTCAGAATATTATAAATAAGACTGCTCATGAATGAATTTGTGCATGTGTTCTTATTGCATGACATGGTGTATGCCCACATGGGGGGATAGCAGGGTCCTCTGGAAGTGGTATGTCAAGTTTTCTGAGGAACCACCAGACAGTTTTCCATATTGGTTGTACCAGCCTGCAATTCCTCCAGAAGTGGAGGAGTGTTCCGTTTCTCTACATCTCTCCAAAGACCTGATGTATCCTGATTTTTTTTTATCTTAGCCATTCTAACATGTTTGAGGTGAAATCTCAGGGTTGTTTTGATTTGCCTTTCCCTAATGATCAATGATGGTGAACATTTCTTAAGGTGATTTTCAGCCATTCCAAAATCTCCAGGTGAAAATTATTTTATTAGCACTGTACCCATTTTTAATAGTGTTATTTGGCTATCTGGAGTCTAACTTCTTTAGTTCCTAGTTTATATTGGATATTAGCCCTCTGTCAGATGTAGGGTTGTTGAAGATATTTTCCCAATTTGTTGGTTGTCATTTTGTCCTTTAACAGTGTCCTTTGTGATACAGAAACTTTGCAATTTTATGTGGCCCTATTTTTCAATTCTTGATCTTAGAGTACAAGCTTTTGGTTTTCTGTTCCACTCTATCCATATCCTCAAGGGTGTCCCCAGTTTCCTTCCTATTAGTTTAAATGTGTCTGTTTTTTATGTGGAGGTCCTTCATCCACTTGGTTTTGAGCTTAGTATGAGGAGATAAGAGTGGGACAATTTGCCTTCTTCTCCATGATGACCTCCAGATGAACCAGCACCATTTGATAAAAAGGCTATCTTTTTCCAATGAATGAGTTTAGCTTCTGTGTCAAAAATTACATGACGATAGGTGTGTGGGTTCACTTCCGGGTCACCTGTTCAATTCCATTGATCTACCAGCCTGTCACTGTACCAATACTAATCAGATATTATCACTATTGTTCTGTAGAAATGCTTGAAGTCCAGGATACAGATTTTGGGGGAACTTCTTTTACTGTTGAGAATAGTTTTAGCTATCCTGGGTTTTTTGTTATTCCAGATAAATTTGAGAATTTTGCATTCTAACTATATGAAGATCTGACTTGGGATTTTGATGAGGATTGCATTTATTCTGTATATAGCTTTAGGCAACAAGGCCATTTTTCCCATATTAATCCTGCCAATCCAGAAGCATGGAAGTTCTTTTTTCCATTTTTGAGGTCTTCTTTGACTTCTTCCTATAGACACCTGAAGTTCTTCTCATACAGATCTCTCACTTGTATGAGGGAGTCAAACCAAGATACTTAATATTGTTTGTGGCTATTGTGAAGGGTGTTAGTTCCTTAATTTCTTTCTCAGACTTCTTATTCTTTGAGTATAGGAAGGCTATTGATTTAGATTCTTAAATATTTTGGATATGAAGACTCTATACAGTTATATTTCTAGTGAAATTTATTCCTAATATTTTACCTAATATTCAGGTTGCTGCTTTGTCCTATTGAGGGAAAATATTTTACTACAAAAGTGTTTCATGTTATTGTGGACTCATTTCTATATTGCTGTTCTTATCTGAGCAGTAAGTGCTCATGTTTATTTACAACTTTTTATGAAATTTTGTGTATCAAGTATTATGTTAAAGTAATTTTATAGGACTGGAGTATTGTGCAAGTTGTAACTAATCAATCAGTTTGATTGCTTTTATAATATATATATATATATATATATATATATATATATATATATATACCTGGAGCAGCAACATTGAAGAATATTTTCTTTTTCCTATGTTAGGTTTGTTCTTCTTTGTCAAAAATGTTTTAAGCATTGTTGTGTGAGTTTACTTCTGGGTATATGATTGTATTCCATTGCTAAGTTTCACTCTATATTTCTCACTTCCCACAATCTCCACTTTTTATAACCCTTTATAAAAGTATGTCTTTAAAACATGTTCAACCATACTTTTATGACCTTTTCCTTGACTCAAGTTTATAGCATTTGTTTAAACATGAAGTGACCTAGAATGCTAGAATCCAAGTCTATCATGGATTTTAAGATATGTCAGATGTGTTCTTTGTTTCATTGCTAATCTAAACTATTCAAATCACAGAATCACACACCATAATATGATTCGATAGATTCATAGATATGATTCATAGATATGTGCAAACTGTCTAGGATTGTCTAGGAATGGACATCTTCCTGCTGTGTTTTTAAGATTTCCAGGTGAAAGGTACCCAAGGACCCAGCCTCTAATCAAGACATTAGCCTATCCCTGATTTACTTAACCTGTCGGTGCTTGAGCATTAATCAGTATCTGATGTCATTGAGGGTCTTGATGTCTTTTGCTATCTTCTAATTAAAAAAAAGCTCTGTATTTCACACTTCACTGATTTTTTGATATATTAATCTTTTAACTGTTAAAATTCCTAAGATTAATACTTCTACACATCATTAGTGTATATAGTTACTTTAATGTATTTAGACATTACTTAGGCCCTCTATAGTGTGCCCAGAAAATGGATGAAGAAAAGATTCATACAATACTTACAAGTTGAGTAGCAACGTCTGGTGGGAAAGGATGCCTAAAAATATGTAGGTGATGGTTTAAAATTTCTTAGTTGTAAGTAGGCCATTATACCATAAAATCTATGGTGATCTACATTGTACTAAATTTGCATGTATGTTATACTTAGATATTCTCATTTTTGACCTTTCTGTAACAACACTCTCAGATATACATCAATTGTTCCCATGAGGAACATATACATATATTACATAGCTTTACCAATCATCCTGTCATATAAATTTTCTTGGTAATCAAAATTTGGACTAAGCTTCTATCATAAAAAATTTCAGGGGCATGTTTTTTTTGAAATTCACTTCTCTTCTCAGGTAGGTTAAATAGAGAGGATCTTCATTATCTTCCTTATTCACTCCTTAATGGTATAATACTTGGGAAATGCAGCAGATAAGTCACTCAGAATAAATTAAAGAGAGTTTAAATTAGATGCTCAGGCCCATGATTCTCCAGGTGAAAATCATGATATTCTGGAATGGAGGATGTGCCTAGAAAAAAACCTATGCAAACATGTTGTTATTAACCACAAAATTAACAGTGCCTTGTTGATGATCAGATGAGCCCCCCTGGTTTCAGTGGTCTAGATTAGCTCAGGACACGTTTTAAGGGTACAGAGTGGCATATCCTGGTAAGATGAAGTCTTTGCCACAGTATGGTATGGTGAAGACAACCTTTATCACCCACCATTTCTGATTGTCCTTTGTGAGATGAAGAGAACTTGTGTACACACAAGTTTTTTATCATTGAAATGAATGCACTGGTCTACTCAGTCTGAAAATTATATTAAACACCTTTTTGCAGAAAGAAAATCCCAGCAAGGGAAATGTATTGATTATACTTCAGGGACTCTCTAAATATACCATTAGCATGGAGAATTCTAGGCTGTATGCTTCATTTCCAGTAAACAAGGTGCTATAAGTGGTTTCCAAGCACTCCTCTTCCAGAATTTATATCTGGTCAAAAGCAAGAGATCCCCTGGAATTCTCCCTTAAGAATTTGGGTACTGCCATGTAGTGGTGGTACCAGCATTTAATTCCAGCTATTGTGACATAGAGACAGGAAGTATTCAGAGTTCGAGGCCACCCTGGTCTACATAGTTAGTTACAGGACAGTCAGGGCTATAAAGAAACTGTTTTGAAAAAATGAATTTGTGTACTGAATTTTGCTGATATCAAATTAATTTTCTCTTCCTAGTTTGCCAATATACCCATAAATCATTTGGCATTACTCCTTATTTCACACATATTGAAGAGATTATTAAAAACGATTGATCACTGTCGAAAAAAGAGACATGGAAAGACTTAGGGTTGTGTATAGTGTAGATAATGAAAGAAAAGTTTCACCTTTTTAAAGAAAGCAAGCTGTTGCAATTCCAGTTTTTATTGTGGAACTAATCCCTAAACTCAAAACACAAAAATAACTCATAAAAGGATAGTGTGCGTTGGAAGGAAATGTCTTCTTATTGGGAAAAAAAGCAGAAGTTAAGGGGCAGTGTTGAGGAACAATCCACAGATTTAGATGTCAAAATGTTTGATATTGAGTTTCATTTATAAATGAACCTTGAATGAGGTAGCAGAACATCCATGATATGACATGGAATAGAATCAGAGTTCATTTTCTAATGGAAGATTGAGTCCAATAGTTGTTCTAGTAGGAATCTTTGATTCAGATGTTATTGCAAACAAACTAATAGTACCTTGGCTTATGAAAGAATGAATTATTATTACATTTTCTATGATGTTTTGCTGCTTGTTTTACTTAATATTTGCCAGATTTTTTTCCTGTTATATTTCTCTTGCTGAAATTTACAAATAAAGACATTGAAAAATACCAAAAAGATGGAAAAAGAGCACAAGCAAAACTTCTGGTAGCTTGATTGCTTAAGAGTATGGTAATTTGTAGGGCAAAACCCACACTTTGCTACATACAGACAAATCATACAGCTTGACCTGCTTTTTATAGAGTCTTCAAGTACGTCCCCCTCTGTCTCCTTTTCTATATTAATATATTAACTTCGAAATTGTTTGATGAGAAATAAAATATGAAAATATACATTGATTTTTGAACTATGTCTGTGATACAGTGAGACATTTGGACTGCAAAACGTCTTTCTGATTACTGGATAAATCTTCGTGTGTAAACAGATGAGGGACATGTCATCTTGTTTAGATGATGGGTGCCTACAGAATTACCCAACATTATAATTTGTTTATAATTACAACTACAAAGTTAATAATTTGTGTTGGTACAATATGTATTTTTCATATTTGAATACCATGTGTATATCCCTGATGGATATTTCTACTATTCAAACTTCAGTAGAACTTGAACACTTCTCCTACAAGGTTTTGTGGCTAAACCACAGGGAGAAGGAAGATACCACTAATCATCTGCAAACAAATTGATGTTCTGACCTTTCTTTCCATCCATTCCCAACATTTTCCAGCTAGAATATATTTGCAGCCAAAACAAGCAAACACTATTACCTTCTAAACACTAAGCTACTAAACAAAGAGAACACAGGGAATAACATGACTCCACTTACTTAGCAGAGGATGGCATTGTGGGTCGTCAAATGTTACTCTTGGTTCGGTAAAAGTTGACTGCCCCAAGAAGTGAAAGTGAGGTAGGTAGACCATAGTAGGTGACTTGGTAGATGAAAACCCTCATTGAAAAAGGGACAGTGGAGATGGAATAGAGATCACTTTTGTATTTAATCCTGGATATCTGTTAACTTTTGAAAGGTAAATGAAGAAGATTTTCAAGGAAATAATGAGGTAGGGGATTAAATAAGCACTCTAATTTCCTACTGTACAGATATTGAATAAAACCATGTGGACAAGATCTCTAGCTCTGCTTGGAAGCAGTGTTCCATTGCTGTGTAGCCTTTGAGTCCTGAAAAAAGAGCTATACAGTACAGGACAGTACAGGACTAGCATTAACAGTAAGGAAAAGGCAGTCATATGTGATATAAGCTGTCCCCATTCTCAATATTCTAGCGTTTCCTGGGAAGCTCTTGCCATCTACTGTGATGTCAACAGGTTGGTTATAACACCAACAGTTCTTATAGACCACTTAAACTCAACAGAGTTCGACATTAATGGTTTCTAGAGAGAAATCTCTACAAGAGGAGAGAAACAGGATCTCCAGAAATACAAGAGCAAGCAAACATGGAGGAGTCTACGGATATTCCAGCCTGTCCAATGATGTGGGCTTCTACAACAACCCAAACTAACTATTGGAACTCTATTCTTCCACTGTCCTCACATCTCCATAAGCCTCAAGCTCTAGACTTCTCTCCCTGTCCCCAAGAGGCCCAAAACCTTCTATTACCTGAAAGTCTCCCAATGCCTCCAAATCCACTAATGCCTCATTATCTCCAAACACCACAAACAATTCCATTACAGAGAATCAATGTTTTCAGGTTTTAATCCCTCCCTTAGTTCAACTTGTGGGTCCAGAAGTCTATACAAGACCACATGTTCCCCAAAAGACTTCTGTAAGACCTTGGAGAGGGCGTACCAGCAACAGCCCAGAACATAAAAACAAGCTGGAGAAATTTTTCTTGGATAACTCCAAGTATCCGTCCATTGAACAACGTAAGGAGCTGGCACAAAGCATTTGTGTGAAAGAATACCAGATCAGGATATGGTTTAAAAACTGCAGGTCTAGATACTTTAGGGAACATCCCAATGAGCATATGGCAACCTATCAGAAACAAAGTGGAAGAGTTGAAGCTCACTGCCTCAGAAGTGAAGATCCTTCCCCCATTAATGCTGTAGCCATGCATGAGCCCATGTCTCCAAGCTTAGCAGATGTTGACACCCTTCTTCAAATTGGAACCTCTGGTATTTTCCTATCTTCTCTCGAGTCTTGACAAAGGCAGTGGAACATGTTGGTTATGGTGATGGCTGCCCTTAACCAGACAAAGGAATCATGGCCCATTTCCGTTAACAAAATCCATGGACTCATTTCAGTGATGCATTTGAAGACACATCAGAATTACATCAAAAGATAAGATATAGCAGTGAACAAAAGCTATACTTCTCTACCAACTCGCAGATCAAGGAGCAGCTCAGGATTCCTCAATAGATGCAGATTTTTAGAGACATAGAGACTAAAATGACTTCATCACAAGAATAGCTCTGTGTTCAAGGCTTATACATAATTGATATTACTCAAGAAGGTGTGCTGTTAACCAAAACTGTTTTCCATAAATATGCCCATACTGAGTTATCATTAAGGTATTTCTGGAAATCCTTTTGGTCTGCCTTGTTTATTGTATATTTCACTTTAGTAAATTTTGTATTTTTAAATACAAGAGCACTGTATTTAACCATATAACACTGTATAACAACTGCATAACACTGGAAGAGAAACTTAGTTAAGAGGCAGTAAGATATCTGTGGTTCAATCTGAATGTAGTCCTTTATGAAATATGTGACTGTGAAGAAAGTGTGAGTCCTGTCAAGGAGAATTGAAAATATCTGGAAAAGGCATACTTGAGACTGGGTTCTAAGTAATGTGACATTCAAAACAAATTCCCTGACAAATTAATGAAATTTTTTTCTCATCAAATTTCAGAAACACAAGAATTCAGCATAAGATTTGTCAACTCCAAAGCTTGAACTATTAAAGTCAAAGTGGTATTTCCTTTTAATTCTGTCCATTATTCTAAGTAGGTATTGAGTGTGTTACATGGGAAAAAGGGACTATTAGGAGTAAAGAAGAATATAATATTTACCACTTTACTGCAGAGCTCACAGCATATTTCTCCCTTTTGGATCATTACTATTCAGTCGTTTTAAGACAGTAGAAACTAGATCGGTGTCATTATGTTACTTTATATTCAAGCTATGTGGCCTTATGTTCTTAAGACTTTTTCAATCAGTCCTTGAGATGGACCCACTTAGCTCTCTCAATCAGCTGTGTTGTTGAAAGAAATACCTCTACTTCAGACAAACATTAGACTCATTAGAGACAGATCCTGAATATATTTATCAACTCATACGTGTTTAATACTTTCTGTTGAGTGAATTGATCAGTTTGATGATGATTTTCTGACATATATGACTTTTCAAAACACAGATATTGGACTAAATTGAAATAGTAAGAAATTTGCTTATCTGTAAGAATGTGAGGGTTTTTGGAATGTGTCATTTATTCCTTGCTTCTTTAAACAGAAGCTGAAGGAATCTCTAGCTAAGTAGCACCCCATTCAACTGCTAATAAGGCTGGAGTGACCATATATGGTCTTCTTAAGATGGATAAGGTGTGAGAAGAAATGAATTACTGATTAGCGTTTAAACACTCTCTAAAATTATGGAACTGCTGAGAACTATAGAGCCGTCACCTAATTCCAGGAATAAAATTTTGCCATCTTACTGTTTTCGAGGCAGACCTTTGAGAACTCACCAGGGACGGCTCATTCTCTATTCAATCATTACCAAGAACCAAGTAAAAAGATTGGACAGTCTATCACATACCTGTTATTTAGTGAGAGAATTTAGCAATTGGGTCCACTGAGATTCATCTGTGAAGGATCCTTAGATTATATCTATTTATTTAATTTTTAAACCTTCTCGTGGCAGTCTTGGTTTCCAATATCATCCTTCTCTTGTACTTATAATTTATGTATTTAGAAGTCTCTGGACCCTCAGAATTTCCTGTGAACATCTACATGTTATCAACCAATACTCTCACGAGACACAGAATCAAAAAATCCTATATAAGTAAAGGGATATGAAATTGACGCATTTGGGTCTTTAAATGAAAAATGTACCTGTTTTCTGACAGAAAGAATTTCTGGTTTAAACTGTAGAGAGGAAGATCTCCACATGAATTTAAAAGTGGCTTGACACCTGTTGATTTTGTGATATTATAGCAAATGTGAGTTTGTAGTGAGCCTTTTCTAACTATTGGAATGTACCTGATTTCTGGAAAATCTGCTATAAGAATGAACATGCTCCCAGAATCTGAAAGTGAGTAGTTCATTTTAGGTTCAACTAATTACCCTTTTGCACAGTTTTAAGGCTCATACAAGGCTCAATTGTCTGAGTCCCATTTTAAAATGCACCACACTTGCTATGTGTTCACAACGGATAACATTTTGAATGTCTTGGTAAATTTTAAAGCTTTCCTTCAACAGAGTGTCATTCCTTGAAAAGGCGCAAAATCTCCTTCTGCAAGAATACTTACCAAGGTTTCTAGAATCACTGTTCAGAAAACAGATGAATAGAAATGTTTTTTACGGTGAGGCAAGAACTGTAGTACAGGCTTCTGATAATAGAAAAGACTGCACCGTCAATCCTACTGAGTGAGCTCAGTCAGACAGAATACCATCCACCTGACATTCCTCAGTGTCCTTCTGTCTGGAAAATGAGTTCTATAATTTTCATAAATTTCAAGGACATAGAACCTCTAATAACATAAGGCTTGTTGAAATGAAATTTCAGTATAGCTCCAATGGGTGTAGAACAGAGAAGCAACATCCATCTGCTAGACTGCATTTCTGTTTAATCTGGAACATATGAGGGACAGTTGAAGATGCCCTTTTATCTTGCATATCAGACATTTTTAAAACATTAGCATACAGAAAAATATGGTAGATTATTTGTTACTCCAAACAGTAAATCACTTTTTCTTTGTGAATTGATCCAAACACATAAATTACAAATAAATACACTGGAAAATATATTGAAATACCACTAGGGCACAGAACTCATTTTACCTCTTAGTACTTGGTATTATCCTTATCCTGTCCAAGAGTTACTCATTTGGAATCTTCTGGATAGTGGTTATTTGCTTTGGTAAATAAAATCTAATGGATAGACTGTACTAGCTTCCTCTCTAGAACCATCTTCAGTATAAATACTTTAATACCAATATTTCCCACAATACCCTGTCTTTCCTGAACGTTGGGCCCTAATCTTTATTTTTCTCTACCGGATAGCTAAATATTCACAATATTATTTTATAATAATGGTTATTTTATAAACCATTCCCATAAAACTTTTTCCAGAATGGCCAAACAGCAACTGTGTGTCTTAATTCATCCTACCTATTAATTGTTGAGGAAGATGATTGGGTTATAGGCATGAAGTGTAACTTAGTGGTAGAGTGTTTCTGTAGTATAAAAAAAAAACTCCTCAGAAACAAATTGAGATCTAGCGGCATTCAGGGAAGTAAAAGTGCTCACTTAATATGACTTATGGACTACAAGAAGAGGAAAAACCCTATAAATACATTTATGTCACTCTGAGTTCCAGTCACCACAGCACGTCCTCCAAGCTTTCCAAATTTCTTCTTGTAATTTTACTAAGAGAAGACATCAATCTTGGGTTGAATTATCAGAAACAAATCAATAATGCATACATATATCTATATAATACAATATTATTATCATACATATATATTGAGAACTATACATATACACAAATATACAGAGAGAGAGAGAATGAGGGAGAGAGAGAGAGAGAGAGAGAAAGAGCAAAAAGACAAAAAGACAGAATAATGCAAATTTAAATATAAATGCATTTCCAAAATCATAAAAACAGATAAATAACTTATAAAATTCCTTGACTGAAGAATTAAAATAATATAATTGCTCAGTAAGTAAAGATACATGCTACCTAGTTTAAAACCAGAGTTACTTCTCTGTTATAGAATCATGAAGTCTTCAATTTACTTATGTCTCATGACCCCTCGTAGCACTGAAATTGTTGTCTGCTAAATTTCCAAACTGACAAGTAAAAATGTGAGGATCTCAGGAAGTCAGTGGTATACGTAATGTAAATATATTACTATCATAATGAAAAAATATAAGACCTCCATCCATTACATTCTACAGTCTACAAGGAGAGGCAATGCCTCTTCCTTCTCATGAGAAGGCAGCAATCAGGTCCTTCTTTAATGGTGTTGAGAGCAAGGACTGCCCTCCTTCATAACCATAACACTGTAAGTATTGACCAGGATAATGTTTCCTCTTACAATGTTGAGGTAAGCTCATTAGATTTCTTTCTATTCCTTCATACAACTAAATAAGAATGGTCAACCTTCTGGGCTATGCTTTTCCTCATAATCCAGACAACATACAGACAGTCTTAGTTAAGTGCATACATGATGCTTTCTGCTGGCTAGGAATCAGGAACATTGGGTTGCCAAGTCCTACAGACAACAACACGCACTCCGGGACTTCATAAAATTTCTTATGACCAAACTGTTCCACATACCATTCTTGAATAGGACTGATTGCTTTTTATGAAGCTCAGTAAATGTACACTCTGTCTTGATGGAATATTACATAGCCTTACAAATGACAATGCAGTTGGGTCCCCTAGTTACTGATCCTCACGTTGGCAACAATTCTTCATGGTAAAAGCATTTTCCATCCTGGGAAAGGGACAAGAGATTTGTCCCTTGTCAATAACAAATTCTTAGCATGAGCTGTAGACTGGAGCAGGCTACCAGGTCTGTATCCTCAATTAGTTTGTTTACCTGATGTTCTAATGCAAATATCTTTGCATTTGTCCCTTTTTAGAGGCTTGCTTTATGTAGAGAATGTTCCACAACAAGTAAGGGAACATGTAAAAAGAGCCTCAAGTCATCCATCACATGAAAACTATGTTAATTTAATGTTGAGTCCATTATACTGTATCTCAGCTGAGAATACATGAGACCCATACATATCCAATAGTTCTTCTATATCCCATTGTATTGAATCCTTTATTCCATGTTTCTTTGTAATTTCAGGGTAAGATGGTATTTCACCTCCCTAGTCACCCTAGTGTGATTTGTAGTAGATTTTATATGTTGTATGGGAGTATTTTTAGAAAGGGGTGAGATATTTCTGGTAATTTTTTGAAAGTAATATTTAGTTATGCAAGTGAGAAGATCTGTAATGTTTCAAAAAGAGTTTCCTACAAAGGGTAATTTTGACTGTGGTCAGTAAAAATGGAATAATATAATTATATAACAAATCATTTTCTCAAATTTCCTGATATTTTAGAGTGCTATAATCATTGCCTCTGATTTCATCATTATGATAGAATACTGATTCCCTAAAGCTATTAAATTTCAGACACAATCATGAAAGCCATGTCAAAGAGTCTTTGTGAGAAATAGAATTGGACATTCAAGGGAAGTGGCAGGAATAGCTAAAATCCATCTAAATGTGCAGAGTGAACATACATATGTGGTATTAGGGAGGCATAGGGATTATTGGGAAGAACTTCTTGCAGAGGGAAAATTAAAATTTTAAAGAAATGGTGCATTTGGAAAGCAAATAGATTTTCCTGTTTATCATAATTCCTGAAAAGCAAGTATTTAAAAAGTTATATATCTCTATATTAAGTGTAATTTTGATGGATCCATGTTGTTTGCTGTTCTACCACAATATTCTAACATTGGCACTGGCTGAGCATAGGGCATTGAGCATTGCAATTGAAGTTGACCATCGACTGTCAGATCAGGGCTAATGTTTCTCAGTTGAAGACTGTTTTTCACTTAATTCACTTTGTCTCTTTTCCATGTGTAATTTCTCCCTGAATATAATAACTGGGAGAGAAAGATACTTCTGATTATGTGAACTATTGTTGTCACAACTTCTCTGGCACTGTTGTGAAAAGAGTGACACACTATGCTTTCTGCATTCTCTTCTGAGAGCATCAGGCATTTCTCTAGTACCACTAAGCAATAGTAGATAATGTGGAACAAAACTGTATCCATTTGCCAACTCAATGGTTGTCTGCCTTGCAATTGGGCCCCCAAAATTATTATTTTAAACAGTTGATGATTTTTTTGTGCATGTGACTTTGGCTTAGAGAAACACAGGAAGAATTCTAGCTATATCTCCACTTTAACTGAGTGCACAGTACAGCCATTTTTTTCTAGATTTTGAACCCGTGGATCTTGATTTCTCTTAAGCCTGGTTGCATTGACTGAGTTTGTGAAAAATCCCATGAACACTGTAGTCAGACTAAGCATCTGTGAGGAGGCAGAATAGCCCCTGTCTCTTTAGATATTCTCAACTATACAATGTGATAAGAGAGCTTATGTCCAGAGATTTCTACAACATACAAACAAAATCTAAGTGTTTCAAATGTCTAGGCACATTTGTTAACTCTTTGTAAATTAGGGTTGTCTATCAATCTTCTAAGAATACTCATTCTGAAATTCTATCCAAGTTCACATGCATTTTTCTATCTTGTGCCGTTGACAGTCAAAATCCCCATTAAATCTTCTCACAAGACACAGTTGAAGATGGCATTGCAGAGGTTGATCCAACGATAGAAGCTGATTACAAGTAAGAGAATAGATACTTGATATTGAATTCTTAGACCTACCTGTGCTTTGGAGAAAGTACAAGCAGTGTATCAGAATCCATGACACCAATGTTAGTTTTTGATGTCAGTCCCATCTTCTTAATTTACAGATTTAGTCAATAATGAGGGTGTTCCTGTGCCCAGTCTTACATGTGGAAATCAACTCTGGGTCAGAAGAACCAGAAGCTTGTTCAGGAGTTAGAGGGGAAATAGATCCATCTCCTTCTTCTAATCAAAATAAAAGTCTGAGAAACGATAGATATCAGGGATTATAGCAGTGGAGAATAAATTCTCAGAATATATTAGGAAAGATCTTCACGTGTGGTGACATCTTTGAGGTTCTAAATGTTGAGATTAGGTGACTTATTTTCTACTTCCCTGTCAGGTGATTTGGTGCTTGCTCATGATAGCAGCACATGTGCACTGTTCTCAACATTTCTATCTTAAGTTTTGAACAGAAACACTCAGGTCATTATGTTCCTCCCATTAAATATATATGTGTATATATATATATATATATGTGTGTCTATATATGTGTGACACACATATATAGACACACATATATACACATATATGTGCATATATATGTATATATACATATATATGTAGATATATATTTAAAAACATAATTAATCAAAGAAGATACTTTTTCATATTTTGAAATAGACAGATTATTGTATGAGTTTGTAATATAAACTGTAAATGCACACACACACACACACACACTCACACTCACAAACACACAAATCTCCTAGCAGAGAGAGCGGGAAAGAGAGATCAAGAGAGAGGGGAGAGAGAGAGCGAGAGAGAGAGAGATGTTTACAACTTTCTGAAACATTTTCATATGATACTTAAACTATATTCACTAGTCCTCGCTTGATCTTCCAATATCTTGAATTGAAATTAATATCTTGTGCTAAATGTATTTTGAGTTACACTTGATGAAAATTTTATTCTAATGCTAACAGTTTGAGAGAATATAATTCTTTCAGGTTTTGAAGAGTGTAGAAACATTAGATTGTAAATATTTCTGAAATTTTTTGTCTTCTAAGTTTGTCATGGTTAATTGACACATGGACGTTCCAGATCAGTTTAAATTCCAATGTGGATAGTAGAGTGACTACTGAATTCATAACAGATAATAACAACAGTCAAAAAACTTTCTCTATTTTTAAATGGGCATCATGTGTGTAGAGAGTGGTAGTAATCCTGTACAATTGTGGATGACAGCAGAGATGATTTTCATTCTCCATATGCTGACCTCCATTTTAAACAACACACTTTGTAGAAAAGGCTCTTTTGTCCACTGCATGGATTTAGCTCTTTATCAAAGATCAAGTGACCATAGGTATCTGGGTTCATTGCTTGGACAACATTTATACTACACTGATTTACCTGCCTGTCATTGTACAAAGATGATGCAGTATTTAACACTATTGCTTTGTAGTGTGGCCTGAGGTCCAGGATGCTGATTCCCCTGGAACTACTGTTTGATGAAAACCTTTTTACCTATACTGTTTCTTGTTGTTGTTGTTTCAGAAGAATTGTTTTACTAACAATATGAGGAATTCGATGCAATGTGGATTGCATTGAATCTGTAGATTGCTTTTAGCAAGATGTCCAGGTTTACTATAGTAATCCTGCCAATCCAAGAGAATGGGAGATTTTTTTCTATTCTCTGAGATGATCTTTTAATTCTTTCTTCAAATCTTGAAGTTTTGGTCATATATATGTTTCACTTGTTCAGGTATAATCACACCAGTATAATTTATATTGTTTGTGGCTATTGTGAAGGGTGACATTTCACTAATTTTTTCTCAGCCTGATATCCTTTGAGTATAGGAAAGCTACTTATTTGCTTGAGGAAATTTTATATCCAGTCACATTGCTGAAGTTGTTTACCAGCTATGGGAATACTCTGGTGTTTTTTTTGGGGGGGGGTTGTTGCTTAAAAAAACTGTCATATCATCTGTAAATAATGATTTTTTTTTCATCCTTTTGAATAAATATTCATTTGAACTCTTTTGGTTTTCTCATTGCTCTATCTGGAACTTTAAGTACTATATTGAATATATAGACTGAGGGTAGCCTTGCCTACTTGCTTATTTTAGTGGGATTGTTTCAAGTTTCTCTCCATGTAGTTTGATGTTGGCTACTGGTTTCCTCTATTTAATTTACAATGTTTAGGTATGGGCCTTGAATTCCTGTTGTTTCCAAGATTTTTCACTAGTTTTCCTCATATTTAAACTCATTTCATTTTGCTGTTGAGAATGTCAGGTTTCTCTCAGTAACTCACAAATGCCACATTACAGTTTCTTCTTTTTGAATCTTTTAAGAATGATCCTGCCTCTTCATACATATCATAATCCGATATTCAGTCTTTGAGACTTAAACATTAATTAATCATTAAATCATTCACATTTTTTATGTATCTAAGAAAAATACACTATAAATAAGATTGGTTTTCTCTGCACAATTTTTAAAGTCATTCATTAGCCACGTGCTCTGAAAGGATTTATTTTATTAATATTAATTATTTAACTCTCAATAATTTCTCTTAATTTTTCTTTGTTTCTACATTCTTAAGTTTATTAGTTACTAGATTTGTTGTTTCTATATTCTATGTTTACATTCCAAACGCTTTCCCCTTTCCCAGTTCCATCCCACCCAACAGTTTCCTCTCCCCCCCAACTATCCCCCAATCATTCCCCCGCCCCCCACGGTTTCTCTACAAAACTGGATCCAAACTTTACAGGCCCAATGTCCTCTCTTTATTCTTCTTGGGAATCATTTGACTTGCTAATTGTGCCTTGAGAATTTAGGGCTTTTGGACTCATTAATATCCACTTATCAGTGATTGCATTTCATGTGTATTCATTTGTGATTATGTTAACTCACTCAGGATGATATTTTCCAGATCTAACCATATACCTACAAATTGCATGAATTCATTATATTTAATGGCTGAGTAGTATTCCATTTTATAAATATACCACATTTTCTGTATCCATTCCTCCATTGAGGGACATCTGGGCTCCTTCCAGCTTCTGGCTATTATAAACAAGGCTGCTATAAACATAGTGGATCATGTGTCTTTATTGTTTGCAGGGGAATCCTTTGTGTCTATACCCAGGAGTGGTATGCCAGGGTCCTCTGGAAGTGACATGCCCAATTTTCTGAGGAACCGCCACACTGATTTCCAGAGCAGTTTTACCATTTTGCAATCCCACCAACAGTGGAGGAGAGTTCCTCTTTTCCACATCTTCACCAGCACTTGCTGTCTCTTGAGTTTTTAATCTTAGCCATTCTAACTGGTGTGAGGTGGAGTCTCAGGGTTGTTTTGATTTGCATTTCCCTGATGACTAATGATGTTGAACATCTCTTAAGGTGTTTCTCAGTCATCCAAATGTCTTCTGGTGAAAATTCTTTGTTTAGATCTGTACCCCTTTTTTGATAGGGTTATTTGGTTCGTTGGGGACTAACTTCTTGAGTTCTTTGTATATATTGGATATTAGCCCTCTGTCCTGTGTGGGGTTGGTGAAGATCTTTTCCTACTTTGTTGGTTGTCGTTTACTCCTGACAGTGTCCTTTGCCTTGCAGAAACTTTGAAGTTTTAAGAGGTTGCATTTGTCAATTTTTGATTTTAATGCGTAAGCTATTGGTGTTCTGTTCAGGAACTTTCCCCCTGTGCTCATGTCCTCCAGGGTCTTCCCAAGTTTCTTTTCTAATAGTTTCAGTGTGTCCGGTTTTATGTGGATGTCCTTGATCCACTTGGAGTTGATCTTAGTGCAAGGAGATAAGAGTGGGTCAATTCGCATTCTTCTGCATGTTGACCTCCAGTTGAACAAGCACCATTTGTTGAACAGGCTATCTTTATTCCACCGGATGGTTGTGGCTCCTTTATCAAAGATCAAGTGACCATAAGACTGTGGGTTCATTTCTGGGTCTTCAATCCTGTTCCATTGATCTGTTTGCCTGTTGCTATACCAATACCATGCAGTTTTTAACACAATTGCTCTGTAGTACTGCTTGAGGTCAGGGATATTGATTCCCCCAGAAGTCCTTTTATTGTTGAGAATAGATTTAGCTATCCTGGGGTTTTTGTTGCTCCAGATGAATTTGAGAATTGCTTTTTCCAGATCTATGAAGAATTGAGTTGGGATTTTTATGGGAATCACATTGAATCTGTAGATTTCTTTTGGCACGATGGCCAATTTTACTATATTGATCCTGCCAATCCAGGAGCAAGAAATATTTTTCCATCTTCTGAGGTCTTCTTCGATTTCTTTCTTCAAGGACTTGAAGTTCCTGTCATACAGATATTTCGTTTGTTTGGTTAGAGTTACGCCAAAATAGTTTATGTTGTTTGTGGATATTGTGAAGGGTGTTATTTCCCTAACTTCTTTCTCAGCCTGCTTGTCCTTTGGGTATAGAAAGGCTACTGATTTGCTTTAGTTGATTTTATAACCAGCTACTTTGCTGAAGTTGTTCATCAGCTGTAGGAGTTCTCTGGTGGAGTTGTTTTTTTTTTTTTTTTTTTTTTTTGTCACTTAAGTATACTATCATATCATCTGCAAATAGTAATAGTTTGACTTCTTCCCTTCCATTTTGTATCCTTTTGACTTTCTTATGTTGTCGAATTGCTCTAGCTAGTACCTCAAGTTCTATATTGAAGAGATACTGTGAGAGAGGGCAGCCATGTCTAGTCCATGATTTTAGTGCGATTGCTTCAAGTTTCTCTACATTTACTTTGATGTTCGCTATTGGTCTGCTGTATATTGCTTTTACTATGTTTAGATATGGGCCTTGAATTCCTGTTCTTTCTAAAACATTAAGCATGAAAGGATGCTGAATTTTGTCAAATGCATTTTCAGCATCCAATGAGATGACCATGTGGTTTTTTTCTCTGAGTTTGTTTATGTAGTGGATTACATTGATGGATTTCTGTATATTGAACCATCCCTGCATCCCTGAGATGAAGCCAACTTGATCATGGAAAATATTCGTTTTGTTGTGTTCTTGCATTCTGTTGACAAGTATTTTATTTAGTGTTTATTGCATTGATATTCATAAGGGAGATTTTCCTATAGTTCTCTTTCTTAGTTGGATCTTTGTGTGGTTTTGGTATAAGGGTAAATTTGGCTTCATAGAATGAGTTGGGTAGTGTCCCTTCTGTTTCTATTTTGTGGAATAGTTTGAATAGTATTGGTATTAGGACTTCTTTGAACTTCTGATAGAATTCTGTACTAAAACCATCTGGTACTGTACTTTTTTGGTTGGAAGATTTTCTATGACCCCTTCTATTTCTTTTTTTTCTTTTAATTTTTATTTTCTATATTCTATGTTTACATTCCAAAGGCTTTCCCCTTTCCCAGTTACCCCCCACCATATGTCCCATAATACCTCTCCCACCCCTGCTATTCCCCACTCATTCCCCCCCACACACACGATTTCTCTGTTCAGGGTCTACAATATTGGATACAATCTTTACAGGCCCAGTTTCCTCTCCTTTCTTCTTCTTGGGAGTCATTTTACCTGCTAATTGTTCCTTGAGTATTTATGGCTTCTGGGCACATTAATATCCACTTATCAGTGATTGCATTTCATGTGCATTCTTTTGTGATTGGGTTAACTCACTTAGGATGATATTTTTCAGGTCTAACCATTTACCTACAAATTGCATGAATTCATTATTTTTAATTGCTGAGTAGTATTCCATTGTATAAATATACCACATTTTCTGTATCCATTCCTCCTTTGAGGGATATTTGTGCTCCTTCCAATTTCTGGCTATTATAAACAAGGCTGCTATAAACATAGTGGAGCATGTATCTTTATTGTTTGCAGAGGAATCCTCTGGGTATATGCCCAGGAGTGGTATGCCAGGGTCCTCTGGAAGTGACATGCCCAATTTTCTGAGGAACCGCCACACTGATTTCCAGAGTGGCTTTACCATTTTGCAATCCCACCAACAGTGGGGGAGTGTTCCTCTTTCTCCACATCCTCGCCAGCACTTGTTGTCTCTTGAGTTTTTAATCATAGCCATTCTGACTGGTGTGAGGTGGAATCTCAGGGTTGTTTTGATTTGCATTTCCCTGATGACTAATGATGTTGAACATCTCTTAAGGTGTTTCTCGGCCATCCAAATTTCTTCTGGTGAAAATTCTTTGTTTAGCTCTGTACCCCATTTTTTGATAGGGTTATTTGGTTCATTTGGGTCTAACTTCTTGAGTTCTTTGTATATATTGGATATTAGCCCTCTGTCCTGTGTGGGGTTGGTGAAGATCTTTTCCCACTTTGTTGGTTGCTGTTTTGTCCTTCTGACAGTGTCCTTTGCCTTACAGAAACTTTGTAATTTTATGAGGTCCCATTTGTCAATTCTTGATCTTAGAGCATAAGCTATTGGTGTTCTGTTCAGGAACTTTCCCCCTGTGCTCGTGTCCTCCAGGGTCTTCCCCGGATTTTTTCTAATAGTTTCAGTGTGTCTGGTTTTATGTGGAGGTCCTTGATCCACTTGGAGTTGATATTAGTACAAGGATATAAGAGTGGGTCAATTCGCATTCTTCTGCATGCTGACCTCCAGTTGAACAAGCACCATTTGTTGAAAAGGCTATCTTTATTCCATTGGATGGTTGTGGCTCCTTTATCAAAGATCAAGTAACCATAAGTCTGGGTTCATTTCTGTGTCTTCAATCCTATTCCATTGATCTACCTGCCTGTTGCTGTACCAATACCATGCAGTTTTTAACACAATTGCTCTGTAGTACTGCTTGAGGTCAGGGATATTAATTCCCCCAGAAATCCTTTTATTCTTGAGAATAGTTTTAGCTATCCTGGGTTTTTGTTGCTCCAGATGAATTTGAGAATTGCTCTGTCTAGATCTATGAAGAATTGATTTGGGATTTTGATGGGGATTGCATTGAATCTGTAGATTGCTTTTGGCAAGATGGCCATTTTTACTATATTGATCCTGCCGATCCTGGAGCAAGAAATATTTTTCCATCTTCTGAGGTCTTCTTCGATTTCTTTCTTCAAGGACTTGAAGTTCCTGTCATACAGATCCTTCACTTGTTTTGTTAGCCAATGTATTTTTTGTTGTTTGTGGCTATTGTGAAGGGTGTTATTTCCCTAACTTCTTTCTCAGCCTGCTTGTCCTTTGAGTACAAGAACGCTACTGCTTTGCTTGAGTTAATTTTATAACCTGCCACTTTGCTGAAGTTGTTTATCAGCTGTAGAAGTTCTCTGCTGGAGTTTTTTGGATCGCTTAAGTATACTATCATATCGTCTGCAAATAGTGATAGTTTGACTTCTTCCTTTCCATTTTGTATCCCTTTGACTTTCTCATGTTGTCGAATTGCTCTAGCTAGTACCTTAAGTACTTTATTGAAGAGATATGGTGAAAGAGGGCAGCCATGTCTAGTCCCTGATTTTAGTGGGATTGCTTCAAGTTTCTCTCCATTTACTTTGATGTTAGCTATTCGTCTGCTGTAAATTTTTTTTACTATGTTTAGATATCGGACTTGAACTGCTGTTCTTTCTAAAACATTAAGCATGAAAGGATGCTGAATTTTGTCAAATGCATTTTCAGCATCCAATGAGATGACCATGTGTTTTTTTTCCCTCTGAGTTTGTTTATGTAGTGGATTACGTTGATGGATTTCCGTATATTGAACCATCCCTGCATCCCTGACATGAAGCCAACTTGATCATCGTAAATGATCATTTTGATGTGTTCTTGGATTCTGTTGACAAGTATTTTATTTCGTGTTTTTTGCATCGATATTCATAAGGGAGATTGTCCTATAGTTCTCTTTCTTAGTTGGATCTTTGTGTAGTTTTGGTATAAGGGTAATTGTGGCTTCATAGAATGAGTTGGGTAGTGTTCCTTCTGTTTCTATTTTGTGGAATAGTTTGAAGAGTATTGGTATTAGGACCCGTTCTATTTCTTTGGGGGATATGGGTCTGTTTAGATGATCTATTTCATCCTGATTTAATTTTGGTATTTGTTTTCTGTCTAGAAAATTATCCATTTCTTCCAGATTCTCCAGTTGTTTTGAGCATAGGCTTTTGTAGTAGGATCTGATGATCTTTTGAATTTCCTCCATTTCTGTTGTTATATCCCCCTTTTCATTTCTAATTTTGTTAATTTGGATACTGTCTCTGTGCCCTTTGGTTAGTCTTGCTAAGGGTTTATCTATCTTGTTTATTTTCTCAGAACCAGCTCCTGGTTTTGTTGATGCTTTGTATGGTTCTCTTTGTTTCTATTTCATTGATTTCAGCCCTAAGTTTGATGATTTCCTGTCTTCTACACCTCCTGGGAGAATTAGCTTCTTTTTGTTCCAGGGCTTTCAGGTGTGCTGTTAATATCTTAGTGTATGCTTTCTCCAGTTTCTTTTTCGAGGCACTCAGGGCTATGAGTTTTCCCCTTAGCACTGCTTTCATTGTGTCCCAAAGAATGGGTAGGGTGTACTTTCATTTTTATTGAATTTTAAAAAGTCTTTGATTTCTTTCTTTATTTCTTCCTGACCAAGGTGTCACTGAGTAGAGTATTGTTCAGTTTCCATGTGTATTTGGGCTTTCTGTTATTCTTCTTGCTATTGAAGATCACTTTTACTCCATAGTGATCCGATAAGAGACATGGGATTAGTTTGGTCTTCTTGTATTTGTTGAGGTCTGTCTTCTGACCAATTATATGATCAATTTTTGAGAAGGTACCGTGCGGTGCAGAGAAAAAGGTATATTCTTTTGTTTTAGGATGGAATGTTATATATATATATATATATATATATATATATATATATATATATATGTTAAATCCAATTGGTCCAAAGCTTCAATTAGTTTCACTGTGTCCCTGTTTAGTTTCTGCTTTCCTGATCGGTCCATTGAGGAGAGTGGAGTGTTGAAGTCACCTACAATCATTGTGTTAGGTGCGATGTGTGCTTTAAGCTTTAGTAAAGTTTCTTTTACGAATGAGGGTGCCCTTACATTTGGGGCATAGATGTTCAGTATTGAGAATTCTTCTTGGTGGATTTTCTCTTTGCCAAGCAGGAAGTGACCTTCTGTGTCTCTTTTGATGACTTTAGGTTGGAAGTCAATTTTATCTGATATTATGCCTCATTTAATGAATATTTCACTTTAATAAATTTTCTATTTAAAAAAAAATATTTAACTGTATAAGACTGTATAACCACTGTATAACATTGGAAGACAAACTTGGTTAAGAGGCAGGAAATCATCTGGGGTTCAATATGATTGCAATCCTTTAAGAAATATGTGAATGTGAAGAGACAGCGAGTGCTGTCAAGGAGAGTTGAAAATGTCTGGAGAAGACATACTTGAGACTGGGTTCTATGTAATGGGTCACAGCAAATAGATTTCCTGACAAACTAATGAAAACTTTTTTAGCAAATTTCAGAAAGATAATTCAGCATAAGAGTTGTCCACTCCAAATCATGTACTTTTAAAAGCCAAAGTTGTTTCACTGTTAATTTCAATCTTTATTCTAACTAGTTGATGAATTTGTAACATGGGAAAAGGAGTCTATAAGGAGTAAGGAAGAAGATATTTACCACTTTAAAGTACAGCTCACAGCATAATTTTCCCTTTTGGATCATTAATATTCAGTGGTTTTCAGACAATAGTAACTTGGAATCAGTGTCCTTATGTGATTTTATATTCAAGCTAAATGACCTTATGATCTTAAGACTTCTTTTACAGTTACTTCTTGAGAAGTCTCCACTTAGCTCTCTCGATCAGCTGTGGTGTTGACAGAAATATCTCTTATTCAGCCAAACATTACTTAGAGTCTGAGCCTGAATAATTTATCACCACAGAGGTATTTGGTACTTTCAAATGAGTGGATTGATGAGTCTGATGATCATTTTCTGATCATCTATGAGTTTTTAAAACCCAGATATTGGACGAAAGTGACATAGAAAGACATTTGTTTATCTGCAACAATGTAAGTGTTTGTGGACTGTGACAATTATCCCTTTGTTCTGTAAATTGAAACTGGAGGATTCCATAGCTAAGTAGTACCCCAAGTAAAAAGGATGGACAGTCTTTCAAATACCTGATGACTAGTGAGATGATTGAGCTGCTGGATCCACTTAGATTCATCAGTGAAGGATCCTTAGACTATACATATGCATTTTTTTCAAACACAAGGGTGGCAGTCTTGGTTTCCAATATCATCCTCAGCTGGTATTTATAAGTTTTGTGGTTAGAAGTTCTGGATCCTCAGGGAGTCCTGTGAACAAATTCATGTTACTAGTTAATACTCTCAGGAGACACACAATCAGAATATCATACATATAGGAAAGGGATATGAAATGGACTCATTTGGGTTCTTCAAATAAACATGGACCTGTGTTCTGACAAAAATAATGTCTGGTTTAAACAGTAGAGAGTAAGATTGCCAGATGAATTTAAATGTTGCTTGACACCCTTTGTCTTTGTGCGAGTATAAGCAACGTGAATGTGAGTAGAGCATTTTCTAAATATTGGAATGTAAACGATTTCTGGAAACTCTTAGTCTAAGAATGAGGGTTGTGAAATGAATCTGCTGAAACCAGAGCTACAATGCATAGGCTTTGAACTGCACTACTATTCTTGGAATGTGCCTTATATTTCTTGACACTATTCATCCATGCATCTTTTCTCCATCACACTGTAAGCACTCTCTCCTTCCCCCATCTCTCTGTTCTTAATCCCTTTGTCTACCCTTTATTTTGATTTATGATACACATTTTCATGTTTTATATGAGGATGAAAAGAATCTAAAAGTGATTGTTCCATGTTAGTTCCAACAAATTATTGTTTTGCACAGTTTTAAGTTTCATACAGTGCTGAATTGTCAGAGCTCCCTTTCAAAACGCACCACACTTGGATTGTGTTCACAATAGAAGACATTTTTAATGTCGAGGTAAATTTTAAAGCTTTCCTTCAACAGAGACTCATTCCTAGAAAATGTACAAAGTCTTCTGCAAGCATGGTCACAGGTTTCTTAAATCACATTTTAGAAAAAGAAGAATAGAAATATTGTTTCGTGTGAGCCGAGAAGTGTAGTATATGATAATATAAAGAAAAGTCTGCACTGCCAACCTACTGAGTGAGCTCAGGCAGACAGAATACCATCTGCCTGACATTATTAAGTGGTCTTTTGTCTGGAAAATGAGTTTTATAATTGCCATAAATTCCAAGGACATAGAATCTCTAATAACACAAGACCAGTAAAAATGAAATTTCAGTATAGCTCCAATGGGTGGAGAATACAGAATTAAAATATATCTGCTGGACTACATGTCTATATAAGTTTGGAACATATGAGGGGGAGTTGAAGCTGCTGATTAAGCTTGCAAATCAGAAATTTTAAAAACATTAGCATCCAGAAAAATATGGTAGATTCTTTCTTTTCTCCATACAGTAAATCTCTTGGTCTTTGTGATTTGACCCAGACACAGAAAGTACTAATAAAACAATGGAAATATACTAAAATAGCACTAGGACACAGAACTCATTTTCCTTTTAGTCCCTGTTAATAGCCTTATCCTGGCCAAGACTTTCTCACGTGGACTCTTCTGTATAGACGTTATTTGCTTTGGTAAATCATATCAGATGGACAGACTGAACTAGCTTCCTCTACTAGAACCAGCTTCTGTATACAGTACTTTAATATCAGCATTTCCCATAATGAAATGTTTTAACGGTCACTGGGGCCCAGTGCTTATCTATTCTCTACCAGATAGCTAAATATTCACAGATTTTGAATATTTTATAAGCCATCCCCAAGTACCTTTTTCAGAATGGCCAAACAGCAACAGTGTCTCTCATACAGCCTGCACTATCGTTGTTGTAGAAGATGAATGGCCATGACATGTAACTCACTGTTAGAGTGTTTCTATAGTATGAAAAACAGCTCAGAAACAAATTGAGATCTAGTGGCATTCAGAGCAGTAGATGTGTTCACTCACATATGACTTATGGACTTCAATAGAGGAATATCCCTATAAATACATTTAAGTCACTCTAAATTCCAGCCACCACAGCACATCCTTAATGCTTTCCAAATTTCCTCTTGTATTTTTACTAGAAGAAGCCATCAATCTTGGGTGGAATAATCAATAACATATCAATAAAGCATGCATATGTTTATAATACAATTTTATTATCAATGCATGTATAGTTAGATATATATGTACAGATTTATAAACAGATATAAATATACAGTGTCAGAGTGAGAGACCATGGAGGAGAAAGGCAAAGACAAAGAGACAGAATAATGCAAATTTAAATATAAATGTATTTCCAAAATCATAAAAACAGATAAATAACTTACAAAATTCCTTGACTGATGAATTGGAATAAATTGATGCTTTAGTAAGTAATGATACCTGCTGCCAAGTTTAAAACCAGAGTTACTTCTCAGGAACCACATGCTAGAGTGAAAAAAATGTCCTATAGATATTTTCTAGTCTCTGTGTGTGTTCGGGTATGTGTGTGTGTGTGTGTGTGTGTGTGTGTGTGTGTTTGTATCTTCTTATGTGTGTAGTGTGTGAGTTTGTGTGTATGTGCAAGTGTGTGTATATATGTGTGTGTATGTGCAGGTGTGTGCATGTGTGTCTGGATGAATGCATGATAGTTCATTCAAAAAAGAGCCATATATATTTACAAAAGAACTAAAACACTGTCATGAAAATAGCTTGTGGAATTCTGAAGATTTCCTTTTACTTATCTCTTGCGAATCTTTGTAACACTTAAATTGTTGGCTGCTACATTTACAAACTGACAACTTATAATGTGATGCTCTCTGGGAGTCACTGGTTGATATAATGTAAATATATTACAATCATTATGTAAAATATGACTTCCATTCATTACATCCTACAATCTTCAAGGGGAGACGATTCTTCTTCTCATAGGGAGACAGCCATCAGGGGCTATGTTTAAAGATGTTGAGAGCAAGGGCCGCCCTCCTGCATAATCATACCACCATAAACATTGACCACAATTTTGTTTCCACTTGTAATGTTGAGTTCAGTTAATTAGATTTCTTTCAATTCCTTCATAAACCTGAATGGGAATGCTCACCCTTCTGTGATATGCTTTTCTTCATAATCCAGAAAAGCATACAGACAGTCTTAGTTTAAGAGCATTTATGATGCTTGATGCTTGCTAGGAGTCAAGAATATTGTGTCTCCAGGTTCTACGTACACTCATACCCACTCAGGGACTTCATAATATTCCTTCTGGCCAAACTGTTCCACTTACCATTCTTGACCATGACAGATTTTTCTGAAGCTCAGTTACAGTACTTTTGTCTTCACAAAATGTTTCATAGTCTTAGAAGTGCCAATGCACTTGGTTCCCCTAATGTAGGGACGTGAGATATGTCCCTTCTCAATTACAAATTAATAGCATGATCTGTAGACTGGAGCAGGTTAAAAGGTCTGTATCCTCTCTCTTAAATTATGATCCTGACGCTTTAATGCAAATATCTTTGTATTTGTGCCATTTTAGAGACTTGCTTTAATTAGAGACTGATCCATAACATGTAAGGAACCAGGTAAAAACAGCCTCAAGTCATCCATCACCTGAAAAATATGTTAATTTAATATTTTGTCCATTAACTTGTATCTCAGCTGAGAATATATGAGTCCCAAACTTTTCCAATAGGTCTTCTATACCACATTGTATGGAAAGATTTATTGACTATTTCTTTGTAATTTAAGGGGGATCTGTGCTTTCATCTCCATATTCGTCCTTGTGTTATTTTTAGAAAAATGTAAACGGTGAAATTGATGTATGGGAATATTTTTCGAAAGGAGTGAGATATTTCTGGTAAATTTTAAAAACTAAAATTTAGTTTTCAAAGTTAGAAGAACAATAATGTTGTAAGGAGAGCTTCCTACAACGGGTAATTTGACTCTGTTTTTTAAACAATTTAATAAAGTAATTAAACAATACATTATTTTCTTAACATTCATGATATTCTAGAGTGCTAGAGGAATTGCCTGTGATATTAACATTATGTTACGACACTGATTCACTAATTGTATTCACTTTCAGTCACAATTATGTTGGCCAAGTCAGAGTCTACGTGAGAGATAGAATTTGTCATCCAGAGGGATTGGGAGGAAGAGCTAGATATTCATCTCAATGTACAGAATGAATATGTGGTACAAGAAAGGCATAGGGATTATTGGGAAGAACTTCTTGCAGAAGTGAAAGTTGAGCTGATATTTCAAGGAATGGAACATTTGGGAAGCAAATTGATTTCCCTGTTTATCATAATTCCTGAAAGACAAGTATTCAAAAATGTTATATATCAGTACCGTAAGATTTAATCTAGATGTATCCATGCTGTTCTACCATAAGATTATGACATTGGCTCTTGCTGAGCATGGGGCATGTAGCATTGCATATAAATTTGAAAATCAACTGACAGTTCAGTGATAATGTTGCCCCATTGAAGATAGTGTGCGTCATCACTTAATTCACCTTGTCTCTTTTCCATGTGCAACTTCACCCAGTATATAATAACCTGTAGAGAAAGATTCTTTTGAGTATGTGGACTTTTGTTTTCAGAACTTCACTTACAACTTTTTGGCATAGAGTGGCACACTTTGCTTTCTGAATTGTCTTCTGAGAGCATCAGGTATTACTCTATTACAGCTATGCACTAGTCAGATAAAATGGAACCACAGTGTATCCTTTTGCCATCTCAAAGGTTTTCTGTCTTGCACTTGGGTCACAAAGATTATTATTTTGACCTCTTGATGATATTTTTCTGCATGAAACATTGGCCTAGAATAACACAGTAAGATTTCTAGGTTTGTCTCAACAGTTGGTGAATGCACAACATGGCCATTTTTTTCTAGATTTTGAGCCCAGAATCTGGATTTCTCTGAATCCTGGTTGCATGGACAGAGTTTGGTAAAAATGACATGAAGACTGTAGTCATCCTAAGCATGTGTGAGGAGGCAGAGTAGCTCGTAATTCTTTAGATACTCTCAATTATACAATGTCAGGAA
Source organism: Apodemus agrarius (assembly GCA_964023405.1). Classification (NCBI taxonomy): domain Eukaryota; kingdom Metazoa; phylum Chordata; class Mammalia; order Rodentia; family Muridae; genus Apodemus; species Apodemus agrarius. Next base: position 6,071,835 of record OZ030029.1, on the reverse strand, counting down.
AGCTTATGTCTATAGATTTTGACATCTCAATATATGAACAAAATCTAAGCATTTCACTGTTTTCTAGGCACATTTGTTACCTCATTTTAAATTAGGGTTGTCTACCAATCTTCTACATGTACTCATTGAGAAATTTATCAAAGTTCCATGCATTTTTCTATCCTGTGGGTTCGAGAGCCAACATTCCCATTTATTCTTCTCCCAAGACACAGGTGAAAATGGAAATGTAGAGGCTGACCCAACAATACTAGCTGATTACCATGAAGAAAATGGATACTTGAGATTGAATCCTTAATGCTATTTGTGCTTTGGAGAATAAACATGCAGTGTGTCAGACACAATGACACCAATGTTAGGTCTTTTAAGTCAGTCCCATCTTCTGGCTTTACAGATTTAGTCAATAAATTCAGCGTGTTCCTATGCAAGTCTTACAAGAGTTAATCAAGTCTAGGTCAAAGGAACCACAAGTTTGTTCAGGAGTTAGATGAAAATTACAACCTTCTACTTCTAATCAAATAAAAGTCTGAGAAACAGAAATTAGGGATGAAGGCAGTAGAGAATACATTCTCAGAATATATTTGCAAAGATCTTCACAAGTGGTGACAGGTTTTAGACTGTACATGTTGAGATTTGGTGACTTTTTTCTCCTTCTCAGTTGATCTGGTGCTTGTTAATGATAGCAGCACATGTGCATTGTTTTAATATTTTCCTTGTTAATTTTGAATAGAAAGCCTCAGGTCATTATGTTCCTACTGTTAAATATATCCTATGTGTCTCTGTGTCTTTGAATGTCTTCCTCTCCTTCACTTTCTTGACTTCTTTCCAAACTGTTTGTTTATGCATATTGTGTTTTGTTTTCTTCAAAATCATTGTCCAGATATCCCATTTTTTCCTTAGTATAAGTAAACCTCTCTCTTTCTAGGTGATATCTAAGAGGCTCACTATCCACGTCACTATGCATTGCCTATCCGGTCACATTAGAGTTGTATTAGTATTCCTTGGGTAGTTTTTAAAACATTTCTGCTGTTTGATCTCATCTTCAGAATTGTTTGCAATGTAGCCCACTTCAGAAATGGGTATCAGTAATATACAGTTTCTGTTTTGATAACAGTAGAAAATATTTGCCATGTCTTTGTTTAGCAAAGACCTGGATACTAGACTTTTGAAGACCTAATAGTTGAGAATGGCTGTACAGATCTATTAGTAAGACCAGCCAGATAACCTCTAGCTGTAACAAAGATTCTGTTGGCTGTCAGCCAGAAACCCAAAGAAAACATCAAAATTTCACATTATATTAGAACAGGTACTTGAGAATATCATACTATATATCTATATATCTATATCTATCTATATCTATATCTATATCTATATCTATCTATATCTATATCGATATCTATATCGATATCTATATCTATATCTATATCTATATCTATATCTATCTATATCTATATCTATATCTATATCTATATCTATATATATATATATATATATATATATCATCTATATCTACATCTATAACTATATCGTTATTATCTATGTCTGGATAGGTAGGTAGATAGATAGATAGATAGATAGATAGATAGATAGATAGATGGAGAGAGATATTAATATGATAGATAGATAAATACATAGATACATTGACTGATATGAGATAGAAATGTATATGAACATATTTCTATATCTAGGAATCTGTTCCCACCAGCAAGAGAGTCAACGGGGTCCCTGCACAACCTAGGAGAAAATGGGGTACAAGAGACGCAAGAGCCTGACAGCAAGAAAATATTCTGTTCAAGCTCTCTAGTTTTATTATTTTACACACTACAATATACTGGGAAGCAAGAAGAATAGAGGGAGGTGTTATGATAGGGCAAACATTTTCACTGTGGAACAAACACTGATGGGGACAATCACTGTCTCTAAACGTTGTCTCTAGGAAGTAGTCTCAGAATTATCTCTCAGAATCTCATGAAGAAAGCTGGGTGGATTTCAAAGCAGCTGGGAAGCTAAAATGATCATGAGGAGGTGAAGTGGAAAGAAGTTGCTATGGTAACCTAAATGTAGGTGAACTTTGTTTGTTCTAACCAACTCAGGTGAACTCTGTAATTACTGACCAACTTGCGACTTGCCTAACTTGAAAGCTATTATTTCTACTTCTGAAAGGAAGCTTGACCTTGTCAAATGTTTGATAGGAGGAGGTTTTGATCTATGTGAGAATAGATCTTGCCATTTCCGCCTCCTCTGTATTATACGCAGCAGAGGTGGGATACTATTGAGGAACAAAGCAGACAGGGCACAAAAAAGATGGTGTAGGGCCCATTTTAGGAATTCTATGGGCTGGTGATTCATTATACCTTACAAGTCACTGTATACCTCTGCCTGTCTCCATAGATATCTGTCCTGGGGGCCACGAACCTTGGTATGTGCCCATCACAGACTAATTAATCAGCAAGAGTAGTATTGTGGGTGCTGTGAGTTTGAGGCCTCCTTCTATAGTCAAGACTGAAATGGCTGTGACAGAAAGTCCAGGGCATGTGATTGTGCCTTTTGGACTGTTTTTTAACTGCCCTAGGGGCCTGGGTAACCATCTCTTGTTCCTCCATAGCAAAACAATGATAATGTACCAGAATAGGCATGGCTGCCATGCTATCTTACTGTAGTTTAATTGGGGTAGTGAGACAATGAACAGCCCATGGTCCAAAATAACATAACAATAGTAGACCTACAAAGGGTCCTATGATATTGGCTAAAAGGGAAGTGAGCCATGGAGAGGTATAATTTCCATGCCAACATTCTCTCTGATCTCTTTCTCTCTTACATTTTTCTAGTCCTCTGACTTCTCAGACTATCTTTACAACTTCTGGTTTACTAGTATAGGAGCATTATTCTTCTTATAAAGCTGCCCAAAGTCAACATTGTTGAATGAACAGGAGATCAAATCCTTACTATTTTGGTGCACAACCTCAGATAGGTTGTCAATAGTTTCAGAGAGATCATCTATCCCCTACTGAAGGCAATGGGCATCTTGATCGATAGTGGCATGGAGCTCTATGTACCTAGAGCTAGAAAGAATGAGGGAAGAAATACCTGTGTCCACTCCCAGAGCTCTGAGACCATGTAGGATTGATATACTAATGGCAGAGTTTGGTTCTCTGTGAGACTGGCTCAAAGAGCTGGAAACATCAGTGGATGTTTATTGAGCCTATAGGTGGAAAAAAATTGAGAGTGGTCATAAAGTAAATGAGGAACCATTTTAGTAATGTTGCCATACTCAGGGATTTCTCCATTCTTTCAATTTTGAAAAACTGAGGCAGGGAGTCATGGTGTGATGCCATTAAGGAACACACACCAGGTTCCTTTCAGAGGGAGAAAAAATGCCAGGAGGGGATGGGATACTTCATTACACAATTTAATATAGTCTGAGGGCACATTTGTTCCTCTATAGAAAAGCCGCAAGACAGATATTTGGGTTAATGAAATACCTGGCCAAGCACCCTTCTGCAAGTGGCATTGTAGTGGATCATCAACATGTTTAGGATAACCAAGAATTACAATTCCTTTATAAAAAGGTAGTTGAGTATGGCAGCACAACCAGCAATCTTCAAGAAGGTGAGGGAAAGGTTCATTTATGGTAAGAAAGGTCTGATTAACTAAAGAAAGACAAGATTTTTAGTGGAACATGTTTGTGGAGGTAGTACAGGCAGAATAATGGCTAGAGGTCTGGCTGGTGGTCAGAGGGCAAGTACATAAAATAGGGAGGTTTCTTTAAGAGAAAGAGCATGGGTGATGCCCTTGTCAGTTCCTCTAGGAACAGCAGGAGAAGGCACCAACACAGGATGAGGCCCCTTTGAGACTGCCTGGGCATGATGTAAAGGCTATTAAAGGACCTTAATAGTGAAGGTAGTACCTGTATCTGAGATGGATTCATAAAGAGCCCATTCAGAAACTTTTTGCCAATTTAAATTGGGAGATTTTCATAGGTGGTTAGTTAGTTTGTAAAAGTGTGCTCCATTCCCCAGCGTGTAATAAGGATATATGTTCCACTATGTTCATAGTGTCCTTATTTACAATTACCAGAAGCTGGAACTAGCCAAGATGTCCCTCAGTGGAGGAATGGATACAATAAATGTGGTATATATCTACAGTAGAGTATTATTCAGCAATTAAAATTAATGAATTCATGCAATTTGTAGGCAAATGGTTGGATCTGGAAAATATCAACCTAAGTGAGTTAACCCAATCATAAAAGAATACACTTGGAATGCAATCACTGATAAGTGGATACTAATGAGTCCAGAAGATCTGAATACTCAAAGCCCAATTAGCAAATCAAAAGATTCCCAATAAGAAAGAAGGAGAGGACACTGGTCCCTAAAAGACTGAATCCAGTTTTGTAGGAGTGTACCAAAAGAGAGAACTGGTGGTTGGGGGGGGGTGATTGGGGAATGGATAGAGGGAAGAGTACTTATGGGACATATGGTGAGGGAGGAACAGTAAAGGGGGAAAGGAAAGCCTTTGGAATGTAAACAATGAATATAAAAAATTAAAAAAAAATATTGTTTTAGATACCCTCGATTTTTTTAAAATTTATCTGTATGTGATTAGAATTGGATTAAATGTCTTCATATAATTGTCTTAAAATTGTGATTCAATTGTACTCAATAATTAAATTGCTTTTGTTCAGATGGGCATTTTTACTGTTAATCCTTTGAATCTACAAGCATAGGAAATATTTCCATCTTCTAATTCCTAATGTCACATGATATTTTCACTTGTTTCGTTAGAAATATACAAGGATATGTTACATTATTCATGGCTACTATAAAGGTTGGTATTTCCCTAATTTATTATCAGTCCATGTATCATTTATAAGAAGGGAGGCTACTGCTTTCTTTAAGTTTATATCCAGCCATATTGGCGAAGGTCTTTGCCAGATCACTTATGTATAGTATAATATCCGTGATAGCAATATCTTGACTTCCTCCTTTTCAATTTATATCCCGATGAACTCCTTTACTTGTCTTAGTGTGGCTGTAACTTTAATTACTATATTAAATAAATAGAGAGAGAATGGGCAGCCTTGTCTTGTTCTTGATTTTATGAAACGTTTTAAAGATTCTCTCACTTAATTTCATGTTGACCATTAGCTTCCATTATATTTCCTTGATGGAGATTATGTGTGTGGCTTGTATTCCTGAACTCTCTAAGACTTTTAACAAGAAGGCTTTAGATTTTGGCAAAGGGTTTTTAAGCATTATATGAGAAGATTATATGATTTTCTTCTTTCATTGTGAAAATATGTTGGACTATTTTGATGGATTTTCATATCCTGAACCATCCCTGCATCCCTGGGATGAAGCCTATTTGATAACTGTGAATGATATTTTTGATGTATTCCTGGGTACACTTTGCAAATATTTTATTGAGTAGTTTTAAATTACCATTCATGAGAGGATGTTTTCTTATTCTGTTGAGTCTTTGTGTGATTTGGGTATCAAGGTGACTGTGGATTTATAGAAAGAGTTTGGCACTTTTCCTTAGGTTGCATTTTGCTTTGTAACTGACTATATGATCAGTATTGGAGAAGGAACCATGGCACCTAACACCAGACAAATGACTACGATCAAAAACTCAGGAGAAAATAGGTACTGGAGAGGATGTACAGAAAGGAATACTCCTCCATTGCTGGCGGTGGTGCCAGCTGGTACAGCCAACCTAGAAATTAGTCTCAGAAAACATGGCATGATACTACCAGAGGACCCACATATATACTACTCCTGGGCATACATCTTTTATCTCATGAGTCTCCTGATTTCCCAAATCCCTCTTTCCTTTTACTAAATTTTTGTTTGTTTCTTTTTTATCCTGGCTGAGCTGCTGAAGCCTAGGCAGAGGCTCTCTCAGTCATCAGGGCTCAGTCTCATTGAGCTTTTCTCCCCAGGATAGTGTAGGAGTGCAGAGCTCTGTCTAACAGCAGGCTCTCTGTGTATCTGGAGCCCCACCCCTATTGGGCTGCAGGATCCAAAATGGTGGGGATCATGATCCTTGGGTCTCCCTCTATCTCCTTGGACTTCCTTCAGGTCTGAAGTTCTCCAGCCTGCCTAGGAAGCAATAATGCTGCCCAGCTCCCTGGTGCTGAAGGAACCCAGGGAGGCTATACCCTGGGAAATCCTTCCCTCTGGGGCCCACTGTCTCCTGTAATACTTTAAGGGATTTATTTTTGTTTCCTCTATCAGGACTTCTGCCTGTTGACCCAATGTTCTCCTGCATTTCTTTAAGGAATTTTTTGTTACGTCTTTATGGACTTCTATCTGTTAACACATATTCTCCTGTATTTCTTTAAGTGATTTTTGTGTTTCCTTTTGAAGGGATTCTAACTTTTGACTTATGTTCTCCTGACTTTCGTTAAGGGAGTTATTTATGTCTTCCTTTAAATCCTTCATCAGCATCATGAGGTGTGATTTTAAATCCAGGTCTTGATTTCTGGTGTATTGGGGTATACAGAAGTTGGATTTGTTGGACAACTTGGTTTAGATGGAGCCAACTTGATTTTCTTTTATTTTTGTGATTTTCTTCAGTTTACCTTTTGCCATTGGGTTATCTCTGTTGTTAGCTGGTGTTCCTTTCTCTGAATATTGCTAAACTGTGTTACTTGGAGACCCATTCTCTCTGTGTACACAGGTATGTAAGTTCTTCTGTGAGAACTGCCCTCTCTTATTTGTATTTGGGTATGTAGCTATGTGGCCCAGATCAATGCTGGGTACAGACAGCAATTCATATTATTTGAACACTATACTCATTAATGGCAATAATTAGAAAAATATATTTGCCTATCAAATTCAATAAATAGATGGGAAGAAATCCTGATCTGGCACTGGGGAAAGGGTAAAGGACTGAATTCCTGATGGCCAGAGAAAGAATGGGAACTGACAATTTCAGGAAACTGGAGGTTGTGGGAATCCTCCAGAATGCACCAGAATCAAGGGAGGTGAGAGATTCACAGAAATAAAAGGGAGGTACCTTAGATCAAATTCTGGACAGTAGGGAGAGGGAACTTATAGAGCTTACCTCCAGCAGCAAGACAGGGTTTCAAAGGAGGGAAAGGGGGTCCATCCCACATTCATACCTTTGATCCAAATTGTTTCACTCTTAAAGAATTACAGAGATGGAAATGTAGATATATGAGGTGAATAAAAGGTCCAATCACAGGGTCAAAGAGGGATACAGTAGAAGAGGAGGTCTGAAGGACTGACACTGTTGCAAAATGCTAACAAAAAGGAACCTAGCATGACAGCATTCCAGACATCCCAACAAGCAACTGTAGGAGTATGAAGCAGGTATTTGAACCCAACCAATAGACAGAATCATCTGACCCCTACTGTTGAATTAGGGAAGGCTATAACAGGCTGAAGGGAACTTGTAGGAGAACCAGTAAGCTCAAAGAATCTCGGCCCCTGGTATCTCTCAAAGTTTGGACCACCTAACATGATACATACACTAGCAAATATGAGGCCCCTAGCACAATACAGTATTGCTGGAAATTCATGAAATCAGTGCCAATATTTATGTGCTGAAGTCCGAACTTAACAGCACTGTTGATATCATGTCCGTCATGTTAATCACTCCTCTCCTTGGTGTTTTTCCCTGATACGTGGAGGGTATAATATATGGCATTGTGTTTTCTTTTAGGATTTTGCTTTCACTGCCGCTTATTTTTTGAACACTGGAATGTATGTGGTCCTTTCAATGATTGTTTTCCTATTCAAATGAAGCTTTTTACACTCAGATTGCTAAAAATCTATGTGTGTAAACATAAACATAAAAGGCAATTTTACAGCATCACCATGAGCAAAATTATAAAAGGTTCTCTCTTGTGACTTATGAACTCCCCATTCATGAACGTGAACTACAATTTCAGTATTAAGCATTGCAGTCCCTCATGTGTTTCAGGTATAAACACATCTGAAAGTATATGTTTACCTTATTATAGTTGTGCAACCATAGGAACAATGGGAAAATCTTGACCAGCAAAGCAGTGTTATAGCATGTTGTTTCCAGCCATGAGTAAGACCATGGCTAAATTTTATCACCCCAATCATCCTAAATAGCATATTCTGATGGTATAAAAGCTAGCCAGAAGGAAGATAATTTTCTAGTCACTTTGAAATCGAGTTTAATTAAAGGGTATTGTGCTGTTATAATTAGGGTTTTACCATGAAGTTGAGGTAGATAACCGAGGCCAGTCATGAAGTTGGGTTATTTTGAAAACTGCCGAGGACTCCAAGGCCTGTACTTCAAGAGAGGTGTCTTAAACTTAGTAGTATGGACATTTTTTTTAGTAAGCCCTGTCAAGGAGAATAGTCTTGCTCTTACAGCTGTTGATTTTATTAAGTAATCTATGTTTTGGGGGAGTGGAATTATTGATGCATGCTGGGTAATTATTTAAAATCTTTGTCAAGTTACTTTTGGAAATTATCTAAGATGTGAGTTCTCATAAATTAATTTTCATACATCCATAGATGTTTTTAAATTATCACATTATTCCCTCTAATCACTCATACTCTTGACACAGTTATACACCTATTAACTATGTTATACATACTTTTACTTTCATATCCCATGATTTTTTCTCTTTATCCAATTATGTCTTGGTAGGTAATGGAATTAAAGGCTTTGATATGGGTTTCAGTGATCCTTTCTCCAATTATCTCCCGCTAACTCCCAGTTTAGGTAACATTTCCTTCTTCCTCTCCGAATAAGCCTTTTCAATGCACAAACCCAAATATTCAAAATTTTCCTAGAATTCCCTGTACCTGTGACTTATATGAATTCTGCTAAAAGCCCCTTCTAAACTTCAGAGATTTCACTCTACAGAGCAGAACTATAAATATGTATCTATCAAGACCATATCAATGACAGAACAGGAAATGAAATGAACATAAGTATTTCAAAAGTAGGAAGAAACTGAGAAATATGAGTGACACTTATAAGTGAAAAGTTATAAATATCTCATAACCACCATAAGCATTGTTCAAGATAATCTTTCCTCTTATATTTTTGAGGTCAGCTCATTAGATTTCTTTCTATTCCTTCATAAAACAAAACAGGAATGGTCAACCTTATGGGCTATGCTTTTCCTCATAATACAGACAACATACATACAGTCTTACTTAAGTACATACATGATGCTTTCTGCTGGCTAGGAATCAGGAACGTTGTGTTGCCAAGTCCTACAGACAACAACACACACTCTGGGACTTCATAATATTTCTTCTGGACAAACTGTTCCACATACCATTCTTGAACATGACTGATTGCTTTTTATGAAGCTCAGTAAAAGTACACTGTGTCTTCACAGAATATTTCATAGCCTTACAAGCGACAATGAACTTGGGTCCCCTAGTTACTGATCCTCTCGTTGGCAACAATTCTTCATGGTAAAAGCATTTTCCATACTGGGAAAGGGACATGAGAGATGTCCCTTGTCAATTACAAATTGGTAGCATGAGCTGTAGACTGGACCAGGCTACCAGGTCTGTATCCTCAATTAGTTTGTTTACCTGGTGCTCTAGTGCAAATATCTTTGCATTTGTCCCTTATTAGAGGCTTGCTTTATGTAGAGAATGTTCCACAACAAGTAAGGAAACATGTAAAAAGAGCCTAAAGTCATCCATCACATGAAACTATGTTAATTTAATGTTGAGTTCATTATACTGTATCTCAGCTGAGAATACATGAGACGATACATTTCCAATAGTTCTATATCTTATTGTATAGGAAAGTTTATTCCATGTTTCTTTTTAATTAAGGGGAAGATGGTATTTACATCCCCAGTCACCCTATGGTGATTTGTAGTAGAATTTATATGTTGTATGGGAGTATTTTTAGAAAGGAGTGAGATGTTTCTGGTAATTTTTTGAAAGTAATATTTCGTTTTGCAAAAAGAGTTTCATACAATGGGTAATTTTGACTCTGGTCAGTAAACAATGGAATAAGGCAATTATATAACAAAATAATTTTCTCAACATTCCTGATATTCTAGAGTGCTATAAGCATTGCCTGTGATATCAACATTATGATAGAATACTGAATCCTTAAAAGTATTAAATTTCAGACTCAATCATGGAGGCCATGTCAAAGAGTCTTTGTAAGAAATAGAATTGGACATTCAAAGGGAGTGACAGGAATAGCTAGAAATCCATCAAAATGTCCAGAGTGAACATACATATGTGGTATTAGGGAGGCATAGGGATTATTGGGAAGAACTTCGTGCAGAAGTGAAAATTGAGCGGATCTGTCAAGAAATGGTGAATATGGAAATCAAATTGATTTTCCTCTTTATCATAATTCCTGAAAAGCAAGTATTCAAAAATGTTTCATATATATATTAAGCTTTAATATTGAAGTATCCATGCTTTTTGCTGTTCTACCACAATATTCTAGCACTGACTCTTGCTGAGCATTGGGCATGTAGCATTGCAATTGAAGTTGACCATCGACTGTCAGATCAGGGCTAAAGATTCTCAGTTGAAGACAGTTTGTGTTATCACTTAATTCACTTTGTCTGTTTTCCATGTGCAATTTCTCCCTGAATATAATAACTGGGGGAGAAAGATTCTTCTGATTATGTAAACTATTGTTGTCAGAACCTCTCTGGCACTGTTGTGAAGAGAGTGACACACTTTGCTTTCTGCATTCTCTTCTGAGAGCATCAGACATTTCTCTAGGACCACTAAGCAATAGTAGATAAAGTGGAACAACACTGTATCCATTTGCCAACTCAATGATTATCTGCCTTGCATTTGGGCCCCAAAGATTATTATTTTGAACAGTTGATGATTTTTTTTTCCGTGCATGAGACATTGGCCTAGATAAACACAGGAAGAATTCTAGCTATATCTCCACTTTAGCTGAGTGCACAATACAGCCATTGTTCCTAGATCTTGAACCCATGGATTTTGATTTCTCTTAAGCCTTGTTGCATTGACTGAGTTTGTTAAAAATCCCATGAGCAATGAAGTCTGACTAAGCATCTGTGAGGAGGCAGAGTAACCCCTGGCTCTTTAGATATTCTCAACTGTACAATGTGATCAGAGCGCTTATGTCCATAGATTTCTACAAGTCAATATACAAACAAAAATCTAAGTGTTTCAATTTTCTAGGCACATTTGTTAACTCTTTGTAAATTCGCGTTGTCTATCAATCTTCTATGAATACTCATTTTGAAATTGTACCCAAGTTCACATGCATTTTTCTATCTTGTGGGGTTGACAGTCAAAATCCCCATTAATTCTTCTCACAAGACACAGTTGAAGATGGAAATATAGAGTCTAATCCAACAATAGAAGCTGATTACAAGTAAGAGAATAGATACTTGATATTAAATCCTTAGCCCTACCTGTGCCTTAGAGAAAGTACAAGCAGTGTATCATAATCCATGACACCAATGTTAGGTCTTGATGTCAGTCCCATCTTCTTACTTTACAGATTTAGTCAATAATGAGGGTGTTCCTGTGCCCTGTCTTAATGTGTAAATCAACTCTGGGTCAGAAGAACTAGAAGCTTGTTTTGGAGTTAGAAGGAAAATATATCCTTCTCCTTCTAATCAAAGTAAACGTCTGAGAAAGAGAAATCAGGTATTATGGCAGTGGAGAATACATTCTCAGAATATATTTGGAAGGAGCTTCATGAGTGGTGACATCTTTGAGGTTCCAAGGGTGAGATATGGTGACTTTTTTCTACTTCCCTGTCAGGTGATTTGGTGCTTGCTCATGATAGCAGCACATGTGCACTGTTCTCAAATTTTCTACCTTAAGTTTTGACTAGAAACACTAAGGTCATTATGTTCCTCCCATTAAATATACACACACACACACACACACACACACACACATACACATGTATATGTGTGTGTATTTTTATATATATATATATATATATTTATATATATATATATATATATATATATATATATATATATATTTAAAAGCATAATTAATCAAAGAAGATACTCTTTGAGATTTTAAATAGACAGATTATTGTCTGAGTTTGTAATACACCTGGAAATGCACACACACACACACACACACACACACACGCACACACACACACACTCACACACAAACACACACATGTGCTGGCAGAGAGAGAGAAAGAGAGATCAAGTGAGAGAGAGGGAGAAAGAGAGAGAGAGAGAGAGAGAGAGAGATGTTTACAACTTTCTGAAACATTTTCAATTGTTACTTAAACTATATTCACTAGTCCTCGCTTGATCTTCCAATATCTTGAATTGAAATTAATATCTTGTGCTAAATGTATTTTGAGTTACACTTGATGAAAATTTTATTCTAATGCTAACAGTTTGAGAGAATATAATTCTTTCAGGTTTTGAAGATTGTAGAAACATTAGATTGTGAAGATTTCTGAAATTTTTTGTCTTCTAAGTTTCTCATGGTTAATTGACACATGGACGTTCCAGATCAGTTTAAATTCCAATGTGGATAGATGAGTGACGACTGAATTCATAACAGATAATAACAACAGTCAAAAACTTTCTCTGTTTTGAAATGGGCATCATGTGTGTAGAGAGTGGTAGTAATCCTGTACAATTGTGGATGACAGCAGAGATGGTTTTCATTCTCTGTGCTACCTCCATTTAAACCAACACAGTTTGTAGAAAGGGCTCTTTTTTTTTCACTGAATGGATTTAGCTCTTTATCAAAGGTCAAGTAACCATAGGTATCTGGGTTCATTGCTTGGACATCATTTATACTACACTGATTTACCTGCCTGTCACTGTACAAAGATGATGCAGTATTTAACACTATTGCTTTGTAGTGTGGCCTGAGGTCCAGGATGCTGATTCCCCTGGAACTACTTTTTGATGAAAACAGTTTTACCTATACTGATGAAAACAGTATATACCTATACAGTGTAGGTAAAATGGGGATTGCATCGAATCTGTAGATTGCTTTTAGCAAGATGTCCAGGTTTACTATATTAATCCTGCCAATCCAAGAGCATGGGAGATTTTTTTTTTCTATTCTCTGTGATCATCTTTGAATTCCTTCTTCAAAATCTTGAAGTTTTGGTCATACATATGTTTCACTTGTTCGGGTATAATCACACCAGGGTACTTTATACTGTTTGTGACTATTGTGAAGGGTGTCATTTCACTAATTTCTTTCTCAGCCTGATATCCTTTGAGTATAGGAAGTCTACTGATTTGCTTGAGGAAATTTTATATCCAGTCACATTGCTGAAGTTGTTTACCAGCTATAGGAATACTCTGTTTTTTTTTTTTTTGGGGGGGTGCTTAAAAACTGTCATAACATCTGTAAATAATGATAATTTTTCTTTATCCTTTCGAATAAATATCCGTTTGAACTCCTTTGGTTTTCTCATTGTTCTAACTAGAACTTTAAGTACTATATTGAATAAATATATAGAGTGAGGGTAGCCTTGCCTACTTGCTTATTTTAGTGGGATTGTTTCAAGTTTCTCTGCATGTAGTTTGATGTTGGCTACTGGTTTCCTCTATTTCATTTACAATGTTTAGGCGTGGGCCTTGAATTCCTATTGTTTCCAAGACTTTTCACTAGTTTTCCTCATATATAAACTCATTTTATTTTGCTCTTGAGAATGTCAGGTTTCTCTCTGTAAATCACGTTTGGCCACATTACAGAGCTTCTCCCTTTTGAATCTTTTAAGAAAGACCCTGCATCTTCATACATATCTCAATCCGATTTTCAGTCTTTGAGACTTACCTTTCGTGACACCCTGTAACACTTAAATTTTTGGCTGCTACATTTACAAACTGACAACTTATAATGTGATGCTCTCTGGGAGTCACTGGTTGATATAATGTAAATATATTACAATCATTATGTAAAATATGACTTCCATGCATTACATCCTACAATCTTCAAAGAGAGGCAATGCCTCTTCTCATAGGGATACAGCCATCAGGGGCTCCGTTTAAGGGTGTTTAGAGCAAGGGCTGCCCTCCTGCATAACCATACCACCATAAACATTGACCACAATTCTGTCTCCACTTGTAATGTTGAGGTCAGTTAATTAGATTTCTTTCAATTCCTTCATAAACCTGAATGGGAATGCTCACCCTTCTGTGATATGCTTTTCTTCATAATCCAGAAAAGCATACAGACAGTCTTAGTTTAAGTGCATTTATGATGCTTGATGCTTGCTAGGAGTCAAGAATATTGTGTCTCCAGGTTCTATATACACTCATACACACTCAGGGACTTCATAATATTCCTTCTGGCCAAACTGTTCCACATACCATTCTTGACCATGACAGATTTTTCTGAAGCTCAATTAAAGTAATTTGTGTCTTGACAAAAAGTTTCATAGTCTTAGAAGTGCCAATGCACTTGGCTCCACTAAGGTAGGGACGTGAGATATGTCCCTTCTCAATTACAAGTTAATAGCATGATGTGTAGACTGGAGCAGGTTACAAGATCTGTATCCTCATATAATTATGATCCTGACGCTCTAATGCAAGTATCTTTGCATTTATGCCATTTTAGAAACTTGCTTTTACTTAGAGACTGATCCATAACAAGTAATGACTAGATAAGAAGAGCCTCAAGTCATCCATCACCTGAAAAATATGTTAACTTAATGTTTGGTCCATTAATTTGTATCCAGCTGACAATATGTGAGTCCCAAACATTTCCAATAGGTCTTCTATACCACATTGTATCAAAAGATTTATTGACTATTTCTTTGTAATATAAGGGGAATCTGTGTTTTTACCACCATCTTCGTCCTTGTGTGATTTTTAGAAAAATTTAAACGCTGAAATTGATGTATGGGAATATTTTTAGAAAGGAGTGAGATATTCCTGGTAAATTTTAAAAACTAAAATTTAGTGTTCAAAGTTAGATGAACAATAATGGTGCGAGGAGATCTTCCTACCAGGGGTAATTTGACTCTGTTCATTAAACAATTTAATAAAGCAATTATACAACACATTATTTTCTCAACATTCTTGATATTCCAGAGTGCTAGAGGAATTGCCTGTGATATTAACATTATGGTAGGACACTGATACCCTAATTGTATTCAATTTCAGTCACAATCATGTTGGCCAAATCAGAGTCTATGTGAGAGATAGAATTGGTCATCAAGAGGGATTGGGAGGAAGAGCTAGATATTCATCTCAATGTACAGAATGAATATGTTGTACAAAAAAGGCATAGGGATTATTGGGAAGAACTTCTTGCAGAAGTGAAAGTTGAGCTGTTCTTTCAAGGAATGGAGCATTTGGGAAACAAACTGATTCCCCTGTTTACTGTAATTCCTGAAAGACAAGTACTTAAATATGTTATATATCAGTACCTTAAGCTTTAATCTAGATGTATCCATGCTGTTATACCACAAGATTATGACATTGACACATGCTGAGCAGGGGCATGTAGCATTGTATATAAATTTGACAACTGTCAGATCAGAGATAATGTTGCCCCACTGAAGATAGTGTGTGTCATCACTTAATTCACCTTGTCTCTTTTCCATGTGCAACTTCACCCTGTATGTAATAACCTGGAGAGAAGGATTCTTTTGAGTATGTGGACTTTTGTTTTCAGAACTTCTCTTACATCTGTTTGGCATAGAGTGGCACACTTTGCTTTCTGAATTGTCTTCTGAGAGCATCAGGTATTACTCTATTGCAGCTATGCATTAGTCAGATAAAGTGGAACAACAGTGTATCCTTTTGCCATCTCAAAGGTTTTCTGCCTTGCAATTGGATCACAAAGATTATCATTTTGAACTCTTGATGATATTTTTGTGCATGAGACATTGGCCTAGAGTACACAGTAGGACTTCTAGGTATATCTCCACAATTGCTGAGTGCACAACACAGCCATTTTTTTCTAGATTTTGAGCCCAGAATCTGCATTTCTCTGAATCCTGGTTGCATGGACAGAGTTTGGTAAAAAGGACATGAAGACTGTAGTCAGCCTAAGCATGTGTGAGGAGTCAGTGTAACCCCTAATACTTTAGATACTCTCAATTATACACAATGATAGGAAAGATTATGTCTATCGATTTTGACATCTCAATATATATACAAAATCTAAGTATTTCACTATTTTCTAGGCACATTTGTTAACTCTTTTAAAATTATGGTTGTCTACCAATCTTCTACAGATACTCTTTGGGAAATTTATCAAAGTTCCATGCATTTCTCTATCCTGTGGGGTTGACAGCCAAAATCCCCATTGATTCTTCTCCCAAGACACAGGTGAAGATGGAAATGTAGAGACTGACCCAACAATACAAGCTGATTAACATGAAGAAAATGAATACTTGAGATTTAATCCTTAATGCTACCTGTGTTTTGGAGAATAAACATGCAGTGTGTCAGACTCAATGATACCAATGTTAGGTCTTTTAAGTCAGTCCCATCTTCTGGTTTTACAGATTTAGTCAATAACTTCAGCGTGTTCCTATGCCCAGTCTTAAAAGAGTAAATCAACTCTGGGTCAAAAGAACCAGAAGAGTGTTCAGGAGTTAGATGAAAATTAGGACCTTCTGCTTCTAATCAAATAAAAGTCTGCGAAACAGAAATTAGGGATGAAGGCCTTAGAGAATACATTCTCAGAATATATTTGGATAGATCTTCACAAGTGTTGACACGTTTTAGATTGTACGTGTTGAGATTTGGTGACTTTTTCTCCTTCCCTGTCATGTGATCTGGTGTTTGCTCCTGATAGTAGTATATGTGCATTGTTCTCATATTTTCTACCTTAATTTTTGACTAGAAAGCCTCGGGTCATTATGTTCCTTCTTTTAAATATATCCTATGTGTCTCTGTGTCTTTGAATGCCTTTCTCTCAGTCACTTTCTTGACTTCTTTCTAAACTGTTTGTTTATGCATATTGTGTTTGTTTCCTTCAATATCATTGTCCAGATATCCCCATTTTGTCCTTAGTATAAGTAAACCTCTCTCTTTCTAGGTGATATCTGAGAGGCTCACTCTCCATATCACTATGCATTGCCTATCCGGTCACATTATAGTCGCATTAGTATTCCTTGGGTAGTTTTTAAAACATGTCTGCTGTTTGATCTCATCTTCAGAATTGTTTGCAATGTAGTCCAATTCAGAAACGGGTATCAGTAATATACAGATTCTGTTGTGAATACAGTAGAAAATATTTTCAATGTCTTTGTTTAGCATCGACCTGGTTACTAGACTCTTGAAGGCCTAATATATTAGAATGGCTGTACAGATCTATTAGTAAGACCAGCCAGATAACCTCTAGGTGTAACAAAGATTCTGTTGGCTGTCAGCCAGAAACCAAGAGGAACCATCAAAATTTCACATTATATAAGAACAGGTACTGGAGAATATCATGCTGAGTGAAGTGATCTCATCATATGTGAACTCTCATGGGATGCACTTACTGATAAGAGGATATAAGCCCAGAAGCTCAGATACACAAGAAACAGTTCACATATAAAATGATATCCAAGAAAAAGAAAGAAGATGCCCCTGGTCCTGGAAAGCCGAGATGCAGCAGTATGGGGAATAACAGGACAAGTTTGCAGGAGGGGATTTTTGGGGGAACAAAGGAAGGGAATAGGGCTTTTGGAACATTTGGAGAGGGAGTATCAAGGAAAGAGGAAATTTTTTAAAATATATTAAAGAATATATCTAATAATAAACGAAATGCAAATGAAGTTCATTTTCATTGTTGAGGACTTGTGTGGTTTAATTATCAGTGTTAGTAAAATGAATTACTGTGAGTTGGGCAGTGTGCCTCCTTTTCTATTTTGTGGAATACTGTGGAATTTATGTTATTAGCTCTTCTTTGAGATTCCTGTTGAATTCTGCATTAAAATTATCTGGCCTTGAACATCTTTTCTTGGGTGATTTTAACTAGTACATATATTTCTTGAGAAATTAAAGAACTTTTTAAATAATTTACCTCATCTTGATTCAATTTTGGTGTTTCTTTTTACAGGAATAAAAATCATTTGTTTCATTTAGAATTTCTGACTTTGTAGAATACAGCCTTTTAAAGTAAGTTCTACATGCACTTTAAAAGTCCTGGGTTTGTTATTATGTCTCACTTTTGATTTTTGGGTTTGTTTATTAGAACATTGTTGCTGTCGGATGTGGGGCTGGTGAAGATCTTTTCCCACTTTGTTGGTTGCCGTTTTGTCCTTCTGACAGTTTCCTTTCACTTACAGAAACTTTATCATTTTATGAGGTCCCATTTGTCAATTCTTGTTCTTAGAGCATAAGCTATTGGTGTTCTTTTCAGAAACTTTCCCCTGTGCCCATGTTCAACCTCATTAGTCATCAGAGAAACGCAAATCAAAACAACCCTGAGATTCCACCTCACACAGGACAGAATGGCTAAGATTAAAAACTCAAGAGACAACAGGTGTTGGTGAGGATGTGGAGAAAGAAGAACACTCCTCCACTGTTGGTGGGATTGCAAAATATTAAAACTGCTCTGGAAATCAGTTTGGAGGTTCCTCAGAAAATTGTGCATGTCACTTCCAGAGGACCCTGGCATACCACTCCTGGGCATATACCCAGAGGATTCCCCTGCATACAATAAAGACACATATTCCACTATGTTTATAGCAGCCTTGTTTATAATAGCCAGATGTTGTAAGGAGCCCAAATATCCCTCAAAGTTGGAATGGATACAGAAAATGTGGTATATTTATACAATGGAATACTACTCAGCAATTAAAAATAATGAACTCATGCAATTTGTAGGTAAATGGTTAGACCTGGAAAATATCATTCTAAGTGAGGTAACACAATCACAAAGGAATACACATGAAATGCAATAACTGATAAGTGGATATTATTGAGCCCAGAAGCCCTAAATACTCAAGGCACAATTACCAAGTCAAATGATTCCCAAGAAGAAGAAAGGAGAGGACCCTGGGCCTGTAAAGATTGGATCCAGTTTTGTACACCCTGTACAGAGAAATCATGGGGGCGGGAAAGATAGGGGAATAGTTGGGGGGAGAGGAATTATGGGATGTATGGTGGGTGGGAACTGTGAAAGAGGAAAGCCTTTGGAATGTAATCATAGAATATAGAAAAAAATAAAAAAGAACATTGTCTCTATGTTTTTTTTAGTTTATCTATTTTATTTTATGTTAATTTCTTCAAGATTCATTTCTTCTGTTCATTGATTCTTTGTATTCTTTCCTTTTTTACTAACTGAATGAGTCCTATGTCTATTATTATGTCTTGCTTTTGATTTCTGAGTTTGTTTATTTGAACATTGTCTGTATTGTTTTTCTGAGGTAAGCTATAGTTTTATGTTATATTAATTTTCTTCAAGATTCATTGCTTCTTTTCATTGACTCTTTGTATTTTTTTTCTTTTTACTAACTGAATGACTCCTGCCCTCATATTAATTTATTTTTGCCTTCTACTCCTTTTTGTTATTCTTTCTTCCTATTTTCCCTAGTTGTATTCTGGTGAACTTTTAAATTGCTGATATGAGAAATTTCTAATTTCCATATTCTGACACTTATTGCTGTGATTTTCCCTCCAAGTACTGCTGTCCATCATATTTCAGAAGCTGGTGTATGATATACTTTCATTTTCATTGAATTTGAGAAAAATGTTAATTCCATTATTTTTTCTTTTCTTACCCTGATATCATTGTTCATTGTGATGTTTAATTTCAATGAATTTGCCAAACTCTACTGTTACAGTTGTCATCAAGCTTTAATCCATGTTGATCATTCAGGATCTGATACAATATTTCTATTTTCTGTTGTCAATAGACTCTTGCTCTTTGTATGGTGATTTTGGACTATTGCACATGTGGTGCTGAATAAAATGAATATTTCTTAGTGTTTGGTTAAAATTTTGTAGAGAAGTCTGTAAATTCCATTTGACTTGTGATACTTTCTACATTCATTATTACTCTAATTTGTTTCTTTTTTATTTATTGGATATATTCTATATTTACAATTCTTTTCCCTTTTTCTGGTTCCCCACCCACAAAGGTCCTACATCCCCCTTTCCCTTCCCCTATTCCCTCATCCACCCCCTCCCAACTCACTGTTCTTGTACTCCTCCATAATGATGCTTTGGTCCATTCTAGCACCAGTGTCTGCTCCTTTCTTCTTGTGAGACATCACTTGATATGTGAATTAAGTCTTTGGTGTTCCAAGCTTCTAGGCTAATATCCACTTATCAGTGACTGTATATCATGGGTATTCTTTTGTGACTGGGTCACCTCACTTAGTATGACGTTCTCCAGCTCCATCCATTTCTCTAAGAATTTCATGAATTCCTTATTTCTAATGGCTGAATAGTACTCCATTGTGTATATATACCACATTTTTTTTATCCATTCCTCTGTTGAGGGACATCTGGGTTCTTCCCAGCTTCTGGCTATTATATATAAAGCTGCTATGAACATAGTGGAGCATGTATCCTTATTGCATGCTGGTGAATCTTCTGGGTATATTCCCAGGAGTGGTATGGATGGGTCCTCCGGAAGTATCAGGTCCAGTTTTCTGAGGAACGGCCATACTGATTTCCAGAGTGGTTGTACCAGCTTGCATTCCCACCAGCATTGGAGGAGTGTTCCTCTTTCTCCACATCCTCGCCAACACCTGATGTCTTCTGAGTTTTTAATCTTAACCATTCTGACTGGTGTGAGGTGAAATCTCAGGGTTGTTTTAATTTGCATATCCCTAATGACTATTGATGTTGAACATCTTTAAGGTGTTACTCAGCCATCCGAATTTCTTCAGGTGAAAAGTCTCTATTTAGCTCTGTACCCCATTTTTGGATAGGATTATTTGGTTTTCTGGGGTCTAACCTCTTGAGTTCTTTGTATACATTGGAAATTAGCACTCTATCAGATGTGGGGTTAGTGAAGATTTTTTCCCAATTTGCCGATTTATCCTTTTGACAGTGTCTTTTGCCTTACAGAAACTTTGTAATTTTATGAGGTCCCATTTGTCTATTCTTGCTCTTAGAGCATAAGCAATTGGTGTTCTGTTCAGGAATTTTCACCCTGAGCCAATGCCCTCAAGGGTCTTCCCCAGTTTCTTTTCTATTAGTTTTAGTGTGTCTGGTTTGATGTGGAGGTCCTTGATCCACTTGGAGTTGAGCTTAGTGCAAGGAGATAAGAGTGGAAGAGCAATTCTCAAATATATCTGGAATAACAAAAAAACCAGGATAGCTAAAACTATCATCAACAGCAAAAGACCTTCTGGGGGAATCAATATCCCGGACCTCAAGCAATATTACAGAGCAGTAGTATTAAAAACTCCATGGTATTGGTTCAGTGAAAGGGAGGCGGATCAATGGAATAGGATCGAAGACCCAGAATTGAACCAACACATCTATGGCCAATTGATCTTCGATAAAGGAGCTGAAAACATCCAGTGGAAAAAAGATAGCCTTTTCAACAGATGGTGCTGGCTCAACTGGAGGTCAACATGCAGAAGAATGAGAGTTGATCCACTCTAATTTGTTTCTTAATGTCAAGTCATCAGGTTTGAATTAGGTGTTAGTCAGCCACACTTAATATGTGAGTTTTGATGTAGGATTTCTTGCTACCTTAGTTCATCCCTGTGTTTATTTCTACAAAAGTGTATGTCCTTGTGGTTGTAATTTTTATGTGCAGAATTGAAATTTATCTTTGGGAGATATTTCCTTTTATATAAATGTTGTATTGTTCTCTGTTCACTTTGCTTAATTTTGGTTAAAAGCCTTTTTTATTAGATATTACAATGACTACTATAAATGTCTTTTAGGACTGAAAATTATGCTTACATATATTCGTTTTGAAGATCTTCCCCTTTATTCAAAGTTCTTTGCTACACAACCTACTGGGGTAAAAACAAACAAAAAAAAACTAAAAAAAAAAAAAAACTAAAAAAAAGCAAAAAAATAAAACTTGTTCTTTGGAAGAAGGTGATTGCCAATGAATATTTTTATTTTATTTATTTATTTACTTATTTATTTATTTATTTATTTATTTTGGTATATCAATATGATTATTTTATGCCTTTGCTTAATTTGTATTGATTTTTTTTCTTTTATTCCTTTTTTTAATTCTATATTCTTTGTTTACATTTCAAACGCTTTCCCCTTTGCCAGTTCTCCCTCCCCCATATATCCCATAAGTCTTCTCCACACCCCAAATATTTGCCAATCACCCCACACACACCATTTCACTGTTCTGGGTCTACAAATCTGGATTCAAACTCCTCAGGCCCTGTGTCCTCTCCTTTCTTCTTCTTGGAATCATTTGACTTGCTAATTGTGCCTTAGGTATTTAGGGCTTCTTGGCTCATTAACATCCACTTGAATCAGTTTTGAATATAAGATTAAGTTCCCAGTGTCCTTGTATATAAATATACATGGTGAATCACATTACATGAATCAAGTGGATGTGTGGGAGAGTGGATAAGTACTATGACCATTGAGAGATGAAGATGGTAGAAAGCAGAATGGAAATAAAAAGGGCAAATGGTTAGGAAATTAGATAGACCCAGCTTCCTTACTCTTCATGGTCTGGTATGACTCTTCTGCTAAGAATCTTGTATTCTGGGGTAGAATTCAATAGTAGGCATATGTGTTCTATTATAATACACACTATATCATTCTCCACATTTTAACAATATTTGATGTTTCTTCCTGGATATGATTTGAAATATCAGCAGATAACAAGGCATGTGATATTCTCCCCATCCCGATATTCATTCTGGTCCTTTTTTAGGAGATACAATTGCTCATATTGATTAACAGCTGTACTTTCAGAAATCAATGACACATTTCTGCATGGTGATTGGAAAGATGCATCCCAGGAGAATCGCCTGAAAATGGCACCTCAGTTTCTGGTTGGTATTAGGACAACATCATCAGGGAGGTTAAACCTATTCTGCAAGATATCTGTGTTCTCTCCATTGAATACACTGTTGTATCATGAAAAGTTCTGTGCATCCCCTGTGATGTCACCAGTGTTGAAACCACACTAATACCTCATTCGTTAATCTATACCATGCAATACTAATAATTCATTACTTGAAGATTGTCCTGGGGAGAAATAATGGGAGCGCAGAGATCAGAGAGATGCTGAAGGAATCTGCACTTCCAGGTGAGAGAAAATAGAGTGGTCCTGTGGAAAGTACAGTGAGACCTTTGCAGAGCATATGACAATTTCTGATGACAGTAGACGCCAGCAGGCCCTTGTGGTTATCTTAAAAGTGCTCTACAATACGTTAGTCAGTGTATAATATCTGCTTCTTATTTGCCTCACCTCCACAATTATACTCAATATCTGACTCTGACGTTTAAGCAGGAGCTAGAATCCATGGTGTGAATCATGAAGAAATGGAATCATTCGATTTTGTTGACACAAGGGCAAGGGCATAAGTTTTCTAATATCTTGCTGGTAAAACTGTGCCTCCTGGTCTACTGACTGAGATCATGTATCCAAAGATTTCACCACACAGTCAGAAAACGTCTCCTGGCAATGGGCCAGGATACAAATTTCTTAATCACCATAATGATCCAGAGATGAGTATTCTTCAGTGTAGGCTTAAGACACAGACAGATTTTATTTGAATACTTAGGTCACCTGTTATGGGATTCTATCTCCCTTGGGACAGGCACTACCACAGCTCAAATCTTTTAACTATTCAGCAGAACACACAACATATACCCATCATCTGTTTTTTTTTTTTTTTTCGAATCTTGGAGCATAAGAAAGCTGAAGTTTTAAGGAACATTAAGAAGCAAAAGAGGCTGAGACCCTGCCGGCGGAACCAGGTACCAGAGACAGCCCGAGTTTAAGACCTCCGGGGACTCAGGTCTGGGGTAGGAACTGCGCACAGACTAGCAGTTTGGAGTACAGCAGCCGCCGTGCCTGAGCTCTGCGCTCGCAGGCCAGACCCCGAACCCCCTGCAGGCAGCGCCATCTTGTCTGCAGCTTCCCATCCAGCTGGTAGCAGGTCAGCCAGACCTAGCCAGCCTGCCAGGTGCTGAGACCCTGCCGGCGGAACCAGGTACCAGAGACAGCCCGAGTTTAAGAGCTCCAGGGACTCAGGTCTGGGGCATGAACTGCGCACAGACTAGCGGTTTGGAGTACAGCGGCCGTGCCTGCACTCTGCGCTCGCAGGCCAGACCCCGAACCCCCTGCAGGCAGCGCCATCTTGTCTGCAGCTTTCCATCCAGCCAGTAGCAGGTCAGCCAGACCTAGCCAGCTTGCCAGGTGCTCAGACCCTGCCCGCGGAACCAGGATAAGCAACAATTCTTGTTTATTAAGAAGAGTGAGGACCAGCTATAGCTGCAGGCCTCCATATTGCAACCAGGACACAGCTGGAAATGTGCATGTAGAGACTCAGTCTGGGGCTAGAGCAGGGAGAGCTGCTAAGCTTTCGACCACAGGCGGGCCCAGGCGCCTAGGCTCTGCAGCACGTCCCTGCGAGCTTAGGCCGTGCACCGAGGCAGCCGGAACCACCCAGCTCCCCAGGACCCCAGACCAGTGATAGCGGCAGGCCTCCATACTGCAACCAGAACACAGCTGGAAAGGCACAGGTAGACAGATTCCATCAGGGGCTACCACGTGGGGGGATCTGCTAGGCTCTCGCTACTAGGCAGGCCCAGCAGCGCCTGCCGAGGCTCTGCTGCACTCCCCCACAATTCCCGGAGACCTCAGGCCGTGCACAAAGTCAGCGGGTGGCAGCCAGCTTGTGATCTCATTGAGCAGCAATCACGCATAACCACCAGTAGAGAAACAACAGGTAAGCCCAGCCTCACAGGAGATTCAAACACCAGCCAGTGACAACAAGGTCAACTAACACCAGAAATAATCAGATGGCAAAAGGTAAACGAAGGAATGTCACTAACAGAAATCAAGGCAACATGGGAGCATCTGAACCCAGTTCTCCAACAACAGGAAGCCCGGGATACCCCAAAACACCAGAAAATCAAGACTTGGATATAAAATCACTGGTCAGGATGCTGGTAGCTGAACACATAGAAAAATCTCGTAAAGAAATAGAAGAGAAAATGGATCAAAAGTTAGAAGCCTTTACGAGGCAAATACAAAAATCACTTCAAGAAATGCAGGAGAAGATGGATCAAAGAGAAGAAGACAATAAGGAAGAAAGACAAAAATCACTTAAAGAAATACAGAAGAACGTGGGCCAACAAGTAGAAGCTATGAAAGAGGAAACACAAAAATCTATTAAAGAAATACATGAAAACACAATCAAGCAAGCGAAAGATCTGAGCACATCCATCCAGGCACTAAAAACATAAGTAGAAACAACTAAGAAATCGCAGAGGGAGACAACATTGGAGATAGAAAACCTTGGGAAGAAATCAGGAGCCATAGATGCAAATATCAACAATAGAATACAAGAGATAGAAGACAGAATATCAGAAGCCGAAGATACCATAGGAACCATTGATTCAACAGTCAAAGAAAACACTAAATGCAAAAAGCCTGTAACTCAAAACATCCAGGAAATCCAGGACACAATGAGAAGACCAAACCTAAGGATTATAGGGATAGACGAGAATGAAGATGTACAAGTTAAAGGGCCAGCAAATATCTTCTACAAAATTATGGAAGAAAACTCCCCCAACCTAAAGAGAGAGATGCCCATGAATATACAAGAAGCATACAGAACCCCAAACAGATTGGGTCAGAACAGAAATACACCCTGTCACATAATAATCAAAACTCCAAATGTACTAAACAAAGAAAGAATATTAAAGGCAGCAAGAGAAAAAGGCCAAGTAACATATAAAGGAAGACCTATCAGAATAACACCAGACTTCTCACCAGAGACCATGAAAGCTAGAAGATCCTGGGCAGACCTCATGCAAACTCTAAGAGAACACAAACTTCAGCCAAAACTACTTTACCCAGCAAAGCTCTCAATCACCATAGATGGAGACATCAAGGTATTCCATGACAAAACCAAATTTGCACGATATCTTTCCACAAATCCAGCCCTACAAAGGATAATAGGGGGAAAACACCAAGACAAGGACGGAAACTACACCTGGGAAGAAGCAAGATAGAAACCTCCTTTCATCAAACCCAAAAGAAGGTAACCTTTTGAATATAAAAAATAAATAAAATAAATAAATATAATTTCAAAAATGTCTGGAGGAAATAATTACAATTCCTTAATATCTCTTAACATCAATGGACTCAATTCCCCAATAAAAAGACATAGATTAACAGACTGGATACGGAAACAAGACCCTACATTTTGCTGCATACAGGAAACACACATCAGAGTCAAAGACAAACACTGCCTTAGACTAAAAGGCTGGAAGACAATTTTACAAGCAAATGGTCTCAGGAAACAAGCTAGAGTAGCCATTCTAATATCAGATAAAATTGACTTCCAACCTAAAATCATCAAAAGAGACTCAGAAGGTCACTTCTTGCTGGCCAAAGGGAAAATCCACCAAGAAGAGCTCTCAATACTGAACATCTATGCTCCAAATGGAAGGGCACCCTCATTCGTAAAAGAAGCCTTACTAAAGCTTAAAGCACACATTACACCGAACACAATAATTGTAGGTGACTTCAACACTCCACTCTCCTCAATGGACCGGTCAGGAAAGCAGAAACTAAACAGGGACACAGTGAAACGAATTGAAACTCTGGACCAATTGGATTTAACAGATATATATAGAACATTTCATCCTAAAGCTAAAGAATATACCTTTTTCTCAGCACCGCATGGTACCTTCTCCAAAATAGACCATATAATTGGTCACAAGACAGATGTCAAAAAATACAAGAAGATCGAGCTAATCCCATGCCTCCTATCAGATCACCATGGAGTAAGAGTGGTCTTCAATAACAACAAAAACAACAGAAAGCCCACATACACATGGAAACTGAACAATACTCTACTCAATGACAACTTGGTCAAGGAAGAAATAAAAAAAGAAATCAAAGACTTTTTAGAATTCAATGAAAATGAAGGTACAACCTACCCAAAACTATGGGACACAATGAAAGCAGTGCTAAGAGGAAAACTCATAGCTCTAAGTGCATCCAAAAAGAATCTGGAGAGAGCATATACTAGCAGCTTAATGGCACACCTTAAAGCCCTGGAAGAAAAACAAGTTAATTCACCCAGGAGGAGTAAAAGATAAAAAATCATCAAACTCAGGGCTGAAATCAATCAAATAGAAACAAAGAAAACCATACAAAGAATCAACAAGACCAGGAGCTTGTACTTTGAGAAAATCAACAAGATAGATAAACCCTTAGCCAGACTAACCAAAGGACACAGAGACAGTATACAAATTAACAAAATTAGAAATGAAAAGGGAGACATAACAACAGAAACTGAGGAAATTCAAAAGATCATCAGATCCTACTACAAAGGTCTATACTCAAAATAACTGGAGAATCTGGAGGAAATGGACAATTTCCTAGACAGATATCAAATACCAAAATTAAATCAGCATCAAGTAGATCAGGTAAATAGTCCCATAACCCCTAAAGAAATAGAAGGGGTTATAGAAAGCCTCCCAACCAAAAAAAGTACGGGACCAGATGGTTTTAGTGCAGAATTCTACTAGACCTTCAAAGAAGACTTAACACCAATACTTTTCAAACTATTCCACAAAATAGAGACAGAAGAAACACTGCCCAACTCATTCTTCGAAGCCACAATTACGCTAATACCTAAACCACAAAAAGATCCAACAAAGAAAGAGAACTACAGGCCAATTTCTCTTATGAATATAGATGCAAAAATACTAAATAAAATTCTTGCTAACCGAATCCAAGAGCACGTCAAAACGATCATTCACCATGATCAAGTGGGCTTCACCCCAGGGATGCAATGATAGTTCAATATACGGAAATCCATCAATGTAATCCACTACATAAACAAACTGAAAGAAAAAAACCACATGGTCATCTCATTAGATGCTGAAAAAGCATTTGACAAAATTCAGCATCCTTTCATGCTAAAAGTCTTAGAAAGAGCAGGAATTCAAGGACCATACCTAAACATAGTAAAAGCAATCTACAGCAAACAAGTAGCCAACATCAAAATAAATGGAGAGAAACTTGAAACATTCCCACTAAAATCAGGGACTAGAGAAGGCTGCCCTCTCTCTCCATATCTTTTCAATATAGTACTTGAAGTTCTAGCAAGAGCAATTAGACAACATAAGGAAGTCAAAGGGATACAAATTGGAAAGAAAGAAGTCAAAGTATCATTATTTGCAGACGATATGATAGTTTACCTAAGCGACCCAAAAAACTCCACCAGAGAAATTCTACAGCTGATAAACAACTTCAGCAAAGTGGCAGGTTATAAAATTAACTCAAGCAAATCAGTAGCCTTCTTGTACTCAAAGGACAAGCAGGCAGAAAAAGAAATTATGGAAATAACACCCTTCACAATAGCCACAAACAACATAAAATATCTTCGCGTAACTCTAACCAAACAAGCAAAAGATCTGTACAACAGGAATTTCAAGTCCTTGAAGAAAGAAATCTAAGAAGACCTCAGAAGATGGAAAAATATTTCTTGCTCCTGGATTGGCAGGATCAATATAGTAAAAATGGCCATCTTGCCAAAAGCAATATACAGATTCAATGCGATCCCCATCAAAATCCCAACTCAATTCTTCATAGATCTAGAAAGAGCAATTCTCAAATTCATCTGAAGCAACAAAAACACAAATATAGCTAAATCTATTCTCAACAATAAAAGGACTTCTGGGAGAATCAATATCCCTGACCTCAAGCAGTACTACAGAGCAATTGTGTTAAAAACTGCATGTTATTGGTATAGCAACAGGCAAGCAGATCAATGGAACAGGATTGAAGTCCCAGAGGTTAACCCACAGATTTATGGTCACTTGATCTTTGATAAAGGAGCCACAACCATCCGGTGGAATAAAGATAGCCTTTTCAACAAATGGTGCTGTTTCAACTGGTGGTCAACATGCAGAAGAATGCGAATTGATCCACTCTTATCTCTTTGCACTAAGATCAACTCCAAGTGGATCAAGGACCTCCACATAAAACCAGACACACTGAAACTATTAGAAAAGAAACATGGGAAGACCCTGGAGGACTTGGGCACAGGGGAAAAGTTCCTGAACAGAACACCAATAGCTTATACTCTAAGATCAAGAATTGACAAATGGGGCCTCATAAAATTACAAAGTTTCTGGAAAGCAAAGGACACTGTCAGAAGGACAAAACGGCAACCAACAAAGTGGGAAAAGATCTTCACCAACTCCACATCCGACAGAGGGCTAATATCCAATATATACAAAGAACTCAAGAAGTTAGACCCCAATGAACCAAATAACCCTATCAAAAATGGGGTACAGAGCTAAACAAAGAATTTTCACCAGAAGAAATTCAGATGGCCGAGAAACACCTTAAAAGATGTTCAACATCATTAGTCATCAGGGAAATGCAAATCAAAACAACCCTGAGATTCCACCTCACACCAGTCAGAATGGCTAAGATTAAAAACTCAAGAGACAACAAGTGCTGACGAGGATGTGGAGAAAGAGGAACACTCCTCCACTGTTGGTGGGATTGCAAAATGGTAAAACCACTCTGGAAATCAGTGTGGTGGTTCCTCAGAAAATTGGGCATGTCACTTCCAGAGGACCCTGGCATACCACTCCTGGGCATATACCCAGAGGATTCCCCTGCATGCAATAAGGACACATGCTCCACTATGTTTATAGCAGCCTTGTTTATAATAGCCAGAAATTGGAAGGAGCCCAAATATCCCTCAAAGGAGGAATGGATACAGAAAATGTGGTATATTTATACAATGGAATACTACTCAGCAATTAAAAATAATGAATTCATGCAATTTGTAGGTAAATGGTTAGACCTGGAAAATATCATCCTGAGTGAATTAACCTAATCACAAAAGAATGCACATGAAATGCAATCACTGATAAGTGGATATTAATGAGCCCAGAAGCCCTAAATACTCAAGACTCAAATATCAAGTCAAATGATTCCCAAGAAGAAGAAAGGAGAGGACCCTGGGCCTGTAAAGATTGCATCCAGTTTAGTAAAGAAACCGAGGGGGGAGGGGAATGATTGGGAAACAGTTGGGGGTGGGGAGAGGAACTATGGGAACTATGGTGTGTGGGAACTGGGAAAGGGGAAAGCCTTTGGAATGTAAACATAGAATATAGAAAATAAAAAAAAAATTAAAAAAAGAAGCAAAAGAAAGAGTCTAACTACTTTTGGTATTTGCCTACCAAAGAGTCCAACAGGTAGTTAATGACAGTTTCTGCCTTTCTTTGTTTCTAGAACCAATAATCTGCAACTATATTTCAATATTTCCTTCATGTTGGACATTACCTTAACTTGGGTCGCTGAAATCATTTTGTTTAGTGGAAAGAGACATGGTAACCCTCCCATCATTGACCATGCCAGCTCTCAATTTTGCAGTGTGAAATGTAATTTAGATCTAAAAGTTAATGTGTATCTCTGTGTATCTCTATCTCTCTTTCTCTGTCTCTATCTCTATCTATATCTATATCATCTATATGTCATCTATATCGACATCTATACCTCTATCTATCTATCTATTATCTATATATACATATATCTATAGCATCTATATCTACATCTATAACTATATCTATATCATCTATATCTAAATAGATAGATGATAGATAGATAGATAGATAGATAGATAGATAGATACATAGATAGAGATATGAATATGACAGATAGATAGATAGATAGATGGATAGATAGATAGATAGATAGATAGATAGATAGATGGATGGATGGATGGATGGATGGATGGATGGATGGATGGATGGATAGGTAGGTAGGTAGGTAGATAGATAGATAGATAGATAGATAGATAGATAGATAGATTGGCACCCAATGAGATGACCATGTGGTTTTTTTCCTCTGAGTTTGTTTATGTAGTGAATTACTTATCAGTGATTGCATTTCATGTGTATTCTTTTGTGATTGGGTTAACTCACTTAGGATGATATTTTCCAGGTCTAACCATTTACCTACAAATTGCATGAATTCATTATTTTTAATTGCTGAGTAGTATTCCATTGTATAATTATACCACATCTTCTGTATCCATTCCTCCTTTGAGGGATATTTGGGCTCCTTCCAATTTCTGGCTATTATAAACAAGGCTGCTATAAACATAGTGGAGCATGTGTCTTTGTTGTATGCAGGGGAATCCTCTGGGTATATGCCCAGGAGTGGTATGCCAGGGTCCACTGGAAGTGACATGCCCAATTTTCTGAGGAACCGCCACACTGATTTCCAGAGTGGTTTTACCATTTTGCAATCCCACCAACAGTGGAGGAGTGTTCCTCTTTCTCCACATCCTCGCCAGCACTTGTTGTCTCTTGAGATTTTAATCTTAGCCATTCTGACTGGTGTGAGGTGGAATCTCAGGGTTGTTTTGATTTGCATTTCCCTGATGACTAATGATGTTGAACATCTCTTAAGGTGTTTCTCGGCCATCCGAATTTCTTCTGCTGAAAATTCTTTGTTTAGCTCTGTACCCCATTTTTGATAGGGTTATTTGGTTTATTGGGGTCTAACTTCTTGATTTCTTTGTATATATTGGATATTAGCCCTCTGTAGGATGTGGGGTTGGTGAAGATCTTTTCCGACTTTGTTGGTTGCCGTTTTGTCCTTCTGACAGTGTCTTTTGCCTTACAGAAACTTTGTAATTTTATGAGGTCCCATTTGTCGATTCTTGATCTTAGAGCATAAGCTATTGGTGTTCTGTTCAGGAACTTTTCCCCTGTGCCCAAGTCCTCCAGGGTCTTCCCAAGTTTCTTTTCTAATAGTTTCAGTGTGTCTGGTTTTATGTGGAGGTCCTTGATCCACTTGGAGTTGATCTTAGTACAAGGAGATAAGAGTGGGTCAATTCGCATTCTTCTGCATGCTGACCTCCAGTTGAACCAGCACCATTTGTTGAACAGGCTATCTTTATTCCACTGGATGGTTGTGGCTCCTTTATCAAAGATCAAGTGACCATAAGTCTGTGGGTTAATTTCTGGGTCTTCAATCCTGTTCCATTGATCTACCTGCCTGTTGCTGTACCAATACCATGCAGTTTTTAACACAATTGCTCTGTAGTACTGCTTGAGGTCAGGGATATTGATTCCCCCAGAAATCCTTTCATTGTTGAGAATAGTTTTAGCTATCCTGGGTTTTTTGTTGCTCCAGGTGATTTGAGAATTGCTCTTTCTAGATCTATGAAGAATTGAGTTGGGATTTTAATGGGGATTGCATTGAATCTGTAGATTGCTTTTGGCAAGATGGCCATTTTTACTATATTGATCCTGCCAATCCAAGAGCAAGAAATATTTTTCCATCATCTGAGGTCTTCTTCGATTTCTTTCTTCAAGGACTTGAAGTTCCTGTCATACAGATCCTTCACTTGTTTGGTTAGCCAATGTACTTTATGTTGGTTGTGGCTATTGTGAAGGATGTTATTTCCCTAACTTCTTTCTCAGCCTGCTTGTCCTTTGAGTACAAGAACGCTACTGCTTTGCTTGAGTTAATTTTATAACTAGCCACTTTGCTGAAGTTGTTTATCAGCTGTAGAAGTTCTCTGCTGGAGTTTTTTGGGTCACTTAAGTATACTATCATATCGTCTGCAAATAGTGATAGTTTGACTTCTTCCTTTCCATTTTGTATCCCTTTGACTTTCTTATGTTGTTGAATTGCTCTAGCTAGTACCTTAAGTACTTTATTGAAGAGTTATGGTGAAAGAGGGCAGCCTTGTCTAGTCCCGGATTTTAGTGGGATTGCTTCAAGTTTCTCTCCATTTACTTTGATGTTAGCTATTGGTCTGCTGTAAATTGATTTTACTATGTTTAGATATCGGACTTGAACTGCTGTTTTTTCTAAAACATTAAGCATGAAAGGATGATGAATTTTGTCAAATGCATTTTCAGCACCCAATGAGATGTCCATGTGGTTTTTTTCCTCTGAGTTTGTTTATGTAGTGAATTACGTTGATGGATTTCCGTATATTGAACAATCCCTGCATCCCTGACATAAAGCCA
Source organism: Apodemus agrarius (assembly GCA_964023405.1). NCBI lineage: Eukaryota > Metazoa > Chordata > Mammalia > Rodentia > Muridae > Apodemus > Apodemus agrarius. Next base: position 6,038,756 of record OZ030029.1, on the reverse strand, counting down.
AATTGATCATGGTAAATGATCATTTTGATGTGCTCTTGGATTCTGTTGACAAGTATTTTATTTCGTGTTTTTTGCATCGATATTCATAAGGGAGATTGTCCTATAGTTCTCTTTCTTAGTTGGATCTTTGTGTGGTTTTGGTATAAGGGTAATTGTGGCTTCATAGAATGAGTTGGGTAGAGTTCCTTCTGTTTCTATTTTGTGGAATAGTTTGAAGAGTATTGGTATTAGGACCCGTTCTATTTCTTTGGGGGATATGGGTCTGTTTAGATGATCTATTTGATCCTGATTTAATTTTGGTATTTGTTTTCTGTCTAGAAAATTATCCATTTCTTCCAGATTCTCCAGTTGTTTTGAGCATAGGCTTTTGTAGTAGGATCTGATGATCTTTTGAATTTCCTCCATTTCTGTTGTTATATCCCCTTTTCATTTCTAATTTTGTTAATTTTGATACTGTCTCTGTGCCCTTTGGTTAGTCTAGCTAAGGGTTTATCTATCTTGTTGATTTTCTCAAGAACCAGCTCCTGGTTTTGTTGATTCTTTGTACTGTTCTCTTTGTTTCTATTTGATTGATTTCAGCCCTAAGTTTGATGATTTCCTGTCTTCTACACCTCTTGGGAGAATTAGCTTCTTTTTGTTCCAGGGCTTTCAGGTGTGCTGTTAATCTCTTAGTGTATGCTCTCTCCAGTTTCTTTTTGGAGGAACTCAGGGCTATGACTTTTCCTCTTAGCACTGCTTTCATTGTGTCCCAAAGAATTGGGTAGGGTGTAGTTTCATTTTTATTGAATTTTAAAAAGTCTTTGATTTCTTTCTTTATTTCTTCCTTGACCAAGGTGTTGTTGAGTAGAGTATTGTTCAGTTTCCATGTGTATGTGGGCTTTCTGTTGTTCTTCTTGCTATTGAAGACCACTTTTACTCCATAGTGATCCGATAGGCGACATGGGATTAGTTTGGTCTTCTTGTATTTGTTGAGGTCTGTCTTGTGAGCAATTATATGATCAATTTTTGAGAATGTACCGTGCGGTTCTGAGAAAAAAAGGTATATTATTTTGCTTTAGGATGGAATGTTTTATATATATATGTTAAATCCAATTGGTCAAAAGCTTCAATTAGTTTCACTTTGTCCCTGCTTAGTTTCTGCTTTCCCGATTGGTCCATTGAGGAGAGTGGAGTGTTGAAGTCACCTACAATCATTGTGTTAGGTGCGATGTGTGCTTTAAGCTTTAGTAAGGTTTCTTTTACGAATGAGGGTGCCCTTACATTTGGGGCATAGATGTTCAGTATTGAGAATTCTTCTTGGTGGATTTTCTCTTTGACAAGCAGTAAGTGACCTTCTGTGTCTCTTTTGATGACTTTAGGTTGGAGGTCAATTTTATCTGATATTATGCCTCATTTAATGAATATTTCACTTTAATAAATTTGGTATTTTTAAATAAATATTTAACTGTATAATACTGTATAACCACTGTATAACATTGGAAGACAAACTTGGTTAAGAGGCAGTAAAACATCTGGGGTTTAATATGAATGTAATCCTTTAAGAAATCTGTGAATGTGAAGAGACAGCGAGTGCTGTCAAGGAGAGTTGAAAATGTCTGGAGAAGACATACTTGAGACTGGGTTCTATGTAATGGGTCACAGCAAATAGATTTCCTGACAAACTAATGAAAACTTTCTTAGCAAATTTCAGAAAGATAATTCAGCATAAGTGTTGTCCACTCCAAATCATGTACTTTTAAAAGCCAAAGCTGTTTCACTGTTAATTTCAATCTTTATTCTAACTAGTTGATGAATTTGTAACATGGGAAAAGGAGTCTATAAGGAGTAAGGGAGAAGATATTTACCACTTTAAAGTACAGCTCACAGCATAATTCTCCCTTTTGGATCATTAATATTCAGTGGTTTTCAGACAGTAGTAACTTAAAATCAGTGTCCTTATGTGATTTTATATCCAAGCTATGTGACTTTATGATCTTAAGACTTCTTTTACAGTTACTTCTTGAAAAGTATCCCCTTAGCTCTCTCGATCAGCTGTGGTGTTGACAGAAATATCTCTTATTCAGCCAAGAATTACAATTCCTTTATAAAAAGGTAGTTGAGTATGGTAGCACAACCAGCAATCTTCAAGAAGGTGAGGGAAAGTTTCATTTAAGGTAAGAAAGGTCTGATTAACTAAAGAAAGACAAGATTTTTAGTGGAACATGGCTGTGGAGGTAGTACAGGCAGAATAATGGCTAGAGGTCTGGCTGGTGGTCAGAGGGCAAGTACATAAAATAGGGAGGTTTCTTTAAGAGAGAGAGTACGGGTGATGCCCTTGTCCGTTCCTCTAGGATGAGCAGAACAAGGCACCAACACATGATGAGGCCCCATTGGGACTGCCTGGGCATGATGTAAAGGCTATTAAAGGAACTTAATAGTGAAGGTAGTACCTGTATCTGAGATGGGTTCATAAAGAGCCCATTCAGAAACTTTTTTGCCAATTTAAATTGGGAGAAATTTCATAGGTGGTTAGTTAGTTTGTAAAAGTGTGCTCCATCCTCCTTGTGTAGGAATTAGATGCCTTGAAGAACTAATCTCTGTTAAAGTAGTATCCAGGGGTGTAAAATTGCAGTTTACTGTATGTAATCCAATGAGAGGAACTACAGTGGCTATCCCAAGTGACTCAGACAACCAATGTAAATACTGTCTTGAAGAAAACAAAGAGAAAACCATGTACTACCTGGTCTAAACTTAAATCTGTTAAATTTAAATATATGGCCACTTGACATTCTGAAGTGTGGCAATCAGCAGAAGCCAATATCTGCCCTTTAATATGTTTATAATTTGTCCAAGTGTCAGCCAAGTAAAATCTCCATGCACAGAGTGATATTGTGTGTCTAGATATCTGTGGTGTCAGCATTACTAGGAGGCATCTCAAGGTGTTAGGACCACGGCTCTTTTCAATGATTATAATCAGCAACATTCTTTTCTCAGAATTAGCATACTCTGGCAACTAGCATGATCCTTCTGCATCCTGCAGGAAAAAACACAAAAATGCCTTCTTCTCCACTGTCATAGAATTCCTGGCATTGACATTTTAATATTTTTATCGTATACAGTGCTAAGGTGTACAGAGATAAGATTCTCCCCTCTTTTAGTTATAAAGTATTGTTTGAAAGTTTTATGGGCCTGTTTCACAATATATTGTCCTTGAGGATTATAAGCAATCTCAATATATGACTAATATTAAATTTTTAATAAAACATCTTAAATGACTGACTGTAATATTCAGATATAATACTTGTCCTAAACTGATTAAGAACAACACAAAAGAAAAAATAACATATGTAATGAGAAATTTTATTTTTTAGTTCTTTCTCATGTTAAAAGAATTTTACTTATAAAGCGTGAATAGCTGTCAATAGTCATACATATATCTATTAATGTTTTTAACTTCAATTGTATTTGTATATATAATTTCAAAATTTAAGAATAAGTACAATGAAAAAAAGCAATCATTTCAAGCAATTGTAAGCCAGGTTTTATATATAGATATATATAATAGGTAGACAAATATAAATATAAATTTTGATTAGATTATAGATATATACTATATATATGATAAAGACACAGATACAGATATATATATATATATATATATATATATATATATATAGTTTTACTGATAAAGACACAGATACAGACAAAAATATATATAGTTATAGAGATAGAAAGAGAATGAGAGAGAGTGTAAGAGATAGTTAGATATAGAGATATAGACATATATATAATATTTATACATATAGAGATATAGAGATAGAGATAGTGATAGACATATTATCAAAATATATATATTAAGTGTTTGATTTTTATAATTTTAGAAATAGCAACTACAACACCCAATTCATTTATCGGTGCTGAATCAAGGGGAAACTTAAAGAATAAACATGTGATCTAATTATAAAAGCTTTACTCGCACAGTAGATGCATTCTTTATGGGATGCATGTATAGTAATATAAAAGCACGTATGGAAGCTAGATTCCTCAGTTTTTCTTTTGGATAGAAATTATTAATTTTGTCAAAAGAAGGCTTGCCATGGAATATATTAACTATCTATAATAATTAATTTGATTGTTGTTTGAAATAGGAACAAACATTTCACCAGGCTCTTAAAAAATCCCTTTTAAAAATATTTTTTATATAATTTTTATCTGCAACATTTTATTGTTGCACCAAATCTTTGTTGCAAGTGGTAAAAACTTTATTTGGGTTGATTTTACATTAATTTTCTCTTTGTCAAGGTTTGGAAGTAAACTCAAATCCTAAATTGTTGACATTTATTTATAGTAGATTTCTCCAAGTTATATGTCTCAATCTTTATTTTGTATCTATCTTGAAAACATCAGAGGCTTAAATCCTCTTGTGGTAAGCTTAAAGCAATGCCTTAGCCAAATAATTTATTTTAATTCCTTTTGAAAACTAATTATTTAAAGATTTTTAAAGTCCATTGTTAAGAGTAGAGGCCTGCAATAAAATTCTATGAACAATATATATTGAAAATTTTAAGATCTTAGCTTCTTGAATTGAAGCAGAAACGAAATAGTACCTATTTATTTATTTATTTATTTATGTATTTATGTATTTATGTATTTATTTATTATACATGCAGTAAGGCTACTAGCTATTTCTTCTGGAAAACTTTCTAATGTAATCATTTTATTGTTTTTGGGTTTTTTTTTTTAAATTTAGCTTATGCTCTTTTAAATTTAGAAGTAAATATTTTTATGGTTATCAGTATCCACAAAGCAAAACCAACACTTTTTATCTATAATAATTTTGTATGGAATCAGCATTACAAATTTTGTCTTAATAATTAATATTTAGTCTTATTAGCCTTTCACATATCTAATTTTGTATTTTAAACCTCATGTGTAGGAATCTGTTAAAAGTATTTTTTTCTTTTTCCTTTTTTTATTTATTTCTTTATTTTTTCTTGTTTTGGTCAGAAAATCTCTAGGCGTGGCCTGCAAGACAAACACAGCATCAAATAAGCCTCTGCTGAGCTTAGTGTTAGTGTTAGTGTTAATGTTAGTGTTAATGTTAGTGTTAGTGTTAGTGTTAGTTTTAGTGATAGTACTTGTGCTAGTGTTAGTGTTATAGTATTAGTGTTATTGTTAGTGTTAGTGATAGGGTTAATTCAAATGTAAATATCTTTGATGTGAGCATGTAATCTCTAATGACAGACTCACACCCTTCTATCCTTCATGGAGTACCCTGTAACCACCGCCCATTTTATGAAGGTCAAATAACAAAAGGAACCTGTAATTTTAGGATTCCTGGAAAATTTTTATTAGCATATGTATTAGTCAAATGAGCCATTTTAATATAAAATGCAGTTTAACTGAGATATCCTTTTCAATTTAGGAGGGCTGAATTTTGTTTCTACCACAATAGCAGAATATCTTTGAAGAATTTAAACAGGCCCATACTGGACACACTGTTTTTGACTTTTATCACTCCTGAAATCACTTTAATTATAAAATATGTTAAAAATTGTGAGCTTTGTTGTTTCCAGTGTACTGGAAACAACAGTACACTGGACATTTTTAAGGTAAGATTTAATTTTTCTTTGAGGTATTAGAGCATAACTATAATTTTGGAAACAAAATCCACTTTTAAACAATGTATTGTCCATAAAATTAATTACAAATACACTACTTTCATGCTGGAAAAGTTGTCTTTAGTTCTTAAGTTGGACCGTATGACAGTGTTGCTTCTCAAGAGGCATTATTTTAATTCTGATTCCTTATAAGTCTAATTTGTAGAATAAGTTCTCCACACATCATTATGCCTATATGAAAATATCTTAGAGGCCTGATTTCTTGGGTCGTTTCATGCCATGTGCTCCTTAATATTGTCCTAACCCTAAATTATTAGCTTTGCACGAACTTTTGTAACCATCATTATATCTTCTAAATCATGTCCAATAACGTATGAGCCAATACTCTGTAGTCAAGACATGTAAAACATTTATATCTTTAAGACCAATTAGAAATAATAAGGAAGAAAATGCACAATTTTATAAATTAAAACCAAACAATCTCACCCTCCATTTTGCTGTCATTTCAAGAAAATAAAGCTTTTTTGAACACATCACCATTTTTTAAGGAGATATAAGAATTAGCCTACCTGTCCTAGAACTAGAAGTTGCAGGCCCTTAAAGAAGTAGCATTTTCTTCAGCTGTGTTTGGCTCCTAGTTAAGAATGTGCAGCACCTGATATCAGCTTCTGTTCTGTAAACTGCTGATAGCAGGACTGCCAGGAGATGACGCTTTCTCTTATTTTTTTATTGTTGTTTTTGTTTGCTCATTTGTTTGTTTTTAAATTTTCCTTTTTAACATGAAACATAGTAAACAATCATTCAAACAACAAAAGAATAACAAATATATTTTCCCAGCAATAGGGACAGATTGTTGCACCTATCTACAGTGAGGGAAGAGTACTTGAAGTCTTAAAGACATCCATATTTCCTAACCAGAACTAAAGATCTCTCCAGTAGGATCCAAAGAGGAAGCAGGACATCTCCAGTTTTCCTCTCCTCCCAAGGGGAGTTATGAGTTTTTATTTCTCTCGAGACAATGTCTCAGAAAAGGAAAAACTGCTTTTCCTGTTCTCTCTCACTCTCCTTCTCACTCTCCTTCTCCTTCCCTACCCCCTCTCTCTCACTCAACTCTCTCTCGCTTCTCTTATTTAAGACATAAGTCCATGTCCAGCACAGAGTCTGTCATCCCTCAGCCATCACAGAGTGTGTATTATGCACTGTCTACAACATGGTGGCCATTTATTAGGTGGTCATTTCACATTGGCAATCTGCCCATGGCAAACAATTTTACCATTACAGTTACTATCTTATTACAATTCCTGAACAGTGACAATCATCTGTTAATGAGAACTCAGGGATATTAATTTCTGGATTTCAGAAAGTGACTATACCACAGTGACAATAATATGGGAGCATGACTCATTTGTAAACACACATTCTACCACATACAACGACCATTAGACAGTGACTATCAGAAAGTGTCCATCACACAATGTTGTGTGATTATCATATGATTTTCATTACTAAATTTTTACCATACCATGACCATAAAGCAATCCCCATCGCACAGTGCTCACAACATTGGGACAAACATTGCATAGGTTTTCGATCTAAAGAACATCATATACTGACCCTGATGTAATATCTATCAAACACTGTTTGACATTGTATCCATAACACAATGGTCATCAGAATTGATATCATACCGATACCATCACACTGCGATCATCATACTCTGGTCATCACATTTTCAAATCACCAACTGATTTGACTCTCACATAGGCATCCACACAGAAGGCACATCTTATGTTGACAATTACATATTGATTAATGCACAATTGACCTCCATACTCTCTCAAACGCAGAGTTTGACACTACACAATGTACCTGAATTGTGCCTTTCATGTGTAATTCATAAACAGGTGTTCAAAGCAAAATTCTCACTACAGAAACAAATCAGGGTGGTCATCGCACATTTACTAAAATCTGGATATAATCAGATACAGGCATCAGTCGGAACTCATCACACTGATGCAAGAACAATATATTGCTTCACTCAGTGGGCATACCACAGGCCATGAAATAGTGATCATCACACTTTGCTTGATTTACTCTAATAAACAAACATGTGCCCTTGAAGTAATAATAAATATGATTTTATGTACAGATACTAAAATGTTAAAGCACACACACTTGCATTTATAGAAATAATATTTGAATCTGACAGAACGATTTTTTAACAAAAATGGACATTAATTTAAAAAAGATACTCTCAGAAATTTCTCTTAAAGATTTTGAAATATATAGCTTTTTCTCAGGTTTTCAAATACACCTTCCCCCCCCACACGCACAGAGAGAGAGAGAGAGAGAGAGAGAGAGAGAGAGTCACACATGGATAGTTTAGGAAATGTTCAAACATTTTCCTCCTCTTTCTTCATCACCTTCTCCTACTCATCCTTGTCCTCCTCCTTTGTCTTCCCCTCCCCCTACCACTCATACTCCTCCTCCTCGTTCACCTCTGCTTCCCCCTTCTTCTCTTCCTCCTTTTATTCTGCCACAGCCTCTCCTCTTTCTCCTCCTCCTTCTCATCATTCTATTCCTGCTCCTCCTCTTCCTTCTCCTCCTCCTGCTCCACTTCCTCTTTCTCATCATCCTTCACCTCCTCCTGCACCCCCTCTTTCATCTCCTCCACCTTATACTATTCCTCTTCCTCCATCACATCCTACATTTTAGATTCCTCCTTTTCATTTACTCCTCCTTATACTTCTGCTCTTTTTCCTCCTTCTTTTCCTCCACATCCTCATTCTCTTCATGCTTCTACCGTCCTCCATTTTCTCCTCCTCTTTGTACTTCTACTACTTTTTCTCCTCTCTCTAATATTCCTCCTAATTCTTCTCCTCCTCTTTCACTTCCATCTCCTTCTACTCTTCCTTCTCCTCCTCATCTCTTCCTCCTACTCCCTCTCCTCCTCCTCTTCTCCATCTTCTCTTCCTTTTTCTCCTCCTTCTCCTTTTCCTCCTCCTATTTCTCTTCATCCTCATTCTTCTCATAATTCTCCTCTTCCTCCTTTACTCCTTCTTTTAATCCTTCTCATCTTTTTCCTCTTACTCGTATTCCTTGTATTCCTTCTCATCCTACTCCTCAATGTTTTCCTCCTCGTCGTTTTCCTCCCTCACTTACTCGGCTTTCTCCTTCTTCTCTTCTTCTTTCTTCTCCTCCTGCTTCCCCAACTTCTCATTTTCTCCTCAGCATCCTCCTTTTCCTCCTTCTACATGTTCTTCTCCTCGTCCTCCTCATTCTATATCTCCTACTCCTCCTCCTTCTCATGATTTTTCTCCTCCTTTTCCCCTCCTCTTGTTTCTATTTCTCCTCTTCCTTTTCCTCTTCACTCTTTTCTTCCTCCTTCTAATTTTCCTCCTTCTCAATCTCTTCCCACTCTTCAATCTCCCCATTCTATTTCCTTTTACCATATCCCCCTACTTCTTCTCCCTCCATTTCCTTTACACCTCCACATTAACGTCCTCCTCCTCCTCCTCCTTTATCCTTTGTATTTATTCTGCTGCTTCTATTCTTTTTCTTTTCCATGAAGTTTATTTAGTGTTTGCAACATTTGCATGTATATTGTGGCCACTTACTGCATCATAGATAGCTTTTTATGTATGAAATACTTCACTATAGCTCCTGAAACTCCAAATTCCTTAAAGCATTCACTGGTTTTTACCCATATTTACCATCTATGCTAGAAATTTTCTGAATTGATCTTGCACAGATCTTGTATATGCTGTCATCGCTGCTGTGTTTTCATATTTGAACCTGTCATGTTGTGTCTGGAAAACCTTTTTTTGTTTTGTTTTCCACTACCCGTGATTCTTAAAATCTTTCCATTAAGTCTTACTCTGGGATCTCTGAGCTTTTGATGGATAGGGTGACATATAGATACCCCATTTGGATTTTTCATTGTGAAGTCTCTTATTCTCTGAATGATGACCAATTATGGGGCAGCAAAAAAGTTTCTCAAATGGGTTTTGTGAGGCATATTTCCTCATCGCTAGAAATTTAAGAATCTTTTGGCATTTCAGTACTATGTCCATTTAGCAGAATAAGAGTAATAGATTCACCTCTCAATATTATGAACTTCGCAACCACATGTTCTTATCCTTGTTAAATTTGACAGTGAAGTGTTATCAAATTCAAGCATCAAATGGTTAGAAACTCCCATAATATTTGTGGCACTATTTTCCCTAAAATTCTGAAAAATAACTGAGTAAAACACCTCAGGCAATTTCGTTTACATTTGAAAAAATTTATTGTGTAATAAAATTAGTCTTTTTTATAAGTTATTTCACAGTATCAAGTATTGACGTAATATGGGCATAACATGTTTCATGTTTTCATGTAATTTGGCATGACATTTTTAGGGTACATAACTGAGTAATTTTCTTTAAGTGTTTATCACTGATATTAATTAGAAGCTGGTGTTCTTAGTAGAGGACTGTACATGAATATGCACTGATATTAATGCAAGTGTAACAAAGTAAAAAAGATCTCAAGATTGTGCTGGTCTCCTAGGCAATCCATAAACTTCTCGTAAGATCCTAAGGATTCAACAATCACTGTTCTATGAAACTAAAACAAACAAAAAAATCAACCTATTAATCAATGAAAAGAAGTACCCAAAACAACCCACAGCTTCAGGGTACAAGCATTTTCAGACATGGTTGAGAAGTTTGCTATGCTTCCTTTAGAAGGTAAATCAGCACAGCAGCATACACTTTGTTTTCCAAAAGCAGAACATACTCTGATTAATTTAAAGTCTGCAGTTATCCACCTGTAAAGTATCCCTTTCATTTACATGGTCATGTACTCAGTTCAAGGATATAATCTATTTCATATTAAGAGTTTCTTTCCTGCACAAGCCATCATTACCAAAATGTGAGTATGAAAAGTTTTACTTAGCTTATATATCCATACTGTTTTTCAACACCATGTGAAGTCAGGACTAGATTTAAAGTAGGCCAAGAAGCAGGTGGTGATATTGAGGCCATGGAGGGATTTCACTTACCAGCTTGCTTCTCTGGTCTTACTGTGCTTGGTTTCTTATAGAACACGAATCTACCATTCCAGGAATGGTATATACACAATGGAAGCTCCCTGCTTGATCAGACATTGATAAATTGATTTACACTCCTTTCCATAAAGGTATTTCCTTACATGCAGCTCCTTTTTCCATTATAACTCCAATTTTGTTTAACTTGACATAGAATCCCTGTTGTAAAACCTCTTACGCAAGAAAACTAAACAGCAACCCTTTAAAAACTCAGGGCTGATAAGAGCATCTCACAATTCTCACATTGTAAAGCAAGAAAAGGGTAAAGAGATAAAACCAATTCTGTTTCAAAAAATATATAAAAGACAATAACTTTTTGAAAGTACTGAGAGTAGTACACAACCTATCATGCAGACATGTAGATTACTGTCATATCATTTACTTGTCTTATTTATTAGCTTTACATTCTCATTAAGCAGACATATGATTGCCAATAAGTCTGTTTTGCACTGTTTTACCAGCATCCTTGTGTATATAAAGGGAAATGACCAATCATATTACATTAGTCGAGTGTCTGGCTTGGAGAGTAGATTTTTAACTTGAATTTTGAGATCAAAAGAATTGTGGAAAGCAGATTGATGTTCAAAGCTCATTAGACTGACTCAGCTCCCTGGATTTTCACGATGCTATGAAACTGTGATTCTGCTATGCAAATCAAAGATTTGTGTATGAGCTTTTGACAATAACCACTGTATTACTTTCCATATTAAATAGATGTGTTGTCTTATCCTGGGTTGCTTTGAAGCATAAGTTCAAAATTAGACTGATGACATTATCCCCACATCTGTATCCATCCTGGTACATTTTTAAGGAGTTATAATTGTTCATATGTATTAACAGTTTTGTGTTGAGGAAGCAAGGAAACTTCCCTGCATGATGATTGAAAAGAAAAACTATGTTCATTCAGTTTCCAATTAAGCCTATAACTATTATCTGCTTTGAAATGGAGATGTGCTCATGTCTGCACTCAGTATTATGGCAATATCACCTGATGGGTGGTGAAGGTATTCATCAAAACATCTGTGTTCCCTCTTTTGGATATACTGTCATATCTTGGAACATTCTGTCCATACACTCTGATATCAACAGTGTTATACCACACCAACACCTCATTGACCAATCAACACATTCCTATATTAATATTTCATAATTTGGAAGTGTACATGGAAAAGGGAATGGGGAGTATAGAGAGATGAGAGAGATGTGGAATGAAGCTGGAATTGCAGCTGAGAAAATTAATAGTGGTCCTGCAGAAAGTATAGTGAGTCTTTGGCAGAGGATAGTTTTTTTTTTCATGTCAACAGACTTGAGATTACCCCTATGTTTATTTTAAAAGAACACAGGAATATCTTAGGTAGAGTATAGCCTCTGCGTCTTACTGGTCTCAACTTCAAAATTATGCTCAATATCTGACTCTGAAGCAAGGATTAAGCAGAAGTTGGAATCCCTGCTGTGAAAACAGGAGAAACAGAATAATGAGATTTTGTGGACCAAAACCTTGGCCATAATGCTTATGATATCTTAAGGACAAAAATGTGCCTCCTACAGAATGAGCTCATGCATCCAAAGATTCCTCCACAGAATCACCAAGCTTCTCCTGGGAAAGACCTAGGATACAAAATTTCATAATCAGCATAATGTTCCAAATAGGAGTATTCCTAATGGTAAGATAAGATACAGACATATTTCACGTGAAACATTAGATCCCTTTTTATGGGATTCTATCCTCCTAGGTCGACGCCCTACATCAGTTCAAATATTTAACTGTTCAGAACAATAACATACACACATCATGTGGGGTCTTTTTGAGACCTTGGAGAATGAGAAAACTGAAGCTTTATAGACTATTAAGGAGCCAAAGGAAGAGAACAAATACTATTATTATTTGTCTGTAGAGGATTCCAGCTGTTTATTGACAGTTTCTGCCTTTTATTGTTTCTAGAGTGAAAAATCTGAAACTTTACTTCAATTCTTTCTTCATGATAGACATTATCTTGATTTATGCTTTTGTTAAACAATTTTTCTTAGTGTGAAAGATATGGTATCCTTCCCAGCATTGTCCATGCAGCCTCTGCAACCTCTGGACTGAACTGTAATTCACATCCAGGATTTAATGTTTATTTTACTTTAGTGTAAATGACTAGTAAATGAGTTAAATCCTGTAGATACAAACCCATATAGAAAGGCATGCCATTTTAACAAGTGATGATGCCATCCATCCATCAGAATGATTTTAGCACAGAAATATTACTATCCAAAGGAAGACAGGAACAAAATGAATCAGACATTTAAGAAAGGCACAAATTATTACTGCCCTACCTGGGAAGCCCTCCACTAATCAGACACTAACATGGACACTGCTGCTGCTCTCAGGTGTCTCTTGCTTACAATAGCCCAGTGTGGCTGTCCCTTGGGAGGTTCCAGCAGCAACTAGCCAAATCAGATGTGGATGTTTGCAACAAAAAGAGGGGCATTGAATCCCAATAGGAAGAACATAAGCTGGCTGGGCCACCTAGTGATCCCAGGGGCTAGAACACCAATGAAGAAGTGTACATGAAGAGATTCATGACTCCAACTATATACAAATCAGAGAATGGGATTGTCTGACATCAGTGTGAGTTGAGACCCTTGTTCCTGTAGAAGTGTATGCAGATTCAGGAGTCATCAGGTAAGAGCAGGTTATTGAATGCAGGACTATACTCCCTTAGGCAAGATGGGGGGAGATAGTATATAATGAAAGGACGTTTTGAAGGGTAATAGGGAATCAGCATAATTATTGATATAAAAATGAATTGAATTGTTATATGAAAAATAATGTTTTCTAACAATTACTTAACATTTGCCAGATTTTTTTCCTGTTATATTTCTCTGCTGGAAATTACAAATAAAGACATTGAAAAATGCCATGGAAGATGACACAAGAGCACAAGCAAAACCGATAGCTTGATTTCTTAAGAGTATGGTAATTTGTAGGGCAACACCCACATATTTCTACATACAAATCATACAGCTTGACTGGCTTTTTATAGAGTCTTCAATTACGTCCCCTTCTGTATCCTTTTCTATATTAATATACTAACTTTGAATTTGTTTGGTGAGAAATATAATATGAAAATATACATTGATTTTTGAACTATGTCAGTGATACAGTGAGACATTTGGCCTGCAAAACGTCTTTCTGATTACTGGATAAATCTTCGTGTGTACACAGATGAGGGACATGTCATCTTGTTTAGATGATGGGTGCCTATAGAAATACCCAAAATTATAATTTGTTTATAATTACAACTACCAAAGTTAATAATTTGTATTGGCACAATATGTATTTTTCATACATATTGTGTATGTATGTATATGTATATCCCTGATGGATATTTCTACAATTACAACTTCAGTAAAACTTGAACACTTCTCCTACAAGGTTTTGTGGCTAAACCACAGGGAGAAGGAAGATACCACTAATCATCTGCAAACAAATTGATTTTCTGCACTTTCTTTCCATCCATTCCCAACATTTTCCAGCTAGAACATATTTGCAGCCAGAACAAGCAAATGCCATTACCTTCTAGAGACTATGCCACTAAACAAAGAGAACACACCGAATCCCATGACTTCACGCATTTAGCAAAGGATGGCATTGTGGGTCATCAAATGTTACCTTTGGTTCTGAAAAAGTTGAATGCCCCAAGAAGTGAAAGTGAGGTAGGTAGACCATAGTAGGTGACTTGGTAGATAAAAACCCTCATAGAAAAAGGGACAGTGGAGATGGAATAGAGATCACTTTTGTCGTTAATCCTGGATTTCTGTTAACTTTTGAAAGGTAAATGAAGACGATATTCAAGGAAATAATGTCGTAGGGGAGAAAATAAGCACTCTACTTTCCCATTGTACAGACATTGAATAAAACCTGTGGACAAGATCTCTAGCTCTGCATGGAAGAAGTGTTCCTTTGCAGTGTAGCCTTAGAGTCCTGAAAAAGAGCTCTACAGTACAGGACAGTACACGACTAGCATTAGCAGTAAGGAAAAGGCAGTCATATGTGATATAAGCTGTCCCCATTTTCAACATTCTAGCGTTTCCTGGGAAGCTCTTGCCATCTACTGTGATGTCACCAGGGTGGTTATAACACCAACAGTTCTTATAGATCACTTAGCCTCAACAGAGTTCAATGACATTAATGCTTGCTAGAGAGAAGTCTCTAAAAGAGGAGAGAAAATAGGATCTCCAGAAATACAAGAGCAAGCAAACATGGAGGATTCTACGGATATTCCAACCTGTCCAATGATGTGGGATTCTACAACAATCCAAATTAACCATTGGAACTCTATTCTTCCACTGTCTTCAGATCTCCAAATGCCTCAAGCTCTAGACTTCTCTCCCTGTCCCCAAGAGGCCCAAAACTTCTATTACCTGAAAGTCTCCGAATGCATCCAAATCCACTAATGCCTCATTATATCCAAATACCACAAACACTTCCATTACCTGATGGTGTACAAATGTCTCAAGGATCCACAGAGAATCAAGGTTTTCAGGTTTTAATCCCTCCCTTAGTTCAACTTGTGGGTCCAGAAGTCTATACAAGACCACATGTTCCCCAAAAGACTTCTGTAAGACCTTGGAGAGGGCGTACGATGTACAGCCCAGAACATAAGAACAAGCTGGAGATATTTTTCTTGGAAAACTCCAAGTATCCTTCCATCGAACAATGTAAGGAGCTGGCACAAAGCATTTGTGTGACAGAATACCAGATCAGGATATGGTTTAAAAACCGCAGGTCTAGATACTTTAGGGGACATACCACCGTGCATATGGCAACCTATCAGAAACAAAGTGGAAGAGTTGAAACTCACTGCCTCAGAAGTGAATATCCTTCCCCCATTAATGCTGTAGCCACGCATGAGCCCATGTCTCCAAGCTTAGCAGATGTTGGCACCCTTCTTCAAATTGGAGCCTCTGTTATTTTCTTATCTTCTCTCGAGTCTTGACCAAGGCAGTGGAACATATTGGTTATGGTGATGGCTGCCCATAACCAGACGAAGGAATCATGGCCCATTTCCCTTAACAAAATCCATGGACTCAGTTCAGTGATGCACTTGAAGACACATCAGAATTACATCAAAAGATAAGATATAGCATAATTAAAAGCTATACTTCTCTACCAACTCGCAGATCAAGGAGCAGCTCAGGATTCCTCAATAGATGCAGATTTTTAGATACATAGAGACTAAAATGACTTCATCACAAGGATGGCTCTCTGTTCAAGGCTTATACATAATTGATATTACTCTAGAAGGTGTGCTGTTAACCAAATCTGTTTTCCATAAATATGCCCATACTGAGTTATCATTAAGATATTTCTGGAAATCCTTTTGGTCTGCCTTGTTTATTGTATATTTCACTTTAGTAAATTTTGTATTTTTAAATACAAGAGCACTGTATTTAACTATATAACACTGTATAACCACTGCATAACACTGGAAGAGGAACTTAGTTAAGAGGCAGTAAGATATCTGTGGTTCAATCTGAATGTAGTCCTTTATGAAATATGTGACTGTGAAGAAACAGTGAGTCCTGTCAAGGAGAGTTGAAAATATCTGGAAAAGGCATACTTGAGACTGGGTTCTATGTAATGTGACATACAAAACAAATTCCCCGACAAACTAATGAATATTTTTCTCATCAAATTTCAGAAACATAAGAATTCATCATAAGATTTGTCAACTCCAAAACATGAACTATTAAAGTAAAAATGTTTTTTTCCTTTTAATTCTGTCCTTTATTCTAAATAGGTATTGAGTGTGTTACATGGGAAAAAAGGGACTATTAGGAGTAAAGAAGAATATATTTTCCACTTTATTGTAGAGCTCACAGCATATTTCTCCCTTTTGGATCATTACTATTCAGTCGTTTTGAGACAGTAGAAACTAGATTGGTGTCCTTATGTGACTTTATATTCAAGCTATGTGGCCTTATGTTCTTAAGACTTTTTCAATCAGTCCTTGAGATGGACCCACTTAGCTCTCTCAACCAGCTGTGGTGTTGAAAGAAATACCTCTAATTCAGTCAAACATTAGACTCATTAGAGACAGATCCTGAATATATTTATCAACTCATAGGTGTTTAGTACTTTTGTTGAGTGAATTGATCAGTTTGATGATGATTTTCTGACATATATGACTTTTTAAAACACAGATATTGGACTAAATTGACATAGTAAGACATTTGCTTATCTGTAAGAATGTGAGTGTTTTTGGAATGTGTCATTTATTCCTTGCTTCTTTAAACAGAAGCTGAAGAATCTCTAAATAAGTAGCACCCCATTCAACTGCTAATAAGGCTGGAGTGACCATATATGGTCTTCTTAAGATGGATAGGGTGTGAGAAAAATGAACTACTGTCCTGGAACTCACTCTGTAGACCAGGCTGGCCTCGAACTCAGAAATCCGCCTGCCTCTGCCTCCCAGAGTGCTGGGATTACAGGCGTGCGCCACCACCGTCCGGTCCCTCATATTTTTATCAATTGTAGTAGTGTGCATTGTGAAATGGTACTGGTTTACATTTTTTTCATATGTAACTACATAGCAAAACTACAACAAAACAAAATGTTGTCCTATATGAGTATTCTGATTTGCTATATTTGTAAAATTAAAAATTTTATACTGAACATTGGATTCCAAATCCATGATATATGGTATCTGACGTGACTTTAATCTCAGAATTGGAGTGGTGTGGTATGAATATTTAGTGATGTTTACATTACTTATTGTGACAACATACACATTTTGGAATTGGAAAACAAGTCATCCTATTCAATTTAGTTATTCAAGTTGGCTTATGAAATTTATATGAGAATGTATCTAAAGAGGCCAAACTTCACTTTGTCAGTTGTAATAGAGTTAAAATATAAAATTTGAAGATACAGCTCAAATTCCACACAGTTATAATTATGATATATCAACTAGTCTTTTATTTTCTCATTTTACTATTTGAGTATGATTACCCTTAGGATTGCAATAGCTATGAATGTGAAAATCTTAGAATACTTTAAGGGTTCCATGGACACACATGAGTGCAATCCTGATAAATGTTTTCAACAAAAATTTCAACACATACATCTAGGTTCATGGAAGTAAGGTGCATTCCAAGGAATGAAGACGTATTCACCATACTTGAGCATATATTCAAACTAAAAACAGATGGATTTCACATAGGAATATCACAGATCCTTAGAGAGGACAGAATGCGTGTGTAATTTGATTCCATTCTTAAGTTTAATATCATTATATTTTATCATATGAATGAGGAGTTTTTAACCTCAAATATCGTTCATATTTATTTTTCACATTACATTTTTCTCTTATTAGTATAAAACGTGCATCTATGATTCATTGCTAAATTAACTTAAAATAAAGAGAAGACAATGAAAAATTGTAAGAAAAACACATGAACACAAAACTTCCATAAAATCCTGGAAAAGATAATATAGGAAATCATGTGGAACAATATATAAGATCAATGAAATTCATTTAATAATAGAAAAATAGAGAAAGACCATTATTTATGTAGTGAATTAAATGGACAAATGTATGTTAATATCAATGGAATTTTGAAACCTTCCCTTTGATTTGATATACCAAACCTAATTCATGCTTTTGTCCTGTTTGTACTAATGGATTGATTTTAGTTTTCAACTTATATTAAGAAGTTATTTCCTTATTTTGGATAGCAAAAGAACACAATATGTGAAAGTATATATATAAATTAGTGTGCATCACACCATTATCTTACACAGCATTAAATATACAGATCATTTAATAAAGATACAATTTGAAACAGTTCAGATGGCTTATCTTTTAAACAATTTCACGAATGCTTTTTATGCCAATCTCCTTGCTAAATAATACATGGATATTTCTAAATCTAGGATAAACATTTGAGCAAACCAAAGTGCAATTTAATTAATACAAAATGATTTATTCAATTTCTTTTTCCTTATCAAAGTAGGAAATGTAAAAATATGCTTGCCATTCTTATTTTTATCAACCTTGTATTTCTGAATTTTGAATTAGGAGCTAGCAATCACCAAATTAACATTTCTCTGCTTCTATTAGAACCAGTGTTATACAAATCTCTATGAATCACAAACCTATTTATATCACATCATTGAATCAAAGAAATTGTGTACAATAATTCATTGAATACTTCCAGGTTGGGCAGGGACATCGGTTGAGAAAGGACACCGAAGCCTATGTAAGTGTTGCTTACTGGGCTAATCATGGAGAGTAATAGGATGAGGGACATTTCTTCCTGTTTAGACAGTGTGTGCCTACAGAATTACCCATCATTATAATTAGTTTATTATTAAAACTGCCCAAGTTAATAATTTGTGCTGGCACAGTATGTATTTTACATATTTGTATACCATGTGTGCATCCTTGGTGAATATCTCTACATTTGAGAGATTTGTAAACATTGAACACTCCTCAACAAGGTTTTGTAGCTAAATCACAAGTAGGAAGATATCACTAAATATCTGCAAACAAATTGATGGTCTGGACTTTCTTTCCATCCATTCTCAGTTTTTGCCAGTTTACATATCTGCAGCCAGAACATGTAAACAACATGAATTCCTAGACACTAAGCCACCAAAGAGGATGCAGAGATAATCCCATGGATGCATATATTTACCAGAGGATAGCACTGAGGCTCATCAGATGTTAGCCTTCGTTCTATGGAAGCAGAATGGCCCAAGTAATGAAAGTGAGGTAGGGAGGCCAGAATAGGTGACTGGATATATGAAAACCCTCACAGAAAAATGGAAATTGGAGATGGCTTAGAGATCTCTTTTGTAGTTGATCCTGCATATCTGTAAACTTTTGAAAGGCAAATAAAGAAGATATTGAAGAAAATAATGTGGTAGGGGATTAAAACATCACATCAATTTCCCATTGTACTAACATTGAAAAAACTCTTTAGGCAAGATCTCTAGCCTTGCATAGAAGCAGTGTTCCATTCCAGTGTAGCAGTAGAGTTCTGAAAAAGAGCACCACAGTACAGGACAGTGCAGGACTAGCATTAGCAGGAAAGAAAAGGCATTATTATGTGATATAAGATGTCCCAGCTTAAACTTACTACAGTTACCGGGCAGCTCTTGCCATCTACTGTGATTTCAGCAGTGTGGTATCAACACCAACTGTTCCTCTACATCCCTTAGCCTCCACAGAGTTCGTCCCTATTAATATTTTCTAGAGAGAAGGCTCTACAAGAGGAGAGAAAGAGGAGATCCAGAAATACAAGAGTAAGAAAACATGCAAGAGTCTACTGATATCCCAGCCTGTACCATGAAAAAGGCTCCCACATTAATCCTACCTAACCATTGGACCTCTATTCTCCCGCTGTCCTCAGATCTCCAAATGCCTCCAGCTCTAGTGCTGTCTCCCTCTCCCCAAATGCCCCAAAGTCTTCTATTACCTGAAAGTCTCCAAAAGCCTCTAAATCCACTAATGCCTCATTATCTACAAATACCACAACTACTTCCATTACTTGATAGTCTACAAATGTCTCCAGGATCCACAGTAATATGAGTTTCAGGTTTTAACCTCTCCCTTAGTTCATCTTGTTGGTCCTGAAGTCGAAAGACTTCTGTAAGAACTTGTTGAGGGCATAACAGGTATAGCCCAGAACATAAGATGAAGTTGGAGAATTTTTTCTTGGAAAATTCCAACTATCTCTCCATTGAACAACATTAGGAGCTGGCACAAAGCCTATGTGTGAAATGATCTGGAAATGGTTTAAGATTCTGAGACCTAAATACTTTAGGAAACATCCCAACGAGCATATGCCAAAACCAGAGAATCAGAGAGAAAGAGCTGAAAATCACTGTCTCCGCAATGAAGATCCTGCCCCAATAATCCTGTGGTCACTCATGATCCCATGTCCCCAAGCTTAGCAGATATTATCTGCCTTCTTCAAATTGGAGCCTCCAGTATTTTCCTATCCATTCTCCAGTCTTGATCCACGCAGTAGAACTTTGTGGTTGTGGTAATGGCTGCCCATAACCAGACATAGGAATCAGAGCCCAATTCCCTAAACAAAATCCATGGACTCAGTTCTCAGTCATGCATTTATGACACATTGGAATTACATCAAGAGATAAGAAATAGCACTAAACAAAAGCCCTGCAACTCTACCACACTCACAGATCAAGGAGCAGCTCATGATATCTCAAAATATGCAGGTTTTTGGAGCCATAGAAACTAAAGTACTTTCAACACAAGAATAGTTTTGTGTTCAAGGCCTATATGTACTTTACATTATTCAAGAAGCTATGCTGTTAACCAAATGGGTTTTCCCTAAATTTTCCCAAACTGAATTATCATGAAGATATTTCTGGAAATCCTTTGGTTTGCCTCATTTAATGAATATTTCACTTTAATAAATTTTGTATTTTTAAATAAATATTTAACTGTATAAGACTGTATAACCACTCTATAACATTGGCAGACAAACTTGGTTAAGAGGCAGGAAATAATCTGGGGTTCAATATGACTGTAATCCTTTAAGAAATATGTGAATGTGAAGAGACAGCGGGTGCTGTCAAGGAGAGTTGAAAATGTCTGGAGAAGGCATACTTGAGACTGGGTTCTATGTAATGGGTCACAGCAAATAGATTTCCTGACAAACTAATAGCAACTTTCTTAGCAAATTTCAGAAAGACAATTCAGCATAAGAGTTGTCCACCCCAAAGCATGTACTTTTAAAAGCCAAAGCTGTTTCACTGTTAATTTCAATCTTTATTCTAACTAGTTAATGAATTTGTAACATGGGAAAAGGAGTCTATAAGGAGTAAGGAAGAAGTTATTTACCACTTTAAAGTACAGCTCACAGCATAATTCTCCCTTTTGGATCATTAATATTCAGTGGTTTTCAGACAATAGTAACTTGGAATCAGTGTCCTTATGTGATTTTATATTCAAGCTATGTGACCTTATGATCTTAAGACTTCTTTTACAGTTACTTCTTGAGAAGTCTCCATTTAGCTCTCTCGATCAGCTGTGGTGTTGACAGAAATATCTCTTATTCAGCCAAACATTACTTAGAGTCAGAGCCTGAATATTTTATCACCACAGAGGTATTTGGTACTTTCAAATGAGTGGATTGATGAGTCTGATGATCATTTTCTGATCATCTATGACTTTTTAAAACCCAGATATTGGACGAAAGTGACATAGTAAGACATTTGTTTGTCTTCAACAATGTGAGTGTTTGTGGACTGTGACAATTATCCCTTTGTTCTGTAAACAGAAGCTGGAGGTTTCTGTAGCTAAGTAGTACACCAAGTAAAAAGGATGGACAGTCTTTCAAATACCTGATGACTAGTGAGATAATTGAGCTGCTGGACCCACTTAGATTCATCAGTGAAGGATCCTTAGACTATACATATGCATTTTTTTCAAACACAAGGGTGGCAGTCTTGGTTTCCAATATCATCCTCAGCTGGTCTTTATAAGTTTTGTGGTTAGAAGTTCTGGATCCTCAGGTAGTCCTGTGAACAAATTCATGTTTCTACTTAATACTCTCAGGAGACACACAATCAGAATATCGTTCATATAGAAAAGGGATATGAAATGGATTTATTTGCGTTCTTCAAATAAATATGGACCTGTGTTCTGACAAAAATAATTTCTGGTTTAAACAGTAGAAAGTAAGATTGCCAGATGAATTTAAATGTTGCTTGACACCCTTTGTCTTTGTATGAGTATAAGCAACGTGAATGTGAGTAGAGCATTTTCTAAATATTGGAATGTAAACAATTTCTGGAAACTCTTAGTCTAAGAATGAGGGTTGTGAAATGCATGTGTTGAAACCAGAGCTATAATGCATAGACCTTGAACTGCACTACTATTCTTGGAATGTGCCTTATATTTCTTGACACTTTTCATCCATGAATCTTTTCTCCATCCCACTGTAAGCACTCTCTCCTTCCCCCCTCTCTCTGTTCTTAATCCCTTTGTCTACCCTTTGTTTTGATTTATGATACACATTTTCATGTTTGTATATGAGAATGAAAAGAATCTAAAAGTGAGTGTTCCATGTTAGTTCCAACAAATTATTGTTTTGCACAGTTTTAAGTTTCATACAGTGCTGAACTGTCAGAGCTCCCTTTCAAAATGCACCACACTTGGAATGTGTTCACAATGGAAGACATTTTTAATGTCGTGGTAAATTTTAAAGCTTTCCTTCAACAGAGACTCATTCCTAGAAAATGTACAAAGTCTCCAGCAAGCATGGTCACAGGTTTCTTAAATCACTTTTTAGAAAAAGGAGAATAGAAATATTGTTTAGTGTGAGCCAAGAAGTGTAGTATAGGCTACTGATAATATAAAGAAAAGACTGCACTGTCAATCCTACTGAGTGAGCTCATGCAGACAGAGTACCATCTGCCTGACATTCTTCAGTGGTCTTTTGTATGGAAAATGGATTTTATAATTGCCATAAATTCCAAGCACATAGAATCTCTAACAACTCAAGACCAGTAAAAATGAAATTTCAGTATAGCTCCAATGGGTGGAGAATACTGAATTTAAATACATCTGCTGGACTACATGTCTATATAAGTTTGGAACATATGAGGGAGAGTTGAAGCTGCTGATTAAGCTTGCAAATTAGAAATTTTAAAAACATTAGCATCCAGAAAAATATGGTAGATTCTTTCTTTTCTCCATACAGTAAATCTCTTGGTCTTTGTGATTTGACCCAGACATAGAAATTACTAATAAAACAATGGAAATATATTAAAATAGCACTAGGACACAGAACTCATTTTCCTTTTTCGTCCCTGTTAATAGCCTTATCCTGGCCAAGACTTTCTCAGGTATAGTCGTTATTTGCTTTGGTAAATCATATCAGATGTACAGACTGAACTAGATTTTTCAGAATGGCCAAACAGCAACAGTGTCTCTCATACAGCCTGCACTATCGTTGTTGTAGAAGATGAATGGCCATGACATGTAACTCAGTGTTAGAGTGTTCCTATATTATGAAAAACAGCTCAGAAACAAATCGAGATCTAGTGGCATTCAGAGCAGTAGATGTGTTCACTCACATATGACTTATGGACTTCAATAGAGGAATATCCCTATAAATACATTTAAGTCACTCTAAATTCCAGCCACCACAGCACGTCCTTCATGCTTTCCAAATTTCCTCATGTATTTTTACTAGAAGAAGCCATCAATCTTGGGTGGAATAATCAATAACATATCAATAAAGCATGCATATGTCTATAATACAATTTTATTATCAATACATGTATAGTTAGATATACATATATACAGATTTATAAACAGATATAAATATACAGGGTCAGAGTGAGAGACCATGGCGGAGAAAGGCGAAGACAAAGAGACAGAATAATGAAAATTTAAATATAAATGTATTTCCAAATAGATAAAAACAAATAAATACCTTACAAAATTCCTTGACTGATGAATTGTAATAAATTGATGCTTCAGTAAATAATGATACTTGCTGCCAAGTTTAAAACCAGAGTTACTTCTCAGGAACCACATGTTAGAGTGAAAAAAGTCCTATAGGTATTTTCTAGTCTCTGTGTGTGTTCGGGTATGTGTATGTGTGTGTGTGTGTGTGTGTATCTTTTAATTTGTGTAGTGTGTGAGTTTGTGTGTATGTGCAAGTGTGTGTGTATGTGTGTGTGTATGTGCATGTGTGTGCATGTGTGTCTGGATGACTGCATGAGAATTCATTCAAAAAAGAGCCATATATATTTACAAAAGAACTAAAAAACAGTCATGAAAATAACTTGTGGAATTCTGAAGATTTCCTTTTACTTACCTCTTGGGAACCCTTGTAACACTTAAATTGTTGGCTGCTACATTTACAAACTGACAACTTATAATGTGATGCTCTCTGGGAGTCACTGGTTGATATAATGTAAATATATTACAATCATTATGTAAAATATGACTTCCATGCATTACATCCTACAATCTTCAAGGAGAGGCAATGCCTCTTCTCATAGGGATGCAGCCATCAGGGGCTCCGTTTAAGGGTGTTTAGTGCAAGGGCTGCCCTCCTGCATAACCATACCACCATAAACATTGACCACAATTCTGTCTCCACTTGTAATGTTGAGGTCAGTTAATTAGATTTCTTTCAATTCCTTCATAAACCTGAATGGGAATGCTCATCCTTCTGCGATATGCTTTTCTTCGCAATCCAGAAATGCATACAGACAGTCTTAGTTTAAGTGCATTTATGATGCTTGATGCTTGCTAGGAGTCAAGAATATTGTGTCTCCAGGTTCTACATACACTCATACCCACTCAGGGACTTCATAATATTCCTTCTGGCCAAACTGTTCCACTTACCATTCTTGACCATGACTGATTTTTCTGAAGCTCACTTAAAGTACTTTTGTGTTTACAAAATGTTCCATACTCTGAGAATTGCCAATGCACTTGGCTCCCCTAAGGTAGGGACGTGCGATATGTCCCTTCTCAATTACAAATTAATAGCATGATCTGTAGACTGGAGCAGGTTAAAAGGTCTGTATCCTCACTTAAATTATGATCCTGACGCTCTAATGCAAATATCTTTGCATTTGTGCCCTTATCAAGACTTGCTTTTACTTAGAGACTGATCCATAACATGTAAGGAACCAGGTATTAACAGCCTCAAGTCATCCATCACCTGAAAAATATGTTAATTTAATGTTTGGTCCATTAATTTGTATCTCAGCTGAGAATATATGAGTCCGAAACATTTCCAATAGGTCTTCTATACCACATTGTATGGAAAGATTTATTGAATATTTTTTTTTTGTAATTTAAGGAGAATCTGAGCTTTCACCTCCATATTCGTCCTTGTGTGATTTTTAGAAAAATTTAAACGCTGAAATTGATGTATGGGAATATTTTTAGAAAGGAGTGAGATATTTCTGGTAAATTTTAAAAACTAAAATTTAGTGTTCAATGTTAGAAGAACAATAATATTGCAAGGAGGGCTACCTACAAGGGGTAATTTGACTCTGTTCATTAAACAATTTAATAAAGTAATTATACAACACATTATTTTCTTAACATTCTTGATATTCCAGAGTGCTAGAGGAATTGCCTGTGTTATCAACATTATGGTAGGACACTGATTCACTAACTGTATTAAATTTCAGTCTCAATTATGTTGGCCAAGTCAGAGTCTATGTGAGCGATAGAATTGGTCATCCAGAGTGATTGGAAGGAAGAGCTAGATATTCATCTCAATGTACAGAATGAATATGTGGTACAAGAAAGGCATAGGGATTATTGGGATAACTACTTGCAGAAGTGAAAATTGAGCTGTTCTTTCAAGGAATGAAGCATTTGGGAAGTAAATTGATTTCCCTGTTTATCATAATTCCTGAAAGACTAGTATTCAAAAATGTTATATATCAGTACATTAAGCTTTAATCTTGATGTATCCATGCTGTTCTACCACAAGATTATGACATTGGCTCTTGTTGAGCATGGGACATGTAGCAATGCATATAAAATTGACAATCAACTGACAGATCAGTGATAATGTTGCCCCATTGATTATAATGTGTGTCATCACTTAATTCACCTTGTCTCTTTTCCATGTGCAACTTCACCCTGTATATAATAACCTGTAGATAAAGATTCTTTTCAGTATGTGGACTTTGTTTTCTGAACTTCTCTTACAACTTTTTGGCATAGAGTGGCACACTTTGCTTTCTGAATTGTCTTCTGAGAGCATCTGGTATTACTCTATTACAGCTATGCATTAGTCAAATAAAGTGGAACAACAGTTTATCCTTTTGCCATCTCAAAGGTTTTCTGCCTTGCAATTGGGTCACAAAGATTATTATTTTGACCTCTTGTTGATATTTTTCTGCATGAGTCATTGGCCTAGAATAACACAGTAAGATTTCTAGGTATATCTTCACAGATGCTGAGTGCACAACCCAGCCATTTTTTTCTTAGATTTTGAGCCAAGAATCTGGATTTCTCTGAATCCTGGTTGCATGGACAGAGTTTGCTAAAAATGACATGAAGACTGTAGTCAGCCTAAGCATTTGTGAGCAGGCAGAGTAACTCCTAGTTCTTTAGATACTCTCAATTATACAATGACAGGAAAGCTTATGTCTAAGGATTTTGACATCTCAATATATGAACAAAATCTAAGTATTTCACTGTTTTCTAGGCCCATTTGTTAACTCATTTTAAATTAGGGTTGTCTACCAATCTTCTACGTATACTCTTTGGGAAATTTATCAAAGTTCCATGCATTTTTCTACCATGTGGGTTTGAGAACCAAAATCCCCATTTATTCTTCTCCCATGACACAGGTGAAAATGGAAATGTAGAGACTGACCCAACAATACAAGCTGATTACCATGAAGAAAATGAATACTTGAGATTTAATCCTTAATGCTGCCTGTGTTTTGGAGAATAACCATGCAGTGTGTCAAACTCATGACACCAATGTTAGGTCTTTTAAGTCAGTCCCATCTTCTGGTTTTACAGATTTAGTCAATAACTTCAGTGTGTTCCTATGCCCAGTCTTACAAGAGCAAATCAAGTCTGGGTCAAAAGAACCAGAAGTTTGTTCAGGAGTTAGATGAAAATTACGACCTTCTACTTCTAATCTCATGAAAGTCTGAGAAACAGAAATTAGGGATGAAGGCAGTAGAGAATACATTCCCAGAATATATTTGGAAAGATCTTCACAAGTGGTGACAGGTTTTAGACTGTACATGTTGAGATTTGGTGACTTTTTTCTCCTTACCTGTCATGTGATCTGGTGCTTGTTCATGATAGCAGCACATGTGCATTGTTTTCAAATTTTCCTTCTTAATTTTGAATAGAAAGCCTCAGGTCATTATGTTCCTACTATTAAATATATCCTATGTGTCTCTTTGTCTTTGAATGTCTTCCTCTCCTTCACTTTCTTGACTTCTTTCCAAGCTGTTTGTTTATGCATATTGTGTTTTGTTTTCTTCAAAATCATTGTCCAGATATCCCCATTTTGTCCTTAGAATAAGTAAACCTCTCTCTTTCTAGGTGATATCTGAGAGGCTCACTCTCCACATCACTATGCATTGCCTATCCGGTCACATTATATTCACATTAGTATTCCTTGGGGAGTTTTTAAAACATTTCTGCTGTTTGATCTCATCTTCAGAATTGTTTGCAATGTAGCCCACTTCAGAAATGGATATCAGTAATATACAGTTTCTGTTTTGAATACAGTAGAAAATATTTCCCATGTCTTTTTTTAGCAAAGACCTGGATACTAGACTTTTGAAGACCTAATAGTTTAGAATGGCTGTACAGATCTTTTAGTATGACCAGCCAGATAATCTCTAACTGTAACAAAGATTCTGTTGGCTGTCAGCCAGAAACCAAAATAAAACATCAAAATTACACATTATATAAGAACAGGTACTTGAGAATATCATACTATTTATCTATATAATATATATCTATATCTATGTCATATATATCATCTATATCTACATCTATCTCTATATCCTTATCATCTGTATCTAGCTGGATAGATAGATAGATAGATAGATAGATAGATAGATAGATAGAGGGAGAGAGAGATTAATATGACAGATAGATAGATAGATAGATAGATAGATAGATAAATAGATACATAGATACATAGATACATAGATAGATAGATTGAACGATATGAGATAGAAATGTATATGAACATATATCTATATCTAGGAATCTGTTCCCACCTGCAAGAGAGTCAACGGGGTCCCTGTGCAACCTAGGAAAGAATGGGGTACAAGAGATGCAAGAGCCTGACAGCAAGAAAATATTCTGTTCAAACTCTCTAGTTTTATTATTTTACACACTACAATATACTGGGAAGCAAGAACAATAGAGAGAGGTGTTATGAGAGGGCAAACATTTTCTCTGGGGAACAGACACTGATGGGGACAATCACTGTCTCTAAACATTGTCTCTAGGAAGTAGTCTCAGAATTGTCTCTCAGAATCTCATGAAGAAATTTGGATGGATTTCAAAGCAGCTGGGAAGCTAAAATGATTATGAGGTGGAGTGGAAAGAAGTTGCAATGGTAACCTAAAAGTAGGGGATCTTTGTTTGTTCTAACCAACTCAGGTGAACTCTGTAATTACTGACCAACTTGCGACTTGCCTAACTTGAAAGCTAGTATTTCTCCTTCTGAAAGCAAGCTTGAGCTTGTAAAATGGTTGATAGGTGGAGGTTTTGATCTATGTGAGAATAGATCCTGCCATTTCCCCCTCCTCTGTATTATACACAGTAGATGTGGGATTCTATTAAGGAACAAAGCAGACAGGGCACAAAAAGGATGGTGTAGGGCCTATTTTAGGAATTCTATGGGCTGGTGATTCATTATACCTTAAAAGTCAATGTATACCTCTGCCAGTCTCCATAGATATCTGTCCTGGGGGGCACGAATCTTGGTATGTGCCCATCACAGACTAATTAATCAGCAAGAGTATTATTGTGGGTGCTGTGAGTTTGAGGCCTCCTTCTGGAGTCAAGACTGAAATGGCTGTGACAGAAAGTCCAGGGCATGTGATTGTGCCTTTTGGACTGTTTTTTAACTGCCCTAGGGGCCTGGGTAACCATCTCTTGTTCCTTCATATCAAAACAATGATAATGTACCAGAGTAGGCATGACTGCCATGTTATCTTACTGTAGTTTAATTGGGGTAGTGAGACAATGAACAGCCCATGGTCCTAAATAACATAACAATAATAGACCTACAAAGGGTCCTATGATATTGGGTAAAAGGGAAGTGAGCCATGGAGAGGTATAAAACCAATTTCCATGCCAACATTCTCTCTGTTCTCTTTCTCTCTTACATTTTTCTAGTCCTCTGACTTCTCAGACTATCTTTACATCTTCTGGTTTACTAGTATAGGAGCATCATTCTTCTTATAAAGCTGCAAAAAGTCAACATTGTTGAATGAACAGGAGATCAAATCCTTACTATTTTGGAGCACAACCTCAGATAGGGTGTAAATAGTTTCAGAGAGATCATCTATCCCCTACTGAAGGCTTTGGGCATCTTGATCGATAGTGGCATGGAGCTCTATGTACCTAGAGCTAGAAAGATTGAGGGAAGAAATACCTGTGTCCACTCCCAGAGCTCCAAGACCATGTAGGATTGATATACTAATGGCAGAGTTAGGTTCTCTGTGAGACTGGCTCAAAGAGCTAGAGACAACAGTGGATGTTTATTGAGCCTATAGGTGGAAAAAATTGATAGTGGTCATAAACTAAATGAGGAGCCATTTTAATAATGTTGCAATACTCAGGGATTTCTCCATTCTTTCAATTTTGAAAAACTGAGGCAGGGAGGCATGGTGTGATGCCATTAAGTAACACACACCAGGTTCCTTTCAGAGGGAGAAAAAAATGCCAGGAGGGGAGGGGTTTCTTCATTACAAAATTTAATATAGTCTGAGGGCACATTTGTTCCTCTATAGGAAAGCCCCAAGAAAGATATTTGGGTTAATGAAATACCTGGCCAAGCACCCTTCTGCCAGTGGCAGTGTAGTGTATCATCAACATGTTTAGGATAACCAAGAATTACAATTCCTTTATAAAAAGGTACTTGAATATGGCAGCACAACCAGCAGTCTTCAAGAAGGTGAGGGAAAGTTTCATTTAAGGTAAAAAAGGTCTGATTAACTAAAGAAAGACAAGATTTTTAGTGGAACATGGCTGTGGAGGTAGTACAGGCCGAATAATGGTTAGACGTCTGACTGGTGGTCAGAAGGCAAGTACATAAAATAGGGAGGTTTCTTTAAGAGAGAGAGAGCATGGGTCTTGCCCTTGTCAGTTCCTCTAGGACGAGCAGGACAAGGCACCAACACAGGATGAGGCCCCATTGGGACTGCCTGGGCATGATGTAAAGGCTATTAAAGGACCTTAATAGTGAAGGTAGTACCTGTATCTGAGATGGATTAATAAAGAGCCAATTCAGAAATTTTTTGCCAATTTAAATTGGGAGATTTTCATAGGTGTTTAGTTAGTTTGTAAAATTGTGCTCCATCCTCTTTGTGTAGGAATTAGATGCCTTAAAGGACTAATCATCTGTTAGAGTAGTATCCAGGGGTGTAATATTGCCGTTTACTGTATGTAATCCTATCACATGCATTTCTTGGACACCGTAATTTCACACAGCCATGCTGTAATCCCGGCGGAAGCTGTGTGATATTTACTGGGAAGAGCCTTGTTTGGCAGGGCTGTCCAAGGTGAATGTCGCTGTGGGCCTCCTTGGCTGGAGATAGGGCTGAGCTGAATTTCTCATGGCAAGCTGTGTGACCCTTTTTCTGACCTGTTCTTTTACTTACAAGATGTCCCTGCTAGCCGGAGGTGCGAGCATCCAGGCGTGATGGTTCACTGAGAGTTTATTCTTTGAGCTTCAGCACTGGCCATGATTTATCTTCTAGAGATCCATTGCTTTGCTTTTGATCAGCTGTACAGTTATTACCTAGATACATTAAAGAATTAACCTCCCAACAATATTTATTATTTGTATGGTTAGGTGGCTTTGGCACTCTGACATGGAAACCATCAGTTAAGTAAAGTTTCTAAGTAAGCCTGAGGTAGTCTCACAAGAAGGAAGCAAGATATTAAACAAAGTCTACACTAACAATACACCTAGTGCTGTAACAGTGTTTCCAAGGACTCTTGAACTACTAGTTTATCATTAACTACAGAGGGACGCGATGACTTTGTATGTATTCTCTAAAGTTCATACCTGATTGATTTTGTATTTCCTTGTGCCAGATACTCATGGTAACCATTCTTTGTAAACATTTCACTGGATCCATTTTTTCTTCAGTAATGTAATACCAACTTGTGTGTATAAAAGTTCCTGCCTCAGAACAGTAAAGTGCATTCAGACGCATTCAGATCTTGTGTGTGTCTGTTTGTCATTTCACGCCGCGACCAGTGCCTTCCTGCATACCAAAGACCCTGATTCCCCCACGTGTGTCCCGACTGTGTCGGTCCGTGGCAGCTGGCACCTCTGAACAGGGACATTTGGGCAGGTAATTTTCTTTCTTTCTTCCTTCCTTTCTTTCTTCCTTTCTTTCCTTCTTTCTTTCTTTCTTTCTTTCTTTCTTTCAAGGCTACTGGCGGTGTCTTGCAAAGGAGGCTACAGCTCTGCTAGCTGAGAATAAGCTAGTTATAGGCAAGTAATCTGATATCATGGGGCAGACCGAGTCAAAGCAGGAACGAATGTTCTTCTTGGTATTTAAGCATATGATGGCTAGCAGAGGTTTAAAAGTTTCAGAAAGTACAACCAGGGAGTTCTTTGAGATACTCCTTAAGCAGTTGGCTTGGGAAAATGCTAATGCTTTATGCCAAGATTTGATAAGGCCTATTAGAAAGACAGGAACAGTGCAGGACTATGTGAAAGCCTGCATGGATGCCTCACCAGCCGTAGTCCAAGGTATGGCCTACGCTGCAGTTATGAAGGGAGAGAAATTCAGCGCCTATGTTAAAAAGACTTATGGTAAAGGAGGGAAAGGAACCTCCGGGTCCACTTGTTTTAAATGTGTGAAAGTAGGACATGTGCAAAGGCAATGTCCAAGAAACAATAAGAGGGACTCCAATAGAAGGGGTCCTCCCCCAGGAGCATGCCCTCGTTGCCAGAAAGGCAAGCACTGGAAAAGTGAGTGCAAGTCTAGGTTCCACAAGGATGGAACACCCCTTAATGGGGAAAAGAAGGAGGAGGAATCAATAAACTAAATCAGGGGCAGCCTCTCAGCCCCGAACTCGAAAGAGAGGAAACTGCTATAGTTACATCAGGGAGTCCTCTGAATCCTGAGGCTCCTGAATTTACTATACATGATTTGCCTAGAGCTACTCCTGGTAGTGCTGGTTTAGATTTAACTTCTTGTGATGATGTAATATTCTCTAGATGGGACGGTGTTTCCTTGGTTTCTACGTCTACCTTAGGAACTCTGCCACAGGGAACTGTGGGGTAAAAAATTGGCCGTAGTTCAAATTGTAAAAAGAATTTTGAGGTGCTGCCTGGTGTGATTGATAGTGATAGCACAGGAGAAATAAAAGTCATGATTAGACCATTAAAAGTAACTATACAAATTCATAAGGGGCAGAGAAAAGCTCAGCTTCTGCTCCTGTCTTATCTTAACTTACTAATCCAATCTTAAAGCATGAACATAGACAAGGGAAGTTTGGTTCTACAGATGTTGTGGCATGGGTCCAAAATATTGGTATGGAAAGACCTTTTAAAGCAGTTAGAGTAAATGGAAAGTTGTTTCAAGGACTTTTGGTACAGGGGCAGATAAGACTTGTATAGCAGGAAAGGATTGGCCTTCATCTTGGCCATGTAAGAGGACTTCTTCTTCTTTGTTAGGTTTAGGGACAGCCTTTAATGTGGCTCAAAGTTCACAGTTTCTGAAATGGGAATTGGAAGGAAAGACAGGAATGATTCAGCCTTACGTTGTTCCTTCTCTCCCCTTTTCCTTGTGGGGAAGAGACATGATGAGTGACATGGATGTAAAATTAGTCACCTCAGATAATTTGAGTGAACAGCATTTTCATAGGGGCCACTGAGGGCTTGTTGTATGCAGACAAATTAAATTGGAAATCAGAGCAGCCTGTATGGCTCCATCAGTGGTCCCTAACAGAAGAAAAAATACAGGCTATAGAACAACTTGTGCAAGAACAATTAGAAAAATGACATCTTGAAGAAAGCAATAGTCCTTGGAACACTCCCATATTTGTAATAAAGAAAAAATCTGGAAAGTGGAGATTGCTACAGGACCTTAGGGCAGTAAATGCTACCATGGAAGATATGGGAGCGTTGCAGCCAGGACTGCCCTCTCCAGTGGCAGTTCCTGCAGGATGGGATGTGATAGTAATTGATTTGCAAGATTGCTTTTTTACTATAAAACTACATCCTGAGGATTGTAAAAGATTTGCTCTTAGTGTGCCAGCTGTAAATTTGAGAAGCCCATATAGAAGGTATCAATGGAAAGTGTTGACTCAAGGAATGAAAAATAGTCCGACATTATGTCAAAAATTTGTGGATCAAGCTTTAGTATTTATCAGAAAAAAAGATCCTGAGGCTTACTTTGCCCACTTTATGGATGACATCTTGATTGCTCATCAATCACCATCAATTAATAAGGAAATATTACTTTATACAATTGAACATTTTACCAAATTTGGATTAGTAATAGCCCCAGATAAGATACAAAAGAATAGACCTTTAAGTTATTTGGGACAGTTAATTCATGATGACTATATTGCCTCACAAAAGGTGTCTATAAGAGTAGACAAATTAAGGAATTTAAATGATTTTCAAAAATTATTAGGAAATATTAATTGGATTAGACCTTTCTAATGAAATCATTTTATTGTTGTATTTCCAAATTTAGATTATGATCTTTTAAAGTTAGAAGTAAATGGTTTTATGGTTATCAGTATCCACAAAGCAAAACAAATATTTTTATCTATAATAATTTTGTATGGAATCCGCATTACAAATTTTAATGTCTTAATAATTACTATTTAGCCTTATTAACTTTTCACAGATCTAAATTTGTATTTTAAACCTCATGTGAAGAATCTGTTAAAAGTACTTTTTTCATTTTTCTTTTTCCTTTATTTATTTTTTTTTCTTGTTTTGGCCAGAAAATCTCTAGGCATGGCCTGCAAGACAAAAGCAGCATCAAACTTGCCTCTGCTGAGGCAGCTCTGAGCTTAGTGTTAGTGTTAGTGCTACTGTTACTGTTATTCCTAGTGCTAGTGCTAGTGCTTGTGCTAGTGCTAGTGCTAGTGCTTGTGCTACTGTTAATGTTAGTATTAGTATTAGTGTTATAGTTATTGTTAGTGTTAGTGATAGGGTTAATTCAAATGTAAATATCTTTGATGTGAGTATATAATCTCTAATGACAGACTCACACCCTTCTGTCCTTCATGGAGTATCCTGTATCCACTGCCCTATATATGAAGGTCAAATACCAAAAGGAACCTGTAATTTTAGAATTCCTGGAAAATTTTATTAGCATATGTATTAGTCAAATGAGCCATTTTAATATAAAATGCAGTTTAACTGAGATATCCTTTTCAATTTAGGAGGGTTGAATTTTGTTTCTACCACAATAGCAGAATATCTTTGAAGAATTTAAACAGGCCCATACTGGACACACTGTTTTTGACTTTTATCACTCCTGAAATCACTTTAATTACCAAATATGTTACAAATTGTGAGCTTTTAATTAGACTGCAAACTGGAAACAACAGCACACTGGACATTTTTAAGGTAAGATTTAATTTTTCTTTGAGGTATTAGAGCATAACTATAATTTTGGAAAGAAAATCCACTTTTAAACAATGTATTGTCCATAAAATTAATTACAAACACATTACTTTCATGCTGCAAAAGTTGTCTTTAGTTCTTATGTTGGGCCATATGACAGTGTTGCTTCTCAAGAGACATTATTTTAAGTCTGATTCCTTATAAGTCTAATTTGTAGAATAAGTTCTCCACACATCATTATGCCAATTTAGAAATATCTTAGAGGCCTGATTTCTTGGGTCGTTTCATGCCATGTGCTCCTTAATATTGCTCTAACCCTAAATTATCAGCTTTGCACGAGCTTTTGTAACCATCATTATATCTTCTAAATCATGTCCAATAAAGTATGAGCCAATACTCTGTAGGCAAGACATGTAAAACATATCTTTAAGACCAATAAGAAATAATAAGGAAGAAATTACACAAATTTTATAAATTAAAACCAAACAAACTCACCCTCCATTTTTGCTGTCATTTCAAGAAAATAAAGCTTCTTTGAACCCGATCATCACAATTTTTTTTAAGGAGAAATAAGAATTAGCCTACTTGTCCTAGAACTAGAAGTTGCAGGCCCTTAAAGAAGTAGCATTTTCTTCAGCTGTGTTTGGCTCCTAGTTAAGAATGTGCAGCACCTGATATCAGCTTCTGTTGTGTAAACTGCTGATGGCAGGACTGCCAGGAGATGACGCTTTCTCTTATTTTTTTATTGTTGTTTTTGTTTGCTCATTTGTTGGTTTTAAATTTTCCTTTTTAACATGAAACATAGTAAACAAGCATTCAAACAACCAAAGAATAACAAATATATTTTGACAGCAATATGGACAGATTGTTGCACCTATCTACAGTGAGGGAAGAATACTTGAAGTCTTAAAGAAATTCATATAACCTAACCAGAACTAAAGATCCCTCCAGTAGGATCCAAAGAGGAAGCAGGTCATCTCCAGTTTCCTCTCCTCCCAAGGGAAGTTATAATAGCTTTTGAGCGTTTTTGTTCCTCTTGAGACAATGTCTCAGAAATGGAAAAATTGCTTTTCTGAATCCTTTTCTCTCTCCCTAACCCTCTCCTTCTCCCTTTCCCTCTCCCTCCCTCTCTCTCACTCCCTCCCCTTCCCACACCCTCCCTCTCTCCCTCTCTCCCTCTCTCCCTCCCTCCCTCCATCCCTCCCTCCCTTCTTCCCTCCCTCCCTTCTTCCCTCCCTCCCTTCTTCCCTCCCTCTCTCCCTTCTTCTTCTTTTTCTTGTTCTTGTTCTTGTTCTTCTTCTTCTTCTTCTTCTTCTTCTTCTTCTTCTCCTCCTCCTCCTCCTCCTCCTCCTCCTCCTCCTCCTCCTCCTCCTTCTCTCTCTCTCTCTGTCTCTCTCTCTCTCTCTCTCTCTCTCTCTCTCTCTCTCTCTCTCTCTCTTTCTCCTGATTAAGAAAACTCCACGGCCAGCACAGAGTCTGTCATCCCTCAGCCATCACCGAGTGTGTATTATGCACTGTCTACTACATGGTGACCATTTATTCAGTGGTCATTTCACATTGGCAATCTGGCCATGGCAAACAATTTACCATTACAGGTACTATCATATTACAATTCCTGCACAGAGACAATCATCAGTTAATGAGAACTCAGGGATATTAATTTCTGGATTTCAGAAAGTGACCATACCACAGTGACAATAATATGGGAGCAAGACACATTTGTACATTCTACCACATACAATGACCATCAGACAGTGACTATCACAAAGTGTTTATTACACAATGGACATAGTTGGTGATTATCACATATGTTCATTACTAAATTTTTACTATATCATGACCATAATCAGATACAGGCATCAGTCGGAACTCATCACACTGATGCAAGAACAATATAATCCTTCACTCAGTGGGCATACCACAGGCCATGAAATAGTGATCATCACACTTTGCTTGAATTTACACTAATAAACAATCATGTGCCGTTGAAGTAATAATAAATATGATTTTATGTACAGATACTAAAATGTTAAAGCACACACACTTGCATTTATAGAAATAATATGTGAATCTGACAGAATGATTTTTAACAAAACTGGACATTAATTTAAAAAAGATACTCTCAGAAATTTCTCTTAAAAATTTTGAAATATATAGCTTTTTCTCAGTGTTTAAAATACACCTCTCCCCCCCACACACACACAGAGAGAGAGAGAGAGAGAGAGAGAGAGAGAGAGAGAGAGAGAGAGAGAGAGATTCACACACGGATAATTTATGAAATGTTCAAACATTTTCCTCCTTCTCTTTCTCCACCACCTTCTCCTACTCATCCTTGTCCTTCTTCCTATTCCCTCCCCCTACTCCTTCTCCTTCTTGTTCACCTCTGCTTCCTTATTCTTTCCTTCCTCCTTTTATTCTGCCACAGCCTCTCCTCTTTCTCCTCCTCCTTCTCATCATTCTATTCCTGCTCCTCCTCTTCCTTCTTCTCCTCCTGCTCCACTTCCTCCTTCTCATCCTCCTCCTCCTGCACCCCCTCTTTCATCTCCTCCACATTCTCATACTATTGCTACTCCTCCATCTCATCCTACACTTTAGATTCCTCCTTTTCATCTACTCCTCCTTCTTCTTCTGCTTTTTCTCCTCCTCCTCCTTTTCCTCCATGTCCTCCTCATCCTCTTCATGCTTCTCCTCCTCCTCCTTTTTCTCCTCTTTCTCTTTTTCCTCCTCCTATTTCTCTTCATCCTCATTCTTCTCATAATGCTCCTCTTCCTTCTTCACTCCATCTTCTAATCTTTCATATCTTTTTCCTCGTACTCATCTTCCTTGTATTCCTTCTCATGCTACTCCTCAACTTTTTCCTCCTCCTCCTTTTCCTCCCTCACTTACTGCTTTCTCCTTCTCCTCCTCCTCCTCCTCCTCCTCCTCCTCTTCTTCTTCTTCTTCTTCTTCTTCTCCTTCTTCTTCTTCTTTCTTCTCCTCCTGCTTCCCCTCCTTCCCCTTTTCTCCTCAGAATCATCCTTTTCATCCTTCTATTTGTTCTTCTCCTCATCCTCCTCATTCTACTTCTTCTCCTACTTCGCCTTCTTCTCATAATTTTTCTGCTCCTTTTACCCTCCTCTTTCTTCTCCTCTTTCCCCTCTTCCATTTTCCTCTTCACATTTTTCTTCCTCCTTCTCCTTTTCCTCCTTTTCAGTCTCTTCCTGCTCTTCAATCTCCCCATTCTTCTTCCTTTTTCTCTGTCCCCATTCTTCTTCGAACTCCATTTCCTTTACACCTCCCGCTTAACTTCCTTCCTCCTCCTCCTCCTCCTCCTCCTCCTCCTCCTCCTCCTCCTCCTTCTCCTTGATCTTTTGTATTTATTCTCCTGCTTCTCTTTTTTTTCTTTTCCATGAAGTTCACTTAGAGGTCGCAACATTTGCCTATATATTGTGGCCACTTACTGGATCATAGACAGCTTTTTAGGTATGAAAAACTTTACTATAGCTCCTGAAACTCCAAATTCCTTAAAGCATTCCCTGGTTTTTACCCATATTTACCATCTATGCTAGAATTTTTCTGAATTGATCTTGAACAGATCTTGTAAATGCTGTTGTCGCTGCTGTGTCTTCATATTTGAACCTGTCATGTTGTGTCTGGAAAACATTTTTTTTGTTTTGTTTTCCACTACCCAGGATTCTTAAAATCTTTCCATTATTTCTTAATCTAGGATCTCTGAGCTTATGGAGGAATGGGTGACATATAGATACCCCATTTACATTTTTCATTGTGAAGTCTTTTATTCTCTGATTGATGACCAATTAGGGGTCAGCAAAAAAGAAGTTTCTCAAATGAGTTTTGTGAGGCATATTTCCTCATCGCTAGAAATGTAAGAATCTAATGGCATTTCAGTACTATGTCCATTTAGCAGAATAAGAGTAGTAGATTCACCTCTCAATATTATGAACTTCCCAACCACATGTTCTTATCCTTGTTAAAATTGACAGAGAAGTGTTATCAAATTCAAGCATCAAATGGTTAGAAACTCCCATAATATTTGTAGCACTATTGCCCCTAAAATTCTGAAAAATAACTGAGTAAAACACCTCAGGCACTTTCGTTTTACATTTGAAGAAAAATTATTGTGTAATAAAATTACTGTTTTTTTTTATAAATTATTGCACAGTATCATGCATTCATGTAATATGGGCACAATCTTTTTCATGTATTCATGTAATATGTCATGACATTTGTAGGGTACAGAACTGGATAATTTTCTTTATGTGTGTATCAATGATATTAATTAGAAGCTGTTGTTCTTAGTAAAGGATTATACATGAATATGCACCGACGTTAATACAAGTGTAACAAAGTGAAAAGGATCTCAAAATTTTGCAGATCTTCTAGGCAATACAGAAATATTTTCCCAAGATCCTTAGGATTCAACAATCACTGTTCTATGATACTAAGACAAACAAAAAAATCAACCCCGTTAGTCAATGCAAAGAAGTACCCAAAACATCCCACAGCTTCAGGGCACAAGCATTTTCAGACATGGTTGTGAAGTTTGCTATGCTTCCTTTAGAAGGTAAATCAGGACTGCAGCATACACTTTGTTTTCCAAAAGCAGAACATACTCTGTTTAGTTTGAAGTCTGCAGTTATCCACTAGTAAAGTATCCCTTTCATTTACATGGTCATGTACTCAGTTCAAGGATATAATCTATTTCACAGTAAGAGTTTCTATTCCAGCACATG
Source organism: Apodemus agrarius (assembly GCA_964023405.1). Classification (NCBI taxonomy): domain Eukaryota; kingdom Metazoa; phylum Chordata; class Mammalia; order Rodentia; family Muridae; genus Apodemus; species Apodemus agrarius. The sequence goes on along the minus strand of OZ030029.1, from coordinate 5,999,001 downwards.
CCATCATTTCCAAAATGTAAGAAAAGTTTTATTTAGATTATATATCCATGCTGTTGTTCCACACAATATGAAGTCAGGACTGGATTTAAAGAAGGCCAAGAAGCAGGAGGTGGTATTGAGGCCAAGGAGGGATTTTACTTACCAGCTTGCTTCTCGTGTCTTACTCTGGTTGGTTTCTTATAGAACCCAAATCTACCATTCCTGGCATGGTGCATGCACAATGGAACCTCCCTGATTGATCAGACATTGATAAATTGATTTACACTCTTTTCCATAAAGGTGTTTCTTTACCTGCATCTCCTTTTTCCATTATAACTCCAATTTTTGTTAACTTGACAAAGAAATCCATCTTGTAAAAACTCGGAGACAGGAAATATAAACAGCAGCCCTTTAAAAACTCAGGCAGATAAGGTGCATCTCACAATTCTCACATTGTAAAGCAAGAAAAGGGTAATGAGATGAAACCAATTCTGTTTCAACAAAATAAATAAAAGAATAATTTTTTGAAAGTACAGAGAATAGTACACAACCTATCATGCAGACATGTAGATTACTGTCATATAATTTACTTGTCTTATTTATTAGCTTTACATTCTCATTAAGCAGACATATGATTGCCAATAAGTCTGTTTTGCACAAGGGGCTAACTTACCAACATCCATGAGTATATAAAGAGAAATGATCAATCATATTACAATACTCGGGTGTCTGGAGAGGAGAGTGGATTTTTAATTTGAATTTTGAGATCAGAAAGATTGTGGAAAGCAGATTGATGTCCAAAGCTCAAAGGGTGCTATATGTTAGACTGACTCAGCTCCCTGGATTTTCACGGTCCTATGAAACTGTGATTCTACTATGGAGATCAAAGATTTGTGTATGAGGTTTTTGACAATACCCACTGTATTACTTTCCATATTAAGTAGATGTGTTGTCTCATCCTGGATTGCTTTGAAGCATAAGTTCAAAATTAGACAGGTAACATTATCCCAACATCTGTATAAGTCCTGGTACAATTTTAAGGAGTTATAATTGATCATATGTTTTAAGAGTTTTGTGTTGAGGAAGCAAGGAAACATTCCTACATGATGATTGAAAAGAAAAATTCAGTTCTTTCAGTTTCCAATTAAGCCTAGAACTATTATCTGCTTCGAAATGGAGATGTGCTCATGTCTGCACTCAATATTATGGCAATATCATCTGATGGGGGGAAGGTATTCATCAAGACATCTGTGTTCCCTCTTTTGGACATACTGTCATATCTTGGAACGTTCTGTCCATACACTCTGATATCAACAGTGTTATACCACACCAACATCTCATTCACCAATCAACACCTTCCTATATTGATATTTCATAATTTGGATGTGTACATGGAAAATGGAATTGGGAGTATAGAGAGATGAGGGAGATGTGGAATGAAGCTGGAATTGCAGCTGAGAAAATTAATAGTGGTCCTGCAGAAAGTATAGTGAGTCTGTGGCAGAGGATAGGTTAATTTTCATGGCAATAGACTAAAATTTTCCCTGTGTTTGTTTTAAAAGAACACAGGAATATCTTAGGTAGAGTATAGCCTCTGTGTCTTACTGATCTCACCTTCACAATTATGCTCAATATCTGACTCTGAAGCAAGCTTTAAACAGAATTTGGAATCCCAGCTGTGAAAATAGGAGAAACAGTATGAGTTTTTGTTGAACAAGCCAAGGCCATAAGGCTCTGATATGTTAAGGGCAAAAATGTGCCTGCTACACAATGAGCTCATCCATCCAATGATTTCTCCACAGAATCATCAAGCTTCCCTTGAGAAAGGACTAGGAAACAAAATTTCATAATCAGCATAATGTGCCAAATAGGATTATTCCTAATTGTAGGACAAGATACAGACATATTTCATGTGAAACATTAGATCTCTTGTTATGGGATTCTATTCTCCTAGGTCGAGGCCCTACAACAGTTCAAATATTTAACTGTTCAGAAGAAAAACAACATACACACATCATGTGGGTTTTTCTTTGAGGCCTTGGAGAATGAGAAAACTGAAGCTTTATAGAACATTAAGGAGCCCAAGAAAGAGAGCAACTGATCTTGCCCCAGACCCCCGCGCGCAAACAGCGGGCACACTGGACGCAGTGAGCGGCTGGAATCAGGTGCGTGACCAGAGGTATAGCTTAGCTTAGCTCTGCAGGAGGTCCGGGCACAGAAAACTCAGCTGCGGGTGCAGACTACCAGCCAGGACCAGCTCTCTGAGCGGACTAGCAGCGAGGGGCCACCGGGCCACCTTGGGGCATAGCTCAGCACTCTAGCAGCTGGAGTCAGGGGCCTGGACTCACAGTGAGCATAGTCCAGCACAGACAAAGCAGCCAGAAGGGAGCAGCAGAGCCGGGTACGAGCAGCTCAGCCAAGGCCACACGGTGCTTTCAGCAGGGGCAGCCATCTTGCCCCAGACCCCCGCGCGCAAACAGCGGGCACACTGGACGCAGTGAGCAGCTGGAATCAGGTGCGTGGCCAGAGTTATAGCTTAGCTTAGCTCTGCAGGAGATCCGGGCACAGAAAGCTCAGCTGCGGGTGCAGACTACTGGCCGGGACCAGCTCTCTGAGCGGACTAGCAGCAAGGGGCCACCGGGCCGCCTCGGGGCACAGCTCGGAACTCCAGAAGCTGGAGTCAGGGACCTAGACTCAGAGTGAGCATAGTCCAGCACAGACAAGCTGCCAGAAGGGATCTGTCTCCTGGGGACAGGTGTGCTGTACTTTCTGCAGAGCGCCATCTACAATAATACCAACTATCGCCAGAGATAAAGAGATGGCAAAAGGCAAACGTAGGAATGTTATTAACAGAAATCAAGGCAACATGGCACCATCTGAACCCAATTCGCCAACCACAGCAAGTCCAGGATACCCCAGCACACCAGAAAAACAAGAGTTAGATATAAAAGCACAGGTCATGATGCTCCTAGAGGAACACAAAAAAGACATAAACAAATCTCTTAAAGAAATGCAGGGGAACATCAATAGAGTAGAAGCTCTTACAATCCAAACACAAAAAACACTTAAAGAACTCCAGGAGAATATGGGCCATCAGACAGAAACCAATAAAGAGGAAGTGAGAAAATCAGTTAAAGAAATGCAGGAGAACTTGAAACAACAGGCAGAAGTCATGAAAGAGGGAGCACAAAAATATATTAAAGAATTACATGAAAACGCAAACAAACAAATGATGGAACTGAGCAAAACCATCCAAGATCTGAACACAGCGGTAGAAACAACTAAGAAATCACAAAGGGAGGCAACATTGGAGATAGAAAACCTTGGGAAGAAATCAGGGGTCGTAGATGCAAACATAAACAACAGAATACAAGAGATAAATAAGAATCTCCGATGCTGAAGATAACATAGTAACCATTGACTCCACAGTCAAAGAAAACGCAAAATCCAAAAGACTTGTAACCCAAAACATCCAGGAAATCCAGGACACAATGAGAAGACCAAACCTAAGGATTATAGGGATAGATGAGAGTGAAGATCTACAATTTAAAGGGCCAGCAAATATCTTTAACAAAATTATGGAAGAAAACTTTCCTAACTTAAAGAGAGAGATGCCCATGAATGTACAAGAAGCCTACAGAACTCCAAACAGACTGGACCAGAACAGAAACACCTCCCGTCACATAATAATCAAAACCCCAAATGTACGAAACAAAGAAAGAATATTAAAGGCAGTAAGAGAAAAGGGCCAAGTAACATATAAAGGAAGACCTATCAGAATCACACCAGACTTCTCTCCAGAAACCATGAAAGCTAGAAGATCCTGGGCAGACCTCATGCAGACCATAAGAGAAAACAAATGTCAGCCAAGACTACTATACCCAGCAAAACTCTCAATCAACATAGATGGAGAAATCAAAATATTCCATGACAGGACCAAATGTACACAATATCTTGCCACTAACCCAGCTCTACAAAGGATAATAGGAGGAAAACTCCAACACAAGGAAGAAATGGCATCCAAGAAAAAGCAAGACAGTAACCTTCTTCCAACAAACTCAAAGGAAGATAACTACACAAAAACAAAAATAACATCAAAAATGTCAGGAAGTAATAATCTCTATTCCTTAATATCTCTTAACATCAATGGACTCAACTCCCCAATAAAAAGACATAGACTAACAGACTGGATACGGAAACAGGACCCTACATTTTGCTGCATACAGAAAACACACCTCAGAGTCAAAGACAAACACTACCTTAGAGTAAAAGGATGGAAGACAATTTTGCAAGCAAATGGTCACAGGAAGCAAGCTGGTGTAGCCATTTTAATATCAGATAAAATTGACTTTCAACCCAAAGTCATCAAAAGAGACACAGAAGGTCACTTCCTGCTAGTCAAAGGAAGAATCCACCAAGAGGAAGTCACAATTTTAAACATCTACGCTCCAAATGTAAGGGCACCCTCATTTGTAAAAGAAACCTTACTAAAGCTCAAAGCACACATTGCACCTAACACAATGATTGTGGGGTACCTCAATACTCCACTATCTACAGTGGACCGACCAGGAAAACAGAAACTAAACAGAGACACGGAGAAACTCATCGAAACTTTGGAGCAATTGGATTTAACAGATATATATATATATATATATATATATATATATATATATATATATATAGAACATTTTACCCTAAAGCAAAAGACTATACCTTTTTCTCAGCCCCTCATGGTACCTTCTCAAAAATCGACCATATAATTGGACACAAGACAGATCTCAACAAATATAAAAAGATCGAACTAATCCCATGCCTCTTATCAGATTACCATGGAGTAAGAGTGTTCTTCAATAGCAACAAAAACAACAGAAAATCCCCATACACTTGGAGGCTGAACAATATTCTACTCAATGATACCTTAGTCCAGGAAGAAATAAAGAAAGAAATCAAAGAATTCTTAGAACTTAATGAAAATGAAGGCACAACATACCCAAATCTATGGGACACAATGAAAGCAGTGCTTAGAGGAAAACTCATAGCCCTGAGTGTCTCCAAAAAGAAACAGGAGAGAGCATATACAAGCAACTTAATGGTGCACTTGAAAGCTCTGGAACAAAAAGAAGCAATTTCACCCAGGAGGAGTAGAAGACAGGAAATCATCAAACTCAGGGCTGCAATCAATCAAGTTGAAACAAAGAGAACCATACAAAGAATCAACAAAACCAGGAGCTGGTTCTTTGAGAAGATCAACAAGATAGATAAACCCCTAGCCAGACTAACCAAAGGACACAGAGACAGTATTCAAATTAACAAAATTAGAAATGAAAAGGGAGATATAACAACAGAAACTGAGGAAATTCAAAAAATCATCAGATCCTACTACAAAAACCTATACTCAAAACAACTGGAGAACCTGGAGGAAATGGACAATTTCCTCGACAGTTACCAAATACCAAAATTAAACCAGGATCAAATAGATCGTCTAAACAGACCCATAACCCCCAAAGAAATAGAAGGGGTCATAGACAGTCTTCCAACCAAAAAGAGCACAGGACCAGACGGTTTTAGTGCAGAATTCTATCAGTCCTTCAAAGAAGTCCTAATACCGATACTCTTCAAATTATTCCACAAAATAGAAACAGAAGGAACACTACCCAACTCATTCTATGAAGCCACAATTACCCTGATACCAAAACCACACAAAGATCCAACTAAGAAAGATTACTACAGGCCAATTTCTCTTATGAATATCGATGCAAAAATACTAAACAAAATACTTGCCAACCGAATCCAAGAACACATCAAAACGATCATTCACCATGATCAAGTTGGCTTCATCCCAGGGATGCAGGGATGGTTCAATATACGGAAATCCATCAACATAGTCCACTACATAAACAAACTCAAAGAAAAAAACCACATGGTCATCTCATTAGATGCTGAAAAAGCATTTGACAAAATTTAGCATCCTTTCATGCTAAAAGTCATGGAAAGAGCAGGAACTCAAGGCCCATATCTAAACATAGTAAAAGCAATATACAGCAGACCAGTAGCCAACATCAAGGTAAATGGAGAAAAACTCGAAGCAATCCCTCTAAAATCAGGGACTAGACAAGGCTATCCCCTCTCGCCATATCTCTTCAATATAGTACTTGAGGTACTAGCTAGAGCAATTCGACAACAGAGGGAAGTCAAAGGGATACAAATCGGAAAGGAAGAAGTCAAACTATCACTATTTGCAGATGATATGATAGTTTACTTAAGTGAACCAAACCCTACACCAGAGAACTCCTGCAACTGATAAACAACTTCAGCAAAGTGGCTGGCTATAAAATCAACTCAAGTAAATCAGTAGCCTTCCTATACGCGAAGGATAAGCAGGCCAAGAAAGAAATTAGGGAAATGACACCCTTCACAATAGCCACAAATGATATAAAGTATCTTGGAGTGACGCTAACCAAACATGTGAAAGACTTATACGAAAAAAACTTCAGGTCTCTGAAGAGGGAAATTGAAGAAGACATCAGAAAATGGGAAAATCTTCCATGCTCGTGGGTTGGCAGGACTAATATAGTCAAAATGGTAATCTTGCCTAAAGCAATACACAGATTCAATGCAATCCCCATCAAAATCCCAACTCAGTTCTTCATAGAGTTAGAAAGAGCAATTCCCAAATTCATCTGGAATAACAAAAAACCCAGGATAGCTAAAACTATCATCAACAACAAAAGAACTTCTGGGGGAATCAATATCCCGGACCTCAAGCAATATTACAGAGCAGTGGTATTAAAAACTGCATGGTATTGGTTCAGTGACAGGGAAGCGGATCAATGGAATAGGATCGAAGACCCAGAATTGAACCCACATATCTATGGCCAATTGATCTTCTACAAAGGAGCTGAAAACATCCAGTGGAAAAAAGATAGCCTTTTCAACAGTTGGTGCTGGCTCAACTGGAGGTCAACATGCAGAAGAATGAGAATTGATCCACTCTTATCTTATCTCCTTGCACTAAGCTCAACTTCAAGTGGATCAAAGACCTCCACATAAAACCAGACACACTAAAACTAATAGAAAAGAAACTGGGGAAGACCCTTGAGGACATTGGCTCAGAGGAAAAATTACTTAACAGAACACCAATTGCTTATGCTCTAAGAGCAAGAATAGACAAATGGGACCTCATAAAACTACAAAGTTTCTGTAATTCAAAAGACACTGTCAAAAGGATAAATCGGCAACCAACAAATTGGGAAAAAATCTTCACTCCTCCACTGCTGGTGGGAATGCAAGCTGGTACAACCACTCTGGAAATCAGTATGGCGGTTCCTCAGAAAACTGGGCGTGATACTTTCATTTGTCTGCTATTCATATGTGAATACCATGTGTATATCCCTGATGGATATTTCTACAATTCAAACTTCAGTAAAGCTTGAACACTGCTCCTACAAGTTTTTGTGGCTAAACCACAGGGAGAAGGAAGATACCACTAATCATCTGCAAAAAATTAATGTTCTGCACTTCCTTTCCATACATTCCCAACATTTTCCAGCCAGAACATATTTGCAGCCAGAACAAGCAAACAACATTACCTTCTACACACTAAGCATCTAAACAAAGAGGACACACAGAATACCATGAATCCACTTATTTAGCAGAGGATGGCATTGTGGGTCGTAAAATGTTACCCTTGGTTCTGTAAAAGTTGAATGCCCTAAGAAGTGAAATTGAGGTATGTAGACCCTAGTAGGTGACTTGGTAGATGAAAACCCTCATAGAAAAAGGGACAGTTGAGATGGAATAGAGATCACATTTGTAGTTAATCCTGGATATCTGTTAACTTTTGAAAGGTAAATGAAGAAGATAATCAAGGAAATAATGTGGTAGGGGAGAAAATAAGCACTCTACTTTCCCATTGTACAGACATTGAATAAAACCCTGTGGACAAGATCTCTAGCTCTGCATGGAAGAAGTGTTCCTTTGCAGTGTAGCCTTAGAGTCCTGAAAAAGAGCTCTACAGTACAGGACAGTACAGGACTAGCATTAACAGGAAGGAAAAGGCAGTCATATGTGATATAAGCTGTCCCCATTCTCAACATTCTAGCGTTTCCTGGGAAGCTCTTGCCATCTACTGTGATGTCACCAGGGTGGTTATAACACCAACAGTTCTTATAGATCACTTAGCCTTAACAGAGTTCAACGACATTAATGCTTTCTAGAGAGAAATCTCTACAAGAGGAGAGAAACAGGATCTCCAGAAATACAAGAGCAAGCAAACATGGAGGATTCAACAGATATTCCAGCCTGTCCAATGATGTGGGATTCTACAACAACCCAAACTAACCATTGGAACTCTATTCTTCCACTGTCCTCAGATCTCCAAAAGCCTCAAGCTCTAGACTTCTGTCCCTGTCCCCAAGAGGCCCAAAACCTTCTATTACCTGAAAGTCTCCCAATGCTTCCAAATCCACTAATGCCTCAGTATCTCCAAATACCACAAACACTTCCATTACCTGATGGTCTACAAATGTCTCAAGGATCCACAGAGAATCAAGGTTTTCAGGTTTTAATCGCTCCCTTAGTTCAACTTGTGGGTCCAGAAGTCTATACAAGACCACATGTTCCCCAAAAGACTTCTGTAATACCTTGGAGAGGGTGTACGAGGTACAGCCCAGAACAGAAGAACAAGCTGGAGATATTTTTCTTGGAAAACTCCAAGTATCCTTCCATTGAACAACATAAGTTGCTGGCAAAAAGCATTTGTTTGACAGAATATCAGATCAGGATAGGGTTTAAAACCTGGAGGTCTAGATACTTTAGGGAACATCCCACCGAGCATATGGCAACCTATCAGAAACAAAGTGGAAGAGTTGAAACTCACTGCCTCAGAAGTGAAGATCCTTCCCCCATTAATGATGTAGCCACGCATGAGCCCATGTCTCCAAGCTTAGCAGATGTTGGCACCCTTCTTCAAATTGGAGCCTCTGGTATTTTCATATCTTCTCTTGAGTCTTGACCAAGGCAGTGGAACATATTGGTTATGGTGATGGCTGCCCATAACCAGACAAAGGAATCATGGCCCATTTCCCTTAACAAAATCCATGGACTCAGTTCAGTGATGCATTTGAAGACACATCAGAATTACATCAAATATAAGATATAGCAGTAAACAAAAGCTATACTTCTCTACCAACTCGCAGATCAAGGAGCAGCTCAGGATTCCTCAATAGATGCAGATTTTTAGAGACATAGAGACTAAAATGACTTCATCATAAGAATGGCTCTCTGTTCAAGGCTTATACATAATTGATATTACTCTAGAAGCTGTGCTGTTAACCAAATCTGTTTTCAATAAATATGCCCATACTGAGTTATCATTAAGATATTTCTGGAAATCCTTTTGCTCTGCCTTGTTTATTGTATATTTCACTTTAGTAAATGTTGTATTTTTAAATACAAGAGCACTGTATTTAACTATATACGACTGTATAACCACTGCATAACACTCGAAGAGGAACTTAGTTAAGAGGCAGTCAGATATCTGTGGTTCAATCTGAATGTAGTCCTTTATAACATATGTGACTGTGAAGAAACAGTGAGTCCTGTCAAGGAGAGGTTAACATATCTGGAAAAGGCATACTTGAGACTGGGTTCTATGTAATGTGACATACAAAACAAATTCCCTGCCAAAGCAAGGAATTTTTTTCATCAAATTTCAGAAACAAAAGAATTCAGCATAAGATTTGTCAATTCCAAAGCATGAACTTTTAAAGTCAAAGCGGTTTTTCCTTTTAATTCTGTCCTTTATTCTAAATAGGTATTTAGTGTGTTACATGGGAAGAAGAGACTATTAGGAGTAAAGAAGAATATAATATTTACCACTTTATTGTAGAGCTCAAGCATATTTCTCCCTTTTGGATCATTACTATTCAGTCGTTTTGAAACAGTAGAAACTAGATCGGTGTCCTTATGTGACTTTATATTCAAGCTATGTGACCTTCTGTTCTTAAGACTTTTTCAATCAGTCCTTGAGATGGACCCACTTAGCTCTCTCAATCAGCTGTGGTGTTGAAAGAAATACCTCTAATTCAGTCAACCATTAGACTCATTAGAGACAGATCCTGAATATATTTATCAACTCATAGGTGTTTAGTACTTTCTGTTGAGTGAATTGATCAGTTTGATGATGATTTTCTGACATATATGACTTTTTAAAACACAGATATTGGACTAAATTGACATAGTAAGGCATTTGCTATCTGTAAGAATGTGAGTGTTTTTGGAAGATGTCATTTATTCTTGTATCTTTTAACAGAAGCTGAAGGAATCTCTAGCTATGTAGCACCCCATTCAACTGCTAATAAGGCTGGAGTGACGATATATGGTCCTCTTAAGATGGATAGGGTGTGAGGAGAAATGAATTACTGATTATTGTTCAAACACTCTATGAAATTATGTTACTGCTGAGAACTATAGAGCCGTCACCTTATTCCAGGAATAAAATTTTGCCATCTTACTGTTTTCGAGGCAGACCTTTGAGACCTCACCAGGGACAGCTCATTCTCTATTCAATCATTACCAAGAACCAAGTGAAAAGAATGGACAGTCTTTCACATATCTGTAATTTAGTGAGAGAATTTAGCAGTTGGGTCCACTGAGATTCATCTGTGAAGGATCCTTAGATTATATCTATTTATTTCTTTTTTAAACCCTCTCGTGGCAGTCTTGGTTTCCAATATCATCCTTATCTTGTATTTATAATTTATGTATTTAGAAGTCTCTGGACCCTCAGAATTTCCTGTGAACAGCTACATTTTATCAACCAATACTCTCAGGAGACACAGAATTAAAAAATCATATAAGGAAAGGGATATAAAATGGACTAATTTATGTCCTTAAAAGAAACATGTACCTGTTTTCTGACAGAAAGAATTTCTGGTTTAAACTATAGAGAGGAGAGGAAGATCTCCACATGAATTTAAAAGTGGCGTGACACCTGTTGATTTTGTGATATTATAGCAAATGTGAGTTTGTAGTGAGCCTTTTCTAACTATTGGAATGTAACTGATTTCTGGAAAATCTGCTTTAAGAATGAACATGGTCCCAGAATCTGAAAGTGAGTATTCCATTTTAGGTTCAACTAATTATCCTTTTGCACAGTTTTAAGGCTCATACAAGGCTCAATTGTCTGAGTCCTATTTTAAAATGCACCACACTTGCTATTTGTTCACAACAGATAAATTTTGAATGTCTTGGTAAAATTTAAAGCTTTCCTTCAACGGGGTGTCATTCCTTGAAAAGGAGCAAAATATCCTTCTGCAAGAATACTTACCAAGGTTTCTAGAATCACTGTTCAGAAAATAGATGAATAGAAATGTTTTTTACTGTGAGGCAAGAACTGTAGTACAGGCTTCTGATAATATAAAAGACTGCACCGTCAATCCTACTGAGTGAGCTCAGTCAGACAGAATACCATCCACCTGACATTCCTCAGTGTCCTTCTGTCTGGAAAATGAGTTCTATAATTTCCATAAATATCAAGGACATAGAACCTCTAATAACATAAGGCTTGTTGAAATGAAATTTCAGTATAGCTCCAATGGGTGTAGAACAGAGAAGCAACATCCATCTGCTAGACTGCATTTCTGTTTAATTTGGAACATATGAGGGACAGTTGAAGATGCCCTTTTATCTTGCATATCAGACATTTTTAAAACATTAGCATACAGAAAATTATGGTAGATTGTCCGTTTACTCCAAACACTAAATCACTTGGTCTTTGTGAATTGACCCAGACACATAACTTACTAATAAATACACTGGAAAATAGATTGAAATAGCACTAGGGCACAGAACTCATTTTACCTCTTAGTACTTGGTATTATCCTTATCCTGTCCAAGAGTTACTCATTTGGAATCTTCTGGATAGTGGTTATTTGCTTTGGTAAATAATATGTAATGAATAGACTGAACTAGCTTCCTCTACTAGATTTGTAGTAGAATTTAAATGTTGTATGGGAGTGTTTTTAGAAACGAGTGAGATATTTCTTGTAATTTTTTGAAAGTAATATTTAGCTATGCAAGTGAGAAGATCTGTAATGTTTCTAAAAGGTTTTCCTACAATGGGTAATTTTGACTGTGGTCACTAAAAATGGAATAAGATAATTATATAACAAATTCATTTTCTCAACATTCCTGATATTTTAGAGTGCTATAATCATTGCCTCTGATATCATCATTATGATAGAATACTGATTCCCTAAAAGTATTAAATTTCAGACACAATCATGGAGGTCATGTCAAAGAGTCTTTGTGAGAAATAGAATTGGACATTCAAAGGAAGTGGTAGGAATAGCTAAAATCCATCTAAATGTCCAGAGTGAACATACATATGTGGTATTAGGGAGGCATAGGGATTATTTGGAAGAACTTCTTGTGGAGGTAAAATTGAGATCTTTAAAGAAATGGTGCATTTGGAAAGCAAATATATTTTCCTGTTTATCACAATTCCTGAAAAGCAAGTATTTAAAAATGTTATATATCTCTATATTAAGCTTTGATCTTGAAGGATCAATGCTGTTTGCTGTTCTAAAACAATATTCTAACATTGGCTCTGGCTGAGCATAGGGCATTGATCATTGCAATTGAAGTTGACCATCGACTGTCAGATCAGTGCTAATGTTTCTCAGTTGAAGACTGTTTTTCACTTAATTCACTTTGTCTGTTTTCCATGTGCAATTTCTCCCTGAACATAATAACTGGGAGAGAAAGATTCTTCTGATTATGTGAACTATTGTTGTCAGAACTTCTCTGGCACTGTTGTGAAGAGAGTGACACATTATGCTTTCTGCATTCTCTTCTGAGAGCATCAGGCATTTCTCTAGTACCACTAAGCAATAGTAGATAAAGTGGAACAACACTGTATCCATTTGCCAACTCAATGGTTTTCTGCCTTGCAATTGGGCCCCAAAAATTATTATTTTATACAGTTGATGATTTTTTTGTGCATGAGACTTTGGCTTAGAGAAACACAGTAAGAATTCTAGCTATATCTCCACATTAACTGAGTGCACAGTACAGCCATTTTTTCATAGATTTTGAAACCATGGATCTTGATTTCTCTTAAGCCTTGTTGCACTGACTGAGTTTGTTAAAATCCCATGAACACTGTAGTCAGACTAAGCATCTGTGAGGAGGCAGAATAGCCCCTGACTCTTTAGATATTCTCAACTATACAATGTGATAGGAGAGCTTATGTCCATAGATTTCTACAAGTCAATATACAAACAAAATCTAAGTGTTTCAATTTTCTAGGCACATTTGTTAACTCTTTGTAAATTAGGGTTGTCTATCACCTTCTATTAATACTCATTCTTAAATGGTATCCAAGTTCACATGCATTTTTCTATCTTGTGCGGTTGACAGTCAAAATCCCCATTAATTCTTCTCACAAGACACAGTTGAAGATGGAAATATAGAGTCTAATCCAACGATAGAAGCTGATTACAAGTAAGAGAATAGATACTTGATATTGAATCCTTAGCCCTACCTGTGCTTTAGACAAAGTATAAGCAGTGTGTCATAATCCATGACACCAATGTTAGGTCTTTGATGTCAGTCCCATCTGCTTACTTTAGAGATTTAGTCAATAATGAGGGTGTTCCTGTGCCCTGTCTTACATGTGTAAATCAACTCTGGGTCAGAAGAACCAGAAGCTTGTTCAGGAGTTAGAAGGGAAATAGATCCATTTGCCAACTATTAATATCTTGTGCTAAATGTATTTAACACTATTGCTTTGTAGTGTGGCCTGAGGTCCAGGATGCTGATTCCCCTGGAACTACTTTCTGATGAAAAAATTTTTACCTATACTGTTTCTTGTTCTTGTTGTTTCAGAAGAATTGCTTTACTAACAATATGAAGAATTCGATGCAATGTGGATTGCATCGAATCTGTAGATTGCTTTTAGCAAGATGTCCAGGTTTACTATAGTAATCCTGCCAATCCAAGAGCATGGGAGATTTTTTTTTCTATTCTCTGAGATGATCTTTTAATTCTTTCTTCAAAATCTTGAAGTTTTGGTCATATATATGTTTCATTTGTTCGGGTATAATCACACTAGTATAATTTATTTTGTTTGTGGCTATTGTGAAGGTTGTCATTTCACTAATTTCTTTCTCAGCCTGATATCCTTTGAGTATAGGAAGGCTACTGATTTGCTTGAGGAAATTTTATATCCAGTCACATTTCTGAAGTTGTTTACCAGGTATAGGAATACTCTGGTGGTTTTTTTTGGGGGGGGGTGTTGCTTTTAAGCAAACTGTCATATCATCTGTAAATAATGAGAATTTTTCTTCATCCTTTTGAATAAATATCCATTTGAACTTTTTTGGTTTTCTCATTGCTCTAACTAGAACTTTAAGTACTATATTGAATAAATATATATAGAGAGGGTAGTCTTGCCTACTTGCTTATTTTAGTGGGATTGTTTCGAGTTTCTCTCCATGTAGTTTGATGTTGGCTTCTGGTTTCCTCTATTTCAATTACAATGTTTAGGTATGCGCCTTGAATTCCTGTTGTTTCCAATACTTTTCACTAGTTTTCCTCATATTTAAACTAATTTCATTTTGCTCTTGAGAATGTCAGATTTCTCTCAGTAACTCACAAATGCCACATTACACAGTTTCTCCTTTTTGAATCTTTTAAGAATGACCCTGCCTCTTCACACATATCACAATCCGATATTCAGTCTTTGAGACTTATACATTAATTAATCATTCAATCATTCACATTTTTTGTATCTAAGAAAAATGCACTATAAATAACATTGGTTTTCTCTGCACAATTTTTAAAGGCATTCATTAGCCATATGCTCTGAAAGGATTTTTTTAGTAATATTAATTATTTAACTCAATAATTTCTCTTAATTTTCCTTTTTTTCTACATTCTTAAGTTTATTAGTTACTAGATTTGTTGTTTCTATAATCTATGTTTACATTCCAAAGGCTTTCCACTTTCCCAGTTCCTTCCCACCCACCATAAGTCCCATAATTCCTCTCCCCCCCCCAACTATTCCCCAATCATTCCCCCTCCCCCCCACGGTTTCTCTACAAAACTGGATCCAATATTTACAGGCCCAGTGTCCGCTCCTTTCTTCTTCTTGGGAATCATTTGACTTCCTAATTGTGCCTTGAGAATTTAGTGCTTTTGGGCTCATTAATATCCACTTATCAGTGATTGCATTTCATGTTATTCATTTGTGATTATGTTAACTCACTCAGGGTGATATTTTCCAGGTCTAAACATATACCTACAAATTGCTTGAATTCATTATATTTAATGGCTGAGTAGTATTCCATTGTATAAATATACCACATTTCCTATATCCATTCCTCCTTCGAGGGACATCTGGGCTCCTTCCAGCTTCTGGCTATTATAAACAAGGCTGCTATAAATATATTGGAGCATGTGTCGTTATTATATGCAGGGGAATCCTCTGGGTATATGCCCAGGAGTGGTATGCCAGGGTCCTCTGGTAGTGACATGCCCAATTTTCTGAGGAACCGCCAAACTGATTTCCAGAGTGGTTTTACCATTTTGCAATCCCACCAACAGTGGAGGAGTGATCCTCTTTCTCCACATCCTCACCAGCACTTGTTGTCTCTCGAGTTTTTAATCTTAGCCATTCTGACTGGTGTGAGTTTGAATCTCAGGGTTGTTTTGATTTGCATTTCCCTGATGACTAATGATGTTGATCATCTCTTAAGGTGTTTCTCAGCCATCCAATTTTCTTCTGGTGAAAATTCTTTGTTTAGCTCTGTTCCCCTTTTTTGATAGGGTTATTTGGTTCTTTGGGGTCTAACTTCTTGAGTTCTTTGTATATATTGGATATTAGCCCTCTGTCGGATGTGGGGTTGGTGAAGATCTTTTCCCACTTTGTTGGTTGCCGTTTTGTCCTTCTGACAGTGTTCTTTGCCTTGCAGAAACTTTGTAATTTTATGAGGTCCCATTTGTCGATTCTTGATCTTAGAGCATAAACTATTGGTGTTCTGTTCAGGAACTTTCCCCCTGTGCCCATGTCCTCCAGGGACTTCCCAAGTTTCATTTCTAATAGATTCAGTGTGTCTGGTTTTATGTGGAGGTACTTGATCCACTTGGAGTTGATCTTAGTGCAAAGAGATAAGAGTGGGTCAATTCTCATTCTTCTGCATGTTGACCTCCAGTTGAACCAGCACCATTTGTTGAAAAAGGCTATCTTTATTCCACCGGATGGTTGTGGCTCCTTTATCAAAAATCAAGTGACCATAAGTCTATGTGTTCATTTCTGGGTCTTCAATCCTATTCCATTGATCTACTTGCCTGATGCTCTACCAATACCATGCAGTTTTTAACACAATTGCTCTGTAGTACTGCTTGAGGTCAGGGATATTGATTCCCCCAGAAGTCCTTTTATTGTTGAGAATAGTTTTAGCTATCCTGTGGTTTTTGTTGCTCCAGATGAATTTGATAATTGCTCTTTCTAGATCTATGAAAATTGAGTTGGGACTATGATGGAGATCACATTGATTCGGTAGATTCCTTATGGCAAGATGGCCATTTTTAATATATTGATCCTGCCAATCCAGGAGCAAGAAATATTATTCCATCTTCTGAGGTCTTCTTCGATTTCTTTCTTTAAGGTCTTGAAGTTACTGTCATACAGATATTTTGCTTCTTTGGTTAGAGTTATGCCAAGGTACTTTATGTTGTTTGTAGCTATTGTGAAGGGTGTTATTTCCCTAACTTCTTTCTCAGCCTGCTTGTCCTTTGAGTACATGAAGGCTACTGATTTGCTTGAGTTAATTTTATAACCAGCCGCTTTGCTGAAGTTGTTTATCAGCTGTAGAAGTTCTTTGGTGGAGATTTTTGGATCACTTAAGTAGACTATCATGTCGTCTGCAAATAATGATACTTTGACTTCTTCCTTTCCAATTTGTATCCCTTTGACTTCCTTATGTTGTCTAATTGCTCTCGCTAGAACTTCAAGTAATATATTAAAAAGATATGGAGAGAGAGGGCAGCCTTGTCTAGTCCCTGATTTTAGTGGGAATGCTTCAAGTTTCTCTCCATTTATTTTGATGTTGGCTACTGGTTTGCTGTAGATTGCTTTTACTACGTTTAAGTATGGGACTTGAATTCCTGCTCTTTCCAAGACTTTTAGCATTGAAAGGATGCTGAATTTTGTCGAATGCTTTTTCAGCATCTAATGAGATGACCATGTGGTTTTTTCTTTCAGTTTGTTTATGTAGTGGTTTACATTGATGGATTTCCGTATATTGAACCATCCCTGCATCCCTGGAATGAAGCCTACTTGATCATAGTCGATGATCTTTTTGATGTGCTCTTGGATTCGGTTAAAATGGCTACTCCAGCTTGTTTCCTGTGACCATTTGCTTGCAAAATTGTCTTCCATCCTTTTACTCTAAGGTAGTGTTTGTCTTTGACTCTGACGTGTGTTTCCTGTACGCAGCAAAATGTAGGGTCCTGTTTCCATATCCAGTCTGTTAGTCTATGTCTTTTTATTGGGGAGTTGAGTCCATTGATGTTAAGAGATATTAAGGAATAGAGATTATTACTTCCTGACATTTTTGATGTTATTTTTGTTTTTGAGTAGTTATCTTCCTTTGAGTTTGATGGGAAGAAGTTTACTGTCTTGCTTTTTCTTGGGTGCAGTTCCCTTCCTTGTATTGGAGTTTTCCTCCTATTATCCTTTGTAGAGCTGGGTTAGTGGAAAGATATTGTGTAAATTTGGTCCTGTCATGGAATATTTTGATTTCTCCATCTATGTTGATTGAGAGTTTTGCTGGGTATAGTAGTCTTGGCTGACATTTGTTTTCTCTTATGGTCTGCATGAGGTCTGCCCAGGATCTTCTAGCTTTCATGGTTTCTGGAGAGAAGTCTGGTGTGATTCTGATAGGTCTTCCTTTATATGTTACTTGACCCTTTTCTCTTACTGCCTTTAATATTCTTTCTTTGTTTAGTACATTTGGGGTTTTGATTATTATGTGACGGGAGGTGTTTCTGTTCTGGTCCAGTCTGTTTGGAGTTCTGTAGGCTTCTTGTATATTTATGGGCATCTCTCTCTTTAAGTTAGGGAAGTTCTCTTCCATAATTTTCTTAAAGATATTTGCTGGCCCTTTAAGTTGTAGATCTTCACTCTCATCTATCCCTATAATCCTTAGGTTTGGTCTTCTCATTGTGTCCTGGATTTCCTGGATGTTTTGGGTTACAAGCCTTTTGGATTTTGCGTTTTCATTGACTGTGGAGTCAATGGTTACTATGTTATCTTCAGCATCAGAGATTCTTATTTCTATCTCTTGTATTCTGTTGTTTATGTTTGCATCTATGACCCCTGATTTCTTCCCAAGGTTTTCTATCTCCAAGGTTGCCTCCTTTTGTGATTTCTTAGTTGTTTCTACCTCTGTGTTCAGATCTTGGATGGTTTTGCCCAGTTCCTTCATTTGTTTGTTTGTGTTTTCATGTAATTCTTTAATATATTTTTGTGCTCCCTCTTTCATGACTTCTGCCTGTTGTTTCAAGTTCTCCTGCATTTCTTTAACTGATTTTCTCATTTCCTCTTTATTGGTTTCTGTCTGATGGCCCATATTCTCCTGGAGTTCTTTAAGTGTTTTTTGTGTTTGTATTGTAAGAGCTTCTACCCTATTGATGTTCCCCTGCATTTCTTTAAGAGATTTGTTTATGTCTTTTTTGTGTTCCTCTAGGAGCATCATGACCTGTGCTTTTATATCTAACTCTTGTTTTTCTGGTGTGCTGGGGTATCCTGGACTTGCTGTGGTTGGCGAATTGGGTTCAGATGGTACCATATTGCTTTGATATCTGTTAATAACGTTCCTATGTTTGCCTTTTGCCATCTCTTTATCTCTGGCGTTAGTTGGTCTTATTGTAGATGGCTCCCTGTTGAAAGCTCAGCACGCCTGTCTCCAGGAGACAGATCCCTTCTGGCAGCTTGTCTGTGCTGTACTATGCTCACTCTGAGTCCAGGCCCCTGACTCCAGCTGCTAGAGTTCCGAGCTGTGCCCCAAGGCGGCCCAGTGGCCCCTCGCTGCTAGTCCGCTCAGAGAGCTGGTCCCGGCCAGTAGTCTGCACCCGCAGCTGAGCTTTCTGTGCCCGGATCTCCTGCAGAGCTAAGCTAAGCTATAACTCTGGCCACGCACCTGATTCCAGCCTCTCACTGCGTCCAGTGTGCCCGCTGTTTGCATGCGGGGTCTGGGGCAAGATGGCTGCCCCAGCTGAAGGCACCGCGTGATCTTGGCTGAGCTGCTGGCACCCGGCTCTGCTGCTCCCTTCTGGCTGCATTGTCTGTGCTGGACTATGCTTGCTCGGAGTCCAGGCCCTTACTCCAGCTGCTAGAGTTCTGAGCTGTGCCCCGAGGCGGCCCGGTGGCACCTCGCTGCTAGTCCGCTCAGAGAGCTGGTCCCGGCCAGTAGTCTGCACCCACAGCTGAACTTTCTGTGCCCGGATCTCCTGCAGAACTAAGCTAAGCTATAACTCTGGCCACGCACCTGATCCCATCCGCTCACTGTGTCCAGTGTGCCCGCTGTTTGTGTGCGGGGGTCTGGGGCAAGATGGCTGCCCCTGCTGAAAGCACCGCGTGGCCTTGGCTGAGCTGCTGGTACCCAGCTCTGCTGCTCCCTTCTCTCTCCATTTATTTTTATGTTGGCTACTGCTTTGCTGTAGATTGCTTTTACTATGTTTAGGTATGGGCCTTGAATTCCTGCTCTTTCCAAGACTTTTAGCATGAAAGGATGCTGAATTTTGTCGAATGCTTTTTCAGCATCTAATGAGATGACCATGTGGTTTTTTTCTTTCAGTTTGTTTATGTAGTGGATTACATTGATGAATTTCCGTATATTGAACCATCCCTGCATCCCTGGGATGAAGCCTACTTGATCATGGTGGATGATCTTTTTGATGTGCTCTTGGATTCGGTTAGCAAGAATTTTATTTAGTATTTTTGCATCGATATTCATAAGAGAAATTGGCCTGTAGTTCTCTTTCTTTGTTGGATCTTTGTGTGGTTTAGGTATTAGCGTAATTGTGGCTTCGAAGAATGATTTGGGCAGTGTCCCTTCTGTCTCTATTTTGTGGAATAGATTGAAAAGTATTGGTGTTAAGTCTTCTTTGAAGGTCTGGTAGAATTCTGCACTAAAACCATCTGGTCTCTCTGTTCTTAATCCCTTTGTCTACCCTTTATTTTTATTTATGATACATATTTTCATGTTTTATATGAGAATGAAAAGAATCTAAAAGTGAGTGTTCCATGTTAGTTCCAGCAAATTATTGTTTTGCACAGATTTAAGTTTCATACAGTGCTGAATTATCAGAGCTCCCTTTCAAAACACACCACACTTGGATTGTGTTCACAATGGAAGACATTTTTAATGTCGAGGTAAATTTTAAAGCTTTCCTTCAACAGAGACTCATTCCTAGAAAATGTACAAAGTCTTCTGCAAGCATGGTCACAGGTTTCTTAAATCACTTTTTAGAAAAAGAAGAATAGAAATATTGTTTAGTGTGAGCCAAGAAGTGTAGTATAGACTACTAATAATATAAAGAAAATTCTGCACTGCCAATTCTACTGAGTGAGGTCAGGCAGACAGAATACCATCTGCCTGACATTATTAAGTGGTCTTTTGTCTGGAAAATTAGTTTTATAATTGCCATAAATTCCAAGGACATAGAATCTCTAATAACACAAGATCAGTAAAAGTGCAATTTCAGTATAGCTCCAATGGGTGGAGAATATAGAATTAAAATACATCTGCTGTAGTACATGTCTATATAAGTTTGGAACATATGAGAGAGAGTTGAAGCTGCTGATTAAGCTTGCAAATCTCAAATTTTAAAAACATTAGCATCCAGAAAAATATGGTAGATTCCTTCTTTTCTCCATACAGTAAATCTCTTGGTCTTTGTGATTTGACACAGACACAGAAAGTACTAATAAAACAATGGAAATATATTAAAATAGCACTAGGACACAGAACTCATTTTCCTTTTAGTCCCTGTTAATAGCCTTATCCTGGCCAAGACTTTCTCACGTGGACTCTTCTGTATAGACGTTATTTGCTTTGGTAAATCATATCAGATGGACAGACTGAACTAGCTTCCTCTACTAGAACCAGCTTCATATAAAATACTTTAATATCAGCATTTCCCATAATAAAATGTTTTAACGGACACTGGGGCCTAATGCTTATCTATTCTCTACCAGATAGCTAAATATTCACAGATTTTGAATATTTTATAGCCATCCCCAAGTACATTTTTCAGAATGGCCAAATAAGCAACAGTGTCTCTCATACAGCCTGCACTATCATTGTTGTAGAAGATGAATGGCCATGACATGTAATTCAGTGTTAGAGTGTTTCTATAGTATGAAAAACAGCTCAGAAACAAAGCGAGATCTAGTGGCATTCAAGCATTAGATGTGTTCACTCACATATGACTTATGGACTTCAATAGAGGAATATCCCTATAAATACATTTAAGTCACTCTAAATTCCAGCCACCACAGCACATCCTTAATGCTTTCCAAATTTCCTCTTGTATTTTTACTAGAAGAAGCCATCAATCTTGGGTGGAATAATCAATAACATATCAATAAAGCATGCATATGTTTATAATACAATTTTATTATCAATGCATGTATAGTTAGATATATATGTACAGATTTATAAACAGATATAAATATACAGTGTCAGAGTGAGAGACCATGGAGGAGAAAGGCAAAGACAAAGAGACAGAATAATGCAAATTTAAATATAAATGTATTTCCAAAATCATAAAAACAGATAAATAACTTACAAAATTCCTTGACTGATGAATTGGAATAAATTGATGCTTTAGTAAGTAATGATACCTGCTGCCAAGTTTAAAACCAGAGTTACTTCTCAGGAACCACATGGTAGAGTGAAAAAAATGTCCTATAGATATTTTCTAGTCTCTGTGTGTGTTCGGGTATGTGTGTGTGTGTGTGTGTGTGTGTGCGTGCTTGTATCTTCTTATGTGTGTAGTGTGTGAGTTTGTGTGTATGTGCAAGTGTGTGTATATGTGTGTGTGTATGTGCAGGTGTGTGCATGTGTGTCTGGATGAATGCATGATAGTTCATTCAAAAAAGAGCCATATATATTTACAAAAGAACTAAAACACTGTCATGAAAATAGCTTGTGGAATTCTGAAGATTTCCTTTTACTTATCTCTTGCGAATCTTTGTAACAATTAAATTGTTGGCTGCTACATTTACAAACTGACAACTTATAATGTGATGCTCTCTGGGAGTCACTGGTTGATATAATGTAAATATATTACAATCATTATGTAAAATATGACTTCCATTCATTACATCCTACAATCTTCAAGGAGAGACGATTCTTCTTCTCATAGGGAGACAGCCATCAGGGGCTATGTTTAAAGATGTTGAGAGCAAGGGCCGCCCTCCTGCATAACCATACCCCCTTAAACATTGGCCACAATTTTGTTTCCAATTTTAATGTTGAGTTAAGTTAATTAGATTTCTTTCAATACCTTCATAACCCTGAATGGGAATGCTCACCCTTCTGTGATATGCTTTTCTTCATAATCCAGAAAAGCATACAGACAGTCTTAATTTAAGTGCATTCATGATGCGTGATGCTTGCTAGGAGCCAAGAATATTGTGTCTCCAGGTTCTACGTACACTCATACCCACTCAGGGACTTCATAATATTCCTTCTTGCCAAACTGTTCCATATACCATTCTTGACCATGACAGATTTTTCTGAAGCTCAGTTAAAGTACTTTTGTCTTCACAAAATGTTTCATAGTCTTAGAAGTGCCAATGCACTTGGTTTCCCTAAGGTAGGGACGTGCGATATGTCCCTTCTCAATTACAAATTAATAGCATGACCTGTAGACTGGAACAGGTTACAAGATCTGTATCCTCTCTTAAATTATGATCCTGACGCTCTAATGCAAATATCTTTGAATTTGTGCCATTTTAGAGACTTGCTTTTACTTAGAGACTGATCCATAACATGTAAGGAACCAGGTAAAAACAGCCTCAAGTCATCCATCACCTGAAAAATATGTTAATTTAATGTTTGGTCCATTAATTTGTATCTCAGCTGAGAATATGTGAGTCCCAAACTTTTCCAATAGGTCTTCTATACCACATTGTATCGAAAGATTTTTTGACTATTTCTTTGTAATTTAAGGGGAATCTGTGTTTTCATCTCCATATTCGTCCTTGTGTGATTTTTAGAAAAATGTAAACGGTGAAATTGATGTATGGGAATATTTTTAGAAAGGAGTGAGATATTTCTGGTAAATTTTAAAAACTAAAATTTAGTTTTCAAAGTTAGAAGAACAATAATGTTGCAAGGAGAGCTTCCTACAAGGGGTAATTTGACTCTGTTTTTTAAACAATATAATAAAGTAATTATACAACACATTATTTTCTTAATATTCATGATATTCTAGAGTGCTAGAGGAATTGCCTGTGATATTAACATCATGGTAGGACACTGATTCCCTAATTGTATTCACTTTCAGTCACAATTATGTTGGCCAAGTCAGAGTCTATGTGAGAGATAGAATTCGTCATCCAGAGGAATTGGGAGGAAGAGCTAGATATTCATCTCAATGTACAGAATGAATATGTGGTAAAAGAAAGGCATAGGGATTATTGGGAAGAACTTCTTGCAGAAGTGAAAGTTGAGCTGATATTTCAAGGAATGGAGCATTTGGGAAGCAAATAGATTTCCCTGTTTATCATAATTCCTGAAAGACAAGTATTCAAAAATGATATATATATCAGTACCGTAAGATTTAATCTAGATGTATCCATGCTGTTCTACCACAAGATTATGACATTGGCTCTTGCTGAGCATGGGGCATGTAGCATTGCATATAAATTTGAAAATCAACTGACAGATCAGTGATAATGTTGCCCCATTGAATATAATGTTTGTCATCACTTAATTCACCTTGTCTCTTTTCCATGTGCAACTTCACCCTGTATATAATAACCTGTAGATAAAGATTCTTTTGAGTATGTGGACTTTTGTTTTCAGAACTTCTCTTACAACTTTTTGGCATAGAGTGGCACACTTTGCTTTCGGAATTGTCTTCTGAGAGCATCAGGTATTACTCTATTACAGCTATGCATTAGTCAGATAAAGTGGAACCACAGTGTATCCTTTTGCCATCTCAAAGGTTTTCGGTCTTGCACTTGGGTCACAAAGATTATTATTTTGACCTCTTGATGATATTTTTCTGCATGAGACATTGGCCTAGAATAACACAGTAAGATTTCTAGGTTTGTCTCCACAGTTGGTGAGTGCACAACATAGCCATTTTTTTCTAGATTTTGAGCCCAGAATCCGGATTTCTCTGAATCCTGGTTGCATGGACACGGTTTGCTAAAAATGACATGAAGACTGTAGTCAGCCTAAGCATGTGTGAGGAGGCAGAGTAACTAATAGTTCTTTAGATACTCTCAATCATACAATGTC
Organism: Apodemus agrarius; assembly: GCA_964023405.1. Lineage (NCBI taxonomy): Eukaryota > Metazoa > Chordata > Mammalia > Rodentia > Muridae > Apodemus > Apodemus agrarius. Next base: position 5,974,474 of record OZ030029.1, on the reverse strand, counting down.
AGGAAAGCTTATGTCTATAGATTTTGACATCTCAATATGTGAACAAAATCTAAGTATTTCACTGTTTTCTAGGCACATTTGTTAACTCTTTTTAAATTAGAATTGTCTACCAATCTTCTACATATACTCATTGGGAAATTTATCAAAGTTCTATCCATTTTTCTATCCTATGGGTTCAAGAGCCAACATTCCCATTTATTCTTCTCCCAAGACACAGGTGAAAGTGGAAATGTAGAGGCTGACCCAACAATACAAGCTGATTACCATTAACAAAATGGATACTTGAGATTTAATCCTTAATGGTACCTGTGCTTTGGAGAATAAACATGCAGTGTGTCAAACTCAATGACACCAATGTTAGGTCTTTTAAGTCAGTCCCATCTTCTGGCTTTACAGATTTAGTCAATAACTTCAGCGTGTTCCTATGCCAAGTCTTACAAGAGTAAATCAACTCTAGGTCAAAAGAACCAGAAGGTCGTTCAGGAGTTAGATGAAAATTACGACCTTCTATTTCTAATCAAATAAAAGTCTCAGAAACAGAAATTAGGGATGAAGGCAGTAGAGAATACATTCTCAGAATATATTTGGAAAGATCTTCACAAGTGGTGACAGGTTTTAGACTGTACATGTTGAGATTTGGTGACTTTTTTCTCCTTCCCTGTCAGGTGATCTGGTGCTTGTTCATGATAGCAGCACATTGTTTTAATATTTTCCTTCTTAATTTTGAATAGAAAGCCTCAGGTTATTATGTTCCTTCTGTTAAATATATTCTATGTGTCTCTGTGTCTTTGAATGTCTTCCTCTCCTTCACTTTCTTGACTTCTTTCCAAACTGTTTGTTTATGCATATTGTGGTTTGTTTCCTTCAAAATCATTGTCCAGATATCCCGATTTTGTCCGTAGTATAAGGAAACCTCTCTCTTTCTAGGTGATATCTAAGAGGCTCACTCTCCACATCACTATGCATTGCCTATCCGGTCACATTATAGTTGCATTAGTATTCCTTGGGTAGTTTTTAAAACATTTCTGCTGTTTTATCTCATCTTCGGAATTGTTTGCAATGTAGCCCACTTAAGAAATGGGTATCAGTAATATACAGTTTCTGTTTAGAATACAGTAGAAAATATTTGCCATGTCTTTGTTTAGCAAAGACCTGGATACTAGTCTTTTGAAGACCTAATAGTTTAGAATGGCTGTACAGATCTATTAGTAAGACCAGCCAGATAACCTCTAGCTGTAACAAAGATTCTGTTGGCTGTCAGCCAGAAACCAAAAGAAAACATCAAAATTTCACATTATATAAGAACAGGTACTTGAGAATATCATACTATATATCTATATCTATATCTATCTATCTATCTATCTATCTATCTATCTATCTATCTCTATCTCTATCTCTATCTCTATCTCTATCTCTATCTCTATATCTATATCTATATCTATATCTATATCTCTCTATATCTATATCTATATCTATATCTATGTCATCTATATCTACATCTATATCTATATCTTTATCATCTATGTCTGGATATGTAGGTAGATAGTTAGATAGATAGATAGATAGATAGATAGATAGATGGAGAGAGATATTAATATGATAGATAGATAGATAAATACATAGATAGCTTGACCAATATGAGATAGAAATGTATATGTACATATATCTATATCTATCTATAGATATATCTATGTATATGAACATATATCTATATCTAGGAATCTGTTCCCATCAGCAAGAGAGTCAACGTGGTCCCTGCACAACCTAGGAGAGAATGGGGGACAAGAGACGCAAGAGCCTGACATCAAGAAAATATTCTGTTCAAGCTCTCTAGTTTTATTATTTTACACACTACAATATACTGGGAAGCAGAACAATAGAGGGAGGTGTTAGGAGAGGGCAAATATTTTCTCTGGGGAACAGACACTGATGGGGACAATCACTGTCTCTAAACGTTGTCTCTAGGAAGTAGTCTCAGAATTGTCTCTCAGAATCTCATGAAGAAAGCTGGGTGGATTTCAAAGCAGCTGTGAAGCTAAAATGATCATGAGGTGAAGTGGAAAGGAGTTGCTATGGTAACCTAAATGTAGGTGAACTTTGTTTGTTCTAACCAACTCAGGTGAACTCTGTAATTACTGACCAACTTGAGACTTGCCTAACTTGAAAACTAGTATTTCTCCTTCCGAAAGCAAGCTTGAGCTTGTAAAATGTTTGATAGGAGGAGGTTTTGATCTATGAGAATAGGTCTTGCCATTTCCTCCTCCACTGTATTATACGCAGCAGAGGTGGGATACTATTGAGGAACAAAGCAGACAGGGCACAAAAAAGATGGTGTAGGGCCCGTTTTAGGAATTCTATGGGCTGGTAATTCATAATACCTTACAACTGACTGTATATCTCTGCCAGTCTCCATTGATATCTGTCCTGGGGGGCACGAACCTTGGTATGTGCCCATCACAGACTAATTAATCAGCAAGAGTATTATTGTGGGTGCTGTGAGTTTGAGGCCTCCTTCTGGAGTCAAGACTGAAATGGCTGTGACAGAAAGTCCAGGGCATGTGATTGTGCCTAGTGGACTGTTTTATTATCTGCCCTATGGGCCTGGGTAACCATCTCTTGTTCCTCCATAGCAAAACAATGATAATGTAACAGAATAGGCATGGCTGCCATGTTATCTTACTGTAGTTTAATTGGGGTAGTGAGACAATGAACAGCCCATGGTCCAAAATAACATAACAATAATAGACATACAAAGGGTCCTATGATATTGGGTAAAAGGGAAGTGAGCCATGGAAAGGTAGAAAACCAATTTCCATGCCAACATTCTCTCTGTTCTCTTTCTCTCTTACATTTTTCTAGTCCTCTGACTTCTCAGACTATCTTTACAACTTCTGTTTTACTAGTATAGGAGCATTATTCTTCTTATAAAGGTGCCCAAAGTCAACATTGTTGAATGAACAGGAGACCAAATCCTTACTATTTTGGTGCACAACCTCAGATAGGTTGTCAATAGTTTCAGAGAGATCATCTATCCCCTACTGAAGGCATTGGGCATCTTGATCGATAGTGGCATGGAGCTCTATGTACCTAGAGCTAGACAGAATGAGGGAAGAAATACCTGTGCCCACTCCCAGAGCTCCGAGGCCATGTAGGATTGATATACTAATGGCAGAGTTTGATTCTCTGTGAGACTGTCTCAAAGAGCTAGAGACATCAGTGGATGTTTATTGAGCCTATAGGTGGAAAAAAATTGAGAGAGGTCATAAACTAAATGAGGAACCATTTTAATAATGTTGTAATACTCAGGGATTTCTCCATTCTCTCAATTTTGAAAAACTGAGGCAGGGAGGCATGGTGTGATGCCATTAAGGAACACACACCAGGTTCCTTCCAGAGGGAGAAAAAAATGCCAGGAGGGGATGGGTTTCTTCATTACACAATTTAATATAGTCTGTGGGCACATTTGTTCCTCTATAGAAAAGCCCCAAGACAGATATTTGGGTTAATGAAATACCTGGCCAAGCACCCTTCTGCAAGTGGCAGTGTAGTGCATCATCAACATGTTTAGGATAACCAAGAATTACAATTCCTTTATAAAAAGGTAGTTGAGTATGGTAGCACAACCAGCAATCTTGAAGAAGGTGAGGGAAAGTTTCATTTAAGGTAAGAAAGGTCTGATTATCTAAAGAAAGACAAGATTTTTATTTATAGGCTCAATAAGACATGGCTGTGGGGGTAGTACAGGCAGAATAATGGCTAGACATCTGGCTGGTGGTCAGAGGGCAAGTACATAAAATAGGGAGATTTCTTTAAGAGAGAGAGCACGGGTGATGCCCTTGTCAGTTCCTCTAGGACGAGCAGGACAAGGCACCAACACAGGATGAGGCCCCTTTGGGACTGCCTTGGCATGATGTAAAGGCTTTTAAAGGACCTTAATAGTGAAGGTAGTACCTGTATCTAAGATGGATTCATAAAGAGCCCATTCAGAAACTTTTTGCCAATTTAAATTGGGATATTTTCATAGGTGGTTAGTTAGTTTGTAAAAGTGTGCTCCATTCCCTAGCATGTAATAAGGATACATGTTCCACTATGTTCATAGTGTCCTTATTTACAATTACCAGAAGCTGGAAGGAGCCAATATGTCCCTCAGCGGAGGAATGGATACAATAAATGTGGTATATATCTACAATAGAGTTTTATTCAGCAATTAAAATTAATGAATTCATGCAATTTGTAGGCAAATGGTTGGATCTGGAAAATATCAACCTAAGTCAGTTAACCCAATCACAAAAGAATACACATGAAATGCAATCACTGATAAGTGGATACTAATGAGTCCAGAAGATCTGAATACTCAAAGCCCAATTAGCAAATCAAAAGATTCCCAACAAGAAAGAAGAAGAGGACACTGGTCCCTAAAAGACTGTATCCAGTTTTGTAGGAGTATACCAAAAAGAGAGAACTGGTCGGGGGGGGGGGATGATTGGGGAATGGACAGAGGGAAGAGTACTTATGGGACATAAGGTGAGGGATGAACAGGAAAGGGGGAAAGCCTTTGGAATGTAAACAATGAATATAAAAAATTAAAAAAAATATTGTCTTAGATACCCTTTATTTTTTTTAATTTATCTGTATGTTGATTAGAATTGGATTAAATGTCTTCATATAATTGTCTTAAAATTGTGATACAATTGTATTCAATAATTAAATTGCTTTTTGTCAGATGGGCATTTTGGCTGTTAATCCTTTGAATCAACAAGCATAGGAAATATTTCCATCTTCTAATTCCTAATGTCACATGATATTTTCACTTTTTTCGTTAGAATTATACAAAGATATTTTATATTTTTCATGGCTACTATAAAGGTTGTTATTTCCCTAATTTATTATCAGTCCATGTATCATTTATAAGAAGGGAGGCTACTGTTTTCTTTAAGTTTATATCCAGCCATATTGTTGAAGGTGATTACCAGATCACGTATGTATAGTATAATATCCGTAATAGCAATATGTTGACTTCTTCATTTTCAATTTATATCCCGATGAACTCCTTTACTTGTCTTAGTGTGGCTATAACTTTAATTACCATATTAAATAAATAGAGAGAGAATGGGCAGCCTTGTCTTGTTCTTGATTTTATGAAACTTTTTAAAGATTCTCTCAATTTCATGTTGACCATTAGCTTCCAATATATTGCCTTGATGGAGATTATGTACGTGGCTTGTATTCCTGAACTAGCTAAGACTTTTAACAAGAAGGATTTAGATTTTGGCAAAGGGTTTTTAAGCATTATATGAGAAGATTATATGATTTTCTTCTTTCATTGTGAAAATATGTTGGACTATTTTGATGGATTTTCATATACTGAACCATCCCTGCATCCCGGGGATGAACCCTATTTGATAACTGTGAATGATATCTTTGATGTATTACTGGGTACACTTTGCAAATATTTTATTGAGTAGTTTTAAATTACCATTCATAAGAGGATGTTTTCTTATTCTGTTGAGTCTTTGTGTGATTTGGGTATCTAGGTGACTGTGGATTTATAGAAAGAGTTTGGTACTTTTCCTTAGGTTGCATTTTGCTTTGTAACTCACTATATGGTCAATATTGGAGAAGGAACCATGGCACCTAACACCAGACAAATGACTACGATCAAAAACTCAGGAGAAAAGAGGTACTGGAGAGGATGTAGAGAAAGGAATACTCCTCCATTGCTGGTGATGGGGCTAGCTGGTACAGCCAACCTAGAAATTAGTCTCAGAAAACATGGCATGATACTACCAGAGGACCCACATATATAATACTCCTGGGCATACATCTTTTATCTCATGAGTCTCCCGCTTTCCCAAATCCCTCTTTCCTTTTACTAAATTTTTGTTCGTTTCTTTTTATCATTTTAATTTATTTTCTATATTCTTTGTTTACATTCTAAAGGTTTCCCCTTTCCCAGTTCCCCCCTCACCATATGTCCCATAATACCTCCCCCGCCCCATTCCTCTATCACCACCCCGACCATTTCTCTCTTCTGATATTCTCCTATAAAACTTTTACAGGCCAGGGTCCTCTCCTTCCCCCTTCTTGGGAATCTTTTGATTTCCTAATTGTGCCTAGAGTATTCAGAACTTCTGGGCTCATTAATAACCACTTATCAGTGATTGCATTTCATGTGTATTCTTTTGTGATTCGGTTAACACACTTAAGATGATATTTTCCAGATCCAACCATTTGCCTACAAATTGCACGAATTCATTATTTTTAATTGCTGAGTAGTATCCCATTGTATAAATATACCACATTTTCTGTTTTCACTATTCCTTTGAGGGACGTCTGGGCTCCTTCCAAATTATGGCCATTATAGGTAAGGCTGCTATGAACATAGTGGAGCATGTGTCTTTATTGCATGGAGGGGAATCCTCTGGTAATATGCCCAGGTGTAGTATGACAGGGTCCTCTTGAAGTGTCATGCCCAATTTTCTAAGGAACTGTGGGGAGCCGACAGCGCAAACATCCTGCCAGCACAAACATCCTGCTGGTGTAAACATCCGGCCAGCGCCATGAAGTAAACAAGTCAGTGTGCAAGTGCAGGTTAGTTTACCATCTCTTGGTCTCTGCCTCTCCCGAGTTGCAGCCAATCAGGGGATGACACGTCCGAGGCGGGGGTTCCAGCCTATATAATGGATGGGCTTCTGGGTGTTTGGTTCTCTGCTCTGTAGGCTTATGCTCTCCCTCTCAAGAGCATTAAAGCTTTGCTGCAGAAGGATCTTGAGTGTGCTTCGTTGTTCTTGCTGGCGAGACGGTAGCGCGGGACATCTGGTGCTGAAACCCGGGATATGAGACTTCATCATCGTCAGCACCATTGGAGACCCCTCGGCCAAGAGGAGGATTCAGATCTGCAGGCAGATACATTCGGAGAGGTATGTTCTTCTTTGGCTTCGACTTGGGATTGTTGCCACCCTGGGAAGGTAGTATTGAAGCTTTTGTGACTGTTCTTGGAACCCTTTTAATCTTTCTCTTTGTCATGTATGTATGCTCCAGGTCTTTGACTCTTGCCTCACAGAACATATTAGGTAGAGATCTTGACCGCAAAATGAAGGAAGGAGACTTGAGGCAGGGGACAAAAGCAATTTGAAAACTTGTTAAAAACTGTCTAGAAGATAAAGCTTGTAGGGCTGCCGTGGTGGAAGGTCGGAACACCCTTGAAGAGGTCCAGGATAGCATGTCAGAAACTGAGCATGGTGAGAGGTTGGGCGCGCGCATGAAAAAACCCGTCCCAAAAAAAGGAAAAAGGACCTCCCAGTGAGTCTAGAGACAAGGGAGTGAATGTGTCAGATCCTAAGGAACCTCCTCTATTGTTAAACCAAGAGGAGGAGCTAGCTTGTATCCAGTACATGATCTTGAGGCTTTAAACCTTGATAACTCTGAAAGCTCTAATAGCTCAGAGTATGAGGTCTTGGACCCTGATGAAGAGGCTGAGTTAGTTACAGAAACATCACACTCTTTGCAGGGGCTGGGCTACCACTCTCATCCCACCATTAGTTCTTTTACCCTCACTTGAAAATCAATGGAAGGTCATCAAGGATGATTTATCCCATATGTGCTCCCTCTCCCGGTTAATTTGTGGGGGCGAGACATCATGCAAGTCATGGGGCTCACCCTATTTAATGAATGTCCATCGAAGGCTGTTAACATCATGAAGAAGATGGGATATGAAACAGGCAAAGGTTTGGGGCACCTTGAGTGAGGGCGGGTAGAACCTATATCCCCCGTCCAAAATCAAGGAAGACAGGGCCTGTGTTTTTCTTAGGTGCCACTGGGGCAGCACGACCCATACCATGGAAGACAGAGGATCCGGTGTGGGTTCCCCAGTGGCCGTTAACCTCTGACAAACTAGAACTGTGACTAATCTTGTTGCAGAACAATTGGCTTTGGTACACATAGAACCATCAACCTCCCCCTGGAATACCCCAATATTTGTTATAAAAAAGAAATCAGGTAAATGGCGTTTACTCCATGATTTAAGAGCTGTTAATGAGCAAATGCATCCCCTTGGTGCTGTACCGAGGTCTCCCTCTGCTTTCTGCTTTGCCCAGGGATTGGAATCTAATAATATTGGATATTAAGGACTGCTTGTTTTCAATTCCACTGTGCCCCCCAGATAGGCCCCGTTTTGCATTTACTGTCCCTTCCATTAATCACATGGAGCCTGATAAGCGGTTTCAATGGAAAGTGCTGCCTCAAGGCATGGCCAATAGCCCTACCATATGTCAGTTATATGTGCAAGAGGCTCTTAGGCCAAAAAGAGAACAATATCCAAGTTTAATTGTGATCCATTACATGGATGATGTGCTCACGTGTCATAGGGATTTAAAGATTCTTCAAGAAGCTTACCCTTTGTTGCTTAAAACCTTGCAACTTTGGGGCCTCCAAATTGCCACAGAGAAGTTCCAAATTGCCGATACTGGACACATTTTGGGTTCCATGATTCTTCCAGATAAGATCCTCCCACAAAAATTAGAAATTTATAGAAATGACTTACTTACTTTAAACGATTTCCAAAAACTCTTGGGGGACATAAATTGGCTACGGCCATTCTTAAAGATACCATCTGCTGATTTAAAACCTTTATTTGATATCTTGGAAGGGGACATCCATATTACTTGTCCCAGGTCTTTGACACCCGCAGCAGGGACAGCCCTTCGTCTGGTGGAGAAAGCCATTAAGGAGGCCCAGTTGTGCTGCATTGACTTGTTGCAGCATTCTCTCTGTGTGTGTTTAAAACACAAAGATTGCCCACCGCTGTGTTATGGCAGGATGGATGCTTGTTATGGATCCAGCTACATGCTTCCCCCCAAAGGATAATAGATTGGTATCCTGCAGCCATAGCTCAACTTGCCCTTAAGGGCCTAAAAACTTCCACTAGTCATTTTGGTAAACATCCTGCAGTTTTAATTGTTCCCTACAACTGCTTTCAAGTGCAGACATTGGCCACCACCTCTGATGATTGGGCCATACTGGTTTCCACCTTTTTGGGAAAGATTGACAATCATTATCCAAAACACCCTTTGTTACGATTTGCTGCTACTCACCCTCTGATATTCCCTCGAGTTACCTCCCCTGATCCATTAAAAGATGGACTAGTGGTATACACAGATGGCTCTAAGACTGGCCTGGGGGCCTATGTTGTGGGTTTCAGAGTGATCTCACGGCAGTATGATGAAACCTCCCCACAGATAGTAGAATGTTTGGTGGTGCTAGATGTTCTTCAAAAGTTTTCAGGAACCCTTAACATTGTCTCTGACTCCTCCTATGTGGTAAATGCTGTCAATTTATTAGAGACCGCTGGAATCATTAGACCTTCCAGCAAAGTGGTGTCTATATTTCAAAACCTGCAAGAGTGCTTGCTAAATAGGAGAGCTCCCATGTATATTACCCATATCCGGGTTCATTCAGGGCTTCTTGGCCCGATGAGCCTAGGAAATGACCTGGCGGATAAAGCCACAAGACTTGCTGCAGAGGTCCTTGTCCCCCCTTTGCAGGCCGCCAAGGCCTTTCATGATAATTTTCATGTCACTTCTGAAACCCTATGCAAGCGTTTCTCTCTTACCAGAAAAGAAGCCAGTGATATTGTCAGCCAATGTCACAACTGTTGTCAATTTCTCCCTACCAGCCATACCGGGATAAATCCCAGAGGAATTCTACCACTGCAAGTATGGCAAATGGATGTCACTCATGTTTCTGCCTTTGGGAAGCTCCAATATGTATTGTATCAATAGATACATGCTCTGGCATAATCCATGCTACGCCACTCACTGGGGAAAAGGCCCCCACGTCATCCAACATTGCCTTGAGGCATGGAGTGACTGGGGAAAGCCTAAGTGCTTAAAAACTGACAATGGACCCGCTTACACTTCTCAAAAATTTAAACAATTTTGTGCACAAATGCAAGTCACATATATTACGGGCTTGCCATATAACACTCAAGGACAAGGTAACATTGAGCGTGCACACCCTACGCTCAAATCATTTTTAATTAAACAAAAAGTGGGAATAATAAAAGATCTGCCCCCCGTGCCACGGGTTGCCATAGCAGTGACACTCTTTACTATAAATTTTCTAAATTCAGATAAGCATGATCGAACTGCAGCAGAGCAACATTGCTCAGATCCACATCTACCTAAAGAATTGGTAAAATGGAAGGATGTGTTGACTAATGAATGGAAAAGCCCGGATCCTATTCTAATAAGATCCAGGGGAGCCATTTGTGTCTTCCCACAGAATGAAGAAAACCCTTTCTGGTCCCTGAGAGGCTTACTAGAACAATTTTGGAGCAGAAGAACACCACAGATCGCCCAGTTACTCCTCCCAATGCTAATAATGATGTTCAGCACACCAGCTGTCCAGAGGGAGCAACACTGGGGAATCATGTCAACATTTCCACTCCTGATGCCGAATTGGACCTCTGAGTTTGAGCAGACACTCCAAGAGTTAAGAGCAGCCATGTTGTCCTGCATAAGGGTTGCCTGCCCTAGTTTCCCTTTCCCAGAAAAACCGCAGAGTGATAGGTCGAGGGCGCTTCAGGTCAAACCAACAGCCTAGTGGCGACTCTCTCGTAGGAAGTCTTACTTTTGTTGCTTGAGAGTTCGACCTCTGTCTCTGCCCCTTAAAGAATGGGTGACCTACTTGCTATAAGAGCAAAAGGGCCTCATTATTAGATTGTCTTGAACCCTGAATGTCCAGACAAGAGCCTGAAGGTTGATCGACAGTCTGAGGTCTTTATGTTAAACAATAAAAAAGGGGAGATGTGGGGAGCCGTTGGCGCAAACATCCTGCTGGCGCAAACATCCTGCCTGAGCAAACATCCTGCTGGTGTAAACATCTGGCCAGCGCCGTGAAGTAAACAAGTTACTGCGGAGGTGCTGGGTAGTTTACCTTCCCTTGGTCTATGCCTCTCCCGAGCTGCAGCCCATCAGGGGATGACATGTCTGTGGTGGGGGTTGCAGCCTATATAAGGGATGGGCTTCTGGGTGTTTGGTTCTCTGCTCTGTAGGCTTATGCTCTTCCTCTCAAGAGCATTAAAGCTTTGCTGCAGAAGGATCTTGAGTGTGCCGCATCATTCTTCTATATCCCATTGTATAAGAACCGTTATTCCATGTTTCTTTGTAATTAAGGGGAAGATGGTATTTACATCCCCAGTCACCCTACGGTGATTAGTAGTAGAATTTGTATGTTGTATGGGAGTATTTTTAGAAAGGAGTGGGATGTTTCTGGTAATTTTTTGAAAGTAATATTTCGTTTTGCAAGTTAGAAGATCTATAATATTGCAAAAAGAGTTTCCTACAATGGGTAATTTTGACTCTGGTCAGTAAACAATGGAATAAGGCAATTATATAACAAAATCATTTTCTAGACATTCCTGATATTCTAGAGTGCTATAAGCATTGCCTGTGATATCAACATTATGATAGAATACTGAATCCTTAAAAGTATTAAATTTCAGACTCAATCATGGAGGCCATGTCAAAGAGTCTTTGTGAGAAATAGAATTGGACATTCAAAGGGAGTGGCAGGAATAGCTAGAAATCCATCTAAATGTCCAGAGTGAGAATACATATGTGGTATTAGGGAGGCATAGGGATTATTGGGAAGAACTTCTTGCAGAAATGGTGAATATGGAAATCAAATTGATTTTCCTCTTTATCATAATTCCTGAAAAGCAAGTATTCAAAAATGTTTCATATATATATATGTGTGTATATATATATATGTGTGTGTGTGTGTGTATATATATGTATATATATATATATATATATATATATATATATATTAAGCTTTAATATTGATGTATCCATGCTTTTTGCTGTTGTACTACAATATTCTAGCACTAAGTCTTGCTGAGCATTGGGCATGTAGCATTGCAATTGAAGTTGACCATCGACTGTCAGATCAGGGCTAATGATTCTCAGTTGAAGACAGTTTGTGTTATCACTTAATTCACTTTGTCTCTTTTCCATGTGCAATTTCTCCCTGAATATAATAACTGGGAGAGAAAGATTCTTCTGATTATGTGAACTATTGTTGTCAGAACTTCTCTGGCACTGTTGTGAAGAGACTGACACACTATGCTTTCTGCATTCTCTTCTGAGAGCATCAGGCATTTCTCTAGTACCACTAAGCAATAGTAGATAAAGTGGAACAACATTGTATCCATTTGCCATCTCAATGATTATCTGCCTTGCATTGGGCCCCAAAGATTATTATTTTGAACAGTTGATGATTTTTTTTCCGTGCATGAGACATTGGCCTAGAGAAACACAGTAAGAATTCTAGCTATATCTCCACTTTAGCTGAGTGCACAGTACAGCCATTTTTCCTAGATTTTGAACCCATGGATCTTGATTTCTCTTAAGCCTTGTTGCATTGACTGAGTTTGTTAAAAATCCCATGAGCAATGTAGTCTGACTAAGCATCTGTGAGGAGGCAGTGTAACCCCTGGCTCTTTAGATATTCTCAACTATACAATGTGATCAGAGCGCTTATGTCTATAGATTTCTACAAGTCAATATACAAACAAAATCTAAGTGTTTCAATTTTCTAGGCACATTTGTTAACTCTTTGTAAATTAGGGTTGTCTATCAATCTTCTATGAATACTCATTCTGAAATTGTACCCAAGTTCACATGCATTTTTTTTTTTTTATCTTGTGGGGTTGACAGTCAAAATCCCCATTAATTCTTCTCACAAGACACAGTTGAAGATGGAAATATAGAGTCTAATCCAACAATAGAAGCTGATTACAAGTAAGAGAATAGATACTTGATATTAAATCCTTAGCCCTACCTGTGCTTTGGAGAAAGTACAAGCAGTGTGTCAGAATCCATGACACCAATGTTAGGTCTTTGATGTCAGTCCCATCTGCTTACTTTAGAGATTTAGTCAATAACTTGAGGGTGTTCCTGTGCCCTGTCTTAATGTATAAATCAACTCTGGGTCAGAAGAACCAGAAGCTTGTTTTGGAGTTAGAAGGAAAATAGATCCTTATCCTTCTAATCAAAGTAATCATCTGAGAAAGAGAAATCAGGTATTATGGCAGTGGAAAATACATTCTCAGAATATATTTGGAAAAAGCTTCATGAGTGGTGACATCTTTGAGGTTCCAAGGGTGAGATATGGTGACTTTTTTTCTACTTCCCTGTCAAGTGTTTTGGTGCTTGCTCATAATCGCAGCACATGTGCACTGTTCTCAACTTTTCTACCTTAAGTTTTGAATGAAACACTAAGGTCTTTATGTTCCTCCCATTAAATATATGTATACACACACACACACACACACACACACACACACACACATATATATATATATATATATATATATATATATATATATATTTAAAAGCATAATTAATCAAAGAAGATACTCTTTGAGATTTTAAATAGAAAGATTATTGTCTGAGTTTGTAATATACCTGGAAATGCACACACACACACACACACACACACTCACAAACAAACACACACATGTGCTGGCAGAGAGAGAGAGAGAAAGAGAGATCAAGAAAGAGAGGGAGAAAGAGAGAGAGAGAGAGAGAGAGAGAGACAGAGAGAGAGACAGAGAGAGACAGAGAGAGAGATGTTTACAACTTTCTGAAACATTTTCAATTGATACTTAAACCATATCCACTAGTCCTCGGTTGATCTTCCAATATCTTGAATTGAAATTAATATCTTGTGCTAAATGTATTTTGAGTTACACTTGATGAAAATTTTATTCTAATGCTAACAGTGTGAGAGAATATAATTCTTTCAGGTTTTGAAGAGTGTAGAAACATTAGATTGTGAAGATTTCTGAAATTTTTTTGTCTTCTAAGTTTGTCATGGTTAATTGACACATGGATGTTCTAGATCAGTTTAAATTCCAATGTGGATAGAAGAGTGACTACTGAATTCATAACAGATAATAACAACAGTAAAAAACTTTCTCTATTTTGAAATGGGCATCATGCGTGTAGAGAGTGGTAGTAATCCGGTACAATTGTGGATGACAGCAGAGATGATTTTCATTCTCTGTGCTACCCCCATTTTAACCAACACAGTTTGTAGAAAGGGCTCTTTTTTTCACTGCATGGATTTAGCTCTTTATCAAAGATCAAGTAACCATAGGTATATGGGTTCATTGCTTGGACATAATTTATACTACACTGATTTACCTGCCTGTCACTGTACAAAGATGATGCAGTATTTAATACTATTGCTTTGTAGTGTGGCCTGAGGTCCAGGATGCTGATTCCCCTGGAACTACTTTTTGATGAAAACAGTTTTACCTATACTGATGAAAACAGTATATACCTATACAGTGTAGGTAAAATGGGGATTGCATCGAATTTGTATTTTGCTTTTAGCAAGATGTCCAGGTTTACTATAGTAATCCTGCCAATCCAAGAGCATGGGAGATTTTTTTCTATTCTCTGTAATCATCTTTGAATTCCTTCTTCAAAATCTTGAAGTTTTGGTCATTATTAAGAGTAGAGGCCTGCAATAAAATTCTATGAACAATATATATTGAAAAATTTAAGATCTTAGCTTATTGAATTGAAGCAGAAACAAAATAGTACTTATTTATTTATGTATTTATTTATTTATTTATTTATTTATGTATTATGCATTCATGTTCTTATTTATTTTACATTATGTAAAGCTACTAGCTATTTCTTCTGGAACACTTTCTAATGTAATCATTTTATTGTTTTGGTTTTCTTTAAATTTAGCTTATGCTCTTTTAAAGTTAGAAGTAAATATTTTTATGGTTATAAGTATCCACAAAGCAAACCAACACTTTTTATCTATAATAATTTTGTATGGAATCAGCATTACAAATTTTAATGTCTTAATAATTACTATTTAGCCTTATTAACGTTTCACAGATCTAAATTTGTATTTTAAACCTCATGTGTAGGAATCTGTTAAAAGTATTTTTTTTCTTTTTCCTTTTTTTTATTTATTTCTTTATTTTTTCTTGTTTTGGTCAGAAAATCTCTAGGTGTGGCCTGCAAGATAAACACAGCATCAAATAAACCTCTGCTGAGGCAGCTGTGAGATTAGTGTTAGTGTTAGTGTTAGTGTTAGTGTTAGTGATAGTGCTTGTGCTAGTGTTAGTGTTAGTATTAGTGTTATTGTTAGTGTTAGTGATAGGGTTAATTCAAATGTAAATATCTTTGATGTGAGCATATAATCTCTAATGACAGACTCACACCCTTCTATCCTTCATGGAGTATCCTGTAACTACCGCCCATTTTATGAAGGTCAAATACCAAAAGGAACCTGTAATTTTAGGATTCCTGGAAAATTTTATTAGCATATGTATAGGTCAAATGAGCCATTTTAATATAAAATGCTGTTTAACTGAGATATCCTTTTCAATTTAGGAGGGTTGAATTTTGTTTCTACCACAATAGCAGAATATATTTGAAGAATTTAAACAGGCCCATACTGGACACACTGTTTTTGACTTTTATCACTCCTGAAATCACTTTAATTATAAAATATGTTAAAAATTGTGAGCTTTTAATTAGACTGCAAACTGAAAACAACAGCACACTGGACATTTTTAAGGTAAGATTTAATTTTTCCTTGAGGTATTAGAGCATAACTATAATTTTGGAAACAAAATCCACTTTTAAACAATGTATTGTCTGTAAAATTAATTACAAACACATTACTTTCATGCTGCAAATGTTGTCTTTAGTTCTTATGTTGGACCGTATGACAGTGTCTAATTCCTTATAAGTCTAATTTGTAGAATAAGTTCTACACACATCATTATGCCTATTTATAAATATCTTAGAGGCCTAATTTCTTGGGTCGTTTCATGCCATGTGCTCCTTAATATTGCTCTAACCCTAAATTATCAGCTT
Organism: Apodemus agrarius; assembly: GCA_964023405.1. NCBI lineage: Eukaryota > Metazoa > Chordata > Mammalia > Rodentia > Muridae > Apodemus > Apodemus agrarius. The sequence continues at coordinate 5,958,560 of OZ030029.1, read as the reverse complement.
TGCACGAACTTTTGTAACCATCATTATATCTTCTAAATCATGTCCAATAACGTATGATCCAATACTCTGTAGTCAAGTCATGTAAAACATTTATACCTTTAAGACCAATTAGAAATAATAAGGAAGAAATTGCACAATTTTATAAATTAAAACCAAACAATCTCACCCTCCACTTTGCTGTCATTTCAAGAAAATAAAGCTTTTTTGAACACATCACCATTTTTTTAAGGAGAAATAAGCATTAGCCTACCAGTCCTAGAACTAGAAGTTGCAGGCCCTTAAAGAAGTAGCATTTTCTTCAGCTGTGTTTGGCTCCCAGTTAAGAATGTGTGGCACCTGATATCAGCTTCTGTTGTGTAAACTGCTGATGGCAGGACTGCCAGGAAATGACGCTTTCTCTTATTTTTTTATTGTTGTTTTTGTTTGCTCATTTGTTGGTTTTAAATTTTCCTTTTTAACATGAAACATAGTAAACAATCATTCAAACAACGAAAGAATAACAAATATATTTTGACAGCAATATGGACGGATTGTTGCACCTATCTACAGTGAGGGAAGAGTACTTGAAGTCTTAAAGAAATCCATATATCCTAACCAGAACTAAAGATCCCTCCAGTAGGATCCAAAGAGGAAGCAGGACATCTCCAGTTTCCTCTCCTCCCAAGGGGAGTTATGAGTTTTTATTTCTCTTGAGACAATGTCTCAGAAAAGGAAAAACTGTTTTTCCTGTTCTCTCTCACTCTCCTTCTCACTCTCCTTCTACTTCCCTACCCCCCTCTCTCTCCATTCTCTCTCGCTTCTCTTATTTAAGACTTAAGTCCATGTCCCGCACAGAGTGTGTCATCCCTCAGTCATCACAGAGTGTGAATTATGCACTGTCTACAACATGGTGGCCATTTATTCAGTGGTCATTTCACATTGGCAATCTGCCCATGGCAAACAATTTTACCATTACACTTACTATCTTATTACAATTCCTGAACAGTGACAATCATCTGTTAATGAGAACTCAGGGATATTAATTTCTGGATTTCAGAAAGTGACCATATTTCAGTGACTATACCACAGTGACAATAATATGGGAGCATGACTCATTTGTAAACACACATTCTACCACATACAACGACCATCCGACAGTGACTATCAGAAAATGTCCATCACACAATGGACATAGTTGGTGATTATCATATAATTTTCATTACTAAATTTGTACCATACCATCACCATAAAGCAATCCCCATCACACAGTGCTCACAACATTGGGACAAACATTGCATGGGTTTTCGATCAAAAGAACATCATATACTGACCCTGATGTAATATCTATCAAACACTGTTTGACAATGTATCCATAACACAATGGTCATCAGAATTGATATCATACCGATATCATCACACTGCGATCATCATACTCTGGTCATCACATTTTAAAATCACCAACTGACTTGACTGTCACATAGGCATCCACAAGAAAGGCACATCTTAGGATGACAATTACATATTGATTAATGCACAATTGACCACCATACTCTCTCAAACACAGAGTTTGACACTACACAATGTACCTGAATTGTGCCTTTCATGTGTAATTCATAAACAGGTGTTCAAAGCAAAATTCTCACTACAGAAACAAATCAGGGTGGTCATCGCTCAGTTACTAAAATCTGGATATAATCAGATACAGGCCATCAGGCAGAACTCATCACACTGATGCAAGAACAATATATTGCTTCACTCAGTGGGCATACCACAGGCCATGAAATAGTGATCATCACACTTTGCTTGATTTACTCTAATAAACAAACATGTGCCGTTGAAGTAATAATAAATATGATTTTATGTACAGATACTATAATGTTAAAGCACACACACTTGCATTTATAGAAATAATATTTGAATCTGACAGAATGATTTTTTAACAAAACTGGACATTAATTTAAAAAAGATACTCTCAGAAATTTCTCTTAAAGATTTTGAAATATATAGCTTTTTCTCAGGGTTTCAAATATACCTCCCCCCCAAACACACACACACACACACACACACACACACACACACACACACAGAGAGAGAGAGAGAGAGAGGGAGAGAGAGAGAGAGAGAGAGAGAGAGAGAGAGAGAGAGTCACACATGGATAGTTTAGGAAATGTTCAAACATTTTCCTCCTCTTTCTTCATCACCTTCTCCTACTCATCCTTGTCCTCTTCCTTTGTCTTCCCCTCCCCCTCCCCCTCATACTCCTCCTCCTCGTTAACCTCTGCTTCCCCCTTCTTCTATTCCTCCTTTTATTCTGCCACAGCCTCTCCTCTTTCTCCTCCTCCTTCTCATCATTCTATTCCTGCTCCTCCTCTTCCTTCTCCTCCTCCTGCTCCACTTCCTCTTTCTCATCATCCTTCACCTCCTCCTGCACCCCCTCTTTCATCTCCTCCACCTTATACTATTCCTCTTCCTCCATCACATCCTACACTTTAGATTCCTCCTTTTCATTTACTCCTCCTTTTACTTCTGCTTTTTCTCCTCCTCCTTTTCCTCCACATCCTCCTAGTTCTCTTCATGCTTCTCCCCCTCCTCCAATTTCTCCTCCTCTCTCTACTTCTACTAGTTTTTCTCCTCCCTCTAATATTCCTCCTCATTTTTCTCCTCCTCTTTCACTTCCATCTCCTTCTACTCTTCCTTCTCCTCCTCATCTCTTCCTCCTACTCTCTCTCCTCCTCCTCTTCTCCATCTTCTCTTCCTTTTTCTCCTCCATCTCCTTTTCCTCCTCCTATTTCTCCTCATCCTCATTCTTCTCATAATTCTCCTCTTCCTCCTTACTCCTTCTTTTAATCCTTCTCATCTTTTTCCTCTTACACGTCTTCCTTGTATTCCTTCTCATCCTACTCCTCAATGTTCTACTCCTCGTCCTTTTCCTCCCTCACTTACTCGGATTTCTCCTTCTTCCCTTCTTCTTCTTCTTCTTCTTCTTTCTTCTCCTCCTGCTTCCCCAACTTCTCATTTTCTCAGCATCCTCCTTCTCCTCCTTCTACATGTTCTTCTCTTCGTCCTCCTCATTCTACATCTCCTACTCCTCCTCCTTCTCATGATTTATCTCCTCCTTTTCCCCTCCTCTTGTTTCTCTTTCTCCTCTTCCTTTTCCTCTTCACTCTTTTCTTCCTCCTTCTCATTTTCCTCCTTCTCAATCTGTTCCCACTCTTCAATCTCCCTATTCTTCTTCTTTTACCTTATCCCCCTACTTCTTCTCCCTCCATTTCCTTACACCTCCCCATTAACGTCCTCCTCCTCCTCCTTTATCCTTTGTATTTATTCTGCTGCTTCTATTCTTTTTCTTTTCCATGAAGTTCACTTAGTGTTTGCAACATTTGCATGTATATTTGTGGCCACTTACTGGATCATACATAGCTTTTTATGTATGAAATACTTCACTATAACTCATGAAACTCCAAATTCCTTAAAGCATTCCCTGGTTTTACCCATTTTACCATCTATGCTAGAATTTTTCTGAATTGATCTTGCACAGATCTTGTATATGCTGTCATCGCTGCTGTGTTTTCATATTTGAAACTGTCATGTGTCTGGAAAACCTTTCTTGTTTTGTTTTCCACAACCCGTGATTCTTAAAATCTTTCCATTAAGTCTTACTCTAGGATCTCTGAGCTTTTGATGGATAGGGTGACATATAGATACCCCATTTGCATTTTTCATTGTGAAGTCTTATATTCTCTGATTGATGACCAATTATGGGTCAGCAAAAAAGTTTCTCAAATGGGTATTGTGAGGCATATTTCCTCATCACTAGAAACTTAAGAATCTATTGGCATTTCAGTACTATGTCCATTTAGCAGAATAAGAGTAGTAGATTCACCTCTCAATATTATGAACTTCGCAACCACATGTTCTTATCCTTTCTAAATTTGACAGTGAAGTGTTATCAAATTCAAGCATCAAATGGTTAGAAACTACCATAATATTTGTGGCACTATTTTCCCTAAATTCTGAAAAATAACTGAGTAAAACACCTCAGGCAATTTTGTTTACATTTGAAAAAATTTATTGTGCAATAAAATTAGTCTTTTTTTATAAGTTATTTCACAGTATCATGTATTGACATAATGTGGGCATAACATGTTTCATGTATTCATGTAATTTGGCATGACATTTTTAGGGTGCATAACTGGGTAATTATCTTTAAGTGTTTATGCTTTGAAGCATAAGTTCAAAATTAGACTGATGACATTATCCCCACATCTGTATCCATCCTGGTACATTTTTAAGGAATTATAATTGTTCATATGTGTTAACAGTTTTGTTTTGAGGAAGCAAGGAAACTTCCCTGCATGGTGATTGAAAAGAAAGACTCAGTTCATTCAGTTTCCAATTAAGCCTAGAACTTTTATCTGCTTCGAAATGGAGATGTGCTCATGTCTGCATTCAGTATTATGACAATATCTTCTGATGGGTGGTGAAGGTATTCTGCAAGACATCTGTGTTCCCTCTTTTGGATATAATGTCGTATCTTGAAACATTCTGTCCATACACTCTGATATTAGCAGGGTTATACCACACCAACACCTCATTGACCAATCAATACCTTCTGATATTGATATTTCATAATTTGGAAGTGTACATGGAAAAGGGAATGGGGAGTATAGAGAGATGAGAGAGACGTGGAATGAAGTTGGACTTGCAGCTGAGAAAATTAATAGTGGTCCTGCAGAAAGTATAGTGAGTCTTTGGCAGAGGACAGGTTTTTTTTTTCATGTCAACAGACTTGAAATTTCCCCTGTGTTTATTTTAAAAGAACACAGGAATATGTTAGGTAGAGTATAGCCTCTGCTTCTTACTGATCTCAACTTCAAAATTATGCTCAATATCTGACTCTGAAGCAAGGATTAAGCAGAAGTTGGAATCCCTGCTGTGAAAACAGGAGAAACAGAATAATGAGATTTTGTGGACCAAAGCCTTGGCCATAATGCTTATGATATCTTACGAACAGAAGTGTGCCTCCTACAGAATGAGCTCATGCATCCAAAGATTCCTGCACAGAGTCACCAAGCTTCTCCTGGAAAAGGACTAGCATACAAAATTTCATAATCAGCATAATGTTCCAAATAGGAGTATTCCTAATGGTAGGATAAGATACAGACATATTTCACGTGAAACATTAGATCCCTTTTTATGGGATTCTATCCTCCTAGGTCGACACCCTACAACAGGTCAAATATTTAACTGTTCAGAAGAAGAATAACATACAAACATCATGTGGGTTTTTCTTTGAGGCCTTGGAGAATGAGAAAACTGAAGCTTTATAGAACATTAAGGAGCCAAAGGAAGAGAACAACTACTATTATTATTTGCCTGTAGACGTTTCCAGCAGTTTGTTTACAGTTTCTGCCTCTTATTGTTTCTAGAGTGAAAAATCTGAAACTTTACTTCAATTCTTTCTTCATGATAAACATTAACTTGATTTGTGCTTTTATGAAACAATTTTTCTTAGTGTGAAAGATATGGTATCCTTCCCAGCATTGTCCATGCAGAATCTTCAACCTCTGGACTGAACTGTAATTCACATCCAGGATTTAATGTTTAGTTTACTTTAGTGTAAATGACTAGTAAATGAGTTAAATCCTGTAGATACAAACTCCTATAGAAAGGCATGCCATTTTAACAAGTGATGATACCATCCACCCATCAGAATGATTTTAGCACAGAAATATTACTATCCAAAGGATAGACGGGAACAAAATGAATCAGACATTTAAGAAAGGCACAAATTTTTACTGCCCTACCTGGGAAGCCCTCCACTCATCAGACACTAACATGGACACTGCTGCTGCTCTCAGGTGTCTCTTGCTTACAATAGCCCAGTGTGGCTGTCCCTTGGGAGGTTCCACCAGCAACTAGCCAAATCAGATGTGGATGTTTGCAACAAAAAGAGGGGCCTTGAATCCCAATAGGAAGAACATAAGCTGGCTGGGCCACCTAGTGATCCCAGGGACTAGAACACCAATGAAGGAGTGTACATGAAGAGATTCATGGCTCCAACTATATACAAATTAGAGAATGGGATTGTCTGACGTCAGTGTAAGTTGAGACCCTTTTTCCTGTAGAAGTGTATGCAGAATCAGGAGTCATCAGGTAGGAGCAGGTTATTGAATGCAGGACTATACTCCCTTAGGCAAGATGGGGAGAGATAGTATATATGGAAAGGACGTTTTTGAAGGGTCATAGGGAATCGGCATAATTATTGATATAAAAATGAATTGAATTGTTATATGAAAAATAATGTTTTCTAACAATGAGCTAAGTTAAACACATCTTTAATAAAACAGGAAAGTGATTTACACTATGAGAGTAATGTCAGGCTGCTGATTGTCTTTGAACAGGTAGATTGCTCTTTCATTAGGTCTCTAGTCCATCCGTGAGTTCATTTGCCTGTTATTATTTGTTGCTTCCCCATTGCCTTGACCATTAACAGCAGGTGGATATTAATCTTACTTCACCAAGTAATTAGAATAAAGCGATGTCAGCACAGTTTTCATCTCCTTGTTGCCATCAAACATTATATAGTTAGCATTACTGTACCCTTAGATCATTTTCCAGTTTCCATCAGAATTTGACCATTACAAACCTGGCTAATATTTAGCAAAATTTGGTAACCCTAATGTTATTTCTATACTCATATGCCTTCCAAGTGTGAATCACTCAATGGCCATCCCACAGAGTCTGACATTCGTCTGCTATCACTGAGTGCTATCAAATGACAACTATGCAATGTCCACTACATGGTAGCCAGCATTCAGTGGTCATTTCACATTGGCCATATGACAGTGGTAAATATTGATACCATCATACTGATCCTCATATTACAATCAGTGCACGCTGATAATTATCAACTGATGAGAATTCAGGGATTCTTATTTGCTGGATTTCAGAAAGTGATCATAAGTTAGTGACAATGCCAATATATGATGCTCTTTTAGTGGAAAACCAATGGAATGGCAAGTGTGTCAGTGGATTGAGGAAAATCCTTATAGAAGAAGTGGGAGAGGAGTGGGATAGGGGGTTTCTGGGAGTGAGAGAAGTCAGGTAAGGGGATGACAATTAAAATGTAAATACATCATAAATTTACTTACTTACTTACTTACTTACTTACTTAATAATTAAAGTTTAAAAGATTGTTGGGGGAAGCCATCACATACTCAGAGCTCACTGGACTCTTCTATGGGATCCAGAGGGATAAGAAGACTGACAGTGGAGATAAGCAGGGTTGACATCTAAAGTTTCTGAGGTATCAAAGACTTTCTCAACACTGTTCATAAGAACTCTGGCTCTACTCAACTAGACATAATTTGACCAGGCTAGAGCCACTAACACTGAAACCTTTGCCTAACTTATTTCATTGAAATTATCTGGGCAGTGTTTCACTGGGTAAGATTGCAGACGCTGTGTTCCAGAGACAGTTGAAGCTGCATCTCATCTGGCAGACAGACATAGTAGTGTTAAGAGTCTCTCACATGGTACTGGTTATGAAGGAATCATTGAGAGCAACTGTGGCTTGTCACCATAGAATGCTAGGACAGGTCTATGGTGTAGGTTTCAACCCAGTAGCAGTAAAATTCACAGTCATTGGGGATCTCTAATGGGCAAGAAATACCTAAATATTAAACGTTCTTTGTCATAGTGAAAATACAAATCCAAACACCTCTGCAATTAAACCTTATACCAGTCAGGATAGCTAAGATCATTAACTTTAGTGATAGCACATACTGTTGAGGATGTGGAGCAAGAGGAACACTCATCCATTGCTGGTGGGAGCAACACTTGTACAACCACTTTGGAAGTAAATTTGGTGATTTCTCAGAAAATTGCAAATAGTTCTACCTAAAGGTCCAGTTATACACCCACCACCCCCATGGATACATACCCAAAAAGATGTTGTACCATCCCACAGGGACATTTGCTCAATTTTGTTCACCAGATGCTGCCTTTCTATTTGCCAAATCATGGAAAAACCTAAGATATCTCTCAACTGCAGAATGGATAAAAAATCTGGTACTTCTACATAATGGAGTACTATTAAGTTATAAAAAAATTGACATGAATTTTGCCGATAAATCAATTGAATTATGTAATATCATTGTGAGTGATAACCACACCCAAAAGTACATAAATACTAGGGATTAATTTATAAGTTGATATGGAAATCTGCAATGTGCATTCTTCGAGAAGTATGGTGTGGGCATCTTGAGGATGTGATGGAGGCCTAGGTTAGGGAAGATAACCAAAATCAGAGAGCCTGGCCTTGGTTGTAACTTACATATTTGGACGTATAGATCTTAAAGTAGCTACCTCCTGCAACCAGGCTAGAATCCCATAGAAGTACACTTATCCATCCACAAAACCTTTGACCCAAATATTATCTTCCACCCAGCAGCAGACTCACATGTATAGAGTCACACACACAACCAAACACTGAAAGGAGATTGTGGACTCTTATGGAAGATTTAAGAGGAGTAAGGGTCCTGAAGGTTTAGGAATTCCATACAAAGATGAAAATTGACATGAACTCTTGGGTCTCTCAGGTACTGGGCCACCAATAAAATAGTACACACACTGAGCCTGCCTGTGCTCACACATATGAAACCGATGTAAACATTGTATAGATTCCATTTTGTTTTTTTCAGATATAGTTCTTGAAGTTCTAGCGAGAGCAATTAGACAATATAAGGAAGTCAAAGAGATACAATTTGGAAAGGAAGAAGTCAAACTATCATTATTTACAGATTATGTGACAATATATTTCAGCAAACCAAAAAACTTCACCAGAGAACTCCTACAGCTGATAAACAACTTCCTAACAAATTCGGAAATGATATTCACCAACCCCACATCCAACAGAGGGCTAATATCCAATATATACAAAGAACTCAAAAAGATAGGCCCCAAAGAACCAAATATCCCTATTAAAAATGGGGTACAGAGCTAAATAAAGAATTTTCACCAGAAGAAATTCGAATGGCTGAGAAACACCTTAAGAGATGTTCAACATCATTAGTCATCAGGGAAATGCAAATCAAAACAAACCTGAGATTCCACCTCACACCTCTCAGAATGGCTAAGATTAAATAAGATATATCAAGTGCTGGCGAGGAGGTCGAGAAAGAGGAACACTCTTCCACTGATGGTGGGAGTACAAAATGGTATAAACACTATGGAAATCAGTCTGGAAGTTCCTCACAAAACTGGACAGAGTACTTCTTGAGTACCCTGCCATACCACTCCTGGGCATATAACCAGAAGATTCCCCAGCGTGTAATAAGAACACATGTTCTACTATGTTCATAGCATCCTTTTTTACAATTACCAGAAGCTGGAAGGAGCCAAGATGTCCCTCAGCAGGGAATGGATACAATAAATGTGGTATATATCTACAATAGAGTACTATTCAGCAATTAAAATTGATGAATTCATGCAAATTGTAGGCAAATGGTTGGATCTGGAAAATATCAACCTAAGTGAGTTAACCCAATCACAAAAGAATACACATGAAAAGCAATCACTGATAAGTGGATAGTAATGAGTCCAGAAGATCTGAATAATCAAAGCTCAATTAGCAAATCAACAGATTCCCAAAAAAAAGAAGGAGAGGACACTGGTCCCTAAAAGACTGAATCCAGTTTTTTAGGAGTGTACCAAAAAGAGAGAACTGTTGGTTGGGGGGGGGTGATTGGGGAATGGACAGAGGGAAGTGTACTTATGGGACATATCATGAGGGAGGAACAGGAAAGGGGGAAAGCCTTTGGAATGTAAACAATGAATATAAAAAATTAAGAAAATATTGTCTTAGATACCCTTGATTTTTTTAAAATTTATCTGTACATTGATTAGAATTGGATTAAATGTCTTCATATAATTGTCTTAAAATTGTGATAAAATTGTACTCAATAATTAAATTGCTTTTGGTCAGATGGGCATTTTTACTGCTAATCCTTCAAATCTACAAGCATAGGAAATATTTCCATCTTCTAATACCTAATGTCACATGATATTTTCACTTGTTTCATTAGAATTATACAAGGATATTTTACATTATTCATGGATACTATAAAGGTTGTTATTTCCCTAATTTATTATCAGTTCATGTATCATTTATAAGAAGGGAGGCTACTGCTTTCTTTAAGTTTATATCCAGCCATATAGGTGAAGGTGATTACGAGATCACTTATGCATAGTATAATATCCGTAATAGCAATATGTTGACTTTTTTCTTTGGAATTTATATCCAGATGAACTCCTTTACTTGTCTTAGTGTGGCTGTAACTTTAATTACTATATTAAATAAATAGAGAGAGAATGGGCAGCCTTGTCTTGTTCTTGATTTTATGAAACTTTTTAAAGATTCTCTCAATTTCATGTTGACCATTAGCTTCCAATATATTGCCTTGATGGAGATTATGTGTGTGGCTTGTATTCCTGAACTCTCTAAGACTTTTAACAAGAAGGCTTTAGATTTTGGCAAAGGGTTTTTAAGCATTATATGAGAAGATTATATGATTTTCTTCTTTCATTGTGAAAATATGTTGGAGTGTTTTGATGGATTTTCATATACTGAACCATCCCTGCATCCCGGGGATGAACCCTATTTGATAACTGTGAATGATATCTTTGATGTATTCCTGGGTACACTTTGCAAATATTTTATTGAGTAGTTTTAAATTACCATTCATAAGAGGATGTTTTCTTATTCTGTTGAATCTTTGTGTGATTTGGGTATCAAGGTGACTGTGGATTTACAAAAAGTGTTTGGCACTTTTCCTTAGGTTGCATTTTGCTTTGTAACTGATTATAAGGTCAATATTGGAGAAGGATCCATGGCACCTAACACCAGACAAATGACTATGATCAAAAACTCAGGAGAAAAGAGGTACTGGAGAGGATGTAGAGAAAGGAATACTCCTTCATTGCTGGTGGTGGTGCTAGCTGGTACAGCCAACCTAGAAATTAGTCTCAGAAAACATGGCATGATACTACCAGAGGACCCACATATATACTACTCCTGGGCATACATCTTTTATCTCATGAGTCTCCTGATTTCCCAAATCCCTCTTTCCTTTTACTAAATTTTTGTTTGTTTCTTTTTTATCATTTTTATTTATTTTCTATATTCTTTGTTTACATTTTAAAGGTATCCCCTTTCCCAGTTCCCCCCTCACCATATGTCCCATAAGTCCTCTCCCCCCCATTCCTCTATCACCACCCCCACCATTTCTCTCTTCTGATACTCTCCTATAAAACTTTTCCAGGCCAGTGTCCTCTCCTTCCCTCTTCTTGTGAATCCTTTGATTTCCTAATTGTGCCTAGAGTATTCAGAACTTCTGGGCTCATTAATAACCACTTATCAGTGATTGCATTTCATGTGTATTCTTTTGTGATTCGCTTAACACACTTAGGATGATCCAACCATTTGCCTACAAATTGCACGAATTCATTATTGTTAATTGATGAGTAGTACTCCATTGTATAAATATATAACATTTTCTGTTTTCACTCCTCCTTTGAGGGACACCTTGGCTTCTTCCAACTTAAGGCTATTATAGGTAAGGCTGCTTTAAACATAGTGGAGCATGTGTCTTTATTGCATGCAGGGGAATCCTCTGGTTATATGCCCAGGTGTAGTATGACAGGGTCCTCTTGAAGTGTCATTCCCAATTTTCTAAGGAACCACCAGACTTATTTCCAGAATGGCTGTACCATCTTTTGATCCCACCAGAAGTGGAGGAGTGTTCCTCTTTCTCTACATCGTTGCTAGCACATGCTATCTCCAGAGTTTTTAATCTTAGCTATTCTGATTGTTGTGAGGTAGAATCTCAGGGCATTTTTGATTTCTATTTCCCTGATGTTTAAGGATGTTGATCTATAAAGAATTTATTTGGGATTTTGATGGAGATTGCATAGGATCGGCAAGATGGCCATTTTTACAATATTGATCCTGCCATTCCAAGAGCATGAAATGTTTTTCCATTTCCTGAGGTCTTCTTCAATTTCTTTCTTCAAGGACTTGACGTTCCTGTCATAAAGATGTTTCACTTGTTTGGTTAGAGTCACGCCAAGGTACTTTATGTTGTTTGTGGTTATTGTGACGGGTGTTACTTCACTAACTTCTTTCTCAGACTGCTTATCCTTTGAGTAGAGGAAAGCTACATATTTGCTTGAATTGATTTTATAACCAGTCACTTTGCTGAAGTTGTTTATCAACTAGGAATTCTCTGGTGGAGTTTTTTAAGTCACTTACATATCCTATCATATCATCAGCAACTAATGATGGTTTGACCTCTTCCTTTCCAATTTGTATCCCTTTGACTTCCTTATGTTGTCTAATCGGTCTCGCTAGAACTTAAAGTACTATATTGAAAAGATATGGAGAGAGAGGGCAGACTTGTCTAGTCCCTGATTTTCGTGGGATTGCTTCAAGTTTCTCTCCACTTATTTTGATGTTGGCTACTGGTTTGCTGTATATTGCTTTTACTGTGTTTTGGTGTGGGCTTTGAATTCTTGTTCTTTCCAGGACTTTTACCAAGATAAGATGCTGAATTTTATCAAATGCTTCTGCACCTAATGAGATGACCATGTCTTTTTTTTCTTTTAGTTTATTTATGTAATGGATTAAGTTGATGGATTTTTGTATATTGAGCCATCCTTCCATCCCTGGGATAAAACCTACTTGATCATGGTGAATGATCGTTTTAATGTGCTCTTGGATTCAGTTGGCAAGTATTTTATTTGGTATTTTTGCATCAATATTCATAAGGGAAATTGGCCTGCAGTTCTCTTTATTTGTTGCATCTTTGTGTGGTTTTGGTATCGGTGTAATTGTGGCTTCGTAGAACGAGTTGGGCAGTGTCACTTCTGTTTCTATTTTGTGGGATAGTTTCAAGAGTATTGGTATTAAGTCTTCTTTGAAGGCCTGATAGAATTCTGGACTAAAACCATCTGGTCCAGTACTTTTTTTGGTTGGGAAGCTTTATATAATGCCTTCTATTTCCCTAGGGGTTATGAGACTGTTTAGCTGATCTAATTGATCCAGATTTAATTTTGGTATTGTGTATCTGTTTAGGAAATTGTCCATTTCCTCCAGATTCTCCACTTGTGCTGAGTATAGACTTTTTTAGTAGGATCTGTGGAACTTTTGCATTTCCTCAGTCTCTGTTGTTATATCTCCCTTTTCATTTCTAATTTTATTAATTTGAATACTGTCTCTGTGCTCTTTGATTAGTCTGGCTAAGGGTTTATCTATCTTGTTGATTTTCTCAAGAATCAGCTCCTGGTTTTGTTGATTCATTGTATAGTTCTTTTTGTTTCTATTGTTTCTATTTGATTGATTTCAGCCCTTAGTTTGATGATTTCCTGTCTTCTACACCTCCTAGGAGAATTAGCTTCTTTTTGTTCCAGGGCTTTCAAGTTTGCCATTAATCTCTTAGTGTATGCTCTCTCCCGTTTTTTTGTAGGCACTCAGGGCTATGAATTTTCCTCTTAGCACTGCTTTCATTGTGTCCCAAAAATTGGGTAGGGTGTACTTTCATTTTTATTGAATTTTAAAAATTCTTTGATTTCTTTCTTCATTTCTTCCTTGACCAAGGTGTCTTGAGAAGAATATTGTTCAGTTTCCTTGTGTATGTGGGCTTTCTGTTGTTTTTATTGCTGTTGAAGACTACTTTTACTCCATAGTGATCTGATATGATGTAAGGGATTAGTTCGATCTTCTTGCATTTGTTGACATCTGTCTTGTGACCAATTATATGATTGATTTTGGAGAAGGTACAGTGTGGTGCTGAAAAAAGGTATATTCTTTTGCTTTAGGATGAAATGTTATATATATATATATATATATATATATATATATATATATATGTATGTATTAAATCCAATTTGTCCAAAGCTTCAATTAGTTTCACTGTGTCCCTATTTAATTTCTAGTTACCTGATTGGTCCATTGAGGATAGTGGAATCTTAAAGTCCCTCACTATTTTGTTGTTAAGTGCAATGTGTGCTTTAAACTTTAGTAAAGGTTCTTTCACGAATGAGGGTGCCCTTGCATTTGGAGCATAGATGTCAGTATTAAGAATTCTTTTTTGAGGATTTTTCCTTTAAACAGCAAGTAGTGATCTTCAGTGTCTCTTTTGATGACTTTAGGTTGAAAGTCAATTTTTTCCGAAATTAGAGTGGCTACACCAGCTCATTTCCTAAGACCATTTGCTTGCAAAATTTTCTTCCAGCCTTTTACTCTAAGGTAGTGTTTGTCTTTGACACTGAGATGTGTTTCCTGTATGCAGCCATTTATAGGGTCCTGTTTCCTTATCCAGTCTGTTAGTCTATGTCTTTTTATTGGGGAATTGAGTCCATTGATGTTAAGAGATATTTAGGAATAATAACTACTACTACCTGACATTTTTGAAATTATTTTTTTTATATTTGAGTGGCTATCTTCTTCTGTGTTTGATGAGAGGAGGTTTCTATCTTGCTTCTTCTGGGGTGTAGTTTCTGTCCTTGTCTTGGTGTTTTTCCCCTATTAACTTTTGTAGGGCTGGATTTGTGGAAAGATATGCAAATTTGGTTTGTCATGGAATACTTGGTTTTCTCATCTATGGTGATTGAAAGTTTTGCTGGGTATAGTAATTTTGGCTGAAATTTGTGTTCTCTTAGAGTCTGCATGATATCTGCCCAGGATCTTCTAGCTTTCATGGTCTCTGGTGAGAAGTCTGGTGTAATTCTGATAGGTCCTGGATTGCTTGGATGTTTTGGGTTACAAGCTTTTTGCACTTTGCTTTATCTTTTATTGTTGAGCCCTTGGTTTCTATGGTGTCCTTGGCATCTAAGATTCTTTCTTTTATCTCTTGTATTCTATTTGTGATACTTGCATCTATGGCCCCTGATTTTTTTCCCAAGGTTTTCTATCACCAAATTTGTCTCCCAATTTGTCAAAGAAATTTGAGATTTCTTAGTTTTTTTCTACTTCTGTTTTTAGATCCTGGATGGTTTTGTTCAGATCTGTTGCTTGCTTGTTTGTGATTTCATGTAATTCTTTAAGAGATTTTTGTGTTTCCTCTTTCATGACAAATACTTGTTGACCCACGTTCTCCTGTATTTTTAAGTGATTTTTCTATTTCCCCGTTATTGGATTTTGCTTTTTGATCCATATTCTCCTGATTTAAGTGATTTTTATGTTTGCCTTGTAAGGACTTTGAACTTTTGATCAATTTTCTCCCGTGTTTCTTCATGATATTTTTCCATGTGTTCTGCTAACCAGCATCCTCACCAATGATTTTATATCTGTATCTTGATTTTCTGATTTGTTCGGGTATCTGGGGCTTTCTGCTGTCAGGGAACTGGGTTCGGATACTGCCATATTGCCTTGATTTCTGCTAGTAACATTTTTATATTTGCCTTTTTTTCATTTGTTTATTTCTGGACTTAGTTGTTCTTGTTACTACTGGTTGGTGTTTAAAGCTCCTGAGAGCCTGGTTTTTGATGCTGCTGTCTCAGAGGGTGTCTGTGCTCCCGAGGTGGAAACTGGAAGGTTTCGACCACTGGGCACCCAATAACCTCCTTAGCTTTGCTGGGATGGATTCATGTCTCCTCCCTGCTTGCCTCTGGATGCTTACCTGGCCTCCAGTGGTCTCCTCCTGGTTTGCCTGATTAGTCTAATAGCTCCAAGATGGTGGCCAGTCTCAGGGCTCTTTCTATCCACGGGATTCCCTGCAGGCCTGGGGCTTCCTGGCTAAGTTGCTGAAGCCTAGGGAGAGGCTCTCCCAGTCAGCAGGACTCAGTCTTGTTGAGCTTTTCTCCCCAGGATAGTGTAGGAGTTCAGAGCTCTGTCTCACAGCAGGCTCTCTGTGGATCTGGAGCCCCCCCCCGTTGGCCTTCAGGGTCCAAAATGGTGGGGATCACGGTCCTTGGGTCTCCCTCTATCTCCTTGGACTTCCTTCAGGTCTGAAGATCTCCAGCCTGCCTAGGAAGCAATAATGCTGCCCATCTCCCTGGTGCTGAAGGCACCCAGGGAGGCTATATCCTGAGAAATCCTTCCCTCTGGTGCCCACTGTCTCCTGTAATACTTTAAGGGATTTATTTTTGTTTCCTCTATCAGGACTTCTGCCTCTTGACCCAATGTTCTCCTGCATTTCTTTAAGGAATTTTTTGTTACCTCTTTATGGACTTCTATCTGTTAACACATATTCTCCTGTATTTCTTTAAGTGATTTTTGTGTTTCCTTTTGAAGGGATTCAAACTTTTGACTTATGTTCTCCTGACTTTCGTTAAGGGAGTTATTTATGTCTTCCTTTAAATCCTTTATCAGCATCATGAGGTGTGATTTTAAATCCAGGTCTTGCTGGATTTGTTGGACAACTTGGTTAAGATGGAGCCATCTTGATTTTCTTTTTTTTGTGATTTTCTTGAGTTTACCTTTTGCTATTGGGTTATCTCTGTTGTTAGCTGGTGTTCCTTTCTCTGACTATTGCTAAACTGTGTTACTTGGAAACCCATTCTCTCTGTGTACACAGGTATGTAAGTTCTTCTGTGAGAACTTCCCTCTCTTATTTGTATTTGGGTATGTAGCTATGTGGCCCAGATCAATGCTGGGTACAGACAGCAATTCATATTATTTGAACACTATACTCATTAATGGCAATAATTAGAAAAATATATTTGCCTATCAAATTCAATAAATAGATGGGAAGAAAACCTGATCTGGCACTGGGGGAAGGGTAAAGGACTGAATTCCTGATGGCCAGAGAAAGAATGGAAACTGACAATTTCAGGAAATTGGAGGTTGTGGGAATTCTCCAGAATGCACCAGAATCAAGGGAGGTGAGAGATTCACAGAAATAAAAGGGAGGTACCTTAGATCAAATTCTGGATAGTAGGGAGAGGGAACTTATAGAGCTTACCTCCAGCAGCAAGACAGGGTTTCAAAGGAGGGAAAGAGGGTCCATCCCACATTCATACCTTTGATCCAAATTGTTTCACTCTTAAAGAATTATAGAGATGGAAATGTAGATATATGAGATGAATAAAAGTTCCAATCACAGGGTCAAAGAGGGATACAGTAGAAGAGGAGGACTGAAGGACTGACACTGTTGCAAAATGCTAACAAAAAGGAACCTAGCATGACAGCATTCCAGACATCCCAACAAGCAACTGTAGGAGTATGATGCAGGTATTTGAACCCAACCAATGGACAGAAGCATCTGACCCCTACTGTTGAATTAGGGAAGGTTATAACAGGCTGAAGGGAACTTGTAGGAGAACCAGTAAGCTCAATGAATATCGGCCCCTAGTATCTCTCAAAGTTTGGACCACTTAACATGATACATACACTAGCAAATATGAGGCCCATTGCACAATACAGTATTGCTGGAAATTCATGAAATCAGTGCCAATATTTATGAGCAGAAGTCCGAATTTAACAGCACTGTTGATTTCATGTCTGTCATATTAGTCACTCCTCTTCTTTGTGCTTTTCCCTGATACGTGGAGGGTATAATATATGGCATTGTGTTTTCTTTTAGGATTGTGCTTTCACTGCTGCTTATTTTCTGAACACTGGAATGTTTGGGGACTTTTCAATGATTGTTTTCCTATTCAAATGAAGCTTTTTACACTCAGATTGCTAAAAATCTATGTGTGTAAACATAAACATAAAAGGCAATTTTACAGCATCAGCATGAGCAAAATAATAAAAGGTTCTCCCTTGTGACTTATGAACTCCCCATTCATCAACCTGAACTACAATTTCAGTATTAAGCATTGCAGTCCCTCATGTGTTTCAGGTATAAACACATCTAAAAATGTATATGTTTACCTCATTATAGTTGTGCAACCATAGGAACAATGGGAAGAACTTGACCTGCAAAGCAGTGTTATAGCATATTGTGTCCAGCCATGTGTAAGACCATGGCTAAATTTTTTCACCCCAATCATCCTAAATAGCATATTCTGATGGTATAAAAGCTATCCAGAAGGAAGATAATTTTCTAGTCACTTTGAAATCGAGTTTAATTAAAGGGTATTGTGCTGTTATAATTAGGGTTTTACCATGAAGTTGAGGTAGATAACCAAGGACAGTCATGAAGTTGGGTCATTTTATAAACTGCTGAGGACTCCAAGGCCTGTTCTTCAAGAGAGGTGTCTTAAACTTAGGACTATGGATATTTTTTTTAGTAATCCCTGTCAAGGGGAAAAGTCTTGCTCTTACACCTGTTGATTTTATTAAGTAATCTATGTTTTGGGGGAGTGGAATTATTGATGCATGCTGGGTAATTATTTAAAATCTTTGTCAAGTTACTTTTGGAAACCATCTAAGATGTGAGTTCTCATAAATTAATTTTCATACATCCATAGATGTTTTTAAATTATCACATGATTCCCTCTAATCTCTCATACTCGTGACACCCTTATACATCTATTAACTATGTTATACATACTTTTACTTTCATATCCCATGATTTTTTTCTCTTTATCCAATTATGTCTTGGTAGGTAATGGAATTAAAGGCTTTGATATGGGTTTCAGTGATCCTTTCTCCAATTATCTCCCCCTAACTCCCAGTTTAGTTCACATTTCCTTCTTCCTCTCTGAATAAACCTTTTCAATGCACAAACCCAAATATTCAAAATTTTCCTAGAATTCCCTTTACCTATGACTTATATGAATTCTGCTAAAAGCCCCTTCTAAACTTCAGAGGTTACACTCTACAGAGCAGAACTATAACTATGTATCTATGAAGACCATATCCATGACAGAACAGGAAATGAAATGAACATAAGTATTTCAAAAGTAGGAAGAAAGTGAGAAATACATACAGTCTTATTTAAGTACATACATGATGCTTTTTGCTGGCTAGGATTCAGGAACGTTGGGTTGCCAAGTCCTACAGACAACAACACACACTCTGGGACTTCATAATATTTCTTCTGGACAAACTGTTCCACATACCATTCTTGAATATGACTGATTGATTTTATGAAGCTCAGTAAAAGTACACTGTGTCTTGACAGAATACTTCATAGCCTTACAAGTGAATATGCACTTGGGTCCCCTAGTTACTGATCCTCACGTTGGCAACAATTCTTCATGGTAAAAGCATTTTCCATACTGAGCAAGGGACATGAGAGATGTCCCTTGTCAATTACAAATTGGTAGCATGAGCTGTAGACTGGAGCAGGCTACCAGGTCTGTATACTCAATTAGTTTGTTTACCTGATGATCTAATGCAAATATCTTAGCATTTGTCCCTTCTCAGAGGCTTGCTTTATGTAGAGAATGTTCCACAACAAGTAAGGGAACATGTAAAAAGAGCATCGAGCCACCCATCACATAAAAACTATGTTAATTTAATGTTCATTCCATTATATTGTATCTCAGCTGAGAATACATGAGACCCATACATTTCCAATAGTTCTATATCTGATTGTATAGGAACCTTTATTCCATGTTTCTTTGTAATTAAGGGGAAGATGGTATTTACCTCCCCAGTCACCCTAGCGTGATTTGTATTAGAATTTAAATGTTGTATGGGAGTATTTTTAGAAAGGAGTGAGATATTTCTGGTAAGTTTTGAAAGTAATATTTAGTTTTGCAAGTTAGAAGATCTATAATATTGCAAAAAGACTTTCATACAATGGGTAATTTTGACTCTGGTCAGTAAACAATGGAATAAGGCAATTATATAACAAAATCATTTTCTAGACATTCCTGATATTCTAGAGTGCTATAAGCATTGCCTGTGATATCAACATTATGATAGAATACTGAATCCCTAAAAGTATTAAATTTCAGACTCAAACATGGTGGACATGTCAAAGAGTCTTTGTGAGAAATAGAATTGGACTTTAAAGGGAGTGGCAGGAATAGCTAAAATCCTTCTAAATGTCCAGAGTGAACATACATAAGTGGTATTAGAGAGGCATAGGGCTTATTGGGAAGAATTTCTTGCAGACGTGAAAATTGATCTGTTAAGAAATGGTGAATATGGAAATCAAATTGATTTTCCTCTTTATCATAATTCCTGAAAAGCAAGTATTCAAAAATGTTTCATATATATATATATATATATATATATATATATATATATATATATCAGGTAGCTACATGTAGCATTGCAATTGAAGTTGACCATCGACTGTCAGATCAGGGCTAATGTTTGACAGTTGAAGAGAGTTTGTGTTATCACTTAATTTACTTTGTCTCTTTTCCATGTGCAATTTCTCCCTGAATATAATAACTGAGAGAGTAAGATTCTTCTGATTATGTGAACTATTGTTGTCAAACTTCTCTGGCACTGTTGTGAAGAGAGTGACACACTTTGCTTTCTGCATTCTCTTCTGAGAGAATCAGGCATTTCTCTAGTACCACTAAGCAATAGTAGATAAAGTGGAACAACACTGTATCCATTTGCCAATTCAATGATTTTCTGCCTTGCATTTGGGCCCCTAAGATTATTATTTTGACAATTTGATGATTTTTTTTTCTGTGCATGAGACTTTGGCCTAGAGAAACACAGTAAGTATTCTAGCTATATCTCCACTTTAGCTGAGTGCACAGTACAGCCATTTTTTCCTAGATTTTGAACCCGTGGATCTTGATTTCTCTTAAGCCTGTTGCATTGACTCAGTTTGTTAAAATCCCATGAGCACTGTAGTCAGACTAAGCATGTGTGAGGAGGCAGAGTAACCCCTGCCTCTTTAGATATTCTCAACTATACAATGTGATAGGAGAGCTTATGTCCATAGATTTCTACAAGTCACTATACAAACAAAATCTAAATGTTTCAATTTTCTAGGCACATTTGTTAACTCTTTGTAAATTTGGGTTGTCTATCAATCTTCTATGAATACTCATTCTGAAATTGTACCCAAGTTCACATGCATTTTTCTATCTTGTGGGGTTGACAGTCAAAACCCCATTAATTCTTCTCACAAGACACAGTTGAAGATGGAAATATAGAGTCTGACCCAACAATAGAAGCTGATTACAAGTAAGAGAATAGATACTTGATATTAAATCCTTGGCCCTACCTGTGCCTTAGAGAAAGTACAAGCAGTGTGTCATAATCCATGACACCAATGTTAGGTCTTTGATGTCAGTCCCAAATGCTTACATTACAGATTTAGTCAATAACTTGAGGGTGTTCCTGTGCCCTGTCTTACATGTGTAAATCAACTCTGGTCAGAAGAACCAGAAGCTTTTTTTGGAGTTAGAAGGAAAATAGATCATTCTCCTTCTAATCAAAGTAAACGTCTGAGAAAGAGAAATCAGGTATTATGGCAGTGGAGAATAAATTCTCAGAATATATTAGTAAAGATCTTCATGAGTGGTGACATCTTTGATGTTCTAAGTGTTGAGATTTTGTGACTTTTTTTCTACTTCCCTGTCAGGTGATTTGGTACTTGCTCATGATAGCAGCACATGAGCACTATTCTCCACTTTTCTATCATAAGTTCTGACTTGAAACACTAAGGTCATTATGTTCCTCCCATTAAATATATATATATATATATATATATATATATATATATATACTCATACATACATATATATACACACATATATAAACACATATATATATAATCATTTATATATGTATATATACACACATATATACACACATATATAAACATATATATAATCATTTATATATATATATGTATATATACACATATATATATATATTTAAATGCATAATTAATCAAAGAAGATACTCTTTCAGATTTTAAATAGACAGAATGTTGTCTGATTTGTGATACACCTGGAAATGCACACACATACACACACTCACACACAAACACACACATGTGCTGGCAGAGAGAGAGAGAAAGAGAGATCAAGAGAGAGAGGGAGAGAGAGAGAGGGAGAGAGACTTTCTGAAACATTTTCAATTGATACTTGAACTATATCCACTAGTCCTCACTTGATCTTCCAATATCTTGAATTGAAATTAATATCTTGTGCTAAATGTATTTTGAGTTACACTTGATGAAAATTTTATTCTAATGCTAACAGTTTGAGAGAATATAATTCTTTTAGCTTTTGAAGAGTGTAGAAACATTAGATTGTAAAGATTTCTGAAATTTTTTGTCTTCTAAGTTTGTCATGGTTAAGTGACACATGGAAGTTCCAGATCAGTTTAAATTCCAATGTGGATAGAAAAGTGACTACTGAATTCATAGCAGATAATAACAGCAGTCAAAAATACTTTCTCTATTTTGAAATGGGCATCATGTGTGTAGAGAGTGGTAGTAATCCTGCACAATGGTTGATGACTGCAGAGATGATTTTCATTCTTTGTGCTACCTCCATTAAACCAACACAGTTTGTAGAAAGGGCTCTTTTTTTGACTGCATGAATTGAGCTCTTTATCAAAGACCAAGTAACCATAGGTATCTGGGTTCATTGCTTGGACATTATTTATACTACACTGATTTACCTGCCTGTCACTGTACAATGATGATGCAGTATTTAACACTATTGCTTTGTAGTGTGGCCTGAGGTCCAGGATCCTGATTCCCCTGGAACTACTTTTTGATGAAAACAGTTTTACCTATACTGATGAAAACAGTATATACCTATACAGTATAGGTAAAATGGGGATTGCATCGAATCTGTAGATTGCTTTTAGCAAGATGTCCAGGTTTATTATAGTAATCCTGAGATCATCTTTGAATTCTTTCTTCAAAATCTTGAAGTTTTGGTCATACATATGTTTCACTTGTTTGGGTATAATCACACCAGGATACTTTATATTGTTTGTGGCTATTGTGAAGGGTGTCATTTCACTAATTTTTTTCTCACCCTGATATCCTTTGAGTATAGGAAGGCTACTGATTTGCTTGAGGAAATTTTATATCCAGTCACATTGCTGAAGTTGTTTACCAGCTATAGGAATACTCTGTTGTTGTTTTTTTTTGGGGGGGATTGTTGCTTAAAAAAACTGTCATATCATCTGTAAATAATGATAATTTTTCTTCATCCTTTCGAATAAATATCCGTTTGAACTCTTTTGGTTTTCTCATTGTTCTAACTGGAACTTTAAGTACTATATTGAATAAATATATAGAGTGAGGGTAGCCTTGCCTACTTGCTTATTTTAGTGGGATTGTTTCAAGTTTCTCTGCATGTAGTTTGATGTTGGCTACTGGTTTCCTCTATTTCATTTACAATGTTTAGGTATGCGCCTTGAATTCCTGTTGTTTCCAAGACTTTTCACTAGTTTTCCTCATATATAAACTCATTTCATTTTGCTCTTGAGAATGTCAGGTTTCTCTCAGTAAATTATATTTGGCCACATTACAGAGCTTCTTCTTTTTGAATCTTTTAAGTATGACCCTGCCTCTTCATACATATCTCAATCCGATTTTCAGTCATTGAGACGTAGCTTTCGTGATGCCCTGTAACACTTACATTTTTGGCTGCTACATTTACAAACTGACAACTTATAATCTGATGCTCTCTGGGAGTCACTGGTTGATATAATGTAAATATCTTACAATCATTATGTAAAATATGACTTCCATGCATTACATCCTACAATCTTCAAGGAGAGGCAATGCCTCTTCTCATAGGGAGGCAGCCATCTGGGGCTCTGTTTAAGGGTGTTGAGAGCAAGGGCCGCCCTCCTGCATAACCATACCACCATAAACATTGACCACAATTCTGTCTTCAGTTGTAATGTTGAGTTCAGTTAATTAGATTTCTTTCAATTCCTTCATAAACCTGAATGGGAATGCTCACCCTTCTGTGATATGCTTTTCTTCATAATCCAGAAAAGCATACAGACAGTCAGTTTAAGAGCATTTATGATGCTTGATGCTTGCTAGGAGTCAAGAATATTGTGTCTCCAGGTTCTACGTACACTCATACCCACTCAGGGACTTCATAATATTCCTTCTGGCCAAACTGTTCCACATACCATTCTTGACCATGACTGATTTTTCTGAAACTCAGTTAAAGTACTTTGTGTCTTGACAAAATGTTTCATAGTCTGAGAAGTGCCAGTGCACTTGGCTCCCCTAAGGTAGGGATGTGAGATATGTCCCTTCTCAATTACATATTAATAGCATGATCTGTAGACTGGAGCAGGATACAAGGTCGGTATCCTCACTTAAATTATGATCCTGACGCTCTAATGCAAATATCTTTGCATTTATGCCATTTTGGATACTTGCTTTTACTTAGAGACTGATCCATAGCAAGTAATGACTAGATAAAAACAGCTTCAAGTCATCCATCACCTGAAAAATATGTTAATGTAATGTTTGGTCCATTAATTTGTATTTCAGCTGAGAATATATGAGTCCCAAATATTTCCAATAGGTCTTCTATACCACATTGAATCGAAAGATTTATTGACTATTTCTTTGTAATATAAGGGGAATCTGTGCTTTCACCACCATATTCGTCCTTGTGTGATTTTTAGAAAAATTTAAACGCTGAAATTGATGTATGGGAATATTTTTAGAAAGGAGTGAGATATTTCTGGTAAATTTTAAAAACTAAAATTTAGTTTTCAAAGTTAGAAGAACAATAATGTTCCAAGGAGAGCTTCCTACCAAGGGTAATTTGACTGTGTTCTTTAAACAATTTAATAAAGCAATTATACAACACATTATTTTCTCAACATTCTTGATATTCCAGAGTGCTAGAGGAGTTGCCTGTGATATTAACATTATGTTAGGACACTGATTCCCTAATTGTATTCAATTTCAGTCACAATTATGTTGGCCAAGTCAGAGTCTATGTGAGCGATAGAATTGGTCATCCAGAGGGATTGGGAGGAAGAGCTAGATATTCATCTCAATGGACAGAATGAATATGTGGTACAAAAAAGGCATAGGGATTATTGGGAAGAACTTCTTGCAGAAGTGAAAGTTGAAAATTAAGCTGTTCTTTCAAGGAATGGAGCATTTGGAAAAAAATTGATTCCCCTGTTTATTGTAATTCCTGAAAGACTTGTATACACTAATAATAACAGTAACATTAACACTAGCACAAGCACTAGAACTAGCACTAGCACTAACATTAACAGTAACACTAACACTAACACTAAGCTCAGAGCTGCCTCAGCAGAGGCTTGTTTGATGCTGCTTTTGTCTTGCATGCCACGCCTAGAGATTTTCTGGCCAAAAAAGAAAAAAATAAATAAATATAAGAAAAAGAAAAATTAAAAAATACTTTTAACAGATTCTTACACATGAGGTTTAAAATAGAAATTTAGTCTGTGAAAGGTTAATAAAGCTAAATAGTAATTATTAAGACATTAAAATTTGTAATGCGGATTCCATACAAAATTATTACAGATAAAAATATGTGTTTTGCTTTGTGGATACTGATAACCATAAAACCATTTACTTCTAACTTTAAAAGAGCATAAACTAAATTAAAAAAAAACAAGAATAAAATGATTACATTAGAAAGTTTTCCAGAAGAAATAGTTAGTAGCCTTACTGCATGTAAAATAAATAAATAAATAAATAAATAAATAAATAATAAAAATAAATAAATAAATAAATAATATTTTGTTTCTGCTTCAATTCTGAAGCTAAGATCTTCAATTTTTCAATAGAGATTGTTCATAGAATTTTATTACATGACTTTGCTCTTAACAATGGACTTTAAAAATCTTTAAATAATTAGTTTTCAAAATGAACTAAGATAAACTATTTGGCTAAGACATTGCTTTAAGCTTGCCACAAGAGGATTTAAGCCTCTGCTGTTTTCAAGATAGATACAAAATAAAGATTGAGACATATAACTTGGAGAAATATACTATAAATATATGTCAACAGTTTATGATTTGTGTTTACTGCCAAACCTAGACAATGAGAAAATTAATGTAAAATCAACCCAAATAAAGTTTTAACCTATTGCAATAGAGATTTGGTGCAGTAATAAAATGTTGCAGGTTAAAATTATAAAGAATATTTTTTAAAAGGGATTTTTAAGAGCCTGATGAAATGTTTGTTCCTTACTTCAAACTGAAATCAAATGAATTATTATTGAGTTAATATATTCCATGGCAAGCCTTCTTTTGACAAAATTAATAATTTCTATCCAAAAGAAAAACTGAAGAATCTAGCTTCCATACATGCTTTTATATTACTATACATGCATCCCATAAAGAATGCATCTACTGTGGGGGTAAAGCTTATATAATTAGATCACATGTTTATTCTTTAAGTTTCCCCTTGATTCAGCACAGATAAATGAATTGGGTGTTGTAGTTGCTATTTTTAAAATTATAAAAATCAAACACTTAATATACATATTTTGATAATATGTCTATCACTATCTCTATCTCTATATCTCTATATGTATATATATATATATATATATATATATATATATATTATATATCTATCGTTGGATCAGCCTCTACAATGCCATATTCAACTGTGTCTTGTGAGAAGAATTACTTGGGATTTTTACTATCAACCGCACAAGATAGAAAAATGTATGTGAACTTGGATACAATTTCAGAATGAGTATTCTTAGAAGATTGATAGACAACCCTAATTTACAAAGAGTTAACAAATGTGCCTAGAAAATTGAAACACTTTGTTTGTATATTGACTTGTAGAAATCTATGGACATAAGCTCTCCTATCACATTGTATAGTTGAGAATATCTATATATTAATATAGATATTATATCTATATATTAATATATAATAGCCAGGGGCTATTCTGCCTCCTCACAGACGCTTAGTCTGACTACAGTGTTCATGGGATTTTAACAAACTCAGTCAATGCAACCAGGCTTAAAAAAAATCAAGATCCACAGGTTCAAAATCTAGGAAAAATGGCTGTACTGTGCACTCAGCTAAAGTGGAGATATAGCTAGAATTCTTCCTGTGTTTCTCTAAGCCAAAGTCTCATG
Organism: Apodemus agrarius; assembly: GCA_964023405.1. Taxonomy (NCBI): domain Eukaryota; kingdom Metazoa; phylum Chordata; class Mammalia; order Rodentia; family Muridae; genus Apodemus; species Apodemus agrarius. The sequence continues at coordinate 5,931,632 of OZ030029.1, read as the reverse complement.
CACAAAAAAAAATCATCAACTGTTCAAAATAATTTTTGTGGCCCAAATGCAAGGCAGATAATCATTGAGTTGGCAAATGGATACAGTGTTGTTCCACTTTATCTACTATTGCTTAGTGGTACTAGAGAAATGCCTGATGCTCTCAGAAGAGAATGCAGAAAGCAAAGTGTGTCATTCTCTTCACAACAGTGCCAGAGAAGTTCTGACAACAATAGTTCACATAATCAGAAGAATCTATCTCTCCCAGTTATTATATTCAGGGAGAAATTGCACATGGAAAAGAGACAAAGTGAATTAAATGATAACACAAACTGTCTTCAACTGACAAACATTAACCCTGATCTGACAGTCGATGGTCAACTTCAATTGCAATGCTCAATGCCCTATGCTCAGCCATTGCCAATGTTAGAATATTGTTTTAGAACAGCAAACAGTATGGATCCATCAAGATTAAACTTAATATAGAGATATATAACATTTTTAAATACTTGCTTTCAGGAATTATGAGAAACAGGAAAACCAATTTGCTTTCCAAATGCACCATTTTTTGAAAGATCTCCATTTTCACTTCTGTAAGAAGTTCTTCCCAATTATCCCTATGCCTCCCTATTACCACATATGTATGTTCACTCTGGACATTTAGATGGATTTTTAGCTATTCCTGCCACTCCCTTTGAATGTCCAATTCTATTTCTCACAAAGACTCTTTGACATGGCCTCCATTATTGTGTTTGTAATTTAATACTTTTAGGGAATCAGTATTCTATCATAATGTTGATATCACAGGCAATGCTTATAGCACTCTAGAATATCAGGAATGTTGAGAAAATGAATTTGTTATATAATTATCTTATTCCATTTTTACTGACCAGAGTCAAAATTACCCATTGTAGTAAACTTGTTTTGCAATATTATAGATCTTCTAACTTGCAAAACTAAATATTACTTTCAAATATTACCAGAAATATCTCACTCCTTTCTTAAAATACTCCCATACAACATATAAATTCTGCTACAAATCAAACTAGGGTTACTAGGGAGGTGAAATACCATCTTCCCCTGAAATTACAAAGAAACTTGGAATAAAGGATTCAATACCATGGGATATAGAAGAACTATTGGAAATATATGGCTCTTATGTATTCTCAGCTGAGATACAGTATAATGGACTCAACATTAAGTTAACATAGCTTCATGTGATGGATGGCTTGAGGCTCTTTTTACATGTTCCCTTACTTGTTGTGGAACATTCTCTACATAAAGCAAGCCTCTAAAAAGGGACAAATGGAAAGATATTTGCATAAGAACATCAGGTAAACAAACTAATTGAGTATACAGACCTGGTAGCCTGCTCCAGTATACAGCTCATGCTACCAATTTGTAATTGACAAGGGACATCTCTCATGTCCCTTTCCCAGTAGGGAAAATGCTTCTCATGTCTTACTCTGCTTGGTTTCTTATAGAACCCAAATCTACCATTCCAGGCATAGTGCATGTACAAAGGAACCTCCCTGCTTGATCAGACATTGATAAATTGATTTATAATCTTTTCCATAAAGGTATTTCCTTACCTGCAGCTTCTTTTCCCATTATAACTCCAATTTTTGTTAACTTGACAAAGAAATCCACATTGTAAAAACTCTGAGACAGGAAATCTAAACAGCAAGCCTTTAAAAACTCTGAGCACAAAAGGTGCATCTCACAATTCTCACTTTGTAAAGCAAGAAAAGTGTAAAGAGATGAAACCAATTCTGTTTCAACAAAATAAATAAAAGACAATAACATTTTGAAAGTACAGAGAATAGTACACATCCTATCATGCAGACATGTAGATTACTGTCATATCATTTACTTGTCTTATTTATTAGCTTTACATTCTCATTAAGCAGACATATGATTGCCAATAAGTCTGTTTTGCACAAGGAGATAACTTAATCATTTCATCAAATAGAAGGGCCACTTCATGGATAAAGTATGCTTTACTCCATTTCTTGTTCCTTATCAAATAAAAAATGTAAAAACATGCTTTCTATTCTCATTTGTATCTACTTTATATTTCTGATTTTTGAAGTAGGAGCTAGCAATCACAAAGCAAACTAACATTTCTCTGCTTCTATTAGAACCAGTGTAATACAAATGTCTAGGAATCACAACACTATTTATAACACATCATTAAATCAAAGAAATTGTGTATAATAATTCTGAGTGTTCGTGTGTATGGTTTATGATATTTGAAGGCTTTTCCCTCTGTGTGCATGTGTGTGTGTGTGTGTGTGTGTGTGTGTGTGTGTGTGCATGTGTATTTAAGACAATGGAAGAATGGAGTTGGAGAATCTAGATAAGGAGAGATAGAGTGTTTGTCAATATGGGAAGAGGATTTTTCTGTGTGTATCTGTACTTTGTGTGTGTGTGTGTGTGTGTGTGTGTCTGTGTGTGTATGCATGTCTATTTAAGACAGAGGAAGAATGGAGTTGAAGAATCTAGATAGGGAGAGATAGAGTGTTTGTCAATATGGGAAGAGGATTTTTCTGTGTGTATCTGTACTTTGTGTGTATGTGTGTGTGTGTGTGTGTGTGTGTGTGTGTGTGTGAGTGAGTGTCTGTGTGTGTATGCATGTCTATTTAAGACAGAGGAAGAATGGAGTTGAAGAATCTAGATAGGGAGAGATAGAGGGTTTGTCAATATGGGAAGAGGATTTTTCTGTGGGTATCTGTACTTTGTGTGTGTGTGTGTGTGTGTGTGTGTGTGTATGTGTGTGTTTGAGATGGGTGTGTGTATGCCTGTTTGAGTGTGATTTACTGGTAGAACACTCAACATAATCTTCTACAAATTCTAAGATAAAGGATAACAAATTGTTCCTTGGCATCCTGGAATAATGTTTTGAGTTCTGTAATAAACTATCACTATATGATCCTTAACTTTACAAAATATACATTATATTCTAGTATATAGAGCTAAAACTAACTTACAATTTGGAATAAAACTAATATGGAAGACACTAGGGAATGCATTTGCATTAATTTCATCCATCTTTCTTTTCCACGTTGCTGTCTTATTTTCATCTCATGTTTGCTTGCACACCCCAGGAGGAAACATGGAAGGTAAACTCATCTTGAACTATAACATTTTACTGTATTTTTTCTTTTGAAATGATAATTTATTTGAATGCAGATTCTTCATATTCTTTTCTACAGCTTTTTTGGATCCATGTCTTGTGTTTGCTGTTCACAATAGTGTTTTACCTTTTATACTTTGATGAGTGGAACTAAGAGTCTTCCTGAGTCATTGAAAATTTTGAGAAAATAAGTTTTCAGATTCTACTTGCAAAGAACAAAATGAAGCATAGATCCTTTCTTTCCGTGTGTGGGATTTAATAAAAAAATATGAGATTGCTAAATGTAAATACTGATAATAGTCGCATGGGAAACAAATTTAATAAACTGCCTGAGAAAATGTTTAACTTTGTTAATACTACCACAAATGTAGTTATTGAGAACACTAAGTGTTTACTATAATAAAATATTCAAATATACCATTTGATACAAATATTTGCAAGAGAATTTATGATAGAGTTATTGAAGAAGAAACTAACAAAGACTGAAAATATTAATATTTATGTTATCTGCTCCATTGTACCTTTCTTCTTAAAATGTTTTTTCAAAATGAATTTTTAACTTGATTTTATGTTCATAAAATATAAAAACAAAAATAAGTTATGGAATATGTCCTCAAAACAGATTACATTTTTTATGACAAAAATGTATCATTAATTTTCATAGGTTCCAAATGTTTTCCCCCTTTACGTTCCCCTTTCCCATAAATCCCATAAGTCCTCTGCCCTCCAGTGATTCCCAAACCTAACCCTCTTACTACTCTGTCGTGCTAATCCCCTACATTGCAGCTTCAAGTCTTTCCAGATCCAGGACCCTTTCATTCTTTCTTCTTGGGAAACTTTTGATATGTGAACTGTGTCTTGGGTACTCAGAGCTTCTGGGCTAATATCCACTTGTCAATGAACGCATTTCATATGTGCTATTTTGTGCTTGGATTATTTCTTTCAGGACGATATTTTCCATTTCCACCCATTTGCCAAAAAATGTCATAAAGTCATTGTTTTTACTTGCTGAGTAGTATTCCATTGTGTAAATACACCACATTTTCTGTATCCATTCATCTTTTGAGGGACATCTGGGGTCGATCCAGTATCAGGATATTATAAATAAGGCTGCTCATGAATGAATTTGAGCATGTGTCCTTATTGCATGACAGGGTGTATGCCCACAAGGGGTATAGCAGGGTCCTCTGGAAGTGGTATGTCAAATTTTCTGAGGAACCACCAGACTGTTTTCCATATTGGTTGTACCAGCCTGCAATACCTCCAGCAGTGGAGGAGTGTTCCTTTTCTCTACATCTCTCCAAAGACCTGATGTATCCTGATTTTTTTATCTTAGCCATTCTAACATGTTTGAGGTGAAATCTCAGAGTTGTTTTGATTTGCATTTCCCTAATGATCAATGATGGTGAACATTACTTAAGGTGATTTTTCAGCCATTCAAAAATTTTCAGGTTAAAATTATTTTATTAGCACTGTACCCATTTTTAATAGTGTTATTTGGCTCCCTGGAGTCTAACTTCTTTAGTTCCTAGTTTATATTGGATATTAGCTCTCTGTCAGATATAGGGTTGCTGAAGATCTTTTCCTAATTTGTTGTTTGTCATTTTTTCCTTTGACAGTGTCCTTTGTGATACCAATCTTTGCAAATTTTATGTGGACCTATTTTTCAATTCTTGATCTTAGAGTATAAGCTATTGGTTTTCTGTTCAGGAACAATTCCACTCTACCCATATCCTCAAGGGTGTCCCCAGTTTCTTTCCTATTATTTTCACTGTGTCTGGTTTTATGTGGAGGTCCTTCATCCACTGGGATTTGAGCTTAGTATGAGGAGATAAGAGTGGGTCAATTTGAATTCTTCTACATGTTGGCCTCCAGATGACCTAGCACCATTTGTTGAAAAGGCTACCTTTTCCACTGAATGATTTTAGTTTCTTTGTCAAAAATTACATGGCCATAGGTGTGTGGGTTAATTTATGGGTCACCAGTTCAATTCCACTGATCTACCTGCCTGTCACTGTACCAATACTAACCAGGTTTTAACACTCTTGATCTGTAGAACTGCCTGAGGTCCAGGATACAGATTTTGGGGGAAGTTCTTTCAATTCTTTTTCAAATTCTGTTGAGAATAATTTTAACTATCCTGGGTTTTTTGTTATTCCAGATGAATTTGAGAATTTCGCATTCTAACTCTATGAAGATTTGAGTGGGATTTTGATGAGGATTGCATTTATTCTGTATATTGCTTTTGTCAAGAAGGCCATTTTTACTATATTAATCCTGCCAATCCAGAGGCATGGAAGTTTTTTATCCATTTTCTGAGGTCTTCTTTGACTTCTTTCTATAGACACCTGGAGTTCTTGTCAAATAGATGTCTCACATGTATGAGGGAGTCAAACCAAGATTCTTTATATTGTTTGTGGCTATTGTGAAGGGTGTTAGTTCCTTAATTTCTTTCTCAGACTTCTTAATCTTTGAGTATAGGAAGGCTATTGCTTTAGATTCTAAAATATTTTGGATATGAAGACTCTAACAGTTTTATTGCTAGTGAAAAATTTTTCCTAATATTTTACCTAATACTCAGGTTGCTGCTTTGTCCTATTGAGGGAAAATATTTTACTACGAAAGTGTTTCATATTATTGTGGACTCATTTCTATATTGCTGTTCTTATCTGAGCAGTAAGTGCTCATGATTATTTACAACTTTTTATGAAATTTTGTGTATCAAGTATTATGTTAAAGTAAATTTTTAGGACTGGAGTATTGTGCAAGTTGAACCTAATCAATCAGTTTGATTGTTTTTATATATATATATATATATATATATATATATATATATATATATATATATTTGGAGCAACAACATTTAAGAATATTTTATTTTTCCTACGTTTGGTTTGTTCTTCTTTGTCAAAAATGTTTTAAGCATTGTTGTGTGAGTTTACTTCTGGATATACAATTGTATTCCATTGCTAAGTTTCACTCTATATTTCTCACTTCCTACAAACTCCACTTTTGATAACCCTTTATAAAAGTATGTCTTTAAAACATGTTCAACCATAATTTTATGACCTTTTCCTTGACTCAATTTTATAGCATTTGTTTAAACATGAAGGGAACTATAAAGCTAGAATACAAGTCTATCATGGATTTTAAGATATGTCAGATGTGTTCTTTGTTTCATTGTTAATCTAAACTATTCAAATCACAGAATCACACACCATAATATGATTTCGATGATGTGAGGGTCATAGATATGTGCAAACTGTCTGAGATTGTCTAGGAATGGACATCTTCCTGCTGTGTGTTTAAGATTTCCAGGTGAAAGGTACACAAGGACCCAGCCTCTAATCAAGACATTAGCCTATCCCTGATTTACTTAACCTGTTGGTGCTTGAGCATTAATCAGTCTCTGATGTCATTGAGGGTCTTGATGTCTTTTGAATTCTTCTAATTAATAAATAGCTCTGTATTTCACACTTCTCTGATTTTTTGATATATTAATCTTTTAACTGTTAAAATTCCTAAGATTAATACTTCTACACATCATTAGTGTATGTAGTTACTTTAATGTATTTAGACATTATTTAGGCCCTCTATACTGTGCCCAGAAAATGGATGAAGAAAAGATTGATACAATACTTACAAGTTGAGTAGCAACGTCTGGTGGGAAAGGAAGCCTAAAAATATGTAGGTGATGGTTTAAATTTTCTTTGGACACCTAAGAATATGTAGGTGATGGTTCAAATTTTCTTAGTAGTAAGATGGCCATTATTCCATAAAATCTATGGTGATCTACATTGTACTAAATTTGCATGTATGTTATACATAGATATTCTCATTTTTGTCCTTTCTGTAACAACACTCCCAGATATACATCAATTGCTCCCATGAGGAACATATACACATATTACATAGCGTTACCAATCATCCTATCATATAAATTTTCTTGCAAATCAAAATGCCACCAAATTTGGACTAACCTTCTATCATAAAAAATTTCAGGGGCATGTTGATTCGAAATTCACTTCTCTTCTCAGGTAGGTTAAATAGAGCGGATCTTCATTATCTTCCTTATTCACTCCTTAATGGTATAATACTTGGGAAATGCAGCAGATAAGTCACTCAGGAAAAATTAAAGAGAGTTTAAATTAGATGCTCAGGCCCATGATTCTCCAGGTGAAAAACATGGTATTCTGGAATGGAGGATGTGCTTAGAAAACACCTATGTAAATATGTTGTTATTAACCACAAAACTAACAGTGCCATGTTGATGCTCAGATGAGCCCACCTGGTTTCAGTGGTCTAGATTAGCTCAGGACACGTTTTAAGGGTACAGAGTGGCATACCTTTGTATGATGAAGACATAGGCACAGTATGGTATGGTGAAGACAACCTTTTTAACCCACCATTTCTGATGGTCCTTCATGAGATACAGAGAACTTGCTTGTACACACAAGTTCTTTATCATTAAAAAGAATGCACTGGTCTACTCAGGGTGAACATGCTATTAAACACCTTTATGTAGAAGGAAAATCGCAGCAAGGGATAAGTATTGATTATACATCAGGGACTCTCTAAATATATCATTAGCATTGGAGAATTCTAGGCTTTATGCTTCATTTCCTGTAAACAAGGTGCTATAAGTGGTTTCCAAGACCTCCTGCTCCAGGATTTATATCTGGTCAAAAGCAAGAGAACCCCTGGATTCTCCCTTAAGAATTTGGGTACTGCCATGTAGTGGTGGTACAGGCATTTAATTCCAGCACATGGGACGTAGAGACAGGAAGTTTTCAGAGTTCGAAGCCAGCCTGGTCTCCATAGTTAGTTACAGGACAGTCAGGGCTATAAATAAACACACTGATTTGAAAGAAAAGAATTTGTATACTTAACTTTGCTGATATCAAATTAATTTTCCCTTCCCAGTTTTCAATAATACCCATAAATCATTTGGCATTATGCCTTATTTCATAAATATTGAAGAGATTATTAAAAACGATTGATCACTGTCGGAAAAAGAGACATGGCAAGACTTAGGGTTGTGTATAGTGTAGATAATGAAAGAAAAGTTTCACCTTTTTAAAGAAAGCAAGCTGTTGTAATTCCAGGTTTTATCGTGGAACTAATCACTAAACTCAAAACACAAAAATAACTCTCATAAAAGGAAAGTGTGGGTTGGAAGGAAATGTCTTCTTATTGGGAAAAAAGCAGAAGTAAAGGGGCCGTGTTGAGGATCAATCCACAGATTTAGATGTGAAAATGTTTGATATTGAGTTTCAACTATAAATGAACCTTGAATGAGGGAGCAGAACATCTATGATATGACATGGAATAGTATCAGAGTTCATTTTCTAATGGAAGATTGAGTCCTATAGTTGTTCTAGTAGGAATCTTTGATTCAGATGTTACTGCAAACAAACTAATAGTACCTTGGCTTATGAAGGAATGAATTATTATTGTATTTTCTATGATATTTTGCTGCTTGTTTTACTTAACATTTGCCAGATATTTTCCTGTTATGTTTCTCTTGCAGGAATTTACAAGTCAAGACATTGAAAAACACCATGGAAGATGGAACAAGAGCACAAGCAAAACTTCTGGTGGCTTGATTGCTTAAGAGTATGGTAATTTGTAGGGCAACACCCACACTTTGCTACATACAGACAAATCTTGCAGCTTGACTGGATTTTTATAGAGTCTTCAAGTATTTCCTTGTCTATCTCATTTTCTATATTAATATATTAACTTTGAATTTGTTTGGTGAGAAATATAATATCAACCTATATACTGATTTTTGAAACATGTCAGTAATACAGTCAGACATTTGGCCTGCAAAACGTCTTTCCGATTACTGGATAAATCTTGGTGAATAAATGGATGAGGGACATGTCATCTTATTTAGATGATTGGTGCCTACAGAACCCAACATTATAATTTGTTTATAATTACAACTACCAAAGTTAATAATTTGTGTTGGCACAATGTGTATTTTTCATATGTGAATTCCATGGGCATATCCCTGATGGATAACTCTACAATTCAAAGTTTAGTAAAGCTTGAACACTTCTCCAACAGGGTTTTGTGGCTAAACCACAGGGAGAAGGAAGATATCACTAATCATCTGCAAACAAATTGATGTTCTGGATTTTCTTTCCATCCATTCTCAGCTTTTTCCAGCCAGAATATATTTGCAGCCAGACAAAGCGAACACAATTATTTCTAGACACTAAGTCACCAAACAAAGAGAACACAGGGAGGATCCCATGACTCCACATATTTAGCAGAGGATGGCATGGTGGGTCATTAAATGTTACCCTTGGTTCTGTGGAAATTGAATGCCCCAAGAAGTGAAAGTGAGGTAGGTAGACCATAGTAGGTGACTTGGTAGATGAAAAACCTCATAGAAAAAGGGACAGTGGAGATGGAATAGAGATCACTTTTGTAGTTAATCCTGGATATCTGTTAACTTTTGAAAGGTAAATGAAGAAGATATTCAAGGAAATAATGTCGTAGGGGAGAAAATAAGCACTCTACTTTCCCATTGTACAGACATTGAATAAAACCATGTGGCCAAGATCTCTAGCTCTGCATGTCATCAGTGTTCCATTGCAGTGTAGCCTTAGAGTCCTGAAAAAGAGCTCTACAGTACAGGACAGTACAGGACTAGCACTAACAGGAAGGAAAAGACAGTCATATGTGATATAAGCTGTCCCCATTCTCAACATTCTAGCGTTTCCGGGGAAGCTCTTGCCATCTACTGTGATGTCACCATAGTGGTTATAACACCAACAGTTCTTATAGATCACTTAGCCTCAACAGAGTTCAACGACATTAATGCTTTCTAGAGAGAAATCTCTACAAGCAGAGAGAAACAGGATCTCCAGAAATACAAGAGCAAGCAAACATGGAGGAGTCTACGGATATTCGAGCCTGTCCAATGATGTGGCTTTCTACAACAATCCAAACTGACCATTGGAACTCTATTCTTCCACTGTCCTCAGATCTCCAAAAGCCTCAAGCTCTAGACTTCTCTCCCTGTCACCAAGAGGCCCAAAACCTTCTATTACCTGAAAGTCTCCCAATGCCCCCAAATCCACTAAGCCTCATTATCTCCAAATACCACAAACACTTCCATTACCTGATGGTCTACAAATGTCTCAAGGATCCACAGAGAATCAAGGTTTTCAGGTTTTAATCCCTCCCTTAGTTAAACTTGTGGGTCCAGAAGTTTATACAAGACCACATGTTCCCCAAAAGACTTTGTAAGACCTTGGAGAGGGCGTACCAGGTACAGTCCCGAACATAAGAAAAACCTGGAGAAATATTTCTTGGAAAACTCCAAGTATCCTTCCATTGAACAACGTAAGGAGCTGGCACAAAGCATTTGTGTGACAGAATACCAGATCCGGATATGGTTTAAAAACCGGACGTCTAGATACTTTAGGGAACACCCCAACGAGCATATGGCAACATATCAGAATCAAAGTGGAAGAGTTGAAACTCACTGCCTCAGGAATGAAGATCCTTCCCCCATTAATGCTGTAGCCACTCATGAGCCCATGTCTCCAAGCTTAGCAGATGTTGGCACCCTTCTTCAAATTGGAGCCTCTGGTATTTTCCTATCCTCTCTCGAGTCTTAACCAAGACAGTGGAACTTATTCGTTATGGTGATGGCTGCCCATAACCAGACTTAGGAATCATGGCCCATTTCCATTTACAAAATCCATGGACTCAGTTCAGAGTGATGCATTTGAAGACACATCAGAATTACATCAATAGATAAGACAAAGCACTATTCAGAAGCTCTATATATCTACCAACTCACAGATCAAGGAGCAGCTGAGGATTCTTCAATAGATGCAGATTTTTAGAGCTGAAGAGACTAAAATGACTTCATCACAAGAATGTCTCTGTGTTCAAGGCCTATACATAATGGACATTACTCAAGGAGCTGTGCTGTTAACCAAATCTGTTTTCCATAAATATGCCCATACTGAGTTATCATTAAGATATTTCTGGAAATCCTTTTTGTCTGTCTTGTTTATTGTATAATTCAGTTTTAGTAAATTTTGTATGTTTAAATACAAGAGCACTGTATTTAACTATATAACACTGTATAACCACTGCATAACACTGGAAGAGGAACATAGTTAAGAGGCAGTAAGATATCTGTGGTTCAATCTGAATGTAGTCCTTTATGAAATATGTGACTGTGAAGAAAAAGTGAGTCCTATTAAGGAGAGTTGAAAATATCCGGAGTAGGCATACTTGAGACTGGGTTCTATGTAATGCGACTTACAAAACAAATTCCCTGACTAATTAATGCATTTTTTGTCTCATCAAATTTCAGAAAGACAAGAATTCAGCATAAGATTTGTCAACTCGAAGGCATGAACTTTTAACGTCAATGCTGTTTTTCCTGTTAATTCCGTCCTTTATATTAAGTAGGTATTGAGTGTGTAACATGGGAAAAGGGGACTCTTAGGAGTAAAGAAGAATATAAATATTACCACTTTATTGTAGAGCTCACAGCATATTTCTCCCTTTTGGATCATTACTATTCTGTCGTTTTAAGACAGTAGAAACTAGAATCAGCGTCTTTATGTGTCTTTATATTCAAGCTATGTGACCTTATGTTCTTAAGACTTCTTTTTCAATCAGTCCTTGAGAAGGACACAATTAGCTCTCTCAATCAGCTGTGGTCTCGACAGAAATAGCTTTATTTCAGTCAAACATTAGACTCATTAGAGACAGAGCCTAAAGATATTTGTCAACTCAGAGGTGTTTAGTACTTTCTGTTGAGTGAACTGATCACTTTGCTGATGATTTTCTGACATATATGACTTTTCAAAACACAGATATTGGACTAAATTGACATAGTAAGACATTTGCTTATCTGCAAGAATGTGAGTGTTTTTGGACTTTGTCATTAATTCCTGCTTCTGTAAACAGAAGCTGAAGGAATCTCTAGCTAAGTAGCACCCCATTCAACTGCTAATAAGTCTGGAGTGACCATCTATGCAGTCATCTTAAGATGGATAGGGAGTGAGAAGAAATGAATGATAGCTTAGCATTCAAACACTCTCTAAAATTATGGAGCAGCTGAGAACTATAGAGCTGTCAACTTATTCCAGGAATAAAATTTTGGCATTTTGCTAGTTTCAGAGCAGGCCTTTCAGACCTCACCAGGGACTGGTCATTCTCTATTCAATTATTACAAAAAACAAGTAAAAAGATGGACAGTCTATCACATACCTGTTATTTAGTGAGAGAATTTAGCAGTGGGGTCCACTGAGATTCATCAGTGAAGGATCCTTAGATCATATCTATTTTTTAAACCCTCTGGTGGCAGTCTTGGTTTCCAATATCATCCTCATCTTGTATTTATAATTTATGTGGTTACAAGTGTCTGGACCCTCAGAATGTCCTGTGAACATCTACGTGTTATGAACTAATACTCTCAGGAGACACAGAATCAAAAAATCCTATATAATTAAAGGGATATGAAAGGGACTCATTTGGGTTCTTCAAATGAAACATGAACCTGTTTTCTGACAGAAAGAATTTCCGGTTTAAATTGTAGAGAGGAAGATCTCCACATGAATTTAAAAGTGGCTTGACACCTGTTGATTTTGTGATATTATAGCAAATGTGAGTTTGTGGTGAGCCTTTTCTAACTATTGGAATGTACCTGATTTCTAGAAAATCTGCTATAAGAATGAACATGCTCCCAGAATCTGAAAGAGAGTATTCCATTTTAGGTTCAACTAATTATCCTTTTGCACAATTTGAAGGCTCATACAAGGCTCAATTGTTTTAGTCCCATTTTAAAAAGCACCACACTTGGTATGTGTTCACAATGGATATCACTTGGAATGTTCTGGTAAGTTCTGAAGCTTTCCTTCAACAGAGCCTCATTCCTTGAAAAGGTGAAAAATCTTCTTCTGCAAGAATACTTACACAGGTTTCTAGAATCATTGTTCAGAAAACAGATGAATAGAAACATTTACTGTGAGGAAAGAACTGTAGTACAGGCTTCTGATAATATAAAAGACTGTACCGTCAATCCTACTGAGTGAGCTCAGTCAGACAGAATACCATCCACCTGACATTCCTCAGTGTCCTTCCGTCTGTAAAATGAGTTCTGTAATTTCCATAAATTTCAAGGACATAGAACCTCTAATAACATAAGGCTTGTTGAAATGAAATTTCAGTATAGCTCCAATGGGTGTAGAACAGAGAAGCAACATCCCTCTGCTAGACTGCATTTCTGGTTAATTTGGAACATATGAGGGACAGTTGAAGATGCCATTTAAGCTTGCATATCAGACATTTTTAAAACATTAGCATACAGAGAAATATGGTAGATTAATCGTATACTCCAAACAGCAAACCACTTGGTCTTTGTGAATTGAACCAGACCCATAAATTACTAGTAAATACACTGGAAATTTAGATTAAAATAACACTAGGGCACAGAACTCCTTTTACCTCTTAGTACTTGCTATTATCCTTATCCTGTCCAAGATTTACTCATTTGGAATCTTCGGGATAGAGGTTATTTGCTATGGTAAATAAAATCTAATGGATAGACTGAACTAGCTTCCTCTACTAGAACCATCTTCAATATAAATAGTTTAATATCAATATTTCCCATAATACCCTGTCTTTCATGAAAGTTGGGTCCTAATCTTTATCTTTTCTCTACCGGATAGCTAAATATTCACAATATTATTTTATATTAATGGTTATTTTATAAACCATCCCCATAAAACTTTTTTCAGAATGGCCAAACAGCAACTCTGATTCTTAATTCATCCTACCCATTAATTGTTGATGAAGATGATTGGGTTATAGGCATGAAGTGTAACTTAGTGGTAGAGTGTTTCTGTAGTATAAAAAAAAAACTCCTCAGAAACAAATTGAGATCTAGGGGCATTCAGGGAAGAAAAAGTCCTCACTTAATATGACTTATGGACTACAAGAAGAAGAAAAACCCTATAAATACATTTATGTCACTCTGAGTTCCAGTCACCACAGCACGTCCTCCAAGCTGTCCAAATTTCTTCTTGTAATTTTAATAAGAGAAGACATCAACCTTGGGTTGAATTATCAGAAACAAATCAATAATGCATACATATATCTATATAATACAATATTATTATCACACACATATATTGAGAACTATATATATATACCCAAATATACAGAGAGAGAGAGGGAGAGAGAGAGAGGGAGAGAGAGAAAGAGAGAGAGAGAGAGAGAGAGAGAGAGAGAGAGAGAGAGAGAAAAAAGGAAAGAGGCAAAGACAAAGAGACAGAATAATGCAAATTTAAATATAAATGCATTTCCAAACTCATAAAAACAGATAAATAACTTATAAAACTCCTTGACTGAAGAATTAAAATAATATAATGGCTCAGTAAGTAAAGATACAAGCTACCAAGTTTAAATCCAGAGTTACTTCTCTGTTATAGAATCATGAAGTCTTCAGTTTACTTATGTCTCATGACCCCTTGTAGCACTGAAATTGTTGTCTGCTAAATTTACACAGTGACAAGTGAAAATGTGAGGATCTCAGGAAGTCAGTGGTATATGTAATGTAAATATATCATTATGTAAAACTATAAGACCTCCATCCATTACATTCTACAGTCTACAAGGAGAGGCAATGCCTCTTTCTTCTCATGAGAAGGCAGCAATCAGGTGCCCCTTCTGGGCTATGGTAAAAGCATTTTCTATACTGGGAAAGGGACATGAGAGATGTCCCTTGTCAATTACAAATTGGTAGCATGAGCTTTAGACTGGAGCAGGCTACCAGGTCTGTATACTTAGTTTGTTTACCTGATGTTCTAATACAAATTGGAAAGGAAGAAATTAAAGTATCATTATTTGCAGATGATATGATAGTCTATTAAGCGATCCAAAAAATCCACCAGAGAACTTCTACAGCTGATAAACAACTTCTTTTCAATATAGTACTTGAAGTTCTTGCAAGAGCAATTAGACAACATAAGGAAGTCAAAGGGATACAAATTGGAAAGGAAGAAGCCAAGCTATCATTATTTGCAGACGATATGATAGTTTACCTAAGCGACCCAAAAAATTCCACCAGAGAACTTCTACAGCTGATAAACAACTTCAGCAAAGTGGCAGGTTATAAAATTAACTCAAGCAAGTCAGTGGCCTTCTTGTACTCTTCTGATTATGTGAACTATTGTTGTCAGAACTTCTCTGGCACTGTTGTGAAAAGAGTGACACACTATGCTTTCTGCATTCTCTTCTGAGAGCATCAGGCATTTCTCTAGTACCACTAAGCAATAGTAGATAAAGTGGAACAACACTGTATCCATTTGCCAACTCAATGATTATCTGCCTTGCATTTGGGCCCCAAAATTATTATTTTGAACAGTTGATGATTTTTTTTTCATTATTTATTCTTACCCTGATATCATTGTTCATTGTGATGTTTAATTTCAATGAATTTGCCAAACTCTACTGTTACAGTTGTTATCAAGCTTTAATCCATGTTGATCATTCAGGATCTGATACAATATTTCAATTTTCTGTTGTCAATAGACTTGCTCTTTGTATGGTGATTTTGGACAATTGTACATGTGGTGCTGAATAAAATGAATATTTCTTTGTGTTTGATTAAAATTTTGTATAGAAGTCTGTAAATTCCATTTGACTTGTGATACGTTCTACTTTCATTATTACTCTAATTTGATTCTTTTTTATTTATTGGATATTTTCCATATTTACAATTCATTTCCCTTTTTCTGGTTCCCCACCCACAAAGGTCCCACATGCCCTTTTCATTTCCCCTGTTCCCTCATCCACCCACTCCCACCTCACTGATCTTGTACTCCTCCACAATGATGTTTTGGTCCATTCTAGCACCAGTGTCTGCTCCTTTCTTCTTGTGAGACATCACTTGATATGTGATTTATGTCTTTAATGTTCCAAGCTTCTAGGCTAATATCCACTTATCAGTGACTGTATACCATGGGTATTCTTTTGAGACTGGGTCACCGAACTTAGTATGACGTTCTCCAGCTCCATCCATTTCTCTAAGAATTTCATGAATTCATTGTTTCTGATGGCTGAATAGTACTCCATTGTGTATATATACCACATTTTTGTATCCATTCCTCTGTTGAGGGACATCTGGGTTCTTTCCAGCTTCTGGCTATTATATATAAGGCTGCTATGAACATAGTGGATCATGTATCCTTATTGCATGCTGGGGAATCTTCTGGGTATATTCCCAGGAGTGGTATGGCTGGGTCCTCCGGAAGTATCACACCCAGTTTTCTGAGGAACCGCCATACTGATTTCCAGAGTGGTTGTACCAGCTTGCATTCCCACCAACAGTGGAGGAGTGTTCCTCATTCTCCACATCCTTGCCAACACCTGATGTCTTCTGAGTTTTTAATCTTAGCCATTCTGACTGGTGTGAGGTGAAATCTCAGGGTTGTTTTAATTTGCATTTCCCTAATGACTAGTGATGTTGAACATTTTTTAAGGTGATTCTTGGCCATCCAAATTCCTTCAGGTGAAAAGTCTCTATTTAGCTCTGTACCCCATTTTTGGATAGGGTTATTTGATTTTCTGGGGTCTAACCTCATGGGTTCTTTGTATTCATTGGAAATTAGCCCTCTGTCAGATGTAGGGTTGGTGAAGTTTTTTTTCCCAATTTGTTGGTTGCTGATTTATCCTTTTGACAGTGTCTTTTGCCTTACAGAAACTGTTATTTTATGAGGTCCCATTTGTCTATTCTATCTCTTAGAGCATAAGCAATTGGTGTTCTGTTCAGGAATTTTCACCCTGAACCAATGTCTTCAAGGGTCTTCCCCAGTTTCTTTTCTATTAGTTTTAGTGTGTCTTGTTTTATGTGGAGGTCCTTGATCCATGTCTAAGAATCTGTTCCCACTAGCAAGAGACTCAACGTGGTCCCTGCACAACCTAGGAGAGAATGGGGTACAAAAGACGCAAGAGCCTGACAGCAAGAAAATATTCTGTTCAAGCTCTCTAGTTTTATTATTTTACACACTACAATATAATGGAAAGCAGGAACAATAGAGGGAGGTGGTATGAGAGGACAAACATTTTCTCTGGGGAACAGACATTCTGGGGACAATCACTGTCTCTAAACATTGTCTCTAGGAAGTAGTCTCTCAGAATTGTCTCTCAGAATCTCATGAAGAAAGCTGGATAGATGTCAAAGCAGCTGGGAAGCTAAAATGATCATGAGGTGAAGTGGAAAGAAGTTGCTATGGTAACCTAAATTTGGTGAACTTTGTTTGTTCTAACCAACTCAGGTGAACTCTGTAATTACTGACCAACTTGCTCCTTGCCTAACTTGAAAGCTAGTATGTTTCCTTCTGAAAGCAAGCTTGAGCATTTAAAATGGTTGATAGGAGGAGGTTTTGATCTATGTCACAATAGATCCTGCCATTTCCCCCTCCTCTGTATTATAGAGGTGGGATGCTATTGAGGAACAAAGCAGACAGGGCACAAAAAAGATGGTGTAGGGCCTGTTTTAGGAATTCAATGGGCTGCTGATTCATTATACCTTACAAGTCACTGCATACCTCTGCCTGTCTCCATAGATATCTGTCCTGGGGGGCACGAACCTTGGTATGTGCCCATCACAGACTAATTACTCAGCAATAGTATTATTGTGGGTGCTGTGAGTTTGAGGGCTCCTTCTGGAGTCCAGATTGAAATAGCAGTGACAGAAAGTCCATGGCATGTGATTGTGCCTTTTGGACTGTTTTTTAACTGCCCTTGGGGTCTGGGTAACCTTCTCTTCATTTTCCATAGCAAAACATTAATAATGTACCAGAATGGGCTTGGCTGCCACGTTATCTTACTGTTGTTTTATTGGGGTATTGAGGCAAAGAGCAGCCCATGGTCCAAAATAACATATCTATAATAGACCTAAAAGGGTCCTATGATATTGGGTACAAGGGAAGTGAGCCATGGAGAGGTATAAAACCAATTTCCATGCCAACATTCTCTCTGTTCTCTTTCTCTCTTACATTTTTCTACTCCTCTGACTTCTCAGACTATCTTTACCACTTCTGGTTTACTAGTATAGGAGCATTATTCTTCTTATAAAGCTGCACAAAGTCAACATTGCTGAATGAACAGGAGATCAATTCCTAACCTATTTTGGAGCACAACCTCAGATAGGGTGTTAATAGATTCAGAGAGATCATCTATCCCCTACTGAAGGCTTTGGACATCTTGATCAATAGTGGCATGGAGCTCTATGTACCTAGAGCTAGAAAGAATGAGGCAAAATATACCTGTGCCCACTCCCAGAGATCCAAGGCCATGTAGGATTGATATACTAATGGCAGAGTTTGGTTCTCTGTGAGACTGGCTCAAAGAGCTAGAGACATCAGTGGATGTTTATTGAACCTATAGGTGGAAAAAAATTTGAGAGTGGTGATAAACTAAATGAGGAACCATTTTAATAATTTTGCAATACTCAGGTATTTCTCTATTCTTTTGATTTTGAAATACTGAGTCAGGGAGGCATGGTGTGAGGCCTTTAAGGAACACACTCCAGATTCCTTTCAGAGGAAGCAAACAATGCCAGGATGGGATACTTCATTACACAATTTAATATAGTCTAAGGGCACATTTGTTCCTCTAGAGGTCACAGAAAGCCCCAGGACAGATATTTGGGTTAATGAAATACATGGCCAAGCACCCTTCTGGAGTGGCTGTGTAGTGTATCACCAACATGTTTAGGCACACCAAGAATGGCAATTCCTTTATAAAAAGGTAGTTGAATATGGTAGCACAACCAGCAATCTTCAAGAAGCTGAGGGAAAGTTTCATTTAAGGTAAGAAAGGTCTGATTAACTAAAGAAAGACAAGATATTTAATGGAACATGGCTGTGGAGGTAGTACAGGCAGAATAATGGCTAGAGGTCTGGCTGGTGATCAGAGGGCAAGTACATAAAATAGGGAGATTTCTTTAAGAGAAAGATCACGGGTGATGCCCTTGTCAGTTCCTCTAGGACGAGCAGGACAAGGCACCAACACAGGATGAGGCCCCATTGTGACTGCCTGGGCATGATGTAAAGGCTATTAAAGGAACTTAATAGTGAAGGTAGTACCTGCATCTGAGATGGATTCATAAAGAGCCCATTCAGAAACTTTTTGCCAATTTAAATTGGGAGATTTTCATAGGTGGTTAGTTAGTTTGTAAAAGTGTGCTCCATCCTCTTTGTGTAGGAATTAGATGCCTTGAAGGACTAATCTCAGTTAGAGTAGTGTCCAGGGGTGTAAAATTGCAGTTTACTGTATGTAATCCAATGAGAAGAACTACAGTGGCTATCCCAAGTGACCCAGACAACCAATGTAAATACTGTCTTGAAGAAAACAAAGAGAAAACCATGTACTACCTGGTCTAAACTTAAAATCTGTTAAATTTAAATATATGGCCACTTGACATTCTGAAGTGTGGCAATCAGCAGTAGCCAATATCTGCCCTTTAATATGTTTATAATTTGTCCAAGTGTCAGCCAAATAAAATCTCCATGCAAAGAGGGATGATATGTCTCTAGATATCTGTGGTGTCAGCATTACTAGGAGGCATCCCAAGGTGTTGAGGACCTCGGCTGTTTTCAATGATTATAATCAGCATCATTCTTTTTCTCAGCATTAGCATACTCTGGCAGCTAGTATATTCCTTCTGTATCCTGCAGGAAAAAACACATAAATGCATTCTTCTCCACTGTCATAGAATTCCTGGCATTGACATTTTAAAATTTTTATCGTATACAGTGCTAAGGTGTACAGAGATAAGATTCTCCCCTCTTGTAGTTATAAAAATATTGTTTGAAAGTTTTATGGGCGTGCTTCACAATATATTGTCCTTGAGGATTATAAGCCATCTCAATATATGACTAATATTAAATTTTAAATAAAACATCTCAAATGACTGACTGTAATAATCAGATAAAATTCTAGTCCTAATCTGATTAAGAACAACCAAATAGAAAAAATAACATATGTAATGACAAATGTTATTTTTTTAGTTCTTTCTCATGTTCAAAGAATTTTACTTATAAAGCGTGAATAGCTGTCAATAGTCATACATATATCTATTAATGTTTTTAACTTTAATTGTATTTGTATATATAATTTCAAAATTTAATTATAAGTACAATAAAAAAGCAATAATTTCAAGCAATTGTAAGCCAGGTTTTATATATAAATATATATATATAATACTTAGACAAATATAGATCTAGATTTAGATTAGATTATAGATATAGATATTGGTATAGATATATAGTTACTGATAAAGATACAGATACAGATAGAGATAAATATAGTTATAGAGATACAAAGAGAGAGAACGAGAGAAAGAGAGAGTGTGAGAGATAGGTAGATAAAGAGATTGAAATAGACACACACACACACACACACACACACACACATATATATATAATCAATACATGTATATTAAAGTGTTTCCTTTTTATAATTTTAAAAATAGCAACTACAACACCCAATTCATTTATCTGTGCTGAATCAAGGGGAAACTTAAAGAATAAACATGTGATCTAATTATATAAGCTTTACTCACACAGTAGATGCATTCTTTATGGGATGCATGTATAGTAATATAAAAGCATGTATGGAAGCTAGATTCCTCAGGTTTTCTTTTGGATAGAAATTATTAATTTTGTCAAAAGAAGGCCTGCCATGGAATATATTAACTATCAATAATAATTAATTTGATTGCTGTTTGAAGTAAGGAACAAACATTTCACCAGGCTCTTAAAAATACCTTTTAAAAATATTCTTTATAATTTTAACCTGCAACATTTTATTATTGCGCCAAATTTCTATTGCAATAGGTTAAAACTTTATTTGGGTTGATTTTACATTAATTTTCTCTTTGTCTAGGTTTGGCAGTAAACACAAATCATAAGTTTTATGTCTCAATCTTTATTTTGTATCTATCTTGAAAACAGTAGAGGCTTAAATCCTCTTGTGGCAAGCTTAAAGAAATGTCTTAGCCAAATAGCTTATCTTAGTTCATTTTGAAAACTAATTATTTAAAGATTTTTAAAGCCCATTGTTAAGAGCAAAGTCCTGTAATAAAATTCTATGAACAATCTCTATTGAAAAATTGAAGATCTTAGCTTCTTGAATTGAAGCAGAAACAAAATATTATTTATTTATATATTTATTTTTATTTATTATTTATTTATTTTACATGCAGTAAGGCTACTAGCTATTTCTTCTGGAAAACTTTCTAATGAAATCATTTTATTGTTGTTTTTTTTAATTTAGATTATGCTCTTTTAAAGTTAGAAGTAAATGGTTTTATGGTTATCAGTATCCACAAAGAAAAACAAATATTTTTATCTATAATAATTTTGTATGGAATCTGCATTAAAATTTTAATTTTTAATGTCTTAATAATTACTATTTAGCCTTGTTAACATTTCACAGATCTATATTTGTATTTTAAACCTCATGTGTAAGAATCTGAGAAAAGCATTTGTTTTTTTCATTTTTCTTTTTCCTTTTTTTATTTATTTTTTCTTGTTTTGGCCAGAAAATCTCTAGGCGTGTCCTGCAAGACAAACACAGCATCAAACAAGCCTAGAGACACAAAATTTCTTCTTGTGTAATTTTATTCAATTCTAGTATTGTGCATGGTCAAATGGTACTGTTTTACATAATTTTTTTCATATGTCACTCCCAAGTAAAACAACAAAACAAAAACAAAATATTTTCCTATATGAGTGTTTTAGTTTTCTATATTTTAAGCTTTAATCTCAGAATTAGAAGGATATGGTATGAATTTTATTGGTGTTTACATTGGTTATTGTGACAACATACAAATTTTAGGATTGGAAAACAAATCATCTTATTCAAATTAACCATTCAACTGGCTTATTATTTTATATGAGAAGGTATCAAAAGAAGCCAAACTTCAATTTGTCAGTTGTAATAGAGTTAAAATAAAAACTTTTGAAGTTACAGTTCAAATTCCACACACATATTTATCATTTATCCACTATTCATTTATTTTCATATTTTACTATTGAGTAGGATTACCATTAGGATTGTAATAGCTATGAATTCAAACATCTTAGAATAGATTAAGGCATACATGTACACACATGAGGGCAATGCTGAGATATGTTTTCAACATAAATTACAACACATACATCTAGGTTCAGGGAAGTAAGTTGCATTTCAAGGAATAAATAAGAATTCAGTATACTTGAGCATATATTCACAAGAAAAACACATGGATATCACATAGGAAACAGTTCCTTAGAGAGGACAGAATAGCTATGTAATTTTATTGATTCTAAAATTTAGAATCATAATATTTTTGATATGAATTGCAATGAGGAGATTTTACCCTCCAATATCGTTCATAATTTCTTTTCACATCATATTTTTCTCTTATTAGTATACAATTTGAATCTACAATACAATGCTAAAATGAAACTTAAAACAAAGAGAAGACAATGTAAAATTGTAAGGAAAACACATAAACACAAAACTTCCATAAAATATTGGAAAACAAATAAAGAAAATGTACATGGTACAGTAAATAAAATCAATGACATTAAATCCATAAGTGAAAAATACAGAAAGAACATTCTTATAGACTGAATTAAATGGCCAATTTTATGATAATCTCAATGGAATTTGTAAACGTTCCCTTTGATTTTATATGCCAAACTTAATTCATGTCTTAGTCATGTTTGTACACAAACGAATTGATTTTAGTTTTCATCTTATATTAAAGAGTTATTTACTCAATTTGGAAAGCAAAGAACACAATCTCTGAATGCATATATATATATATATATATATATATATATATATATATATGTGTGTGTGTGTGTGTGTGTGTGTGTGTGTGTGTTTGTGTGTGTGTGTGTGTGTGTGTGTGTGTGTGTGTGTGTATGTGTGTTTGAGATGGGTGTGTGTATGCCTGTTTGAGTCTGTTTTACTGGTAGAACACCCAACATAATCTTCTAGAAATTCTAACATAAAGGAAAACAAATTGTTCCTTGGCATCCTGGAATAATGTTTTGAGTTCTGTAATAAACTAACACTCTATGATCCTTAACTTTATAAAATATACTTTATATTCTAGTACATAGAGCTAAAACTCACTTACAATTTGGAATAAAACTAATAAGGAATACACTAGGGAATGCATTTGCGTTAATTTCATCCATCTTTCTTTTCCAGGTTGCTGTCTTATTTTCATCTCATGTTTGCTTGCACACCCCAGGAACAAACATGGAAGGTAAACTCATCTTGAACTATATCATTTTACTGTATTTTTTCTTTTGAAATGATAATTTATTTGAATGCAGATTCTTCATATTCTTTTCTACAGCTTTTTTGGATCCATGTCTTGTGTTTGCTGTTCACAATAGTGTTTTACATTTTATACTTTGATGAGTGGAAATAAGAGTCTTCCTGAGTCATTGAAAATTTTGAGAAAATAACTTTTCAGTTTCTACTTGCAAAGAACAAAATGAAGTATAGATCATTTCTTTCCTAGTGTGGGATTTAATAAAAAAATATGAGATTTCTAAACGTAAATACTGATAATAGTCACATGGGAAACAAATTTAATAAACTGCTTGAGAAAATGTTTAACTTTGTTAAAGCTACCACAAATGTAGTTATTGAGAACACTGTGTTTATTATAATAAAATATTCAAATATGCCATTTGATACAAATATTTGCAAAAGAACTTATGATAGATTTATTGAAGAAGAAACTAGCAAAGACTGAAAATATTAATATTTATGTTATCTACTCCATTGTGCCTTCCTTCTTAAAATGCTTTTTCAAAATGAATTTTTAACTTGATTTTATGTTCATAAAATATAAACACAAAAATAAGTTATGGAATATGTCCTCAACAGATAACATTTGTTATGACAAAAATATGTCATTAATTTTCATATGGATAAAAATCCAAATATTTTCCCCCTTTACGTTCCCCTTTCCCATAAATCCCATAAGTCCTCTGCCCTCCGGTGATTCCCACCAAACCCTCATACTTCTCTGTGGTGCTAATCCCCTACATTGCTGCTTCAAGTCTTTCCAGATCCAGGACCCTTTCCTTCTTTCTTCTTGGGAAACATTTGATATGTGAACTGTGTCTTGGATACTCAGAGCTTCTGGGCTAATATCCACTTGTCAATGACCACATTTCATATGTGCTATTTTGTGCTTGGATTATTTTGTTCACGACGATATTTTCCATTTCCTCCCATTTGCAAAAAAATGTCATAAAGTCATTGTTTTTACTTGCTGAGTAGTATTCCATTGTGTAAATACACCACATTTTCTGTATCCATTCATCTTTTGAGGGACATCTGGGTCGATCCAGTTTCAGAATATTATAAATAAGGCTGCTCATGAATGAATTTGAGCATGTGTCCTTATTGCATGACAGGGTGTATGCCCACAAGGGGTATAGCAGGGTCCTCTGGAAGTGGTATATCAAGTTTTCTGAGGAACCACCAGAATGTTTTCCATATTGGTTGTACCAGCCTGCAATACCTCCAGAAGTGGAGGAGTGTTCCTTTTCTCTACATCTCTCCAAAGACCTGATGTCTCCTGATTTTTTTTTATCTTACCCTTTCTAACATGTTTGAGGTGAAATCTCAGGGTTGTTTTGATTTGCCTTTCCCTAAAGATCAATGATGGTGAACATTTCTTAAGGTGATTTTCAGCCATTCAAAAATCTTCAGGTGAAAATTATTTTATTAGCACTGTACCCATTTTTAATAGTGTTATTTGGCTCTCTGGAGTGTAACTTCTTAAGTTCCTAGTTTATATTGGATATTAGCCCTCTGTCAGATGTAGGGTTGTTGAAGATCTTTTCCCAATTTGTTGTTTGTCATTTTGTCCTTTGACAGTGTCCTTTGTGATACAGAAACTTTGCAATTTTATGTGGCCCTATTTTTCAATTCTTGATCTTAGAGTATAAGCTATTGGTTTTCTGTTCCACTCTACCCATATCTCAAGGGTGTCCCCAGTTTTCTTCCTATTAGTTTCAATGTGTCTGTTTTATGTGGAGGTCCTTCATCCACTTGGATTAGAGCTTAGAATGAGGAGATAAGAGTGGGACAATTTGCATTCTTCTCCATGATGACCTCCAGATGAACCAGCACAATTTGTTGAAAAGGCTGTCTTTTTCCACTGAATGATTTTAGTTTCTTTGTCAAAAATTACATGACCATAGGTGTGTGGGTTCACTTCTGGGTCACCTGTTCAATTCCATTGATCTACCAGCATGTCACTGTACCAATACTAATTAGGTTTTATCACTATTGTTCTGTAGAACTGCTTGAAGTCCAGGACACAGATTTTGGGGGAAATTCTTTTACTGTTGACTATAGTTTTAGCTATCCTGGTTTTTTTGTTATTCCAGATAAATTTGAGAATTTCGCATTCTAACTCTATGAAGATCTGACTTGGGATTTTGATGAGGATTGCATTTAATCTGTATATAGCTTTTGGCAACAAGGCCATTTTTACTATAATAATCCTGCCAATCCAGAAGCATGGACGTTTTTTTTTTCGATTTTTGAGTTCTTCTTTGACTTTTTTCTATAGACACCTGAAGTTCTTGTCATACAGATCTCTCACTTGTATGAGGGAGTCAAACCAAGATACTTTATATTGTTTGTGGCTATTGTGAAGGGTGTTCCTTAATTTCTTTCTCAGACTTCTTATTCTTTGTGTATAGGAACGCTATTTATTTAGATTCTTAAATATTTTGGATATGAAGACTTTAACAGTTACATTGCTAGTGAAATTTTTTCCTAATATTTTACCTAATATTCAGGTTGCTGCTTTGTCCTATAGAGGAAAACTATTTTACTACAAAAGTGTTTCATGTTATTGTGGACTCATTTCTATGTTGCTGTTCTTATCTGAGCAGTAAGTGCTCATGTTTATTTACAACTTTTTATGAAATTTCGTGTATCAAGTATTATGTTAAAGTAAATATTTATGACTGGAGTATTGTGCAAGATGAAACTAATCAATCAGTTTGATTGCTTTTATTATATATATATATATATATATATATATATATATATATATATATACTTGAAGCAGCAACATTGAAGAATATTTTGTTTATACTACGTTTGGTTTGTTCGTCTTTCTCAAAAATGTTTTAAGCATTGTTGTGTTAGTTTACTTCTGGATATACGATTGTATTCCATTGCTAAGTTTCATTCTATATTTCTCACTTCCTACAATCTCCACTTTTGATAACCCTTTATAAAAGTATGTCTTTAAAACATGTTCAACCATGATTTTATGACCTTTTCCTTGACTCAAGTTTATAGCATTTGTTTAAACATGAAGGGACATAGAAAGCTAGAATACAAGTCTATCATGGATTTTAAGATATGTCAGATGTTTTCTTTGTTTCATTGTTAATCTAAACTATTCAAATCACAGAATCACACACCATAATATGATCTCGATGATGTGAGGGTCATAGACATGTGCAAACTGTCTGGGATTGTCTAGGAATGGACATCTTCCTGCTGTGTGTTTTAGATTTCCAGGGTCAAAGGTACACAAGGACCCAGCCTCTAATCAAGACATTAGCCTATCCCTGATTTACTTAACCTGTTGGTGCTTGAGCATTAATCAGTCTCTGATGTCATTGAGGGTCTTGATGTCTTTTGAATTCTTCTGATTAAAAAATAGCTGTGTATTTCAAACTTCTCTGATTTTTTGATATATTAATCTTTTAAGTGTTAAAATTCCTAAGATTAATACTTCTTCACATGATTAGTGTATGTAGTTACTTTAATGTATTTAGACATTACTTAGGCCCTCTATAGTGTGCCCAGAAAATGGATGAAGAAAAGATTCATACAATACTTACAAGCTGTTAGCAACATCTGGTGGGAAAGGACGCCTCAAAATATGTAGGGGATGGTTTAAATTTTCTTAGGAGGCCTAAGAATATGTAGGTGATGGTTTAAATTTTCTTCGTTTTAAGATGGCCATTATGCCATAAAATCTATGGTGATCTACATTGTACTAAATTTGCACATGTGTTATACTTAGATATTCTCATTTTTGACCTTTCTGTAACAACACTCTCAGATATACATCAATTGCTCCCATGAGGAACATATACACATATTACATAGCTTTACCAATCATCCTATCATATAAATTTTCTTGCAAATCAAAATGCCACCAAATTTGGACTAAGCTTCTCTCATAAAAAATTTCAGGGGCATGTTGTTTTGAAATTCACTTCTCGTCTCAGGTAGGTTAAATAGAGCGGATCTTCATTATCTTCCTTATTCACTCCTTAATGGTATATATAATACTTGGGAAATGCAGCAGATAAGTCACTAAGAAAAATTAAAGAGAGTTTAAATTAGATGCTCAGACCCCTGATTCTCCAGGTGAAAATCATGGTGTTCTGGAATGGAGGATGTGCCTAGAAAACACCTATGTAAATATGTAGTTATTAACCACAAAATTAACATTGCCATGTTGATGCTCAGGTGAGCCCACCTGGTTTCAGTGGTCTATATTAGCTCAGGACACATTTTAAGCGTGCAGAGTGGCATACCCTGGTACGATGAAGACTTTGCCACAGTATGGTATGGTGAAGACAACCTTTTTAACCCACCATTTCTGATGGTCCTTTGTGAGGTGCAGAGAACTTGTTTGTACACACAAGTTATTTATCATTGAAATGATTGCACTGGTCTACTCAGTCTGAAAATGTATTGATTATACTTCAGGAACTCTCTAAATATATCATTAGCATGGAGAATTCTAGGCTCTATGCTTCATTTCCTGTAAACAAGGTGCTATAAGTGGTTTCCAAGAACTCCTCTTCCAGAATTTATATCTGGTCAAAAGCAAGAAATCCCCTGGAATTCTCCCTTAAGAATTTGGGTACTGCCATGTAGTGGTGGTACCAGCATTTAATTCCAGCAATTGGGACGTAGAGACAGGAAGTTGTCAGTGTTCAAGGCGACCCGTGTCTAAGTAGTTACTTACAGGACAGTCAGGTCTATAAAGAAAAACACTGTTTGAAAGAAAAAGAATTTGTGTACTGAATTTTGCTGATATCAAATTAATTTTCTATTCCTAGTTTGCCAATATACCCATAAATCATTTGGCATTACTCCTTATTTCATACATATTGAAGAGATTATTAAAAATGATTGATCCCTGTCGGAAAAAGAGACATGGAAAGACTTAGGGTTGTGTATAGTGTAGATAATTAAAGAAAAGTTTCACCTTTTTAAAGAAAACAAGATGTTGTAATTCCAGTTTTTATTGTGGAACTAATCCCTAAACTCAGAACACAAAAATAACTCATAAAAGGATAGTGTGGGTTGGAAGGAAATGTCTTCTTATTGGGAAAAAAGCAGAAGTTAAGGGGCAGTGTTGAGTAGTAGGAATCTTTGATTCAGATGTTATTGCAAACAAACTAATAGTACCGTGGCTTATGAAGGAATGAATTATTATTACATTTTCTATGATGTTTTGCTGCTTGTTTTACTTAACCTTTGCCATATTTCACTTGCTGGAATTTACAAATAAAGACATTGAAAAATACCATGGAAGATGGAACAAGAGCACAAGCAAAACTTCTGATAGCTTGATTGCTTAAGAGTATGGTAATTTGTAGGGCAACACTCACACTTTGCTACATA
Organism: Apodemus agrarius; assembly: GCA_964023405.1. Classification (NCBI taxonomy): domain Eukaryota; kingdom Metazoa; phylum Chordata; class Mammalia; order Rodentia; family Muridae; genus Apodemus; species Apodemus agrarius. Next base: position 5,902,768 of record OZ030029.1, on the reverse strand, counting down.
CAGACAAATCATTCTGAAAAAAAGTTTTATGGGAATGGTTTATAAAATAACCATTATTATAAAATAACATTGTGAATATTTAGCTATCCGGTAGAGAAAAGAAAAAGATTAGGGCCCAACGTTCATGAAAGACAGGATATTATGGGAAATATTGATATTAAAGTATTTATACTGAAGATGGTTCTAGTAGAGGAAGCTAGTACAGTCTATCCATTAGATTTTATTTACCAAAGCAAATAACCACTATCCTGAAGATTCCAAATGAGTAACTCTTGGACAGGATAAGGATAATAGCAAGTACTAAGAGGTAAAAGGAGTTCTGTGCCCTAGTGCTATTTCAATCTATTTTCCAGTGTATTTATTAGTAATTTATGTGTCTGGGTCAATTCACAAAGACCAAGTGATTTACTGTTTGGAGTAAACGAATAATCTACAATATTTTTGTGTATGCTAATGTTTAAAAATGTCTGATATGCAAGATAAAAGGGCATCTTCAACTGTCCCTCATATGTTCCAAATTAAACAGAAATGCAGTCTTGCAGAAGGATGTTGCTTCTCTATTCTAAACCCATTGGAGCTTTACTGAAATTTCATTTCAACAAGCCTTATGTTATAAGAGGTTCTATGTCCTTGAAATTTATGGAAATTATAGAACTCATTTTCCAGACAGAAGGACACTGAGAAATGTCAGGTGGATGGTATTCTGTCTGACTGAGCTCACTCAGTAGGATTGACGGTGCAGTCTTTTATATTATCAGTAGACTGTACTACAGTTCTTGACTCACCATAAAAAACATTTCTATTCATCTGTTTTCTGAACAGTGATTCTAGAAACCTGGGTAAGTATTCTTGCAGAAGGAGATTTAGCACCTTTTCAAGGAATGACACTCTGTTGAAGGAAAGCTTTAAAATTTACCAAGACATTAAAAATGTTATCCATTGTGAACACATAGCAAGTGTGGTGCATTTTAAAATAGGACTCAGACAATTGAGCCTTGTATGAGCCTTAAAACTGTGCAAAAGGGTAATTAGTTGAACCGAAAATGGAATACTCACTTTCAGATTCTGAGAGGATGTTCATTCTTATAGCAGATTTTCCAGAAATCAGTTACATTCCAATAGTTAGAAAAGGCTCACCAAAAACTCACATTTGCTATAATATCACAAAATCAACAGGTGTCAAGCCACTTTTAAATTCATGTGGAGATCTTCCTCTCTACAGTTTAAAACAGAAATTCTTTCTGTCAGAAAACAGGTACATGTTTCATTTAAAGACCCAAATGAGTCCATTTCACATCCCTTTACTTACATAGGATTTTATTGATTCTGTGTCTCCTGAGAGTATTGGTTGATAACATGTAGATGTTCACAGGAAATGCTGAGGGTCCAGACCCTTGTAAATACATAAATTATAAAGACAAAATAAGGATGATATTGGAAACCAACCTGATATGAGAGGATTTAAAAAATAAATAAATAGATACAATCTAAGGATCCTTACAGATGAATCTCAGCGGACCCAACTGCTAAATTCTCTCACTAAATAACAGGTATGTGATAGACTGTCCATCCTTTTTACTTGGTTCTTGGTAATGATTGAATAGAGAATGAGCAGTCCCTGGTGAGGTCTCAAAGGTCTGCCTCGAAAACAGTAAGATGGCAAAATTTTATTCTAGAATAAGGTGACGGCTTTATAGTTCTCAGAAGTACCATAACTTTATAGAGTGTTTGAATGCTAATCAGTAATTCATTTCTTCTCACACCCTATCCATCTTAAGAGGACCATATATGGTCACTCTGGCCTTATTAGCAGTTGAATGGGGTGCTCCTTATGTAGACATTCCTTCAGCTTCTGTTTAAAGAAGCAAGGAATAAATGACACAGGCCAAAAACACTCACATTCTTGCAAATAAGCAAATGTCTTACTATGTCAATTTAGTCCAATATCTGTGTTTTGAAAAGTCATATATGTCAGAAAATCATCATCAAATTGATCAATTCACTCAACAGAAAGTACTAAACACCTATGAGTTGATAAATATATTCAGGATCTGTCTCTAATGAGTCTAATGTTTGACTGAATTAGAGGTATTTCTTTCAACACCACAGCTGATTGAGAGAGCTAAGTGGGTCCATCTCAAGGACTGATTGAAAAAGTCTTAAGAACCTAAGTTCACATAGCTTGAATATAAAGTCACATAATGACACCGATCTAGTTTCTACTGTCTCAAAACGACTGAATAGTAATGATCCAAAAGGGAGAAATATGCTGTGAGCTCTACAATAAAGTGTTAAATATTATATTCTTCTTTACTCCTAACTACCTTTTTCCCATGTAACACACTCAATACCTATTTAGAATAAAGGACAGAATTAAAAGGAAAAACCACTTTGACTTTAAAAGTTCATGCTTTGGAGTTGACAAATCTTATGCTGAATTCTTGTGTTTCTGAAATTTGATGAGAAAAAAATTCATTAATTTGTCAGGGAATTTGTTTTGTATGTCACATTACATGGAACCCAGTCTCAAGTATGCCTTTTCCAGATATTTTCAACTCTCCTTGACAGGACTAACAGTTTGTTCACAGTCACGTATCTCTTAAATGACTACATTCAGATTGAACCACAGATATCTTACTGCCTCTTAACTAAGTTCCTCTTCAGTGTTATGCAGTGGTTATACAGTGTTATATAGTTAAATACAGTGCTCTTGTATTTAAAAATACAAAATTTACTGAAGTGAAATATACAATAAACAAGGCAGACCAAAAGGATTTCCAGAAATATCTTAATGATAACTCAGTATGGGCATATTTATGGAAAACAGATTTGGTCAACAGCAAGCTTCTAGAGTAATGTCAATTATGTATAAGCCTTGAACACAGAGCCATTCTTGTGATGAAGTCATTTTAGTCTCTATGTCTCTAAAAATCTGCATCTATTGAGGAATCCTGATCTGCTCCTTGATCTGCGAGTTGGTAGAGAAGTATAGCTTTTGTTTACTGCTATATCTTATATTTTGATGTAATTCTGATGTGTCTTCAAATGCATCACTGAACTGAGTCCATGGATTTTGTTAAGGGAAATGGGCCATGATTCCTTTGTCTGGTTATGGGCAGCCATCTACATAACCAATATGTTCCACTGCCTTGGTCAAGACTAGAGAGAAGATAGGAAAATACCAGAGGCTCCAATTTGAAGAAGGGTGTCAACATCTGCTAAGCTTGGAGACATGGGCTCATGCGTGGCTACAGCATTAATGGGGGAAGGATCTTCATTCCTGAGGCAGTGAGTTTCAACTCTTCCACTTTGATTCTGATATGTTGCCATATGCTCGTTGGGATGTTCCCTAAAGTATCTATACCTCCGGTTTTTAAACCACATCCGGATCTGGTATTCAGTCACACAAATGCTTTGTGCCAGCACCTTACGTTGTTCAATTGAAGGATACTTGGAGTTTTCCAAGAAAAATTTCTCCAGCTTGTTCTTATGTTCTGGGCTGTACCTGGTACGCCCTCTCCAAGGTCTTACAAAAGTCTTTTGGGGAACATGTGGTCTTGTATTGACTTCTGGACCCACAAGTTGAACTAAGTGAGGGATTAAAACCTGGAAACCTTGATTCTCTGTGGATCCTTGAGACATTTGTAGACCATCAGGTAATGGAAGTGTTTGTGGTATTTGGAGATAATGAGGCATTAGTGGAATTGGAGGCATTGGGAGACTTTCAGGTAATAGAAGGTTTTGGGCCTCTTGGGGACAGGGAGTGCAGTCTAGAGCTTGAGGCTTATGGAGATCTGAGGACAGTGGAAGAATAGAGTTCCAATGGTCAGTTTGGATTGTTGTAGAAGCACACATCATTGGAAAGGCTGGAATATCCGTAGACTCCTCCTTGTTTACTAGCTCTTGTATTTCTGGAGATCCCGTTTCTCTCCTCTTGTAGAGATTTCTCTCTAGAAAACATTAACGTCGTTGAACTCTGTTGAGGCTAAGTGATCTATAAGAACTGTTGGTGTTATAACCACCCTGGTGACATCACAGTAGATGGCAAGAGCTTCCCAGGAAACGCTAGAATGTTGAGAATGGGGACAGCTTATATCACATATGACTGCCTTTTCCTTACTGCTAATGCTACTCTTCTATTGTCCTGTACTGTAGAGCTCTTTTTCAGGACTCTAAGGCTACACTGCAATGGAACACTGCTTCCATGCAGAGCTAGAGATCTTGTCCACAGGGTTTTATTCAATGTCTGTACAATGGGAAAGTAGAGTGTTTTTTTTCTCCCCTAGCACATTATTTCCTTGAATATCTTCTTCACTTACTTTTCAAAAGTTAACAGATATCCAGTATTAACTACAAAAGTGATCTCTATTCCATCTCCACTGTCCCTATTTCTATGAGGATTTTCATCCACCAAGTCACCTATTATGGTCTACCTACCTCACTTTCACTTCTTGGGGCATTCAACTTTTACAAAACCAAGGGTAACATTTGACGACACACAATGCTATCCTCTGCTAAATATGAGGAGTCAAGTGATTCCCTTTGTCTAGTGGCTTAGTGTCTAGAAGGTAATGGTGCTTGCTTGTTCTGGCTGCAAATATGTTCAAGATGGAAAATGTTGGGAATGGATGGAAAGAAAGGGCAGAACATCAATTTGTTGGCAGATGATTAGTGGTATCTTCCTTCTCCCTATGGTTTAGCCACAAAACCTTGTAGGAGAAGTGTTCAAGTTTTACTGAAGTTTGAATTTAGAAATATACATCAGGGATATACACATGGTATTCAAATATGAAAAATACATATTGTGACAACACAAATTATTAACATTGGTAGTTGTAATTATAAACAAATTATAATGTTGGGTAATTCTGTAGGCACACTTCATCTAAACAAGATGACACGTCCCTCATCTGTGTACACACGAAGATTTATCCAGTAATCAGAAAGACGTTTTGCAGGCCAAATGTCTGACTGTATTACTGACATAGTTCAAAAATCAGTATATAGGTTGATATTATATTTCTCACCAAACAAATTCAAAGTTAATATATTAATATAGAAAAGGAGACAGAGGGGGATTTACTTGAAGACTCTATAAAAAGCCAGGTGAGCTGTATGATTTGTCTGTATGTAGAAATGTGTGGGTGTTGCCCTACAAATTACCATACTCTTAAGCAGTCAAGCCACCAGAAGTTTTGCTTGTGCTCTTGTTTCATCTTCCATGGCATTTTTCAATGTCTTTATTTGTAAATTCCAGCAGAGAAATATAACAGGAAAAAAATCTGGCAAATGTTAAGTAAAACAAGCAGCAAAACATCATAGAAAATGTAATAATAATTCATTCCTTCATAAGCCAAGGTACTATTAGTTTGTTTGCAATAACATCTGAATCAAAGATTCATACTAGAACAACTATTGGACTCAATCTTCCATTAGAAAATGAACTCTGATTCTATTCCATGTCATATCATAGATGTTCTGCTACCTCACTCAAGGTTCATTTATAAATGAAACTCAATATCAAACATTTTGACATCTAAATCTGTGGATTGTTCCTCAACACTGCCCCTTAACTTCTGCTTTTTTTTCCCAATAAGAAGACATTTCCTTCCAACCCACACTATCCTTTTATGAGTTATTTTTGTGTTCTGAGTTTAAGGATAAGTTCCACAATAAAAACTGGAATTACAACAGCTTGATTTTTTTAAAATAGTGACACTTTTCTTTCATTATCTACACTATACACAACCCTAAGTATTTCCATGTCTCTTTTTCCAACAGTGATCATTCGTTTTTAATAATCTCTTCAATCTTTGTGAAATAAGGAGTAATGCCAAATGATTTATGGGTATATTGGCAAACTAGGAAGAGAAAATTTAATATCAGCAAAATTCAGTACACAAATTCTTTTTTTTTCAAAACAGTGTGTTTCTTTATTGTCCTGACTGTCTTGTAAATAACTATGTAGACCAGGGTGGACTTGAACTCTGACAACTTCCTGTCTCTACGTCCCAATTGCTGGAATTAAATGCTGGTACCACCACTACATGGCAGTACCCAAATTCTTAAGGGAGAATTCCAGGGGATCTCTTGCTTTTGACCAGATATAAATTCTGGAAGAGGAGTTCTTGGAAACCACTTATAGCACCTTGTTTACAGGAAATGAAGCATAGAGCCTAGAATTCTCCATGCTTATGATATATTTAGAGAGTCCCTGATGTATAATCAATACATTTCCCTTGCTGGGATTTTCCTTCTGCAAAAAAGTGTTTAATATCATTTTTAGACTGAGTAGACCAGTGCATTCATTTCAATGATAAATAACTTGTGTGTACAAACAAGTTCTCTGCACCTCACAAAGGACCATCATAAATGGTGGGTGAAAAAGGTTGTCTTCATCATACCATACTGTGACAATGTCTTCATCTTACCAGGGTATGCCACTCTGCACCCTTAAAACGTGTCCTGAGCTAATATAGACCACTGAAACCAGGTGGGCTCATCTGAGCATCAACATGGCACTGTTAATTTTGTGGTTTATAACTACATATTTACATAGGTGTTTTCTAGGCACATCCTCCATTCCAGAACACCATGATTTTCACCTGGAGAATCAGGGGTCTGAGCATCTAATTTAAACTCTAATTTTTCCTCAGTGACTTATCTGCTGCATTTCCCATGTATTATATATACCATTAAGGAGTGAATAAGGAAGATAATGAAGATCCGCTCTATTTAACCTACCTGAGACGAGAAGTGAATTTCAAAACAACATGCCCCTGAAATTTTTTATGATAGAAGCTTAGTCCAAATTTGGTGGCATTTTGATTTGCAAGAAAATTTATATGATAGGATGATTGGTAAAGCTATGTAATATGTGTATATGTTCCTCATGGGAGCAATTGATGTATATCTGAGAGTGTTGTTACAGAAAGGTCAAAAATGAGAATATCTAAGTATAACATACATGCAAATTTAGTACAATGTAGATCGCCATAGATTTTATGGCATAATGGCCATCTTACAACTAAGAAAATTTCAACCATCACCTACATATTCTTAGGCGTCCTAAGAAAATTTAAACCATCACCTACATATTTTTAGGCGTTCTTTCCCACCTGATGTTGCTATTCAACTTGTAAGTATTGTATGAATCTTTTACTTCATCCTTTTTCTGGGTACACTATAGAGGGCCTAAGTAATGTCTAAATATATTGAAGTAAATACATACACTAATGTTGTGTAGAAGTATTAATCTTAGGAATTTTAACACTTAAAAGATTAATATATCAAAAAATCAGAGAAGTGTGAAATACAGAGCTATTTTTTAATTAGAAGATAGCAAGACATCAAGACCCTCAATGACATCAAAGACCGATTAATGCTCAAGCACCGACAGGTTAAGTAAATCAGGGATAGGCTAATGTCTTGATTAGAGGCTGGGTCCTTGTGTACCTTTCACCTGGAAATCTTAAACACACAGCAGGAAGATGTCCATTCCTAGACAATCTCAGACAGTTTGCACATATCTATGACCCTCACATCATCGAAATCATATTATGGTGTGTGATTCTGTGATTTGAATAGTTTAGATTAACAATGAAACAAAGAACACATCTGACATATCTTAAAATCCATGATAGACTTGTATTCTAGCTTTATAGTTCCCTTCATGTTTAAACAAATGCTATAAAATTGAGTCAAGGAAAAGGTCATAAAATTATGGTTGAACATGTTTTAAAGACATACTTTTATAAAGGGTTATCAAAAGTGGAGTTTGTAGGAAGTGAGAAATATAGAGTGAAACTTAGCAATGGAATACAATCGTATATCCAGAAGTAAACTCACACAACAATGCTTAAAACATTTTTGACAAAGAAGAACAAACCAAACGTAGGAAAAATAAAATATTCTTCAATGTTGCTGCTCCAATATATATATATATATATATATATATATATATATATATATATATATATTATAAAAACAATCAAACTGATTGATTAGGTTCAACTTGCACAATACTCCAGTCCTAAAAATTTACTTTAACATAATACTTGATACACAAAATTTCATAAAAAGTTGTAAATAATCATGAGCACTTACTGCTCAGATAAGAACAGCAATATAGAAATGAGTCCACAATAATATGAAACACTTTCGTAGTAAAATATTTTCCCTCAATAGGACAAAGCAGCAACCTGAGTATTAGGTAAAATATTAGGAAAAATTTTTCACTAGCAATAAAACTGTTAGAGTCTTCATATCCAAAATATTTTAGAATCTAAAGCAATAGCCTTCCTATACTCAAAGATTAAGAAGTCTGAGAAAGAAATTAAGGAACTAACACCCTTCACAATAGCCACAAACAATATAAAGAATCTTGGTTTGACTCCCTCATACATGTGAGACATCTATTTGACAAGAACTCCAGGTGTCTATAGAAAGAAGTCAAAGAAGACCTCAAAAATGGAAAAAAAAATCCATGCTTCTGGATTGGCAGGATTAATATAGTAAAAATGGCCTTCTTGACAAAAGCTTTATACAGATTAAATGCAATCCTCATCAAAATCCCAAGTCAGATCTTCATAGAGTTACAATGCAAAATTCTCAAATTTATCTGGACTAACAAAAAACACAGGATAGCTAAAACTATTCTCAACAGTAAAAAAGTTCCCCCAATATCTGTATCCTGGACTTCAAGCAGTTCTACTGAACAATAGTGTTAAAACCTGATTAGTATTTGTACAGTGACAGGCTTGTAGATCAATGGAATTGAACAGGTGACCCAGAAGTGAACCCACATACCTATCGTCATGTAATTTTTGACAAAGAAATTAAAATCATTCAGTGGAAAAAGATAGCCTTTTTAACAAATGGTGCTGGTTCATCTGGAGGTCATCATGGAGAAGAATGCAAATTGTCCCACTCTTATCTCCTCATACTAAGCTCAAATCCAAGTGGATGAAGGACCTCCACATAAAACAGACACATTGAAACTAATAGGAAGAAAACTGGGGACACCCTTGAGATATGGGTAGAGTGGAACAGAAAATCAATAGCTTATACTCTAAGATCAAGAATTGAAAAATAGGGCCACATAAAATTGCAAAGTTTCTGTATCACAAAGGACACTGTCAAAGGACAAAATGACAAACAACAAATTGGGAAAAGATCTTCAACAACCCTACATCTGACAGAGGGCTAATATCCAATATGAACTAGGAACTAAAGAAGTTATACTCCAGAGAGCCAAATAACTATTAAAAATGGGTACAGTGCTAATAAAATAATTTTCACCTGAAGATTTTTGAATGGCTGAAAATCACCATAAGAAATGTTCACCATCATTGATCATTAGGGAAAGGCAAATCAAAACAACCCTGAGATTTCACCTCAAACATGTTAGAAAGGGTAAGATAAAAAAAAATCAGGATACATCAGGTCTTTGGAGAGATGTAGAGAAAAGGAACACTCCTCCACTTCTGGAGGTATTGCAGGCTGGTACAACCAATATGGAAAACATTCTGGTGGTTCCTCAGAAAACTTGATATACCACTTCCAGAGGACCCTGCTATACCCCTTGTAGGCATACACCCTGTCATGCAATAAGGACACATGCTCAAATTCATTCATGAGCAGCCTTATTTATAATATTCTGCAACTGGATCGACCCCAAATGTCCCTCAAAAGATGAATGGATTCAGAAAATGCGGTGTATTTACACAATGGAATACCACTCAGCTAGTAAAAACAATGATTTTGTGACATTTTTTGGCAAATGTGTGGAAATGGAAAATATCGTCCTGAACGAAATAATCCAAGCACAAAATAGCACATATGAAATGCAGTCATTGACAAGTGGATATTAGCCCAGAAGCTCTGAGTATCCAAGACACAGTTCACATATCAAATGATTCCCAAGAAGAAAGAATGAAAGGTCATGGATCTGGAAAGACTTGAAGCAGCAATGTAGGGGATTATCACGACAGAGAAGTATGAGGGTTTGGTATCAGAATCACTGGAGGGCAGAGGACTTATGGGATTTATGGGAAAGGGGAACGTAAAGTGGGAAAACATTTGGATTTTTAACCATATGAAAATTAATGATACATTTTTGTCATAACAAATGTTATCTGTTTTGAGGACATATTCCATTACTTATTCTTGTGTTTATTAAAATATAAAACATAAAATCAAGTTAAAAATTCATTTTGAAAAAGCATTCTAAGAAGGAAGGAACAATGGAGCAGATAACATAAATATTAATATTTTCAGTCTTTTTTTGCTAGTTTCTTCTTCAATAACTCTATCATAAATTCATTTGCAAATATTTGTATCAAATGATATATTTGAATATTTTGTTATAATAAACACAGTGTTCTCAATAACTACATTTGTGTTAGCTTTAACAAAGTTAAACATTTTCTCAAGCAGTTTATTAAATTTGTTTCCCATGCGAATATTATCAGTATTTATGTTTACCAATCTCATATTTTTTTTATTAAATCCCACACAAGGAAAAAAATGATCTATTCTTCATTCTGTTCTTTGCAAGTAGAAACTGAAAACTTATTTTCTCAAAATTTTCAATGACACAGGAAGACTCTTATTTCCACTCATCAAAGTATAAAAGGTAAAACACTATTGTGAACAGCAAACACAAGACATTTATCCAAAAAAGCTGTAGAAAAGAATATGAAGAATCTGCATTCAAATAAATTATCAGTTCAAAAGAAAAAATACATTAAATGTTATAGTTCAAGATGAGTTTACCTTTCATGTTCCTTCCTGGGGTGTGCAAGCAAACATGAGATGAAAATAAGACAGCAACGTGGAAAATAAAGATGGATGAAATTAACGCAAATGCATTCCCTAGTGTCTTCCATATTAGTTTTATTCCATATTGTAAGTGAGTTTTAGCTCTATATACTAGAATATAAAGTATATTTTGTAAAGTTATGGATCATATAGTGTTAGTTTATTACAGAACTCAAAACATTATTCCATGATGCCAAGGAACAATTTGTTATCTTTTAACTTAGAATTTGTAGAAGATTATGTTGGGTGTTCTACCAGTAAAACACACTCAAACAGGCATACACACACCCATCTCAAACACACACACACACACACACACACACACACACACACACACACACACACAGTACAATTACACACAGAAAGATCCTCTTCCCATATTGACAAACACTCTATCTCTCCCTATCTAGATTCTTCATCTCCATTCTTCCGTTGTCTTATATAGACATGCATACACACACACACACACACACACACACACACACACACACACAGAAAAGATTTCAAATGTCATACAACATACACACGAACACTCAGAATTATTGTACACAATTTCTTTGATTTAATGATGTTTTATAAATAGGGTTGTGATTCCTAGAGATTTGTATTACACTGGTTCTAATAGAAGCAGAGAAATGTTAGTTTGCTTTGTGAATGCAGCTCCTACTTCAATAATCAGAAATATAAAGTAGATACAAATGAGAATAGAAATCATGTATTTACATTTTTTTATTTGATAAGGAACAGAAATGGAGTAAAGCATACTTTATCCATGAAGTGGCCCTTCTATTGATGAAATGATTATCTTAGATTTAGAAGTATCCGTATTATATTTTGCAAGGAGATCAGCATAAAAAGGATTGGTGACATTTTGTACAGGAAAAGCTTTCTGAAGTGTTTCAAAATGCAACTTCATTAAATGTCCTGCATATTTCATGCTGTTTTTTATTGTACATATTCTATATTACAATTCATTTCCCTTTTTCTGGTTCCCCACCCACAAAGGTCCCACATGTCCTTTTCCCTCCCCCTGCTCCCTCATCCACCCCCTCCCACCTTACTGTTCTTGTACGTTTCCACAATGATGTTTTGGTCCATTCAACTCCAGTGTCCACTCCTTTATTCTTGTGAGACATCACTTGATATGTGATTTGTGTTTTTGTTGTTCCAAGCTCCTAGGCTAATATCCACTTATCAGTGACTGTATACCATGGGTATTCTTTTGAGACTGGGTCACCTCACTTAGTATGACATTCTCCAGCTCCATCCATTTCTCTAATAATTTCATGAATTCATTGTTTCTAATGGCTGAGTAGTACTCCATTGTGTATATATACCACATTTTTTGTATCCATTCCTCTGTTGAGGGACATCTGGGTTCTTTCCAGCTTCTGGCTATTATATATAAAGCTGCTATGAACATAGTGGAGCATGTATCCTTATTGCATGCTGGGGAATCTTCTGGGTATATTCCCAGGTGTGGTATGGCTGGGTCCTCCGGAAGTATCACGCCCAGTTTTCTGAGGAACCGCCATACTGATTTCCAGAGTGGTTGTACCAGCTTGCATTCCCACCAACAGTGGAGGAGTGTTCCTCATTCTCCACATCCTTGCCAACACCTGATGTCTTCTGAGTTTTTAATCTTAGCCATTCTGACTGGTGTGAGGTGAAATCTCAGGGTTGTTTTAATTTGCATTTCCCTAATGACTAGTGATGTGGAACATTTTTTAAGGTGTTTCTCAGACATGTGAATTTCTTCAGGTGAAAAGTCTCTGTTTAGCTCTGTACCCCATTTTTGGAAAGGGTTATTTGGTTTTCTGGGGTCTAACCTCTTGAGTTCTTTGTATACATTGGAGATTAGCCCTCTGTCAGATGTGGGGTTGGTGAAGATTTTTTCCCAATTTGTTGGTTGCCAATTTATCCTTTTGACAGTGTCTTTTGCCTTACAGAAACTTTGTAGTTTTATGAGGTCCCATTTGTCTATTCTTGTTCTTAGAGTATAAGCAATTGGTGTTCTGTTCAGGAATTTTCCCCCTGAGCCAATGTCCTCAAGGGTCTTCCCCAGTTTCTTTTCTATTAGTTTTAGTGTGTGTGGTTTTATGTGGAGATCCTTGATCCACTTGGAGTTGAGTTTAGTGCAAGGAGATAAGAGTGGATCAATTCTCATTCTTCTGCATGTTGACTTCCAGTTGACCCAGCACCATCTGTTGAAAAGGTTATCTTTTTTCCACTGGATGTTTTCAGCTCCTTTGTTGAAGATCAATTGGCCATAGATGTGTGGGTTCAATTCCGGGCCTTCGATCCTATTCGATTGATCTGCTTCCCTGTCACTGAACCAATACTATGCAGTTTTTAATACCACTGCTCTGTAATATTGCTTGAGGTCCGGGATATTGATTCCCCCAGAAGTTCTTTTGCTGTTGATGATAGTTTTAGCTATCCTGGGTTTTTGTTATTCCAGATGAATTTGAGAATTGCTCTTCCTAACTCTATGAAGAACTGAGTTGGGATTTTGATGGGGACTGCATTGAATCTGTAAATTGCTTTGGGCAAGATTGCCATTTTGACTATATTAGTCCTGCCAACCCACGAGCATGGAAGATTTTCCCATTTTCTGATGTCTTCTTCAATTTTCCCTTTCAGAGACCTGAAGTTTTTTTCATATAAATCTTTCACATGTTTCGTTAGCGTCACTCCAAGATACTTTATATCATTTGTGGCTATTGTGAAGGGTGTCATTTCCCTAATTTCTTTCTCGGCCTGCTTATCCTTCGCGTATAGGAAGGCTACTGATTTACTTGAGTTGATTTTATAGCCAGCCACTTTACTGAAGTTATCAGTTGCAGGAGTTCTCTGGTGGAGGTTTTTGGGTCACTTAAGTATACTATCATATCATCTGCAAATAGTGATAGTTTGACTTCTTCCTTTCCGATTTGTATCCCTTTGACTTCCCTCTGTTGTTGAATTGCTCTAGCTAGTACCTCAAGTACTATATTGAAGAGATATGGCGAGAGGGGACAGCCTTGTCTAGTCCCTGATTTTAGAGGGATTGCTTCAAGTTTTTCTCCATTTACCTTGATGTTGGCTACTGGTCTGCTGTATATTTCTTTTACTATGTTTAGATATGGGCCTTGAATTCCTGTTCTTTCCAAGACCTTTAGCATGAAAGGATGCTGAATTTTGTCAAATGCTTTTTCAGCATCCAATGAGATGACCACGTGGTTTTTATTCTTTGAGGTTTTTTTTTTGTTTTGTTTTTATGTAGTGGATTACGTTGATGGTCTTCCGTATATTGAACCATCCCTACATCCCTGGGATGAAACCAACTTGATCATGGTGAATGATCGTTTTGATGTGTTCTTGAATTTGGTTGGCAAGTATTTTGTTTAGTATTTTTGCATCAATATTCATAAGAGAAATTGGCCTGTAGTTCTCTTTCTTAGTTGGATCTTTGTGAGGTTTTGGTATCAGGGTAATTGTGGCTTCATAGAATGAGTTGGGTAGTGTTCCTTCTGTTTCTATTTTGTGGAATAATTTGAAGAGTATCGGTATCAGGACTTCTTTGAAGGTCTGATAGAATTCTGCACTAAAACCATCTTGTCCTGTGCTCTTTTTGGTTGGAAGACTGTCTATGACCCCTTCTAATTCTTTGGGGGTTATGGGTCTGTTTAGATGATCTATTTGATCCTGGTTTAATTTTGGTATTTGGTAACTCTCTAGGAAATTTTCCATTTACTCCAGATTCTCCAGTTGTGTTGAGTATAGGTTTTTGTAGTAGGATCTGATGATTTTTTGAATTTCCTCAGTTTCTGTTGTTATATCTCCCTTTTCATTTCTAATTTTGCTAATTTGAATACTGTCTCTGTGCCCTTTAATAAGTCTGGCTACGGGTTTATCTATATTGTTGATCTTCTCAAAAACCTGCTCCTGGATTTGTTGATTCTTTGTATGGTTCTCTTTGTTTCAACTTGATTGATTTCAGCCCTGAGTTTGATGATTTCCTGTCTTCTACTCCTCCTGGGTGAAATTGCTTCTTTTTGTTCCAGAGCTTTCAAGTGCGCCATTAAGTTGCTAGTATATGCTCTGTCCTGTTTCTTTTTGGAGACACTCAGGGCTATGAGTTTTCCTCTAAGCACTGCTTTCATTGTGTCCCATAGATTTGGGTATGTTGTGCTTTCTTTTTCATTAAATTCTAAGAATTCTTTGATTTCTTTATTTCTTCCTGGACTAAGTTATCATTGAGTAGAATATTGTTCAGCCTCCATGCGTATGGGGATTTTATGTTGTTTTTGTTGCTATTTAAGAACACTCCATGGTGATCTGATAAGAGGCATGGGATTAGTTCGATCTTTTTATATTTGTTGAGATCTGTCTTGTGTCCAATTATATGGTCGATTTTAGAGAAGGTACCATGAGGGGCTGAGAAAAAGGTATAGTCTTTTGCTTTAGGGTGAAATGTTCTCTCTATACATATACATATATATGTATATATGTATATATGTATGTTTGTGTATATATATATATGTGTGTATATATATATATATATATATATATATATATATATGTTAAATCCAATTAATACAAAGTTTCAATGAGTTTCTCCCTGTCTCTGCTTAGTTTCTGTTTTCCTGGTTGGTACACTGTGGATAGTGGAGTATTGAGGTCCCCCACAAACATTGTGTTAGGTGCAATGTGTGCTTTGAGCTTTAGTAAGGTTTCTTTTACAAATGAGGGTGCCCTTACATTTGGAGCGTAGATGTTTAGAATTGTGAGTTCTTCTTGGTGGATTCTTCCCTTGACTAGCAAGAAGTGACCTTCTCTGTCTCTGATGACTTTGGGTTGAAAGTCAATTTTATCTGATATAAAAAATGGCTATTCCAGCTTACTTCCTGTGACCATTTGCTTGCAAAATTGTCTTCCATCCTTTTACTCTAAGGTAGTGCTTGTCTTTGACTCTGAGGTGTGTTTCCTGTAAGCAGCAAAATTCCTGTTTCCATATCCAGTCTTGTAGTCTATGTCTTTTTAATGGGGAGTTGAGTCCATTGATGTTAAGAGATATTAAGGAATAGAGATTATTACTTCCTGACATTTTTGATGTTATTTTTGTTTTTGAGTAGTTATCTTCCTTTGAGTTTGATGTAAATTTACTGTCTTGCTTTTTCTTGGGTGCCATTCCCTTCCTTGTATTGGAGTTTTCCTCCTATTATCCTTTGTAGAGCTGGGTTCATGGAAAGATATTGTGTAAATTTGGTCCTGTCATGGAATATTTTGATTTCTCCATCTATGTTGATTGAGAGTTTTGCTGGGTATAGTAGTCTTGGCTGACATTTGTGTTCTCTTAGGGTCTGCATGAGGTCTGCCCAGGATCTTCTAGCTTTCATGGTTTCTGGTGAGAAGTCTGGTGTGATTCTGATAGGTCTTCCTTTATATGTTACTTGGCCTTTTTCTCTTGCTGCCTTTAATATTCTTTCTTTGTTTAGTACATTTGGGGTTTTGATTATTATGTGACGGGAGGTATTTCTGTTCTGGTCCAGTCTGTTTGGGGTTCTGTATGCTTCTTGTATATTCATGGGCATCTCTCTCTTTAAGTTAGGGAAGTTTTCTTCCATAATTTTGTTAAAGATATTTGCTGGCCCTTTAAGTTGTAGATCTTCACTCGCATCTATCCCTATAATCCTTAGGTTTGGTCTTCTCATTGTGTCCTGGATTTCCTGGACGTTTTGGGTTACAAGCCTTTTGGGTTTTGTGTTTTCTTTGACTGTGGAGTCAATGGTTACTATGTTATCTTCAGCATCTGAGATTCTTATTTCTATCTCTTCTATTCTGTTGTTTATGTTTGCATCTACGACCCCTGATTTCTTCCCAAGGTTTTCTATCTCCAAAGTTGCCTCCTTTTGTGATTTCTTAGTTGTTGCTACCTCTGTGTTCAGATCTTTGATGGTTTTGCTCAGTTCCATCATTTGTTTGTTTGTGTTTTCATGTAATTCTTTAATATATTTTTGTGCTCCTTCTTTCATGACTTCTGCCTGTTGTTTCAAGTTCTCCTGCATTTCTTTAACTGATTTTCTCATTTCCTCTTTATTGGTTTCTGTCTGATGGCCCATATTCTCCTGGAGTTCTTTAAGTGTTGTTTGTGTTTGGATTGTAAGAGCTTCTACCCTATTGATGTTCCCCTGCATTTCTTTAAGAGATTTATTTATGTCTTTTTTGTGTTCCTCTAGGAGCATCATGACCTGTGCTTTTATATCTAACTCTTGTTTTTCTGGTGTGCTGGGGTATCCCGGACTTGCTGTGGTTGGTTAATTGGATTCAGATGGTGCCATATTGCCTTGATTTCTGTTAATAACGTTCCTATGTTTGCCTTTTGTCATCTCTTTATCTCTGGCGTTAGTTGGTCTTATTGTAGATGGCGCCCTGCTGAAAGCACAGCACACCTGTCCCCAGGAGACAGATCCGTTCTGGCTGCATTGTCTCTGCTGGAGTATGCTCGCTCTGAGTCCAGGCCCCTGACTCCAGCTGCTAGGATTCCAAGCTGTGTCCCAAGGTGGCAAGGTGGCCACTCGCTGCTAGTCTGCTCAGAAAGCCAGTACTGGCCGCAGTAGTCTACCCCTGCAGCTGAGCATTCTGTGCCAAGATCTCCTGCAGAGCTAAGGTAAGCTATAACTCTGGCCATGCACCTGATTCCAGCCGCTCACTGCGTCCAGTGTCGATGGTGAACATTTCTTAAGGTGATTTTCAGCCATTCAAAAATCTTCCAGTGAAAATTTTTTATTAGCACTGTACCCATTTTTAATAGTGTTAATTGGCTCTCTGGAGTCTAACTTCTTTAGTTCCTAGTTTATATTGGATATTAGCCCTCTGTCAGATGTAGGGTTGTTGAAGATCTTTTCCCAATTTGTTGTTTGTCATTTTGTCCTTTGACAGTGTCCTTTTGATACAGAAACTTTGCAATTTTATGTGGCCCTATTTTTCAATTCTTGATTTTAGAGTATAAGCTATTGGTTTTCTGTTCCACTCTACCCATATCCTCAAGGGTGTCCCCAGTTTCCTTCCTATTAGTTTCAATGTGTCTGTTTTTATGTGGAGTTCCTTCATCCACTTGGTTTTGAGCTTAGTATGAGGAGATAAGAGTGGGACAATTTGCCTTCTTCTCCATGATGACCTCCAGATGAACCAGCACCATTTGTTAAAAAGGCTATCTTTATCCACTGAATGATTTTAGTTTCTTTGTCAAAAATTACATGACGATAGGTGTGTGGGTTCACTTCTGGGTCACCTGTTAAATTCCATTGATCTACCAGTCTGTCACTGTACCAATACTAATCAGATTTTATCACTATTGTTCTGTAGAAATGCTTGAAGAATAGTTTTAGCTATCCTGGGTTTTTTGTTATTACAGATAAATTTGAGAATTTTGCATTCTAACTCTATGAAGATCTGACTTGGGATTTTGATGAGGATTGCATTTATTCTGTATATAGTTTTTGGCAACAAGGCCATTTTTACTATATTAATCCTGCCAATCCAGAAGCATGGAATTTTTTTTCCATTTTTGAGGTATTCTTTGACTTCTTCCTATAGATACCTTAAGTTCTTGCCATACAGATCTCTCACTTGTATGAGGGAGTCAAAGCAAGATACTTTATATTGTTTGTGGCTATTGTGAAGGGTGTTAGTTCCTTAATTTCTTTCTCAGACTTCTTATTCTTTGAGTATAGGAAGGCTATTGATTTAGAACCTTAAATATTTTGGATATGAAGACTCTAACAGTTATATTGCTAGTGAAATTTTTTCCTAATATTTTACCTAATATTCAGGTTGCTGCTTTGTCCTATTGAGGGAAAATATTTTACTACAAAAGTGTTTCATGTTATTGTGGACTCATTTCTATATTGCTGTTCTTATCTGAGCAGTAAGTGCTCATGTTTATTTACAACTTTTTATGAAATTTTGTGTATCAAATATTATGTTAAAGTAATTTTATAGGAATGGAGTATTGCGTGAGTTGAAACTAATCAATCAGTTTGATTGCTTTTATACTTCATTTTATTTTATTGTATATATATATATATATATATATATATATATATACTTGGAGCAGCAACATTGAAGAATATTTTCTTTTTCCTACGTTTGGTTTGTTCTTCTTTGTCAAAAATGTTTTAAGCACTGTTGTGTGAGTTTACTTCTGGATATACGATTGTATTCCATTGCTAAGTTTCACTCTATATTTCTCACTTCCTACAATCTCCACTTTTGATAACCCTTTATAAAAGTATGTCTTTAAAACATGTTCAACCATAATTTTATGACCTTTTCCTTGACTCAAGTTTATAGCATTTGTTTAAACATGAAGGGACCTAGAATGGTAGAATACAAGTCTATCATGAATTTTAAGATATGTCAGATGTGTTCTTTGTTTCATTGTTAATCTAAACTATTCAAATCACAGAATCACACACAATAATATGATCTCGATGATGTGAGGGTCATAGATATGTGCAAACTGTCTAGGATTGTCTAGGAATGGACATCTTCCTGCTGTGTGTTTAAGATTTCCAGGTGAAAGGTTCACAAGGACCCAACCTCTAATCAAGACATTAGCCTATCCCTGATTTACTTAACCTGTCGGTGCTTGAGCATTAATCAGTCTCTGATGCCATTGAGGGTCTTGATGTCTTTTGCTATCTTCTAGTTAAAAAATAGCTCTGTATTTCACACTTCTCTGATTTTTTTGATATATTAATCTTTTAACTGTTAAAATTCCTAAGATTAATACTTCTACACATCATTAGTGTATGTAGTTACTTTAATGTATTTAGACATTACTTAGGCCCTCTATAGTGTGCCCAGAAAATGGATGAAGAAAAGATTCATAAAATACTTACAAGTTGAGTAGCTACGTCTGGTGGGAAAGGACGCCTAAAAATATGTAGGTGATGGTTTAAATTTTCTTAGGAGGCCTAAGAATATGTAGGTGATGGTTTAAATTTTCTTAGTTGTAAGATGGCCATCATGCCATAAAATCTATGGTGATCTACATTGTACTAAATTTGCATGTATGTTATTCTTAGATATTCTCATTTTCGACCTTTCTGTAATAACACTCTCAGATATAAATCAATTGCTTCCATGAAGAACATATACACATATTACATAGCTTTACCAATCATCCTATCATATAAATTTTCTTGCAAATCAAAATGCCACCAAATTTGGACTAAGCTTCTATCATAAAAAATTTCAGGGGCATGTTGTTTTGAAATTCACTTCTCTTCTCAGGTAGGTTAAATAGAGCAGATCTTCATTATCTTCCTTATTCACTCCTTTTTTTTGCATTTTTTAATTGGATATATTCTATATTTACAATTGATTTCCCTTTTTCTGGTTCCTCACCCCCAAAGGTCCCACATGTCCTTTTCCCTCCCCCTGCTCTCTCATTCACCCCCTCCCACCATACTGTTCTTGTACTGTCCCACAATGATATTTTCCTCCATTCTAGCACCAGTGTCCACTCCTGTCTTCTTGAGAGACATCACTTGATATGTGATTTGTGTCTTTGGTGTTCCAAGCTTCTAGGCTAATAGCCACTTATCAGTGACTGTATACCATGAGTGTTCTTTTGAGACTGGGTTACCTCACTTAGTATGACGTTCTCCAGCTCCATCCATTTCTCTAAGAATTTCATGAATTCATTGTTTCTAGTGGCTGAATAGTACTCCATTGTGTATATATACCACATATTTTGTATCCATTCCTCTGTTCAGGGACATCTGGGTTCTTTCCAGCTTCTGGCTATTATATATAAGGCTGCTATGAACATAGTGGAGCATGTATCCTTATTGCATGCTGGTGAATCTTCTGGGTATATTCCCAGGAGTGGTGTGGCTGGGTCCTCCAGAAGTATCATGTCCAGTTTTCTGAGGAACCGCCATACTGATTTCCAGAGTGGTTGTACCAGCTTTCATTCCCACCAGCAGTGGAGGAGTGTTCCTCTTTCTCCACATCCTTGCCAACACCTGATGTCTTCTGAGTTTTTAATCTTAGCCATTCTGACTGGTGTGAGGTGAAATCTCAGGGTTGTTTTAATTTGCATTTCCCTAATGACTAGTGATGTTGAACATTTTTAAGGTGATTCTTGGCCATCCAAATTTCTTCAGGTGAAAACTCTCTGTTTAGCTCTGTACCCCATTATTGGATAGGGTTATTTGGTTTTCTGGGGTCTAACCTCTTGAGTTCTTTGTATACATTGGAGATTAGCCCTTTGTCAGATGTGGGGATGGTGAAGATTTTTTTTCCCAATTTGTTGGTTGCTGATTTAACCTTTTGACAGTGTCTTTTGCCTTATAGAAACTTTGTAATTTTATGACGTCCCATTTGTCTATTCTTGCTCTTAGAGCATAAGCAATTGGTGTTCTGTTCAGGAATTTTTCCCCTGAGCCGATGTCTCCAAGGGTCTTCCCCAGTTTCTTTTCTATTAGTTTTAGTGTGTCTGGTTTTATGTGGTGGTCCTTGATCCACTTGGAGTTGAGCTTAGTGCAAGGAGATAAGAGTGGATCAATTCTCATTCTTCTGCATGGTGACATCTAGTTGAGCCAGCACCATCTGTTGAAAAGGCTATCTTTTTTCTACTGGAAGTTTTCAGCTCCTTTGTCGAAGATCAATTGGCCATAGATATGTGGGTTCAATTCTGGGTCTTCGATCCTATTCCATTGATCTGCCTCCCTGTCACTGAACCAATACCATGCAGTTTTTAATACCACTGCTCTGTAATATTGCTTAAGGTCCGGGATATTGATGCCCCCAGAAGTTCTTTTGCTGATGATGATAGTTTTAACTATCCTGGTTTTTTTGTTATTCCAGATGAATTTGAGAATTGCTCTTTCTAACTCTATGAAGAACTGAATTGGGATTTTGATGGGGATTGCATTGAATCTGTATATTGCTTTGGGCAAGATTGCCATTTTTACTATATTAGTCCTGCCAACCCATGGACATGGAAGATTTTCCCATTTTCTGATGTCTTCTTCAATTTTCCTCTTCAGAGACCTGAAGTTTTTGTCATATAAATCTTTCACATGTTTGGTTAACGTCACTCCAAGATACTTTATATCATTATTGGCTATTGTGAAGGGTGTCATTTCCCTAATTTCTCTCTCGGCCTGCTTATCCTTAGCATATAGGAAGGCTACATATTTACATGAGTTGATTTTATAGCCAGC
Source organism: Apodemus agrarius (assembly GCA_964023405.1). Classification (NCBI taxonomy): domain Eukaryota; kingdom Metazoa; phylum Chordata; class Mammalia; order Rodentia; family Muridae; genus Apodemus; species Apodemus agrarius. Next base: position 5,880,725 of record OZ030029.1, on the reverse strand, counting down.
CACTTTGCTGAAGTTGTTTATCAGCTGTAGGTGTTCTCTGGTGGAGGTTTTTGGGTCACTTAAGTATACTATCATATCATCTGCAACTAATGATAGTTTGACTTCTTCCTTTCCGATTTGTATCCCTTTTACTTCCCTCTGTTGTCAAATTGCTCTAGCTAGTACTTCAAGTACTATAGAACATTTCACCCTAAAGCAAAAGACTATACCTTTTTCTCAGCCCCTCATGGTACCTTCTCCAAAATCGACCATATAATTGGACACAAGAGAGATCTCAATAAATATAAAAAGATCAAAGTAATCCCATGCCTCTTATCAGATCACCATGGAGTAAGAGTGTTCTTCAATAGCAACATAAACATCAGAAAATCCCCATACGCTTGGAGGCTGAACAATATTCTACTCAATGATACCTAAGTCCAGGAAGAAATAAAGAAAGAAATCAAAGAATTCTTAGAATTTAATGAAAATGAAGGCACAACATACACAAATCTATGGGAAACAAAGAAAGCAGTGCTTAGAGGAAAACTCATAGCCCTGAGTGTCTCCAAAAACAAACAGGAAAGAGCATATACTAGCAACTTAATGGCGCACTTGAAAGCTCTGAAACAAAAAGAAGCAATTTCACCCAGGAGGAGTAAAAGACAGGGAATCATCAAATTCAGGGCTGAAATCAATCAAGTTAAAACAAAGAGAACCATACAAAGAATCAACAAGACCAGGAGCTTGTTCTTTGAGAAAATCAACAAGATAGATAAACCCCTAGCCAGACTTACTAAAGGGCACAGAGACAGTATTCAAATTAACAAAATTAGAAATGAAAAGGGAGATATAACAACAGAAACTGAGGAAATTCAAAAAATCATCAGATCCTACTACAAAAACCTATACTGAACACAATTGGAGAATCTGGAGGAAATGGACAATTTCCTAGACAGTTACCAAATACCAAGATTAAACCAGGATCAAATAGATCATCTAAACAGACCAATAACCTCCAAAGAAATAGAAGGGGTCATAGACAGTCTTCCAACCAAAAAGAGCACAGGACCAGATGGTTTTAGTGCAGAATTCTATCAGACCTTCAAAGAAATCCTGATACCGATACTCTTCAAATTATTCCACAAAATAGAAACAGAAGGAACACTACCCAACTCATTCTATGAAGCCACAATTACCCTGATACCAAAACCTCACAAAGATCCAACTAAGAAAGAGTACTACAGGCTAATTTCTCTTATGAACATCGATGCAAAAATACTAAACAAAATACTTGCCAACCAAATCCAAGAACACATCAAAACGATCATTCACCATGATCAAGTTGGCTTCATCCCAGGGATGCAGGGATGGTTGAATATACAGAAATCCAACAAAATAATCCACTACATAAACAAACTCAAAGAAAAAAACCACATGGTCATCTCATTGGATGCTGAAAAAGCATTTGACAAAATTCAGCATCCTTTCATGCTAAAGGTCTTAGAAAGAACGGGAATTCAAAGCCCATATCTAACTATAGTAAAAGCAATATACAGCAGACCAGTTGCCAACATCAAGGTAAACGGAGAAAAACTTGAAGCAATTTCTCTAAAATCAGGGACTAGACAAGGCTGCCTCCTCTCGCCATATCCCTTATTCACCCCTTAATGGTATAATACTTGGGAAATGCAGCAGATAATTCACTCAGTAAAAATTAAATAGAGTTAAATTAGATCCTCAGACCCCTGATTCTCCAGGTGAAAATCATGGTATTCTGGAATGGAGGATGTGCCTAGAAAACACCTATGTAATCATCTTGTTATTAACCACAAAATTAAGGGTGCCATGTTGATGTTCAGATGAGCCCACCTGGTTTCAGTGGTCTAGATTAGCTCAGGACACGTTTTAAGGGTGCAGAGTGGCATACCCTGATAAGATGAAGACTTTGCCACAGTATGGTATGGTGAAGACAAACTTTTTAACCCACCAATTCTGATGGTCCTTTGTGAGGTGCAGAGAACTTGTTTGTACACACAAGTTATTTATCATTGAAATGAATGCACGGGTCTACTCAGTCTCAAAATGATATTAAACACCTTTTTGCAGAAAGAAAATCCCAGCAGGGGAAATGTATTGATTATACTTCAGGGAATCTCTAAATATATCATTAGCATGAAGAATCCTAGGCTCTATGCTTCATTTCCTGTAAACAAGGTGCTATAAGTGGTTTCCAAGAACTCCTCTTCCAGAATTTATATCTGGTCAAAAGCAAGAGATCCCCTGGAATTCTCCCTGCAGAATTTGGGTACTGCCATGTAGTGGTGGTACCAGCATTTAATTCCAGCAATTTGGACGTAGAGACAGGAAGTTTTCAGTGTTCGAGGCCACCCTGGTCTACATAGTTAGTTACAGGACAGTCAGGGCTATAAAGAAACACACTGTTTTGAAAAAAAAGAATTTGTGTACTGAATTTTCCTGATATCAAATTAATTTTCTCTTCCTAGTTTGCCAATATACCCATAAATCATTTGGCATTACTCCTTATTTCACACATATTGAAGAGATTATTAAAAACGATTGATCACTGTTGGAAAAAGAGACATGGAAAACTTTGGGTTGTGTATAGTGTAGATAATGAAAGAAAAGTTTCACCTTTTTAAAGAAAGCAAGCTGTTGTAATTCCAGTTTTTATTGTGGAACTAATCCCTAAACTCAGAACACAAAAATAACTCATAAAAGGATAGTGTGGGTTGGAAGGAAATGTCTTCTTATTGGGAAAATAAGCAGAAGTTAAGGGGCAGTGTTGAGGAACAATCCACAGATTTAGATGTCAAAATGTTTGATATTGAGTTTATTTTTATAAATGAACCTTGAATGAGGTAGCAGAACATCTATGATATGACAAGGAATAGAATCAGAGTTTATTTTCTAATGGAAGATTGAGTCCTATAGTTGTTCTAGTATGAATCTTTGATTCAGTTGTTACTGCAAACAAACTAATAGTATCTTGGCTTATAAGGAATGAATTATTATTACATTTTCTATGATGTTTTGCTGCTTGTTTTACTTAACATTTGCCAGATTTTTTTCCTGTTATATTTCTCTTGATAGAATTTACAAATAAAGACATTGAAAAATACCATGGAAGATGGAAAAAGAGCACAAGCAAAACTTCTGGTGGCTTGATTGCTTAAGAGTATGGTAATTTGTAGGGCAACACCCACACTTTGTAACATACAGACAAATCATACAGCTTGACTGGCTTTTTATAGAGTCTTCAAGTACGTCCCCCTCTGTCTCCTTTTCTATATTAATATATTAACCTCGAATTTCTTTGGTGAGAAATACAATATGAAAATATACATTGATTTTTGAACTATGTCAGTGATACAGTGAGACATTTGGCCTGCAAAACGTCTTTCTGATTACTGGATAAATCTTCGTGTGTAAACAGATGAGGGACTTGTCATCTTGTTTAGATGATGGGTGCCTACAGAATTACCCAACATTATAATTTGTTTATAATTTAAACTACCAAAGTTAATAATTTGTGTTGGCACAATATGTATTTTTCATATTTGAATACCATGTGTATATCCCTGATGGATATTTATACAATTCAATCTTCAGTAACGCTTGAACACTTCTCCTACAAGGTTTTGTGGCTAAACCACAGGGAGAAGGAAGATACCACTAATCATCTGCAAACAAATTGATGTTCTGCACTTCCTTTCCATCCATTCCCAACATTTTCCAGCCAGAACATATTTGCAGCCAGAACAAGCAAACACCATTATCTTCTACAGACTAAGCATCTAAACAAAGAGGACACACAGAATACCATGACTCCACTTATTTAGCAGAGAATGGCATTGTGGGTCGTAAAATGTTACCCTTGGTTCTGTAAAAGTTGAATGCCACTAGAAGTGAAAGTGAGGTAGGCAGACCCTAGTAGGTGACTTGGTAGATGAAAACCCTCATAGAAAAAGGGACAGTGGAGATTGAATAGACATCACTTTTGTAGTTAATCCTGGATTTCTGTTAACTTTTGAAAGGTAAAGGAAGAAGATATTCAAGGAAATAATGTTGCAGGGGAGAAAATAAGCACTCTACTTTCCCATTGTACAGACATTGAATAGAACCCTGTGGACAAGATCTACAGAGCTCTGCATGGAAGCAGTGTTCCATTGCAGTGTAGCCTTAGAGTCCTGAAAAAGAGCTCTACAGTACAGGACAATACAGGACTAGCATTAACAGGAAGGAAAAGGAAGTCATATGATATAAGCTGTCCCCATTCTCAACATTCTAGCATTTCCTGGGAAGCTCTTGCCATCTACTGTGATGTCACCAGGGTGGTTTCAACACCAACAGTTCTTATAGATCACTTAGCCTCAACAGAGTTCAACGACATTAATGCTTTCTAGAGAGAAATCTCTACAAGAGGAGAGAAACAGGATCTCCAGAAATACAAGAGCAAGCAAACATGGAGGAGTCTAGGGATATTCCAGCATTTCCAATGATGTGGGCTTCTACAACAACCCAAACTAACCATTGGAACTCTATTCTTCCACTGTCCTCAGATCTCCATAAGCCTCAAGCTCTAGACTGCACTCCCTGTCCCCAAGAGGCCCAAAACCTTCTATTACCTGAAAGTCTCCCAATGCCTCCAAATCCACTAGTGCCTCATTTTCTCCAAATACCACAAACACTTCCATTACCTGATGGTCTACAAATGTCTCAAGGATCCACAGAGAATCAAGGTTTCCAGGTTTTAATCCCTCCCTTAGTTCAACTTGTGGGTCCAGAAGTCTATACAAGACCACATGTTCCCCAAAAGACTTCTGTAAGACCTTGGAGAGGGCGTACCAGGTACAGCCCAGAACATAAGAACAAGCTGGAGAAATTTTTCTTGGAAAACTCCAAGTATCCTTCAATTGAACAACGTAAGGAGCTGGCACACAGCATTTGTGTGACAGAATACCAGATCAGGATATGGTTTAAAAACCGGAAGTCTAGATACTTTAGGGAACATCCCACCGAGCATATGGCAACCTATCAGAAACAAAGTGGAAGAGTTGAAACTCACTGCCTCAGAAGTGAAGATCCTTCCCCCATTAATGCTGTAGCCACGCATGAGCCCATGTCTCCAAGCTTAGCAGATGTTGACACCCTTCTTCAAATTGGAGCCTCTGGTATTTTCCTATCTTCTCTCGAGTCTTGACCAAGGCTGTGGAACATATTGGTTATGGAGATGGCTGCCCATTACCAGACAAAGGAATCATGGCCCATTTCCATTAACAAAATCCATGGACTCAGTTCAGTGATGCATTTGAAGACACATAAGAATTACATCAAATATAAGATATAGCATAATCAAAAGCTGTACTTCTCTACCAACTCGCAGATCAAGGAGCAGCTCAGGATTCCTCAATAGATGCAGATTTTTAGAGACATAGAGACTAAAATGACTTCATCATAAGAATGGCTCTGTGTTCAAGGCTTATTCATAATTGACATTACTCTAGAAGCTGTGCTGTTAACCAAATCTGTTTTCCATAAATATGCCCATACTGAGTTATCATTAAGATATTCTGGAAATCCTTTTGGTCTGCCTTGTTTATTATATATTTCACTTTAGTAAATTTTGTATTTTTAAATACAAGAGCCCTGTATTTAACCATATAACACTGTATAACCACTGCATAACACTGGAATAGGAACTTAGTTAAGAGGCAGTAAGATATCTGTGGTTCAATCTGAATTTAGTCCTTTATGAAATATGTGACTGTGAAGAAACAGTGAGTCCTGTCAAGGAGAGTTGAAAATATCTGGAAAAGGCATACTTGAGACTGGGTTCCATGTAATGTGACATACAAAACAAATTCCCTGACAAATTAATGAATTGTTTTCTCATCAAATTTTAGAAACACAAGAATTCAGCATAAGATTTGTCAACTCCAAAGCATGAACTTATAAAGTCAAAGCGGTTTTTCCTTTTAATTCTGTCATTTATTCTAAATAGGTATTGAGTGTGTTACATGGGGAAAATGGAATATTAGGAGTAAAGAAGAATATAATATTTACCACTTTATTGTAGAGCTCACAGCATATTTCTCCATTTTGGATCATTACTATTCAGCCGTTTTAAGACAGTAGAAACTAGATCAGTGTCATTATGTGACTTTATATTCAAGCTATGTGACCTTATGGTCTTAAGACTTTTTAAATCAGTCCTTGAGATGGCAGACTTTGAGAACTCACTAGGGACTATTCATTTTCTATTCAATCATTACCAAGTACCAAGTAAAAAAAAATGGACAGTCTATCACATACCTGTTATTTAGTGAGAGAATTTAGCAGTTTGGTCCACTGAGATTCATCTGTGAAGGATCCTTAGATTATATCTATCTATCTATTTATTTATTTATTTATTTATTTATTTTCCAAGGCAACTCTCTTTTTTTATTGAAAAGGGAAGTAAAAACACTTTATGATAAAAGTAAAGATTCATATGGAAAATATTTCAGATAAAATAGAAGATATACATAGAAAAACACGTTAAAATTGATGATTTTCATGGAAAATTAAAGAGTAAATGGTACACATAAAAACATTGCTAAATTAATTGAAATATGAAATAGAAACATTTTATGATAGAATTGAAGATTTACGTGAAAAATATTTCTAATAAAATTGTAAAAAAAATGTAGAAAAACATGTTAGAATTGAAGATTATCAAAATTTTATATAGGTATAATAATGGTAGGCATAAAAGTATTCCTAAGTTTATTGAAGGTGGAATTATACACATTTTCTGATAAACTTGAAGATTTGCATGGAATATATTTCTGATAAAATTGAAGAAACATAGAAAAACATATTAAAATTAAAGATTTTCATGGAAATTATACAGATAAAATGATAGGCATAAAGATAATCCTAAGTTGATTAAAGGTGGAATTATAAACATTTTCTGATAAACTTGAAGATTTGCATGGAAAATATTTCTGATAAAATTGAAGAAACATAGAAAAACATTAAAATTAAAGATTTTCATGGAAATTATACAGATAAAATGATAGGCATAAAGATAATCCTAAGTTGATTGAAAGGTGGAATTATAAACATTTTCTGATAAACTTGAAGATTTGCATGGAAAATATTTCTGGTAAAATTCAAGAAATATATAGAAAAACACGATAAAATTGACTATTTCATGGAAAATTTTACAGATAAAATGGTAGATATAAAAACTCTTTCTAAATTAATTGAAGGTGAAATTAGAAACATTTGTGATAAAAATCAAAGATTTACATTGAAAACATTTCTGATAAAATAGAGGAAATGTATAGAAAGATATTAAAAGTGAAGATTATCATGAAAAATAATGCAGATAAAATGGTAGACATAAAAAGCATTACTAAATTAATTAAAAGGAGAATTACAAACATTTTCTGGTAAAATTGAAGATTTACATGAGAAATATTTCGTTAGTCTATGCCTATTTATTTGTGAGTTGAGTCCATTGTTGTTAAGAGATATTAAGGAATAATGATTGCTGCTTCCTTAATATCTCTTAACGTCAATGGACTCAATTTCCCAATCAAAAGACTTTGATTAACAGACTGGATACGGAAACAGGACCCTACATTTTGCTGCATACAGGAAACACATCTCAGTGTTAAAGACAAACACTACCTTAGACTAAAAGGCTGGAGGACAGTTTTACAAGCAAATGGTCTCAGGAAACAAGCTGGAGTAGCCATTCTAATATCAGATAAAATTGACTTCCAACCTAAAATCATCAAAAGAGACACAGAAGGTCACTTCTTGCTGGCCAAAGGGAAAATCCACCAGGAAGAGCTCTCAATACTGAACATCTATGCTCCAAATGCAAGGGCACCCTCCTTCGTAAAAGAAACCTTACTAAACCGTAAAGCACACATTACACCTAACACAATAATTGTGGGTGACTTCAACACCCCACTCTCCTCAATGGACCGATCAGGAAAGCAGAAACTAAACAGGGACACAGTGAAACTAATTGAAACTCTGGACCAATTGGATTTAACAGATATATATAGAACATTTCATCCTAAAGCTAAAGAATATACCTTTTTCTCAGCACCGCATGGTACCTTCTCCAAAATAGACCATATAATCGGTCACAAGACAGATGTCAACAAATACAAGAAGATCGAGCTAATCCCATGCCCCTTATCAGATCACCATGGAGTAAGAGTGGTCTTCAATAGCAACAAAAACAACAGAAAGCCCACATACACGTGGAAACTGAACAATACTCTACTCAATGACGTCTCCTGAGTTTTTAATCTTAGCCATTCTGACTGGTGTGAGGTGGAATCTCAAGGTTGTTTTGATTTGCATTTCCCTGATGACTAATGATGTTAAACATCTTTTAAGGTGATTCTCTGCCATCCGAATTTCTTCTGGTGAAAATTCTTTGTTTAGCTCTGTGCCCCATTTTTTGATAGGGTTATTTGTTTCTTTGCGGTCTAACTTCTTGAGTTCTTTGTATATATTGGATATTAGCCCTCTGTCGGATGTGGAGTTGGTGAAGAGCTTTTCCCACTTTGTTGGTTGCAGTTTTGTCCTTCTGACAGTGTCCTTTGCCTTGCAGAAACTTTGTAATTTTATGAGGTCCCATTTGTCTCTTCTTGATCTTAGAGCATAAGCTATTGGTGTTCTGTTCAGGAACTTTACCCCTGTGCCCATGTCCTCCACGGTCTTCCGTAGTTTCTTTTCTAATAGTTTCAGTGTGTCTGTTTTTTTTTTTATTTTCTATATTCTTTGTTTACATTCCAAAGGCTTTCCCCTTTCCCAGTTACCCCCCACCATATGTCCCCTAATTCCTCTCCCCCCATGCTATTCCCCACTCTTCCCCCCCCCACGATTTCTCTGTTCTGGGTCTACAATACTGGATCCAATCTTTACAGACCCAGGGTCCTCTCCTTTTTTTCTTCTTGAGAGTCATTTGACTTGCTAATTGTGCCTTGAGTATTTGGGGCTTCTGGGCTCATTAATATCCACTTATCAGTGATTGCATTTCATGTGTATTCTTTTGTGATTGGGTTAGCTCACTTAGGATGATAGTTTCCAGATCTAACCATTTACCTACAAATTGCATGAATTCATTATTTTTAATTGCTAAGTAGTACTCCATTGTATAAATATACCACATTTTCTGTATCCATTCCTCTTTTGAGGGATATCTGGGATCCTTCCAATTTCTGGCTATTATAAACAAGGCTGCTATAAACATAGTGGAGCATGTGTCTTTGTTGTATGCAGAGGAATCCTCTGGGTATATGCCCAGGAGTAGTATGCCAGGGTCCTCTGGGAGTGGCATGCCCAATTTTCTGAGGAATCGCCACACTGATTTCCAGAGTGGTTTTACCATTTTGCAATCCCACCAACAGTGGAGGAGTGTTCCTCTTTCTCCACATCCTCGCCAGCACTTGTTGTCTCTCGAGTTTTTAATCTTAGCCATTCTGACTGGTGTGAGGTGGAATCTCAGGGTTGTTTTGATTTGCATTTCCCTGATGACTAATGATGTTGAACATCTCTTAAGGTGTTTCTCGGCCATTCGAATTTCTTCTGGTGAAAATTCTTTGTTTAGCTCTGTACCCCATTTTTGATAGGGTTATTTGGTTCTTTGGGGTCTAACTTCTTGAGTTCTTTGTATATATTGGATATTAGCCCTCTGTCGGATGTGGGGTTGGTGAAGATCATTTCCCACGTTGTTGGTTGCCGTTTTGTCCTTCTGACAGTGTCCTTTGCCTTACAGAAACTTTGTAATTTGATGAGGTCCCATTTGTCAATTCTTGATCTTAGAGCATAAGCTATTGGTGTTCTGTTCAGGAACTTAAACAAGTGAAAGATCTGTATGACAGGAACTTCAAGTCCTTGAAGAAAGAAATCGAAGAAGACCTCAGAAGATGGAAAAATATTTCTTGCTCCTGGATTGGCAGGATCAATATAGTAAAAATGGCCATCTTGCCAAAAGCAATCTACAGATTCAATGCAATCCCCATCAAAATCCTAAATCAATTCTTCATAGATCTAGAAAGAGCAATTCTCAAATTCATCTGGAGCAACAAAAAACCCAGGATAGCTAAAACTATTCTCAACAATAAAAGGACTTCTGGGGGAATCAATATCCCTGACCTCAAGCAGTACTACAGAGCAATTGTGTTAAAAACTGCATGGTATTGGTATAGCAACATGCAAGCAGATCAATGGAACAGGATTGAAGACCCAGAGGTTAACCCACAGACTTATGGTCACTTGATCTTTGATAAAGGAGCCACAACCATCCGGTGGAAAAAAGATAGCCTTTTCAACAAATGGTGCTGGTTCAACTGGAGGTCAACATGCAGAAGAATGCGAATTGACCCACTCTTATCTCCTTGTACTAAGATCAACTCCAAGTGGATCAAGGACCTCCACATAAAACCAGACACACTGAAACTATTAGAAAAGAAACTTGGGAAGACCCAGTGATCGCATTGAATCTGTATATTGCTTTTGACAAGATGGCCATTTTTACTATATTGACCCTGCCAATCCAGGAGCAAGAAATATTTTTCCATCTTCTGAGGTCTTCTTCGATTTCTTTCTTCAAGGACTTGAAGTTCCTGTTGTACAGACCTTTCGCTTGTTTGGTTAGAGTTACGACAAGATACTTTATGTTGTTTGAGGCTATTGTGAAGGGTCTTATTTCCCTAATTTCTTTCTCAGCCTGCTTGTTCTTTGAGTACAAGAAGGCCACTGACTTACTTGAGTTAATTTTATAACCTGCCACTTTGTTGAAGTTGTTTATCAGCTGTAGAAGTTCTCTGGTGGAGTTTTTTGGGTCGCTTAGGTAAACTATCATATCATCTGCAAATAATGATAGTTTCACTTCTTCCTTTCCAATTTGTATCCCTTTGACTTCCTTATGTTGTCTAATTGCTCTTGCTAGAACTTCAAGTACTATATTGAAAAGATATGGAGAGAGAGGCAGCCTTGCCTAGTCCCTGATTTTGTGGGATTGCTTCAAGTTTCTCTCCATTTATTGTGATGTTGGCTACTGGTTTGCTGTAGATTGCTTTTGCTATGTTTAGGTATGGGCCTTGAATTCCTGCTCTTTGCAAGACTTTTAGCATGAAAGGATGCTGAATTTTGTAGAATGCCTTTTCAGCATCTAATGAGAAGACCATGTGGTTTTTTTCTTTCAGTTTGTTTATGTAGTGGATTACATTGATGGATTTCCGTATATTGAACCATCCCTGCATCCCTGGGATGAAGCCTACTTGATCATGGTGGATGATCGTTTTGATGTGCTCTTGGATTCGGTTAGCAAGAATTTTATTTAGTATTTTTGCATCTATATTCATAAGAGAAATTGGCCTGTAGTTCTCTTTCTTTGTTGGATCTTTTTGTGGTTTAGGTATTAGCGTAATTGTGGCTTTGAAGAATGAGTTCGTCAGTGTCCCTTCTGTCTCTATTTTGTGGAATAGTTTGAAAAGTATTGGTGTTAAGTCTTCTTTGAAGGTCTGGTAGAATTCTGCACTAAAACCATCTGGCCCCGTACTTTTTTTTGGTTGGGAGGCTTTATATAACCCCTTCTATTTCTTTAGGGGTTATGGGACTATTTAGCTGGTCTACTTGATGCTGATTTAATTTTGGTATTTGATAACTGTCTAGGAAATTGTCCATTTCCTCCAGATTCTCCAGTTGTTTTGAGTATAGACCTTTGTAGTAGGAATTGATGATCCTTTGAATTTCCTCAGTTTCTGTTGTTATGTCTCCCTTTTCATTTCTAATTTTGTTAATTTGTATACTGTCTCTGTGTCCTTTGGTTAGTCTGCTAGGGATTTATCTATCTTGTTGATTTTCTCAAAGAACCAGCTCCTGGTCTTGTTGATTCTTTGTATGGTTCTCTTTGTTTCTATTTGATTGATTTCAGCCCTGAGTTTGATGATTTCTTGTCTTCTACTCCTCCTGGGTGAATTAACTTGTTTTTCTTCCAGGGCTTTAAGGTGTGCCATTAATCTGCTAGTATATGCTCTCTCCAGTTTCTTTTTGGATGCACTTAGAGCTATGAGTTTTCCTCTTAGCACTGCTTTCATTGTGTCCCATAGATTTGGGTAGGTTGTACCTTCATTTTCATTGAATTCTAAAAAGTCTTTGATTTCTTTTTTTATTTCTTCCTTGACCAAGGTGTCATTGAGTAGAGTATTGTTCAGTTTCCATGTGTATGTGGGCTTTCTGTTGTTTTTGTTATTATTGAAGACCACTCTTACTCCAAGGTGATCTGATATGAGGCATGGGATTAGCTCGATCTTCTTGTATTTGTTGACATCTGTCTTGTGACCAATTATATTGTCTATTTTGGAGAAGGTACCATGTGGAGCTGAGAAAGGTATATTCTTTAGCTTTAGGATGAATTGTTATATATATATATATATATATATATATATATATATATATATATATATATCAGTTAAATCCAATTGGTCCAGAGTTTCAATTAGTTTCACTGTGTCCCTGTTTAGTTTCTGCTTTCCTGATCGGTCCATTGAGGAGAGTGGAGTGTTGAAGTCACCCACAATTATTGTGTTAGGTGTAATGTGTGCTTTAAGCTTTAGTAAGGTTTCTTTTACGAATGAGGGTGCCCTTGCATTTGGAGCATAGAAGTTCAGTATTGAGAGCTCTTCTTGGTGGATTTTCCCTTTGGCCAGCAAGAAGTGACCTTCTGAGTCTCTTTTGATGATTTTAGGTTGGAAGTCGATTTTATCTGATATTAGAATGACTACTCTGACTTGTTTCCTGAGACCATTTGCTTGTAAAATTGTCTTCCAGCCTTTTACTCTAAGGCAGTGTTTGTCTTTGACACTGAGATGTGTTTCCTGTATGCAGCACAATGTAGGGTCCTGTTTCCGTATCCAGTCTGTTAATCTATGTCTTTTTATTGGGGAATTGATTCCATTGATGTTAATAGAAATTAAGGAATAGTAATTATTTCCTCCAGACATTTTTGAAATTATATTTATTTATTTTATTTATTTTTTATATTCGAGAGGTTACCTTCTTTTGGGTTTGACGAGAGGGGGTTTCTATCTTGCTTCTTCCCGGGTGTAGTTTCCGTCCTTGTCTTGGTGTTTTCCCCCTATTATCCTTTGTAGGGCTGGATTTGTGGAAAAATATCGTGCAAATTTGGTTTTGTCATGGAATACCTTGATGTCTCCATCTATGGCGATTGAGAGCTTTGCTGGGTAAAGTAGTTTTGGCTGAAGTTTGTGTTCTCTTAGAGTTTGCATTATATCTGCCCAGGATCTTCTAGCTTTCATGGTCTCAGGTGAGAAGTCTGGTGTTATTCTGATAGGTCTTCCTTTATAAGTTACTTGGCCTTTTTCTCTTGCTGACTTTAATATTCTTTCTTTGTTTAGTACATTTGGAGTTTTCATTATTATGTGACAGGATGTATTTCTGTTCTGTTCCAGTCTGTTTGGGGTTCTGTATGCTTCTTGTATATTTTTGGGCATCTCTCTCTTTAGGTTGGGGAAGTTTTCTTCCATAATTTTGTAGAAGATATTTGCTGGCCCTTTAACTTGTACATCTTCATTTTCTTCTATACCTATAATCCTTAGGTTTGGTCTTCTCATTGTGTCCTGGAGTTCCTGGATGTTTTGGGTTACAGCCTTTTTGCATTTAGTATTTTCTTTGACTGTTGAATCAATGGTTCCTATGGTATCTTTGGCTTCTGATATTCTGTCTTCTATCTCTTGTATTCTATTGTTGATATTTGCATCTATGGCTCCTGATTTCTTCCCAAGGTTTTCTATCTCCAATGTTGTCTCCCTCTGCGATTTCTTAGTTGTTTCTACTTCTGTTTTTAGTACCTGGATGGATGTGGTCAGATCTTTCGCTTGCTTGATTGTGTTTTCATGTATTTCTTTAATAGATTTTTGTGTTTCCTCTTTCATAGCTTCTACTTGTTGGCCCACGTTCTTCTGTATTTCTTTAAGAGATTTTTGTCTTTCCTCCTTATTGTCTTCTTCTTTTTGATCCATCTTCTCCTGCATTTCTTGAAGTGATTTTTGTATTTGCCTTGTAAAGACTTCTAACTTTTGATCCATTTTCTCTTCTATTTCTTTACGAGATTTTTCTATGTGTTCAGCTACCACCATCCTGACCAGTGATTTTATATCCAAGTCTTGTTTTTCTGGTGTTTTGGGGTATCCAGGGCTTCCTGTTGTTGGCGAACTGGGTTCAGATGCTGTCATGTTGCCTTGATTTCTGTTAGTGACATTACTTCGTTTACCTTTTGCCATCTGGTTATTTCTGGTGTTAGTTGACCTTGTTGTCACTGGCTGGTGTGTGAATCTCCTGTGAGGCTGGGCTTACCTGTTGCTTCTCTACTGGTGGTTATGCGTGATTGCTGCTCAACAGGATCACTAGCTGGCTGCCACCCGCTGACTTTGTGCATGGCCTGAGGTCTCTGGGAAGTGTGGGAGAGTGTAGCAGAGCCTCGGCAGGCGTTGCTGGGCCTGCCTAGTAGTGAGAGCCTAGCAGATCCCCTGACGTGGTAGCCCCTGATGGAATCTGTCTACCTGTGCCTTTCCAGCTGTGTCCTGGTTGCAATATGGAGGCCTGCCGCTATCTCTGGTCCGGGGTCCTAGGGAGCTGGGTGGTTCCGGCTGCCTCGGTGCATGGCCTAAGCTCGCAGGGATGTGCTGCAGAGCCTAGGTGCCTGGACCCGCCTGTGGGAGAGAGCTTAGCAGCTCTCCCTGTTCTAGTCCCAGACGGAGTCTCTACCTGCACCTTTCCAGCTGTGTCCTGTTTGCCTGCCGCTATCGCTGGTCCTCACTCTTCTTAATAAGCAAGAATTGTTGCTTATCTTGGTTCCGCCAGCAGGGTCTGAGCACCTGGCAAGCTGGCTAGGTCTGGCTCACCTGATACCGGCTGGGTGGGAAGCTGCAGACAAGATGGCGCTGCCTGCAGGGGGTTCGGGGTCTGGCCTGCGAGCACAGAGCGCAGGCACGGCCGCTGTACTCCAAACTGCTTGTCTGTGCGCAGTTCCTGCCCCAGACCTGAGTCCCCGGAGGTCTTAAACTCGGGCTGTCTCTGGTACCTGGTTCCGCAGGCAGGGTCTGAGCACCTGGCAGCTGGCTAGGTCTGGCTCACATGCTACCGGCTGGATGGGAAACTGCAGACCAAGTTTCACCTTTTTAAAGAAAGCAAGCTGTTGCAATTCCAGTTTTTATTGTGGAACTAATCCCTAAACTCAGAACACAAAAATAACTCATAAAAGGATAGTGTGGGTTGGAAGGAAATGTCTTCTTATTGGGAAAAAAATAACAGAATTTAAGGGGCAGTGTTGAGGAACAATCCACAGGTTTAGATGTCAAAATGTTTGATATTGAGGTTCATTTATAAATGAACCTTGAATGAGGTAGCAGAACATCTATGATATGACATGGAATAGAATCAGAGTTCATTTTCTAATGGAAGATTGAGTCCAATAGTTGTTCTAGTATGAATCTTTGATTCAGATGTTATTGCAAACAAACTAATAGTACCTTGGCTTATGAAAGAATGAATTATTATTACATTTTCTATGATGTTTGGCTGCTTGTTTTACTTAATATTTGCCAGATTTTTTTCCTGTTATATTTCTCTTGCTGAAATTTACAAATAAAGACATTGAAAAATACCAAAAAGATGGAAAAAGAGCACAAGCAAAACTTCTGATAGCTTGATTGCTTAAGAGTATGGTAATTTGTAGGGCAACACCCACACTTTGCTACATACAGACAAATCATACAGCTTGACCTGCTTTTTATAGAGTCTTCAAGTACGTCCCCCTCTGTCTCCTTTTCTATATTAATATATTAACTTCGAATTTGTTTGGTGAGAAATATAATATGAAAATATACATTGATTTTTGAACTATGTCTGTGATACAGTGAGATATTTGGCCTGCAAAACGTCTTTCTGATTACTGGATAAATCTTCGTGTGTACACAGATGAGGGACGTGTCATCTTGTTTAGATGATGTGTGCCTACAGAATTACCCAACATTATAATTTGTTTATAATTACAACTACCAAATTTCATAATTTGTGTTTGTACAATATGTATTTTTCATATTTGAATACCATGTGTATATCCCTGATGGATATTTCTACAATTCAAACTTAAGTAAAACTTGAAAACTTCTCCTACAAGGTTTTGTGGCTAAACCACAGGGAGAAGGAAGATACCACTAATCATCTGCAAACAAATTGATGTTCTGACCTTTCTTTCCATCCATTCACAACATTTTCCAGCTAGAACATATTTGCAGCCAGAACAAGCAAACACCATTACCTTCTAGACTCTAAGCACTAAACAAAGAGAACACAGGGAATCCCATGACTCCACTTATTTAGCAGAGAATGGCATTGTGGGTTGTCAAATGTTACTCTTGGTTCGGTAAAAGTTGACTGCCCCAAGAAGTGAAAGTGAGGTAGGTAGACCATAGTAGGTGACTTGGTAGATGAAAACCCTCATTGAAAAAGGGACAGTGGAGATGGAATAGAGATCACTTTTGTAGTTAATCCTGGATATCTGTTAACTTTTGAAAGGTAAATGAAGAAGATATTCAAGGAAATAATGAGGTAGGGGATTAAATAAGCACTCTAATTTCCCATTGTACAGACATTGAATAAAACCATGTGGACAAGAACTCTAGCTCTGCTTGGAAGCAGTGTTCCATTGCTGTGTAGCCTTTGAGTCCTAAAAAAAGGGCTCTACAGTACAGGACAGTACAGGACTAGCATTAACAGTAAGGAAAAGGCAGTCATATGTGATATAAGCTGTCCCCATTCTCAATATTCTAGCGTTTCCTGGGAAGCTCTTGCTATCTACTATGATGTCAACAGGGTGGTTATAACACAAACAGTTCTTATAGACCACTTAAACTCAACAGAGTTCGACATTAATGATTTCTAGAGAGAAATCTCTACAAGAGTAGAGAAACAGGATCTCCAGAAATACAAGAGCAAGGAAACATGGAGGAGTCTACACTTATTCCAGCCTGTCCAATTATGTGGGCTTCTACAACAATCCAAACTAACCATTGGAACTCTATTCTTCCACTGTCCTCAGATCTCCATAAGCCTCAAGCTCTAGACTTCTCTCCCTGTTCCCAAGAGGCCCAAAACCTTCTATTACCTGAAAGTCTCCGAATGCCTCCAAATCCACTAATGCCTCATTATCTCCAAACACCACAAACAATTCCATTACAGAAAATCAATGTTTTCAGGTTTTAATCCCTCCCTTAGTTCAACTTGTGGGTCCAGAAGTCTATACAAGACCACATGTTCCCCAAAAGACTTCTGTAAGACCTTGGAGAGGGCGTACCAGCAACAGCCCAGAACATAAAAACAAGCTGGAGAAATTTTTCTTGGATAACTCCAAGTATCCGTCCATTGAACAACGTAAGGAGGTGGCACAAAGCATTTGTGTGAAAGAATGCCAGATCAGGATATGGTTTAAAAGCCAGAGGTCTAGATACTTTAGGGAATATCCCACCGAGCATATGGCAACATATCAGAAACAAAGTGGAAAAGTTGAAACTCACTGCCTCAGAAGTGAAGATCCTTCCCCCATTAATGCTGTATCCACGCATGAGCCCATGTCTCCAAGCTTAGCAGATGTTGGCACCCTTCTTCAAATTGGAGCCTCTGGTATTTTCCTATCTTCTCTCGAGTCTTGACCAAGGCAGTGGAACATATTGGTTATGGTGATGGCTGCCCATAACCAGACAAAGGAATCAGGGCCCATTTCCCTTAACAAAATCCATGGACTCAGTTCAGTGATGCATTTGAAGACACATCAGAATTACACAAAAGATAAGATATAGCAGTAAACAAAAGCTATACTTCTCTACCAACTCGCAGATCAAGGAGCAGCTCAGGATTCCTCAATAGATGCAGATTTTTAGAGACATAGAGACTAAAATGACTTCATCAAAAGAATAGCTCTGTGTTCAAGGCTTATACATAATTGATATTACTCAAGAAGCTGTGCTGTTAACCAAATCTGTTTTCCATAAATATGCCCATACTGAGTTATCATTAAGATATTTCTGGAAATCCTTTTGGTCTGCCTTGTTTACTATATATTTCACTTTAGTAAATTTTGTATTTTTTAAATACAAGAGCACTCTATTTAACTATATAACACTGTATAACCACTGCATAACACTGGAAGAGGAACTTAGTTAAGAGGCAGTCAGATATCTGTGGTTCAATCTGAATGTAGTCCTTTAAGAAATATGTTACTGTGAAGAAACTGTGAGTCCTGTCAAGGAGAGTTGAAAATATCTGGAATAGGCATAATTGAGACTGGGTTCTATGTAATGTGACATTCAAAACAAATTCCCTGACAAATTAATGAAATTTTTAATCATCAAATTTCAGAAACACAAGAATTCAGCATAAGATTTGTCAACTCCAAAGCATGAACTTTTAAAGTCAAAGTGGTTTTTCCTTTTAATTCTGTCCTTTATTATAAATAGGTATTGAGTGTGTTACATGGGAAAAAGGTAGTTAGGAGTAAAGAAGAATATAATATTTAACACTTTATTGTAGAGCTCACAGCATATTTCTCCCTTTTGGATCATTACTATTCAGTCGTTTTGAGACAGTAGAAACTAGATCGGTGTCATTATGTGACTTTATATTCAAGCTATGTGAACTTAGGTTCTTAAGACTTTTTCAATCAGTCTTTGAGATGGACCCACTTAGCTCTCTCAATCAGCTGTGGTGTTGAAAGAAATACCTCTAATTCAGTCAAACATTAGATTCATTAGAGACAGATCCTGAATATATTTATCAACTCATAGGTGTTTAGTACTTTCTGTTGAGTGAATTGATCAGTTTGACGATGATTTTCTGACATATATGACTTTTCAAAACACAGATATTGGACTAAATTGACATAGTAAGACATTTGCTTATCTGTAAGAATGAGAGGGTTTTTGGAATGTGTGATTTATTCCTTGCTTCTTTAAACAGAAGCTGAAGGAATCTCTAGCTAAGTAGCACCCCATTCAACTGCTAATAAGGCTGGAGTGACCATATATGGTCCTCTTAAGATGGATAAGGTGTGAGAAGAAATGAATTACTGATTAGCGTTTAAACACTCTCTAAAATTATGGAACTGCTGAGAACTATAGAGCAGTCACCTAATTCCAGGAATAAAATTTTGCCATCTTACTGTTTTCGAGGCAGTCCTTTGAGAACTCACCAGGGACGGGTCATTCTCTATACAATCATTACCAAGAACCAAGTAAAAAGATTGGACAGTCTATCACATACCTGTTATTTAGTGAAAGAATTTAGCAGTTGGGTCCACTGAGATTCATCTGTGAAGGATCCTTAGATTATATCTATTTATTTAATTTTTAAACCTTCTCGTGGCAGTCTTGGTTTCCAATATCATCCTAATCTTGTATTTATAATTTATGTATTTAGAAGTCTCTGGACCCTCAGAATGTCCTGTGAACATCTACATGTTATCAACCAATACTCTCCGGAGACACAGAATCAAAAAATCCTATATAAGTAAAGGGATATGAAATTGACGCATTTGGGTCTTTAAATGAAAAATGTACCTGTTTTCTGACAGAATGAATTTCTGGTTTAAACTGTAGAGAGGAAGATCTCCACATGAATTTAAAAGTGGCTTGACACCTGTTGATTTAGTGATATTATAGCAAATGTGAGTTTGTAGTGAGCCTTTTCTAACTATTGGAATGTACCTGATTTCTGGAAAATATGCTATAATAATGAACATGCTCCCAGAATCTGAAAGTGAGTAATTCATTTTAGGTTCAACTAATTACCCTTTTGCACAGTTTTAAGGCTCATACAAGGCTCAATTGTTTGAGTCCTATTTTAAAATGCACCACACTTGCTATGTGTTCACAACGGAAAACATTTTGAACGTCTTGGTAAATTTTAAAGCTTTCCTTCAACAGAGTGTCATTCCTTGAAAAGGCGCAAAATCTCCTTCTGCAAGAATACTTACCAAGGTTTCTAGAATCACTGTTCAGAAAACAGATGAATAGAAATGTTTTTTATGGTGAGGCAAGAACTGTAGTACAGGCTACTCATAATATAAAAGACTGCACCATCAATCCTACTGAGTGAGCTCAGACAGACAGAATACCATCCACCTGACATTCCTCAGTGTCCTTCTGTCTGGAAAATGAGTTCTATAATTTCCATAAATTTCAAGGACATAGAACCTCTAATAACATAAGGCTTGTTGAAATGAAATTTCAGTATAGCTCCAATGGGTGTAGAACAGAGAAGCAACATCCTTCTACTAGTCTGCATTTCTGTTTAATTTGGAACATATGAGGGACAGTTGAAGATGCCCTTTTATCTTGCATATCAGACATTTTTAAACATTAGCATACAGAAAAATATGGTAGTTTATTTGTTACTCCAAACAGTAAATCACTTTTTCTTTGTGAATTGACCCAGACACATAAATTACTAATAAATACACTGGAAAATATATTGAAATACCACTAGGGCACAGAACTCATTTTACCTCTTAGTACTTGCTATTATCCTTATCCTGTCCAAGAGTTACTCAGTTGGAATCTTCTGGATAGTGGTTATTTGCTTTGGTAAATAAAATCTAATGGATAGACTGTACTAGCTTCCTCTACTAGAACCATCTTCAGTATAAATACTTTAATACCAATATTTCCCACAATACCCTGTCTTTCCTGAACGTTGGGCCCTAATCTTTATCTTTTCTCTACCGGATAGCTAAATATTCACAATATTATTTTATAATAATGGTTATTTTATAAACCATTCCCATAAAACTTTTTTCAGAATGGCCAAACAGCAACTGTGTGTCTTAATTCATCCTACCTATTAATTGTTGAGGAAGATGATTGGGTTATAGGCATGAAGTGTAACTTAGTGGTAGAGTGTTTCTGTAGTATAAAAAACTCCTCAGAAACAAATTGAGATCTAGGGGCATTCAGGGAAGTAAAAGTGCTCACTTAATATGACTTATGGACTACAAAAAGAGGAAAAACCCTATAAATACATTTATGTCACTCTGAGTTCCAGTCACCACAGCATGTTCTCCAAGCTTTCCAAATTTCTTTTTGTAATTTTAATAAGAGAAGACATCAATCTTGGGTTGAATTATCAGAAACAAATCAATAATGCATACATATATCTATATAATACAATATTATTATCATACATATATATTGAGAACTATACATATACACAAATATACAGAGAGAGAGAGAGAATGAGGGAGAGAGAGAGAGAGAGAGAGAGAGAGAGAGAGAGAGCAAAAAGGAAAGAGGCAAAGACAAAAAGACAGAATAATGCAAATTTAAATATAAATGCATTTCCAAAATCATAAAAACAGATAAATAACTTATAAAATTCCTTGACTGAAGAATTAAAATAATATAATTGCTCAGTAAGTAAAGATACATGCTACCAAGTTTAAAACCAGAGTTACTTCTCTGTTATAGAATCATGAAGTCTTCAATTTACTTATGTTGATGATTTTTTTGTGCATGTGACTTTGGCTTAGAGAAACACAGGAAGAATTCTAGCTATATCTCCACTTTAACTGAGTGCACAGTACAGCCATTTTTTTCTAGATTTTGAACCCGTGTATCTTGATTTCTCTTAAGCCTGGTTGCATTGACTGAGTTTGTGAAAAATCCCATGAACACTGTAGTCAGATTAAGCATCTGTGAGGAGGCAGAATAGCCCCTGGCTCTTTAGATATTCTCAACTATACAATGTGATAAGAGAGCTTAGGTCCAGAGATTTCTACAACATACAAACAAAATCTAAGTGTTTCAAATGTCTAGGCACATTTGTTAACTCTTTGTAAATTAGGGTTGTCTATCAATCTTCTAAGAATACTCATTCTGAAATTGTATCCAAGTTCACATGCATTTTTTCTATCTTGTGCGGTTGACAGTCAAAATCCCCATTAATTCTTCTCACAAGACACAGTTGAAGATGGAAATATAGAGTCTGATCCAACAATAGAAGCTGATTACAAGTAAGAGAATAGATACTTAATATTGAATTCTTAGCCCTACCTGTGCTTTGGAGAAAGTAAAAGCAGTGTATCAGAATCCATGACACTAATGTTAGTTTTTGATGTCAGTCCCATCTTCTTAATTTACAGATTTAGTCAATAATGAGGGTGTTCCTGTGCCCTGTCTTACATGTGGAAATCAACTCTGGGTCAGAAGAACCAGAAGCTTGTTCAGGAGTTAGAGGGGAAATAGATCCATCTCCTTCTTCTAATCAAAATAAAAGTCTGAGAAACGATAGATATCAGGGATTATAGCAGTGGAGAATAAATTCTCAGAATATATTAGGAAAGATCTTCATGTGTGGTGACATCTTTGAGGTTCTAAATGTTGAGATTAGGTGACTTATTTTCTACTTCCCTGTCAGGTGATTTTGTGCTTGCTCATGATAGCAGCACATGTGCACTGTTCTCAACATTTCTATCTTAAGTTTTGAGCAGAAACACTCAGGTCATTATGTTCCTCCCATTAAATATATGTGTGTATATATATATATATATATGTGTGTCTATATATGTGTGACTCACATATATAGACACATATATATGCATATATATGTATATATACATATATATGTAGATATATATTTTAAAACATAATTAATCAAAGAAGATACTCTTTCATATTTTGAAATATACTGATTATTGTATGAGTTTGTAATACAAACTGGAAATGCACACACACACACACACACATACACACTCACACACACAAACACACAAATCTCCTAGCAGAGAGAGAGGGAAAGAGAGATCAAGAGAGAGTGGAGAGAGGGAGCGAGAGAGAGAGAGATGTTTACAATTTTCTGAAACAGTTTAATATGATACTTAAACTTTATTCACTAGTCCTCGCTTAATCTTCCAATATCTTGAATTGAAATTAATATCTTGTGCTAAATGTATTTTGAGTTACACTTGATGAAAATTTTATTCTAATGCTAAAAGTTTGAGAGCATATAATTCTTTCAGGTTTTGAAGAGTGTAGATACATTAGATTGTAAAGATTTCTGAAATTTTTTGTCTTCTAAGTTTGTCATGGTTAATTGACACATGGACGTTCCAGATCAGTTTAAATTCCAATGTGGATAGTAGAGTGACTACTGAGTTCATAACAGATAATAACAACAGTCAAAAAACTTTCTCTATTTTTAAATGGGCATCATGTGTGTAGAGAGTGGTAGTAATCCTGTACAATTGTGGATGACAGCAGAGATGATTTTCATTCTCCATGCTGACCTCCATTTTAACCAACACAGTTTGTAGAAAGGGCTCTTTTGTTCACTGCATGGATTTAGCTCTTTATCAAAGATCAAGTGACCATAGGTATCTGGGTTCATTGCTTGGACAACATTTATACTACACTGATTTACCTGCCTGTCACTGTACAAAGATGATGCAGTATTTAATACTATTGCTTTGTAGTGTGGCCTGAGGTCCAGGATGCTGATTCCCCTGGAACTACTGTTTGATGAAAACCTTTTTACCTATACTGTTTCTTGTTGTTGTTGTTTCAGAAGAATTGTTTTACTAACAATATGAGGAATTCGATGCAATGTGGATTGCATCGAATCTGTAGATTGCTTTTAGTAAGATGTCCAGGTTTACTATAGTAATCCTGCCAATCCAAGAGCATGGGAGAATTTTTTTCTATTCTCTGAGATGATCTCTTAATTCTTTCTTCAAATCTTAAAGTTTTGGTCATATATATATATGTTTCACTTGTTCGGGTATAATCACACCAGTATAATTTATATTGTTTGTGGCTATTGTGAAGGGTGTCATTTCACTAATTTTTTCTCAGCCTGATATCCTTTGAGTATAGGAAAGCTACTTATTTGCTTGAGGAAATTTTATATCCAGTCACATTTCTGAAGTTGTTTACCAGCTATGGGAATACTCTGGTGTTTTTTTTTGGGGGGGTGTTGCTTAAAAAAACTGTCATATCATCTGTAAATAATGATAATTTTTCTTCATCCTTTTGAATAAATATCCATTTGAACTCTTTTGGTTTTCTCATTGCTCTATCTGGAACTTTCATTACTATATTGAATATATAGTGTGAGGGTAGCCTTGCCTACTTGCTTATTTTAGTGGGATTGTTTCAAGTTTCTCTCTATGTAGTTTGATGTTGGCTACTGGTTTCCTCTATTTCATTTACAATGTTTAGGTATAGGCCTTGAATTCCTGTTGTTTCCAAGATTTTTCACTAGTTTTCCTCATATTTAAACTCATTTCATTTTGCTCTTGAGAATGTCAGGTTTCTCTCAGTAACTCACAAATGCCACATTACACAGTTTCTCCTTTTTGAATCTTTTAAGAATGATCCTGCCTCTTCATACATATCATAATCCGATATTCAGTCTTTGAGACTTAAACATTAATTAATCATTAAATCATTCACATTTTTTATGTATCTAAGAAAAATACACTATGAATAAGATTGGTTTTCTCTGCACAATTTTTAAAGTCATTCATTAGCCACGTGCTCTGAAAGGATTTATTTTATTAATATTAATTATTTAACTCTCAATAATTTCTCTTAATTTTTCTTTGTTTCTACATTCTTAAGTTTATTAGTTACTAGATTTGTTGTTTCTCTATTCTATGTTTACATTCCAAACGCTTTCCCCTTTCCCAGTTCCATCCCACCCAACAGTTTCCTCTCTCCCCCAACTATCCCCCAATCATTCCCCCGCCCTCCACGGTTTCTCTACAAAACTGGATCCAAACTTTACAGGCCAAATGTCCTCTCTTTATTCTTCTTGGGAATCGTTTGACTTGCTAATTGTGCCTTGAGAATTTAGGGCTTTTGGACTCATTAATATCCACTTATCAGTGATTGCATTTCATGTGTATTCATTTGTGATTATGTTAACTCACTCAGGATGATATTTTCCAGATCTAACCATATACCTACAAATTGCATGAATTCATTATATTTAATGGCTGTGTAGTATTCCATTTTATAAATATACCACATTTTCTGTATCCATTCCTCCTTTGAGGGACATCTGGGCTCCTTCCAGCTTCTGGCTATTATAAACAAGGCTGCTATAAACATAGTGGATCATGTGTCTTTATTGTTTGCAGGGGAATCCTCTGGGTATATGCCCAGGAGTGGTATGCCAGGGTCCTCTGGAAGGGACATGCCCAATTTTCTGAGGAACTGCCACACTGATTTCCAGAGCGGTTTTAGCATTTTGCAATCCCACCAACAGTGGAGGAGTGTTCCTCTTTCTCCACATTCTCACCAGCACTTGCTGTCTCTTGAGTTTTTAAACAAAGACAAAGAGACAGAATAATGCAAATTTAAATGTAAATGTATTTCCAAAATCATAAAAACAGATAAATAACTTACAAAATTCCTTGACTGATGTATTGTAATAAATTGATGGTACAGTAAGTAATGATACTTGCTGCCAAGTTTAAAACCAGAGTTACTTCTCAGGAACCACATGGTAGAGTGAAAAAGTCCTATAGATATTTTCTAGTCTCTGTGTGTGTTCGGGTATGTGTATGTGTGTGTGTGTGAGTGTGTGTGTGTGTGTGTGTGTGTGTGTGTGTTTGTATCTTCTTATGTGTGTAGTGTGTGAGTTTGTGTGTATGTGCAAGTGTGTGTATGTGTGTGTATGTGCATGTGTGTCTGGATGACTGCATGAGAGTTCATTCAAAAAAGACCCATATATATTTCCAAAAGAACTAAAAAACTGTCATGAAAATAACTTTTGGAATTCTGAAGATTTCCTTTGACTTACCTCTTGGGAACCCTTGTAACACTTAAACTGTTGGCTGCTACATTTACAAACTGACAACTTATAATGTGATGCTCTCTGGGAGTCACTGGTTAATATAATGTAAATATATTACAATCATTATGTAAAATATGACTTCCATTCATTACATCCTACAGTCTTCAAGGAGAGACAATTCCTCTTCTCATAGGGAGACAGCCATCAGGGGCTCTGTTTAAAGATGTTGAGAGCAAGGGCCGCCCTCCTGCATAACCATACCCCCGTAAACATTGGCCACAATTTTGTTTCCAATTTTAATGTTGAGTTCAGTTAATTAGATTTCTTTCAATTCCTTCATAAACCTGAATGGGAATGCTCACCCTTCTGTGATATGCTTTTCTTCATAATCCAGAAATGCATACAGACTGTCTTAGTGTAAGAGCATTTATGATGCTTGATGCTTGCTAGGAGTCAAGAATATTGTGTCTCCAGGTTCTACATACACTCATACCCACTCAGGGACTTCATAATATTCCTTCTGGCCAAACTGTTCCACATACCATTCTTGACCATGACAGATTTTTCTGAAGCTCAGTTAAAGTACTTTTGTCTTCACAAAATGTTTCATAGTCTTAGACGTGCCAATGCACTTGGTTCCCCTAAGGTAGGGACGTGAGATATGTCCCTTCTCAATTACAAATTAATAGCATTATCTGTAGACTGGAGCAGGTTACAAGATCTGTATCCTCTCTTAAATTATGATCCTGACGATCTAATGCAAATATCTTTGTATTTGTGCCATTTTAGAGACTTGCTTTAATTAGAGACTGATCCATAACATGTAAGGAACCAGGTAAAAACAGCCTCAAGTCATGCATCACCTGAAAAATATGTTAATTTAATGTTTTGACCATTAACTTGTATCTCAGATGAGAATATATGAGTCCCAAACATTTCCAATACGTCTTCTATACCACATTGTATGGAAAGATTTATTGACTATTTCTTTGTAATTTAAGGGGGATCTGTGCTTTCATCTCCATATTCGTCCTTGTGTGATTTTTAGAAAAATGTAAACGGTGAAATTGATGTATGGGAATATTTTTTGAAAGGAGTGAGATATTTCTGGTAAATTTTAAAAACTAAAATTTAGTTTTCAAAGTTAGAAGAACAATAATGTTGTAAGGAGAGCTTCCTACAACGGGTAATTTGACTCTGTTTTTTAAACAATTTTAATAAAGTAATTATACAATACATTATTTTCTTAACATTCATGATATTCTAGAGTGCTAGAGGAATTGCCTGTGATATTAACATTATGTTAGGACACTGATTCCCTAATTGTATTCACTTTCAGTCACAATTATGTTGGCTAAGTCAGAGTCTATGTGAGAGATAGAATTTGCCATCCAGAGGGATTGGGAGGAAGAGCTAGATATTCATCTTAATGTACAGAATGAATATGTGGTACAAGAAAGGCATAGGGATTATTGGGAAGAACTTCTTGCAGAAGTGAAAATTGAGCTGTTCTTTCAAGGAATGGAGCATTTGGGAAGAAAATTGATTTCCCTGTTTATCATAATTCCTGAAAGACAAGTATTCAAAAATGTTATATGTCAGTACAGTAAGATTTAATCTAGATGTATCCATGCTGTTCTACCACAAGATTATGACATTGACTCTTGCTGAGCATGGGGCATGTAGCATTGCATATAAAATTGACAATCAACTGTCAGATCAGTGATAATGTTGCCCCATTGAAGATAGTGTGTGTCATCACTTAATTCACCTTGTCTCTTTTCCATGTGCAACTTCAACCTGTATATAATAAACTGTAGAGAAAGATTCTTTTGAGTATGTGGACTTTTGTTTTCAGAACTTCTCTTATAACTTTTTGGCATAGAATGGCACACTTTGCTTTCGGAATTGTCTTCCTAGAGCATCAGGTATTACTCTATTACAGCTATGCACTAGTCAGATAAAGTGGAACCACAGTGTATCCTTTTGCCATCTCAAAGGTTTTCTGTCTTGCACTTGGGTCACAAAGATTATTATTTTGACCTCTTGATGATATTTTTCTGCATGAAACATTGGCCTAGAATAACACAGTAAGATTTCTAGGTTTGTATCCACAGTTGGTGAGTGCACAACATAGCCATTTTTTTCTAGATTTTGAGGCCAGAATCTGGATTTCTCTGAATCCTGGTTGCATGGACAGAGTTTGGTAAAAAGGACATGAAGACTGTAGTCATCCTAAGCATGTGTGAGGAGGCAGAGTAGCTCGTAGTTCTTTAGATACTCTCAATTATACAATGTCAGGAAAGCTTATGTCTATAGATTTTGACATCTCAATATATGAACAAAATCTAAGCATTTCACTGTTTTCTAGGCACATTTGTTAACTCATTTTAAATTAGGGTTGTCTACCAATCTTCTACATATACTCATTGGGAAATTTATCAAAGTTCCATGCATTTTTCTATCCTGTGGTTTCGAGAGCCAACATTCCCATTTATTCTTCTCCCAAGACACAGGTGAAAATGGAAATGTAGAGGCTGACCCAACAATACTAGCTGATTACCATTAAGAAAATGGATACTTGAGATTTAATCCTTAATGCTACCTCTGCTTTGAAGAATAATCATGCAGTGTTTCAGACTCAATGACACCAATGTTAGGTCTTTTAAGTCAGTCCCATCTTCTAGCTTTACAGATTTAGTCAATAACTTCAGCGTGTTCCTATGCCCAGTCTTACAAGAGTAAATCAACTCTGGGTCAAAAGAACCAGAAGCTTGTTCAGGAGTTAGATGAAAATTTCGACCTTCTACTTCTAATCAAATAAAAGTCTGAGAAACAGAAATTAGGGATGAAGGCAGTAGAGAATACATTCTCAGAATATATTTGAAAAGATCTTCACAAGTGGTGACAGGTTTTAGACTGTACATGTTGAGATTTGGTGACTTTTTTCTCCTTCTCAGGTGATCTGGTGCTTGTTAATGATAGCAGCACATGTGCATTGTTTTAATATTTTCCTTCTTAATTTTGAATAGAAAGCCTCAGGTCATTATGTTCCTTCTGTTAAATATATCCTATGTGTCTCTGTGTCTTTGAATGTCTTCCTCTCCTTCACTTTCTTGACTTTTTTCCAAACTGTTTGTTTATGCATATTGTGTTTTGTTTTCTTCAAAATCATTGTCCAGATATCCCCATTTTGTCCTTAGTATAAGTAAACCTCTCTCTTTCTAGGTGATATCTGAGAGGCTCACTCTCCACATCACTATGCATTGCCTATCCGGTCACATTAGAGTTGTATTAGTATTCCTTGGGTAGTGTTTACAACATTTCTACTGTTTGATCTCATCTTCAGAATTG
Source organism: Apodemus agrarius (assembly GCA_964023405.1). Taxonomy (NCBI): domain Eukaryota; kingdom Metazoa; phylum Chordata; class Mammalia; order Rodentia; family Muridae; genus Apodemus; species Apodemus agrarius. The sequence goes on along the minus strand of OZ030029.1, from coordinate 5,851,484 downwards.
TTTGCAATGTAGCCCACTTCAGAAATGGGTATCAGTAATATACACTTTCTGTTTTGAATACAGTAGAAAATATTTGCCATGTCTTTGTTTAGCAAAGACCTGGATACTAGACTTTTGAAGACCTAATAGTTTAGAATGGCTGTACAGATCTATTAGTAAGACCAGCCAGATAACCTCTAGCTGTAACAAAGATTCTGTTGGCTGTCAGCCAGAAACCCAAAGAAAACATCAAAATTTCACATTATATTAGAACAGGTACTTGAGAATATCATACTATATATCTATATATCTATATCTATCTATAACTATATCTATATCTATATCTATATCTATATCTATATCTATATCTATATCTATATCTATCTATATATCTATATCTATATCTATATATCATATATATCTACATTTATAACTATATTGTTATTATCTATGTCTGGATAGGTAGGTAGATAGATAGATAGATAGATAGATAGATAGATTGATAGATAGATGGAGAGAGATAATATGATAGATAGATAGATAAATACATAGATAGATAGATTGACTGATATGAGATAGAAATGTATATGAACATATATCTATATCTAGGAATCTGTTCCCACCAGCAAGAGAGTCAACGGGGTCCCTGCGCAACCTAGGAGAGAATGGGGTACAAAGACGCAAGAGCCTGACATCAAGAAAATATTCTGTTCAAGCTCTCTAGTTTTATTATTTTACACACTACAATATACTGGGAAGCAAGAAGAATAGAGGGAGGTGTTATGAGAGGGCAAACATTTTCTCTGGGGAACAGACACTGATGGGGACAATCACTGTCTCTAAACATTGTCTCTAGGAAGTAGTCTCAGAATTGTCTCTCAGAATCTCATGAAGAAAGCTGGGTGGATTTCAAAGCAGCTGGGAAGCTAAAATGATCATGAGGTGAAGTGGAAAGAAGTTGCTATGGTAACCTAAATGTAGGTGAACTTTGTTGGTTCTAACCAACTCAGGTGAACTCTGTAATTACTGACCAACTTGCGACTTGCCTAACTTGAAAGCTATTATTTCTACTTCTGAAAGCAAGCTTGACCTTGTAAAATGTTTGATAGGAGGAGGTTTTGATCTATGTGAGAATAGATCTTGCCATTTCCCCTCCTCTGTATTATATGCAGCAGAGGTGGGATACTATTGAGGAACAAAGCAGACAGGGCACAAAAAAGATGGTGTAGGGCCCGTTTTAGGAATTCTATGGGCTGGTGATTCATTATACCTTACAAATCACTGTATACCTCTGCCAGTCTCCATAGATACCTGTCCTGGGGGCCATGAACCTTGGTATGTGCCCATCACAGACTAATTAATCAGCAAGAGTATTATTGTGGGTGCTGTGAGTTTGAGGCCTCCTTCTGGAGTCAAGACTGAAATGGCTGTGACAGAAAGTCCAGGGCATGTGATTGTGTCTTTTGGACTGTTTTTTAACTGCCCTAGGGGCCTGGGTAACCATCTAATGTTCCTCCATAGCAAAACAATGATAATGTACCAGAATAGGCATGGCTGCCAGGTGATCTTACTGTAGTTTAATTGGGGTAGTGAGACAATGAACAGCCCATGGTCCAAAATAACATAACAATAGTAGACCTACAAAGGGTCCTATGATATTGGGTAAAAGGGAAGTGAGCCATGGAGAGGTATACTTTCCATGCCAACCTTCTCTCTGTTCTCTTTCTCACTTACATTTTTCTAGTCCTCTGACTTCTCAGACTATCTTTACACCTTCTGGTTTACTAGTATAGGAGCATTATTCTTCTTATAAAGCTGCCCAAAGTCAACATTGTTGAATGAACAGGAGATCAAATCCTTACTATTTTGGTGCACAACCTCAGATACGTTGTCAATAGTTTCAGAGAGATCATCTATCCCATATTGAAGGCATTGGGCATCTTGATCGATAGTGGCATGGAGCTCTATGTACCTAGAGCTAGAAAGAATGAGGGAAGAAATACCTGTGCCCACTCCCAGAGCTCCGAGACCATGTAGGATTGATATACTAATGGCAGAGTTTGGTTCTCTTTGAGACTGGCTCAAAGAGCTGGAGACATCAGTGGATGTTTATTGAGCCTATAGGTGGAAAAAATTGAGAGTGGTCATAAAGTAAATGAGGAACCATTTTAGTAATGTTGCCATACTCGGGGATTTCTCCATTCTTTCAATTTTGAAAAACTGAGGCAGGGAGTCATGGTGTGATGCCATTAAGGAACACACACCAGGTTCCTTTCAGAGGGAGAAAAAAATGCCAGGAGGGGATGGGATACTTCATTACACAATTTAATATAGTCTGAGGGCACATTTGTTCCTCTATAGAAAAGCCGCAAGACAGATAGTTGGGTTAATAAAATACCTGGCAAAGCACCCTTCTGCAAGTGGCAGTGTAGTGGATCATCAACATGTTTAGCATAACAAAGAATTACAATTCCTTTATAAAAAGGTAGTTGAGTATGGTAGCACAACCAGCAATCTTCAAGAAGGTGAGGGAAAGGTTCATTTATGGTAAGAAAGGTCTGATTAACTAAAGAAAGACAAGATTTTTAGTGGAACATGGCTGTGGGGGTAGTACAGGCAGAATAATGGCTAGATGTCTGGCTAGTTTTCAGAGGGCAAGTACATAAAATAGGGAGGTTTCTTTAAGAGAGAGAGCATGGGTGATGCCCTTGTCAGTTCCTCTAGGAAGAGCAAGAGAAGGCACCAACACAGGATGAGGCCCCTTTGGGACTGCCTGGGCATGATGTAAAGGCTATTAAAGGACCTTAATAGTGAAGGTAGTACCTGTATCTGAGATGGATCCATAAAGAGCCCATTCAGAAACTTTTTGCCAATTTAAATTGGGAGATTTTCATAGCTGGTTAGTTAGTTTGTAAAAGTGTGCTCCATTCCCCAGCGTGTAATAAGGATATATGTTCCACTATGTTCATAGTGTCCTTATTTACAATTACCAGAAACTGGAAGGAGCCAAGATGTCCCTCAGTGGAGGAATGGATACAATAAATTTGGTATATATCTACAGTAGAGTATTATTCAGCAATTAAAATTAATGAATTCATGCAATTTGTAGGCAACTGGTTGGATCTAGAAAATATCAACCTAAGTGAGTTAACCCAATCATAAAAGAATACACTTGGAATGCAATCACTGGTCAGTGGATACTAATGAGTCCAGAAGATCTGAATACTCAAAGCCCAATTAGCAAATCAAAAGATTCCCAACAAGAAAGAAGGAGAGGACACTGGTCCCTAAAAGACTGAATCCAGTTTTGTAGGAGTGTACCAAAAGAGAGAACTGGTGGTTGGGGGGGGGTGATTGGGGAATGGATAGAGGGAAGAGTACTTATGGGACATATGGTGAGGGAGGAACAGTAAAGGGGGAAAGCCTTTGGAATGTAAACAATGAATATAAAAAATTAAAAAAGTATTGTCTTAGATACCCTCGATTTTTTTTAAATTTATCTGTATGTGATTAGAATTGGATTAAATGTCTTCATATAATTGTCTTAAAATTGTGATACAATTGTACTCAATAATTAAATTGCTTTTGTTCAGATGGGCATTTTTACTGTTAATCCTTTGAATCTACAAGCATAGGAAATATTTCCATCTTCTAATTCCTAATGTCACATGATATTTTCACTTGTTTCGTTAGAATTATACAAGGATATGTTACATTATTCATGGCTACTATAAAGGTTGTTATTTCCCTAATTTATTATCAGTCCATGTATCATTTATAAGAAGGGAGGCTACTGCTTTCTTTAAGTTTATATCCAGCCATATTGGTGAAGGTCTTTGCCAGATCACTTATGTATAGTATAATATCCGTGATAGCAATATCTTGACTTCCTCCTTTTCAATTTATATCATGATGAACTCCTTTACTTGTCTTAATGTGGCTCTAACTTTAATTACCATATTAAATAAATAGAGAGAGAATGGGCAGCCTTGTCTTGTTCTTGATTTTATGAAACGTTTTAAAGATTCTCTCACTTAATTTCATGTTGACCATTAGCTTCCAATATATTGCCTTGATGGAGATTATGTATGTGGCTTGTATTCCTGAACTCTCTAAGACTTTTAACAAGAAGGCTTTAGATCTTGGCAAAGGGTTTTTAAGCATTATATGAGAAGGTTATATGATTTTCTTCTTTCATTGTGAAAATATGTTGGACTATTTTGATGGATTTTCATATACTGAACCATCCCTGCATCCCTGGGATGAACCCTATTTGATAACTGTGAATGATATTTTCGATGTATTCCTGGGTACACTTTGCAAATATTTTATTGAGTAGTTTTAAATTACCATTCATAAGAGGATGTTTTCTTATTCTGTTGAGTCTTTGTGTGATTTGGGTATCAAGGTGACTGTGGATTTATAGAAAGAGTTTGGTACTTTTCCATAGGTTGCATTTGGCTTTGTAACTCACTATATGGTCAATATTGGAGAAGGAATCATGGCACCTAACACCAGACAAATGACTACGATCAAAAACTCAGGAGAAAATAGGTACTGGAGAGGATATAGAGAAAGGAATACTCCTTCATTGCTGGTGGTGGTGCCAGCTGGTACAGCCATCCTAGAAATTAGTCTCAGAAAACATGGCATGATACTACCAGAGGACCCACATATATACTACTCCTGGGCATACATCTTTTATCTCATGAGTCTCCTGATTTCCCAAATCCCTCTTTCCTTTTACTAAATTTTTGTTTGTTTCTTTTTTATCATTTTTATTTATTTTCTATATTCTTTGTTTACACTCTAAAGGTTTCCCCTTTCCCAGTTCCCCCCTCACCATATGTCCCATAAGTCCTCTCCCCCCCATTCCTCTATCACCACCCCCACCATTTCTCTCTTCTGATACTCTCCTATAAAACTTTTCCAGGCCAGTATCCTCTCCTTCCCTCTTCTTGGGAATCCTTTGATTTCCTATTTGTGCCTAGAGTATTCAGAACTTCTGGGCTCATTAATAACCACTTATCAGTGATTGCATTTCATGTGTATTCTTTTGTGATTCGGTTAACACACTTAGGATGATATTTTCCAGATCCAACTATTTGCCTACAAATTGCACGAATTCATTATTTTTAATTGCTGTGTAGTATCCCATTGTATAAATATACCACATTTTCTGTTTTCACTATTCCTTTGAGGGACGTCTGGGCTCCTTCCAACTTATGGCTATTATAGGTAAGGCTGCTATGAACATAGTGGAGCATGTGTCTTTATTGCATGCAGGGGAATCCTCTGGGTATATGCCCAGGTGTAGTATGACAGGGTCCTCTTGAAGTGTCATGCCCAATTTTCTAAGGAACTGTGGGGAGCCGACTGCGCAAACATCCTGCTGGCGCAAACATCCTGTTGGCATAAACATCCGGCTGGCGCCGTGAAGTAAACAACTCAGTGTGCAGGTGCTGGGTAGTTTACCATCCCTTGGTCTCCGACTCTCCCGAGCTGCAGCCAATCAGGGGATGACACGTCTGAGGCGGGGGTTGCAGCCTATATAAGGGATGGGCTTCTGGGTGTTTGGTTCTCTGCTCTGTAGGCTTATGCTCTCCCTCTCAAGAGCATTAAAGCTTTGCTGCAGAAGGATCTTGAGTGTGCCACGTCGTTCTTGCTGGCGAGAAGGTAGCGCGGGACATCTAGTGCTGAAACCCGGTGTAGTGGCTATTCCTGGTTGTCAACTTGACTATATGTGGAATGAACTACAATCTAGAATTGGAAGGCTCACCTATGATCCTAATTTGGAGGCTCAGAGATATAAATTTCTGACCTGGACTTAGCATGGAGATCTTGAAGCATGGATTCCAGTCAAGGTCATCTGGGATTAAAGGTGTGGAGACATACACCTTTAATCCCAGACTTCAAGTTCATCTGGGATTAAAGGTGTACACCTTTAATCTGGGCTACACCTTCTACTGGAGACATATATAAGGACATTGAAAGAAGGAAGACTGATTCTTCCTTGCCGGCTTGCTTCGTGGGACTGAGCAACTGCAAGATCCTTGGACTTCCATCCACAGCTGCTGCTGACTACTGTTGGGGAGTTGGACTACAGACTGTAAGTCATCGACAAATTCCCTAACTACATAGAGACTGCCCATACGATCTGTGACTCTAGAGAACCCAGACTAATACAGAAGTGGTACCAGAAGTGGTTCTAGAGGAGCAGAAGTATAAGGATGAATGTTTCAAAATTTTGGAGTTGGTTGGTGGACCCACCAGCACTCTCAATTACTGAAACCTCTCCAAATTCTCTCCCTCCTTGGAGCTCGGGGGATATTGAAAACCCATGGATGAAACTATATTCCAAGCTTAAAGAAGCCAAAGCCTTTGATTATCTTGATAAATTAGGTGATTCGGTGGTATACAATACGTTCTACAAGTTGGGGAAAAAACCGGAAAATGATTTTGCTGGCTTGTTACTCTTAGCATCTCGGGAGAAAGCAATGAAGGAAAGGAAGGAGTTGTGTGATAAAATCGAACAGCTCCAGACTCAAGTAAACAATCTAAAAGTTTCCAAGTGTGCCCTTGAAGAGAGTCTTCTTTCCAGCAGCCATAGAGCTCAAGTAGCAGAAAATCAAACTGAAGCACTCATTATAAGGTTGGCTGAAATACAGCGAAAATTCAAGTCTCAACCTCAGAGGGTGTCAGCAGTTAAAGTAAGGGCATTAATTGGCAAAGAATGGGATCCTATAACTTGGGATGGGGTTTTGTGTGGGAAGACCCTGTTGAATCTTCAGATTTTCAAGGATTTGCTCCACCTGAAGAAGTAGTACCCTCAGCCCCACCCCTTGAATTAATGCCTTCTCCACTTGAGGAAAGTAATCCCTCAGAGCCTGATAGACCAGCAGTGACTTTTACTGACAATATTGATGTTTCTCCGGGCCCACCAATAGTTTCTTCTAGACCTATAACCAGACTCAAGGCAAAACAGGCCCCTAAAGGGGAGGTAGAAAGTGTAGTCCATGAGGAAATACACTATGCTACTAAGGAGCTTAATGAGTTTGCTGACTCATTCAAGCAGAAGTCTGGGGAATATGCATGGGAATGGATTTTAAGGGTGTGGGATAATGGTGGAAGGAACATAAAATTAGAGCAGGCTGAGTTTATCGGCATGGGTCCTCTGAGTGGAGATTCTAGGTTTAATATAGAAGCTTGCACAGTTAAAAAAGGTGTCAAAAGTTTGTTTGATTGGTTGGCTGAAGTATTTATTAAAAGATGGCCTACTGAAAAGGAGTTGGAGATGCCTGATATCCCTTGGCTTAGTGTTGATGAAGGGATTTTAAGGCTTAGGGAAATTGCAATGCTAGAGTGGATACGTTGTATAAAACCTAATCCCCCACAATGGGAAGGTCCAGAAGACATGCCTTTCACCAGTCCTATAAGACGCAAACTGGTGAGAGGGGCACCGGCACATTTAAAGAGTTTTGTTCTTGCCCTTTTCCTTGTGCCAGACCTTAGGGTTGGAGATGCTGCTGCTCAATTAGATGAATTAAATTCAATGGGTTTAATCGGGCCGCGAGTTAACAAGGGCCAGGTAGCAGCATTGAATCGCCAGAGACAAGGTGATCATAGTTTTTATAATGGACAGCGTAGACAAAACATTGTTTATAATGACGTACCCGGTAATGGGCAGAGAGGTGGAATTTATAATGGTATGACTCGTTTGGACCTTTGGTACTGGCTAATCAATCATGGTGTTTCCAGGGATGAAATGCATAGGAAACCTACTGCATATCTGTTTGAGCTGTATAAGCAGAAAAATCCTCAAACAAATGATAAAAAGGCTGCATTGAATCATGGCAAAAGGCAATCTCGGCCAGTGAATCAATTTCCAGACTTGAGCCAGTTTGCAGATCCAGAGCCCCTTGAATGAAGGGGTGGCCAGGTTCCCCTGAGGAAGGATTTTGATAAGACACCTAAAAGTTTTGCTGTTACTCTTTCTCCAATTCTTCCCCAGAGGGACCTAAGGCCTTTTACAAGGGTAACTGTACACTGGGGGAAAGGAAATAATCAGACTTTCAAGGGCCTATTGGATACTGGTTCTGAATTGACACTGATCCCAGGAGATCCCAACAAACATTCCATTGAACTGGAAGCTCAGATTTCCCCCTGGCCATTTTGGGCTTCTAATGCCCTTAAACCATCAGGCTAAGAAAGGAATAACTGTGTTAGGAGGGGTGATAGATCCAGATTACAGTGGGGAAATTGGATTGCCTCTCCACAATGGAGGTAAGCAGGATTATGTCTGGAGAGCAGGAGATCCCCTAGGGCGTCTCTTAGTACTACCCTGTCCTGTGATTAAAGTCAATGGGAAACTACAACAGCATAATCCAAGCAGGATGAGGAAGGATGACCCATCAGGAATGAAGGTATGGGTCAATCCTCCAGGAAAAGAGCCAAGACCTGCTGAGGTGCTTGCTGAAGGTGAAGGAAATACAGAATGGGTAGCAGAGGATGGTAGTTATAAATACCAGCTAAGGCCACGTAACCAGTTGCAGAAACGAGGATTATAAGTAATATGAATGCTTCTATCTTATTTTGTTAAGGATACATTTGTCTTCCAATTCCTTTAACATCAATTGGTATTGAGACACTAAAAGAATGTTCCCAAGGGACATTGCCCCATTGTAAATTTACAAATGCGTTTGCGATTGTACGTGGAATAGTTATATCATGTTAGGCGTATTCATGACCTTGTTATTGTTTCATGTGGACATGAGATATTATCTGTGTCAAGTTGACAAGGGGTGGATTGTAGTGGCTATTCCTGGTTGTCAACTTGACTATATGTGGAATGAACTACAATCTAGAATTGGAAGGCTCACCTATGATCCTAATTTGGAGGCTCAGAGATATAAATTTCTGACCTGGACTTAGCATGGAGATCTTGAAGCATGGATTCCAGTCAAGGTCATCTGGGATTAAAGGTGTGGAGACATACACCTTTAATCCCAGACTTCAAGTTCATCTGGGATTAAAGGTGTACACCTTTAATCTGGGCTACACCTTCTACTGGAGACATATATAAGGACATTGAAAGAAGGAAGACTGATTCTTCCTTGCCGGCTTGCTTCGTGGGACTGAGCAACTGCAAGATCCTTGGACTTCCATCCACAGCTGCTGCTGACTACTGTTGGGGAGTTGGACTACAGACTGTAAGTCATCGACAAATTCCCTAACTACATAGAGACTGTCCATACGATCTGTGACTCTAGAGAACCCAGACTAATACACCCGGGATACGAGACTTCATCATTGTCAGCACCATCAGAGACCCCTCGGCTATGAGGAGGATTCAGAACTGCAGGCAGATACATTCGGAGAGGTATGTTCTTCTTTGGCATCAACTTGGGATTGTCGCCACCCTGGGAAGGTAGTATTGAAGCTTTTGTGACCGTTCCTGTAGCCCTTTTAATCTTTCTCTTTGTCATGTATGTATGCTCCAGGTCTTTGACTCTTGCCTCACAGAACAAATTAGGTAGAGATCTTGACCGCAAAATGGAGGAAGGAGACTTGAGGCAGGGGACAAAAGCAATTTGGAAACTTGTTAAAAACTGTCTAGAAGATAAAGCTTGTAGGGCTGCCATGGCGGAAGGTCGGAACACCCTTGAAGAGGTACAGGATAGCATATCAGAAACTGAGCTTGGTGAGAGGTTGGGCACGCGCAAGAAAAAACCTGTCCCAAAAAAGGAAAAAGGACCTCCCAGTGAGTCTAGAGACAAGGGAGTGAATGTGTCAGATCCTAAGGAACCTTCTCCTATTGTTAAACCAAGAGGAGGAGCTAGTTTGTATCCAGTACATGATCTTGAGGCTTTAAACCTTGATAACTCTGATAGCTCTAATAGCTCAGAGGATGAGGTCTTGGACCCCGACGAAGAGGCTGAGTTAGTTACAGAAACATCACACTCTTTGCAGGGGCTGGGATAGCACTCTCATCCCACCATTAGTTCTTTTACCCTCACTTGAAAATCAATGGAAGGTCATCAAGGATGATTTATCCCGTATGTGCTCCCTCTCCCGGGTAATTTGTGGGGGCGAGACATCATGCAAGGCATGGGGCTCACCCTATTTAATGAATGTCCATCGAAGGCTGTTAACATCATGAAGAAGATGGGATATGAATCAGGCAAAGGTTTGGGGCACCTTGAGCGAGGGCGGGTAGAACCTATATCCCCCGTCCAAAATCAAGGAAGACAGGGCCTGGGTTTTTCCTAGGTGCCAATGGGGCAGCACGACCCATACCATGGAAGACAGAGGACCTGGTGTGGGTTCCCCAGTGGCCGTTAACCTCTGAAAAACTAGAACTGTGACTAATCTTGTCCTCAACCTCCCCCTGGAATACCCCAATATTTGTTATAAAAAAGAAATCAGGTAAATGGTGTTTACTCCATGATTTAAGAGCTGTTAATGAGCAAATGCATCCCCTTGGTGCTGTACAGCAGGGTCTCCCTCTGCTTTATGCTTTGCCCAGGGATTGGAATCTAATAATCTTGGATATTAAGGACTGCTTCTTTTCAATTCCACTGTGCCCCCCAGATAGGCCCCGTTTTGCATTTACTGTCCCTTCCATTGATCACATGGAGCCTGATAAGCGGTTTCAATGGAAAGTGCTGCCTCAAGGCATGGGCAATAGCCCTACCATATGTCAGTTATATGTGCAAGAGGCTCTTAGGCCAATAAGAGAACAATATCCAAGTTTAATTGTGATCCATTACATGGATGATGTGCTCACGTGTCATAGAGATTTATAGATTCTTCAAGAAGCTTACCCTTTGTTGCTTAAAACCTTGCAACTTTGGGGCCTCCAAATTGCAACAGAGATGGTCCAAATTGCCGATACTGGACACATTTTGGGTTCCATGATTCTTCCAGATAAGATCCTTCCACAAAAATTAGAAAATTATAGAAATGACTTACTTACTTTACACGATTTCCAAAAACTCTTGGGGGACATAAATTGGCTACGGCCATTCTTAAAGATACCATCTGCTGATTTAAAACCTTTATTTCATATCTTGGAAGGAGACACCCATATTACTCGTCCCAGGTCATTGACACCCCCAACAGGGACAGCCCTTCATCTGGTGGAGAAAGCCATTAAGGAGGCCCAGTTGTGCCCCATTGACTAGTTGCAGCCATTCTCTCTGTGTGTGTTTAAAACAAAAAGATTGCCCACCGCTGTGTTATGGCAGGATGGATGCTTGTTATGGATCCATCCACATGATTCCCCCCAAAAGATCATAGATTGGTATCCTGCAGCCATAGCTCAACTTGCCCTTAAGGGCCTAAAAACATCCACTAGTCATTTTGGTAAACATCCTGCAGTTTTAATTGTTCCCTACAACTGCTTTCAAGTGCAGACATTGGCCACCACCTCTGATGATTGGGCCATACTGGTTTCCACCTTTTTGGGAAAGATTGACAATCATTATCCCAACCACCCTTTGTTACAATTTGCTGCTACTCACCCTCTGATATTCCCTCGAGTTACCTCCCCTGATCCATTAAAAGATGGACTAGTGGTATACACAGATGACTCTAAGATTGGCCTGGGGGCCTATGTTGTGGGTTTCAGAGTGATCTCACGGCAGTATGATGAAACCTCCCCACAGATAGTAGAATGTTTGGTGGTGCTAGATGTTCTTCAAAAGTTTTCAGGTCCCCTTAACATTGTCTCTGACTCCTCCTATGTGGTGAATGCTGTCAATTTATTAGAGACAGCTGGAATCATTAGACCTTCCAGCAAAGTGGTGTCTATATTTCAAAACCTGCAAGAGTGCTTGCTAAATAGGAGGGCTCCCATGTATATTACCCATATCCGGGTTCATTCAGGGCTTCCTGGCCCGATGAGCCTAGGAAATGACCTGGCGGATAAAGCCACAAGACTTGCTGCAGAGGTCCTTGTCCCCCCGTTGCATGCCGCCAAGGCCTTTCATGATAATTTTTATGTCACTTCTGAAACCCTATGCAAGCGTTTCTCTCTTACCAGAAAAGAAGCCCGTGATATTGTCACCCAATGTCACAACTGTTGTCAATTTCTCGCTACCCGCCATACCGGGATAAATCCCAGAGGAATTCTACCATTGCAAGTATGGCAAATGGATGTCACTCATGTTTCTTCCTTTGGGACGCTCCAATATGTACATGTATCAATAGATACATGCTCTGGCATAATCCATGCTACACCACTCACTGGGGAAAAGGCCTCTCACGTCATCCAACATTGCCTTGAGGCATGGAGTGCCTGGGGAAAGCCTAAGTGCTTAAAAACTGACAATGGACCCGCTTACACTTCCCAAAAATTTAAACTATTTTGTGCACAAATGCAAGTCACAGATATTACAGGCTTGCCATATAACCCTCAAGGACAAGGTATCATTGAGCGTGCACACCCTATGCTCAAATCAGTTTTAATTAAACAAAAAGCAGGAATAATAAAAGATCTGTCCCCCGTGCCACAGGTTGCCATAGCAGTGGCACTCTTTACTATAAATTTTCTAAATTCAGATAAGCATGATCAGACTGCAGCAGAGCGACATTGCTCAGATCCACATCTACCTAAAGAATTGGTAAAATGGAAGGATGTGTTGACTAATGAATGGAAAGGCCCGGATCCTATTCTAATAAGATCCAGGGGAGCCATTTGTGTCTTCCGACAGAATGAAGAAAACCCCTTCTGGGTCCCTGAGAGGCTTAATAGAACAATTTTGGAGCAGAAGGACACCACATATCGCCCAGTTACTCCTCCCAATGCTAATAATGATGATCAGCACACCAGCTGTCCAGAGGGAGCAACACTGGGGAATCATGTCAACATTTCCACTCCTGATGCCGAATTGGACCTCCGAGTTTGAGCAGACACTCCAAGAGTTGAGAGCAGCCATTATCCAGGTCAACTCTACGTGCCTTGACCTGTCCTTGAGGGAGGGACTATCCTGACGGAGGGACTATCATCATGGATCGCTTCAGCTGTCTCCTATTTTAAGGAATGAGTGGGGGTGGGATTGTTTGGTGCAGCCCTTTGCTGTGGACTGGTGTTACTTCTCTGGCTGGTCTGTAGGCTCAGAGCTCAAACCAAGAGAGACAAGGTGACTATTGCTCAAGCGCTTGTGGCTCTGGAACAAGGAGCTTCCACTGACATTTGGCTAACAATGCTCAAGCAGTAGGCCGCCAGCTGGACAGCTCTTGCACACCCGGAACTTAGACTCATTGCACAGGGTAGAGTGTCCAGCTTGAGCAGCCCATGGGGGATGCCGAGCAAAGCATCACACAGAGAGACACCTGACATAAGGGTCTCTCTGGGAGGCATGTTGTCCTGCATAAGGGTTGCCTGCCCTAGTTTCCCTTTCCCAGAAAAACGGCAGAGTGACAGGTCGAGGGAGCTTCAGGTCAAACCAACAGCCTAGGGGCGACTCTCGTAGGAAGTCTTAATTTTGTTGCTTGAGAGTTCGACCTCTGTCTCTGCCCCTTAAAGATTGGGTGACCTACTTGCTATAAGAGCAAAAGGGCCTCATTATTAGATTGTCTTGAACCCTGAAGGTCCAGACAAGAGGCTGAAGGTTGATCGACAGTCTGAGGTCTTTATGTTAAATAATAAAAAAGGGGAGATGTGGGGAGCCAACAGTGCAAACATCCTGCAGGTGCAAACATCCTGCCTGCACAAACATCCTGCTGGCATAAAAATCTGGCTGGCACCAGGAAGTAAACAAGTCAGTGTGCAGGTGCTGGGTAGTTTACCATCCCTTGGTATCCGCCTCTCGCGAGCTGCAGCCAATCAGGGGGATGAAATGTCCGAGGCGGGGGTGAGGGGGTGGGGGGGGAGGGGTGTCTGTTGCAGCCTATATAAGGGATGGGCTTCTGGGTGTTTTGTTCTCCGCTCTGTAGGCTTATGCTCTCCCTCTCAAGAGCATTAAAGATTTGCTGCAGAAGGATCTTGAGTGTGCCACGTCGTTCTTGCTGGCAAGACGGTAGCGTGGGACAAGGAACCACCAGACTTATTTCCAGAATGGCTGTACCATCTTTTGATCCCACCAGAAGTGGAGGAGTGTTCCTCTTTCTCTACATCCTTGCTAGCACATGCTATCTCCTGAATTTTTAATCTTAGATATTCTGATTGTTGTGAGGTGGAATCTCAGGGCTTTTTTGATTTGTATTTCCCTGATGATTAAGGATGTTGATCTATAAAGAATTTATTTGGGATTTTGATGGAGATTGCATAGGATCGGCAAGATGGCCATTTTTACTATATTGATCCTTCTTCCAAGAGCATGAAACGTTTTTCCATTTCCTGAGGTCTTCTTCGATTTCTTTCTTCAAGGACTTGAAGTTCCTGTCATAAAGGTCTTTCACTTGTTTGGTTAGAGTCACGCCAAGGTACTTTATGTTGTTTGTGGTTATTGTGAAGGGTGTTACTTCACTAACTTCTTTCTCAGAATGCTTATCCTTTGAGTAGAGGAAGGCTACTTATTTGCTTGAATTGATTTTATAACCAGTCACTTTGCAGAAGTTGTTTATTAACTAGGAGTTCTCTGGTGGAGTTTTTTAGGTCACTTACATATCCTATCATATCATCAGCAAATAATGATGGTTTGTCTTCTTCCTTTCCAATTTGTATCCCTTTGACTTCCTTATGTTGTCTAATTGGTCTCGCTAGAACTTCAAGTTCTATATTGAAAACATGTGGAGAGAGAGGGCAGACTTGTCTAGTCCCTGATTTTAGTGGGATTGCTTCAAGTTTCTCTCCACTTATTTTGATGTTGGTTACTGGTTTGCAGTATATTGCTTTTACTGTGTTTTGGTGTGGGCTTTGAATTCTTGTTCTTTCCAGGGCTTTTAGCCAGATAAGAGCTGAATTTTGTCAAATGCTTCTTCTGCATCTAATGAGATGACCACGTCTTTTTTTTTTTTTAGTTTATTTATGTAATGGATTAACATGATGGATTTTTGTATATTGAACCATCCTTGCAACCCTGGGATTAAGCCTACTTGATCATGGTGAATGATCGTTTTAATGTGGTCTTGCATTCAGTTGGCAAGTATTTTATTTGGTATTTTTGCATCAATATTCATAAGGGAAATTGGCCTGTAGTTCTCTTTCTTTGTTGCATCTTTTTGTGGTTTTGGTATCAGTGTAATCGTGGCTTCGTAGAACGAGGTGGGCAGTGCCACTTCTGTTTCTATTTTGTGGGAGAGTTTCAAGAGTATTGGTATTAAGTCTTCTTTGAAGGCCTGATAGAATTCTGCACTAAAACCATCTGGTCCTGTACTTTTTTTGGTTGGGAAGCTTTATATAATGCCTTCTATTTCCCTAGGGGTTATGAGTCTGTTTAGCTGATCTAATTGATGCTGATTTAATTTTGGTATTGTGTATCTGTTTAGGAAATTGTCCATTTCCTCCAGATTCTCCAGTTGTGCTGAGTATAGAATTTTTTAGTAGGATCTGTTGAACTTTGCATTTCCTCAGTCTCTGTTGTTATATCTCCCATTTCATCTATAATTTTATTAATTTGAATACTGTCTCTGTGCTCTTTGATTAGTCTGGCTAAGGGTTTGTCTATCTTGTTGATTTTCTCAAGAACCAGCCCCTGGTTTTGTTGATTCTTTGTATGGTTCTCTTTGTTTCTATTTGATTGATTTCAGCCCTTAGTTTGATGACTTCCTGTCTTCTACACCTCCTGTGAGAATTAGCTTCTTTTTCTTCCAGGGCTTTCAGGTGTGCCATTAATCTCTTAGTGTATGCTCTCTCCTGCTTCTTTTTGTAGGCACTCAGGGCTATGACTTTTCCTCTTAGCACTTCTTTCATTGTGTCCCAAAGAATTGGGTAGGGTGTACTTTCATTTTTGCTGAATTTTATAAAGTCTTTGATTTCTTTCCTTATTTCTTCCTTGACCAAGGTGTTGTTGAGTAGAGTATCGTTCAGTTTCCATGTGTATATGGGCTTTCTGTTGTTTTTATTGCTGTTGAAGACTACTTTTACTCCATAGTGATCTGATATGATGTAAGGGATTAGTTCGATCTTCTTGTATTGGTTGAGATCTGTCTTGTGACCAATTATATGATTGATTTTGGAGAAGGTACTGTGTGGTGCTGAAAAAGGTATATTCTTTTGCTTTAGGATGACATTTTATATATATATATATATATATATATATATATATATATATATATATATATATCTGTTAAATCCAATTTGTCCAAAGCTTCAATTAGCTTCAATTCACTGTGTCCCTATTTAATTTCTAGTTTCCTGATCGGTCCATTGAGGATAGTGGAATGTTGAAGTCCCCCACAATTATGTTGTTAGGTGCAATGTGTGCTTTAAGCTTTAGTAAAGGTTCTTTCACAAATGAGGGTGCCCTTGCATTTGGAGCATAGATGTCAGTATTAAGAATTCTTTTTTTGTGGATTTTCCCTTTGAACAGCAAGTAGTGATCTTCAGTGTCTCTTTTGATGACTTTAGGTTGAAAGTCAATTTTTTTCTGAAATTAGAGTAGCTACACCTGCTTGTTTCCTAAGACCATTTGCTTGTAAAATTGTCTTCCAGCCTTTTACTCTAAGGTAGTGTTTGTCTTTGACACTGAGATGTGTTTCCTGTATGCAGCAAAATGTAGGGTCCTGTTTCCATATCCAGTCTGTTAGTCTATGTCTTTTTATTGGGGAATTGAGTCCATTGATGTTAAGAGATATTTAGGAATAATAGCTATTATTCCCTGACATTTTTGAAATTATTTTTTCATATTTGAGTGGCTATCTTCTGTGTTTGATGAGAGGAGGTTTCTATCTTGCTTCTTCTGGGGTGTAGTTTCTGTCCTTGTCTTGGTATTTTTCCCCTATTAACTTTTGTAGGGCTGGATTTGTGGAAAGATATCATGCAAATTTGGTTTGCCATGGAATCCTTGGTTTTCTCATCTATGGTGATTAAGAGATTTGCTGGGTATAGTAATTTTGGCTGAAATTTGTGTTCTCTTAGAGTCTGCATGATATCTGCCCAGGATCTTCTAGCTTTCATGGTCTCAGGTGAGAAGTCTGGTGTAATTCTGATAGGTCCTGGATTGCTTGGATGTTTTGGGTTACAAGCTTTTTGCACTTTGCTTTATTGTTTATTGTTGAGTCCTTGGTTTCTATGGTGTCCTTGGCATCTGAGATTCTTTCTTTTATCTCTTGTATTCTATTTGTGATACTTGCATCTATGGCCCCTGATTTTTTCCCAAGGTTTTCTATCACCAAATTTGTCTCCCTTTGAGATTTCTTAGTTTTTTCTACTTCTGTTTTTAGATCCTGGGTGGTTTTGTTCAGATCTGTTGCTTGCTTGTTTGTGATTTCATGTAATTCTTTAAGAGATTTTTGTGTTTCCTCTTTCATGACAACTACTTGTTGACCCACGCTCTCCTGTATTTTTTAAGTGATTTTTGTATTTCCCCGTTATTGGATTATGCTTTTTGATCCATGTTCTCCTGATTTAAGTGATTTTTATGTTTTCCTTGTAAGGGTTTCGAACTTTTGATCAATTTTCTCATGTGTTTCTTCAAGATATTTTTCCATGTGTTCTGCTACCAGCATCCTCACCAATGATTTTATATCTGTATCTTGATTTTTTTGGTTTGTTCGGGTATCCAGAGCTTTCTGCTGTCAGGGAACTGGGTTAGGAAACTGCCATATTGCCTTGATTTCTGCTAGTAACATTTTTATATTTGCCTTTTTTTCATTTGTTTATTTCTGGACTTAGTTGGTCTTGTTACTACTGGTTGGTGTTTAAAGCTCCTGAGAGCCTGGTTTTGATGCTGCTGTCTCAGAGGGTGTCTGTGCTCCTGAGGTGGAAACTGGAAGGTTTCCACCACTGGGCTCCCAATAACCTCCTCAGCTCTGCTGGGCTGGATTCATGTCTCCTCCCTGCTTGCCTCTGGATGCTTACCTGGCCTCCAGTGGTCTCCTCCTGGTTTGCCTGGTTAGTCTAATAGCTCCAAGATGGTGGCGATTCTCAGGGCTCTTTCTAACCACGGGATTTCCTGCAGGCCCGGGGCTTCCTGGCTGAGCTGCTAAAGCCTAGGCAGAGGCTCTGCCAGTCAGCAGGGCTCAGTCTCATTGAGCTTTTCTCCCCAGGATAGTGTAGGAGTGCAGAGCTCTGTCTAACAGCAGGCTCTCTGAGGATCTGGAGCCCCACCCCTATTGGGCTGCAGGATCCAAAATGGTGGGGATCATGATCCTTGGGTCTCCCTCTATCTCCTTGGACTTCCTTCAGGTCTGAAGTTCTCCAGCCTGCCTAGGAAGCAATAATGCTGCCCAGCTCCCTGGTGCTGAAGGCACCCAGGGAGGCTATACCCTGGGAAATCATTCCCTCTGGGGCCCACTGTCTCCTGTAATACTTTAAGGGATTTATTTTTGTTTCCTCTATCAGGACTTCTGCCTGTTGACCCAATGTTCTCCTGCATTTCTTTAAGGAATTTTTTGTTACCTCTTTATGGACTTCTATCTGTTAACACATATTCTCCTGTATTTCTTTAAGTGATTTTTGTGTTTCCTTTTGAAGGGATTCTAACTTTTGACTTATGTTCTCCTGACTTTCATTAAGGGAGTTATTTATGTCTTCCTTTAAATCCTTCATCAGCATCATGAGATGTGATTTTAAATCCAGGTCTTGATTTCTGTTGTATTGGGGTATACAGAAGTTGGATTTGTTGGACAACTTGGTTAAGATGGAGCCAACTTGATTTTCTTTTATTTTTGTGATTTTCTTCAGTTTACCTTTTGCCATTGGGTTATCTCTGTTGTTAGCTGGTGTTCCTTTCTCTGAATATTGCTAAACTGTGTTACTTGGAGACCCATTCTCTCTGTGTACACAGGTATGTAAGTTCTTCTGTGAGAACTGCCCTCTCTTATTTGTATTTGGGTATGTAGCTATGTGGCCCAGATCAATGCTGGGTACAGACAGCAATTCATATTATTTGAACACTATACTCATTAATGGCAATAATTAGAAAAATATATTTGCCTATCAAATTCAATAAATAGATGGGAGGAAATCCTGATCTGGCACTGGGGGAAGGGTAAAGGTCTGAATTCCTGATGGCCAGAGAAAGAATGGGAACTGACAATTTCAGGAAACTGGAGGTTGTGGGAATCCTCCAGAATGCACCAGAATCAAGGGAGGTGAGAGATTCACAGAAATAAAAGGGAGGTACCTTAGATCAAATTCTGGACAGTAGGGAGAGGGAACTTATAGAGCTTACCTCCAGCAGCAAGACAGGGTTTCAAAGGAGGGAAAGAGGGTCCATCCCACATTCATACCTTTGATCCAAATTGTTTCACTCTTAAAGAATTACAGAGATGGAAATGTATATATATGAGGTGAATAAAAGGTCCAATCACAGGGTCAAAGAGGGATACAGTAGAAGAGGAGGTCTGAAGGACTGACACTGTTGCAAAATGCTAACAAAAAGGAACCTAGCATGACAGCATTCCAGACATCCCAACAAGCAACTGTAGGAGTATGATGCAGGTATTTGAACCCAACCAATGGACAGAAGCATCTGACCCCTACTGTTGAATTAGGGAAGGCTATAACAGGCTGAAGGGAACTTGTAGGAGAACCAGTAAGCTCAAAGAATCTCGGCCCCTGGTATCTCTCAAAGTTTGGACCACCTAACATGATACATACACTAGCAAATATGAGGCCCCTAGCACAATACAGTATTGCTGGAAATTCATGAAATCAGTGCCAATATTTATGTGCAGAAGTCCGAATTTAACAGCACTGTTGATATCATGTCCGTCATGTTAATCACTCCTCTCCTTGCTGTTTTTCCCTGATACCTAGAGGGTATAATATATGGCATTGTGTTTTCTTTTAGGATTTTGCTTTCACTGCCGCTTATTTTCTGAACACTGGAATGTATGTGGTCTTTTCAATGATTGTTTTCCTATTCAAATGAAGCTTTTTACACTCAGATGGCTAAAAATCTATGTGTGTAAACATAAACATAAAAGGCAATTTTACAGCATCTCCATGAGCAAAATTATAAAAGGTTCTCTCTTGTGACTTATGAACTCCCCATTCATGAACCTGAACTACAATTTCATTATTAAGCATTGCAGTCCGTCATGTAGTTCAGGTATAAACACATCTGAAAGTATATGTTTACCTTATTATAGTTGTGCAACCATAGGAACAATGGGAAAATCTTGACCGGCAAAGCAGTGTTATAGCATGTTATTTCCAGCCATGAGTAAGACCATGGCTAAATTTTATCACCCCAATCATCCTAAATAGCATATTCTGATGGTATAAAAGCTAGCCAGAAGGAAGATAATTTTCTAGTCACTTTGAAATCGAGTTTAATTAAAGGGTATTTTGCTGTTATAATTAGGGTTTTACAATGAAGTTGAGGTAGATAACCGAGGACAGTCATGAAGTTGGGTTATTTTGAAAACTGCCGAGGACTCCAAGGCCTGTACTTCAAGAGAGGTGTCTTAAACTTAGTAGTATGGACATTTTTTTTAGTAATCCCTGTCAAGGAGAATAGTATTGCTCTTACAGCTGTTGATTTTATTAAGTAATCTATGTTTTGGGGGAGTGGAATTATTGATGCATGCTGGGTAATTATTTAAAATCTTTGTCAAGTTCCTTTTGGAAATCATCTAATATGTGAGTTCTCATAAATTAATTTTCATACATCCATAGATGTTTTTAAATTATCACATTATTCCCTCTAATCACTCATACTCTTGACACAGTTATACACCTATTAACTATGTTATACATACTTTTACTTTAATATCCCATGATTTTTTTCTCTTTATCCAATTATGTCTTGGCAGGTAATGGAATTAAATGCTTTGATATGGGTTTCAGTGATCCTTTCTCCAATTATCTCCCGCTAACTCCCAGTTTAGTTCACATTTCCTTCTTCCTCTCCGAATAAGCGTTTTCATTGCACAAACCCAAATATTCAAAATTTTCCTAGAATTCCCTGTACCTGTGACTTATATGAATTCTGCTAAAAGCCCCTTCTAAACTTCAGAGATTTCACTCTACAGAGCAGAACTATAACTATGTATCTATCAAGACCATATCAATGACAGAACAGGAAATGAAATGAACATAAGTATTTCAAAAGTAGGAAGAAACTGAGAAATATGAGTGACACTTATAAGTGAAAAGTTATAAATATCTCATAACCACCATAACCATTGTTCAAGATAATCTTTCCTCTTATATTTTTGAGGTCAGCTCATTAGATTTATTTCTATTCCTTCATAAAACTAAACAGGAATGGTCAACCTTCTGGGCTATGCTTTTCCTCATAATACAGACAACATACATACAGTCTTACTTAAGTACATACATGATGCTTTCTGCTGGCTAGGAATCAGGAACGTTGTGTTGCCAAGTCCTACAGACAACAACACACACTCTGGGACTTCATAATATTTCTTCTGGACAAACTGTTCCACATACCATTCTTGAACATGACTGATTGCTTTTTATGAAGCTCAGTAAAAGTACACTGTGTCTTCACAGAATATTCCATAGCCTTACAAGCGACAATGAACTTGGGTCCCCTAGTTACTGATCCTCTCGTTGGCAACAATTCTTCATGGTAAAAGCATTTTCCATACTGGGAAAGGGACATGAGAGATGTCCCTTGTCAATTACAAATTGGTAGCATGAGCTGTAGACTGGACCAGGCTACCAGGTCTGTATCCTCAATTAGTTTGTTTACCTGGTGCTCTAGTGCAAATATCTTTGCATTTGTCCCTTATTAGAGGCTTGCTTTATGTAGAGAATGTTCCACAACAAGTAAGGAAACATGTAAAAAGAGCCTCAAGTCATCCATCACATGAAAACTAGGTTAATTTAATGTTGAGTTCATTATACTGTATCTCAGCTGAGAATACATGAGACCCATACATTTCCAATAGTTCTATATCTTATTGTATAGGAACCTTTATTCCATGTTTCTTTTTAATTAAGGGGAAAATGGTATTTACATCCCCAGTCACCCTATGGTGATTTGTGGTAGAATTTATATGTTGTATGGGAGTATTTTTAGAAAGGAGTGAGATGTTTCTGGTAATGTTTTGAAAGTAATATTTTGTTTTGCTAGTTAGAAGATCTTGCAAAAAGAGTTTCATACAATGGGTAATTTTGACTCTGGTCAGTAAACAATGGAATAAGGCAATTATATAACAAAATCATTTTCTCAACATTCCTGATATTCTAGAGTGCTATAAGCATTGCCTGTGATATCAACATTATGATAGAATACTGAATCCTTAAAAGTATTAAATTTCAGACTCAATCATGGAGGCAATGTCAAAGAGTCTTTGTAAGAAATAAAATTGGACATTCAAAGGGAGTGACAGGAATAGCTAGAAATCCATCGAAATGTCCAGAGTGAACATACATATGTGGTATTAGGGAGGCATAGGGATTATTGGGAAGAACTTCTTGGAGAAGTGAAAATTGAGTGAATCTGTCAAGAAATGGTGAATATGGAAATCAAATTGATTTTCCTCTTTATCATAATTCCTGAAAAGCAAGTATTCAAAAATGTTTCATATATATATTAAGCTTTAATATTGATGTATCCATGCTTTTTGCTGTTCTACCACAATATTCTAGCACTGACTCTTGCTGAGCAGTGGGCATGTAGCATTGCAATTGAAGTTGACCATCGACTGTCAGATCAGGGCTAATGATTCTCAGTTGTAGACAGTTTGTGTTATCACTTAATTCACTTTGTCTCTTTTCCATGTGCAATTTCTCCCTGAATATAATAACTGGGAGAGAAAGATTCTTCTGATTATGTGAACTATTGTTGTCAGAACTTCTCTGGCACTGTTGTGAAGAGAGTGACACACTTTGCTTTCTGCATTCTCTTCTGAGAGCATCAGGCATTTCTATAGTACCACTAAGCAATAGTAGATAAAGTGGAACAACACTGTATCCATTTGCCAACTCAATAATTATCTGCCTTGCATTTGGGCCTCAAGATTATTATTTTGAACAGTTGATGATTTTTTTTTCCGTGCATGAGACATTGGCCTAGAGAAACACAGGAAGAATTCTAGCTATATCTCCACTTTAGCTGAGTGCACAATACAGCCATTGTTCCTAGATCTTGAACCCATGGATTTTGATTTCTCTTAAGCCTTGTTGCATTGACTGAGTTTGTTAAAAATCCCATGAGCAATGAAGTCTGACTAAGCATCTGTGAGGAGGCAGAGTAACCCCTGGCTCTTTAGATATTCTCAACTGTACAATGTGTTCGGAGCGCTTATGTCCATAGATTTCTACAAGTCAATATACAAACAAAAATCTAAGTGTTTCAATTTTCTAGGCACATTTGTTAACTCTTTGTAAATTAGGGTTGTCTATCAATCTTCTATGAATACTCATTGTGAAATTGTACCCAAGTTCACATGCATTTTTCTATCTTGTGCGGTTGACAGTCAAAATCCCCATTAATTCTTCTCACAAGACACAGTTGAAGATGGAAATATAGAGTCTGATCCAACAATAGAAGCTGATTACAAGTAAGAGAATAGATACTTGATATTAAATCCTTAGCCCTACCTGTGGCTTGGAGAAAGTACAAGCAGTGTGTCATAATCCATGACACCAATGTTAGGTCTTTGATATCAGTCCCATCTTCTTACTTTACAGATTTAGTCAATAATGAGGGTGTTCCTGTGCCCTGTCTTAATGTATAAATCAACTCTGGGTCAGAAAAACCAGAAGCTTGTTTTGGAGTTAGAAGGAAAATATATCCTTCTCCTTCTAATCAAAGTAAACGTCTGAGAAAGAGAAATCAGGTATTATGGCAGTGGAGAATACATTCTCAGAATATATTTGGAAGGAGCTTCATGAGTGGTGACATCTTTGAGGTTCCAAGGGTGAGATATGGTGACTTTTTTTCTACTTCCCTGTCAAGTGTTTTGGTGTTTGCTCATAATAGCAGCACATGTGCACTGTTCTCAACTTTTCTACCTTAAGTTTTGACTAGAAACACTAAGGTCATTATGTTCCTCCCATTAAATATATATATATATATATATATATATATATATATATATATATATATGTGTGTGTGTGTGTGTGTGTGTGTGTGTGTGTGTGTATATATATACACACATACACATACATGTATGTGTGTGTATTTATATATATATACATATATATACATATATATATTTATTTAAAAGCATAATTAATCAAAGAAGATACTCTTGGAGATTTTAAATAGACAGATTATTGTCTGAGTTTGTAATACACCTGGAAATGCACACACACACACACACACACACACACACTCACACACACAAACACACACATGTGCTGGCAGAGAGAGAGAAAAAGAGATCAAGAGAGAGAGAGAGAGAGAGAGAGAGAGAGAGAGATTCTGAAACATTTTCATATGATAATTAAACTATATCCACTAGTCCTCGCTTGATCTTCCAATACCTTGAATTGAAATTAATATCTTGTGCTAAATGTATTTTGAGTTACGCTTGATGAAAATTATATTCTAATGCTAACAGTTTGAGAGAATATCATTCTTTCAGGTTTTCAAGAGTGTAGAAACATTAGATTGTGAAGATTTCTGAAATTTTTTGTCTTCTAAGTTTGTCATGGTTAATTGACACATGGACGTTCCAGATCAGTTTAAATTCCAATGTGGATAGAAGAGTGACTACTGAATTCATAACAGATAATAACAACAGTCAAAAAACTTTCTCTATTTTTAAATGGGCATCATGTGTGTAGAGAGTGGTAGTAATCCTGTACAATTGTGGATGACAGCAGAGATGATTTTCATTCTCCATGCTGACCTCCTTTTTAATCAACACAGTTTGTAGAAAAGGCTCTTTTTTTCACTGGATGGATTCAGCTCTTTATCAAAGGTCAAGTGACAATAGGTATCTCGGTTCATTGCTTGGACATCATTTATACTACACTGATTTACCTGCCTGTCACTGTACAAAGATGATGCAGTATTTAACACTATTGCTTTGTAGTGTGGCCTGAGGTCCAGGATCCTGATTCCCCTGGAACAACTTTTTGATGAAAACAGTTTTACCTATACTGATAAAAACAGTATATACCTATACAGTATAGGTAAAATGGGGATTGCATCGAATCTTTAGATTGCTTTTAGCAAGATGTCCAGGTTTACTATAGTAATCCTGCCAATCCAAGAGCATGGGAGATTTTTTTTCTATTCTCTGTGATCATCTTTGAATTCCTTCTTCAAAATCTTGAAGTTTTGGTCATACATATGTTTCACTTGTTCGGGTATAATCACACCAGGAGACTTTATACTGTTTGTGACTATTGTGAAGGGTGTCATTTCACTAATTTCTTTCTCAGCCTGATATCCTTTGAGTATAGGAAGGCTACTGATTTGCTTGAGGAAATTTTATATCCAGTCACATTGCTGAAGTTGTTTACCATCTATAGGAATACTCTGTTGTTGTTTTTTTTTTTTGGGGGGGGGTGCTTAAAAAACTGTCATATCATCTGTAAATAATGATAATTTTTCTTCATCCTTTTGAATAAATATCCATTTGAACTTCTTTGGTTTTCTCATTGTTCTAACTAGAACTTTAAGTACTATATTGAATAAATATATAGAGTGAGGGTAGCCTTGCCTACTTGCTTATTTTAGTGGGATTGTTTCAAGTTTCTCTGCATGTAGTTTGATGTTGGCTACTGGTTTCCTCTATTTCATTTACAATGTTTAGGAGTGGGCCTTGAATTCCTATTGTTTCCAAGACTTTTCACTAGTTTTCCTCATATATAAACTCATTTTATTTTGCTCTTGAGAATGTCAGGTTTCTCTCTGTAAATCACGTTTGGCCACATTACAGAGCTTCTCCCTTTTGAATCTTTTAAGAAAGACCCTGCCTCTTCATACATATCTCAATCCGATTTTCAGTCTTTGAGACTTACCTTTCGTGACACCCTGTAACAAATTGTTGGCTGCTACATTTACAAACTGACAACTTATAATGTGATGCTCTCTGGGAGTCACTGGTTGATATAATGTAAATATATTACAATCATTATGTAAAATATGACTTCCATGCATTACTTCCTACAAACTTCAAGGAGAGGCAGTGCCTCTTCTCATAGGGATGCAGCCATCAGGGGCTCTGTTTAAGGGTGTTTAGTGCAAGGGCTGCCCTCCTGCATAACCATACCACCATAAACATTGACCACAATTTTGTCTCCACTTGTAATGTTGAGGTCAGTTAATTAGATTTCTTTCAATTCCTTCATAAACCTGAATGGGAATGCTCACCCTTCTGTGATATGCTTTTCTTCATAATCCAGAAAAGCATACAGACAGTCTTAATTTAAGAGCATTTATGATGCTTGATGCTTGCTAGGAGTCAAGAATATTGTGTCTCCATGTTCTATATACACTCATACCCACTCAGGGACTTCATAATATTCCTTCTGGCCAAACTGTTCCACATACCATTCTTGACCATGACAGATTTTTCTGAAGCTCAGTTAAAGTACTTTGTGTCTTGACAAAAAGTTTCATAGTCTGAGAAGTGCCAATGCACTTGGTTCCCCTAAGGTACGGACGTGAGATATGTCCCTTCTCAATTACAATTTAATAGCATGATCTGTAGACTGGAGCAGGTTACAAGGTCGGTAAACTCACTTAAATTATGATCCTGACGCTCTAATGCAAATATCTTTGCATTGGTGCCATTTTAGAGACTTGCTTTTACTTAGAGACTGATCCATAACATGTAAGGAACCAGGTAAAAACAGCCTCAAGTCATCCATGACCTGAAAATTATGTTAATTTAAGGTTTCTTCCATTAATTTGTATCTCAGCTGAGAATATATGTGTCCCAAACATTTCCAATAGGTCTTCTATAACACATTGAATCGAAAGATTTATTGACTATTTCTTTGTAATTTAAGGGGAATCTGTGCTTTCACCTCCATTTTCGTCCTTGTGTGATTTTTCGAAAAATTTAAACGCTGAAATTGATGTATGGGAATATTTTTAGAAAGGAGTGAGATATTCCTGGTAAATTTTAAAAACTAAAATTTAGTTTTCAAGTTAGAACAATAATGTTGCAAGGAGAGCTTCCTACAAGGGGTAATTTGACTCTGTTCATTAAACAATTTAATAAACTAATTATACAACACATTATTTTCTTAAGATTCATGATATTCTAGAGTGCTAGAGGAATTGCCTGTGATATCAACATTATGGTAGGACTCTTATTCCCTAATTGTATTCAATTTCAGTAACAATCATGTTGGCCAAGTCAAAATCTATGTGAGAGAATTTGTCATCCAGAGGGAGTTGCAGGTAGATCTAGATATTCAACTCAATGTACAGAATAAATATGTGGTACAAGAAAGGCATAGGGATTATTGGGAAGAACTTCTTGCAGAAGTGAAAATTGAGCTGTTCTTTCAAGGAATGGAGCATTTGAGAAACAAATTGATTTCCCTGTTTATCGTATTTCCTGAAAGACAAGTATTCAAAAATGTTATATATCAGTACAGTAAGCTTTAAACTTGATGTATCCATGCTGTTCTATCACAAGATTATGACATTGGCTCTTGCTGAGCATGGGGCATGTAGCATTGTATATAAAATTGACAATCAAATGACAGATCAGTGATAATGTTGCCCCATTGAAGATAGTGTGTGTCATCACTTAATTCACCTTATCTCTTTTCCATGTGCAAATTCACCCTGTACATAATAACCTGTAGAGAAAGATTCTTTTGAGTATGTGGACTTTTGTTTTCAGAACTTCTCTTACAACTTTTTGGCATAGAGTGACACACTTTGCTTTCTGAATTGTCTTCTGAGAGCATCAGGTATTACTCTATTACAGCTATGCATTAGTCAGATAAATTGGAACCACACTGTATCCTTTTGCCATCTCATAGGTTTTCTGCCTTGCATTTGGATCACAAAGATTATTATTTTGACCTCTTGATGATATTTTTATGCATGAGAAATTGGCCTAGAATAACACAGTAAGATTTCTAGGTATGTCTCCACAGTTGTAGAGTACACAACACGGTCATTTTTTCACTAGATTTTGAGCCCAGAATCTGCATTTCTCTGAATCCAGGTTGCATTGACAGAGTCTGCTAAAAATGACATGAAGACTGTAGTCAGCCTAAGAATGTGTGAGGAGGCAGAGTAACTCCTAGTTCTTTAGATACTCTCAATTATACAATGACAGGAAAGCTTATGTCTATAGATGTTGACATCTCAATATATGAACAAAATCTAAGTATTTCACTGTTTTCTAGGCACATTTCTTAACTCATTTTAAATTAGGGTTGTCTACCAATCTTCTACGTATACTCAATGGGAAATTTATCAAAGTTCCATGCCTTTTTCTATCCTGTGGTTTGACAGCCAAAATCCCCATTAATTCTTCTCCCAAGACACAGGTGAAGATGGAAATGTAGAGGCTGACCCAACAATACAAGCTGATTACCATGAAGAAAATGGATACTTGAGATTTAATCCTTAATGCTACCTGTGCTTTGGAGAATAAACATGCAGTGTGTCAGACTCAATGACACCAATGTTAGGTCCTTTAAGTCAGTCCCATCTTCTGGCTTTACAGATTTAGTCAATAACTTCAGCGTGTTCCTATGCCCAGTCTTACAAGAGTAAATGAACTCTGGGTCAAAAGAACGAGAAGGTCGTTCAGGAGTTAGATGAAAATTACGACCTTCTATTTCTAATCAAATAAAAGTCTGAGAAACAGAAATTAGGGATGAAGGCAGTAGAGAATGCATTCTCAGAATATATTTGGAAAGATCTTCACAAGTGGTGACAGGTTTTAGATTGTACGTGTTGAGATTTGGTGACTTTTTTCTCCTTCCCTGTCATGTGATCTGGTGCTTGTTCATGATAGCAGCACATGTGCATTGTTTTCAAATTTTCCTTCTTAATGTTGGATAGAAAGCCTCAGGTCATTATGTTCCTTCTGTTAAATATATCCTACGTGTCTCTGTGTCTTTGAATGTCTTCCTCTCCTTCACTTTCTTGATTTCTGTCCAAACTGTTTGTTTATGCATATTGTGTTTTGTTTCCTTCAAAATCGTTGTCCAGATATCCCCATTTTGTCCTTAGTATAAGTAAACCTCTCTCTTTCTAGGTGATATCTAAGAGGCTCACTCTACACATCACTATGCTTTGCCTATCCTGTCACATTATAGTTGCATTAGTATTCCTTGGGTAGTTTTTAAAACATTTCTGCTGTTTGATCTCATCTTCAGAATTGTTTGCAATGTAGCCCACTTCAGAAATGGGTATCAGTAATATACAGTTTCTGTTTTGAATACAGTAGAAAATATTTGCCATGTCTTTGTTTAGCAAAGACCTGGATACTAGACTTTTGAAGACCTAATAGTTTAGAATGGCTGTACAGATCTATTAGTAAGACCAGCCAGATTACCTCTAGCTGTAACAAAGGTTCTGTTGGCTGTCAACCAGGATTCAAAAGAAAACATCAAAATTTCACATTATATAAGAACAGGTACTTGAGAATATCATACTATATATCTATATAATATCTATCTATCTATCTATCTATCTATCTATATATCTATATATCTATCTATATATATCATCTATATCTACATCTATATCTATATCTTTATCATCTATATCTAGATAGGTAGGTAGATAGATAGATAGATAGATAGATAGATAGATAGAGGGAGAGAGAGATTAATATGACAGATAGATAGATAAATACATAGATAGATTGACTGATATGAGATAGAAATGTATATGAATATATATCTATATCTAGGAATCTGTTCCCAACAGCAATAGAAGCAGCGGGGTCCCTGCACGACCTAGAAGAGAATGGGGGACAAGAGATGCAAGAACCTGACAGGAAGAAATTATTCTGTTCAAACTCTCTAGTTTTATTATTTTACACACTACAATATAATGGAAAGCAGGAACAATAGAGGGAGGTGTTATGAGAGGGCAAACATTTTCTCTGGGGAACAGAAACTGATGGGGACAATCACTGTCTCTAAACGTTGTCTCTAGGAAGTAGTCTCAGAATTGTCTCTCAGAATCTCATGAAGAAAGCTGGGTGGATTATAAAGCAGCTGGGAAGCTAAAATGATCATGAGGAGGTGAAGTAGAAAGAAGTTGCTATGGTAACCTAAATGTAGGTGAACTTTGTTTGTTCTAACCAACTCAGGTGAACTCTGTAATTACTGACCAACTTGCGACTTGCCTAACTTGAAAACTATTATTTCTCCTTCTGAAAGCAAGCTTGAGCTTGTAAAATGGTTGATAGGTGGAGGTTTAGATCTATGTGAGAGTAGATCCTGCCATTACCCCCTCCTCTATATTATACGCAGCAGAGGTGGGATGCTATTGAGGAACAAAGCAGACAGCGCACAAAAAAAAAGATGGTGTAGGGCTTGTTTAAGGAATGCTATGGGCTGGTGATTCATAATACCTTACAAGTCACTGTATACCTCTGCCAGTCTCCATAGATACCTGTCCTGGGGGCCACGAACCTCGGTATGTGCCCATCACAGACTAATTAATCAGCAAGAGTATTATTGTGGGTGCTGTGAGTTTGAGGCCTCCTTCTGGAGTCAAGACTGAAATGGCTGTGACAGAAAGTCCAGGGCATGTGATTGTGCCTTTTGGACTGTTTTTTTAACTGCCCTAGGGGCCTGGGTAACCATCTAATGTTCCTCCATAGCAAAACAATGATAATGTACCAGAATAGGCATGGCTGCCATGTTATCTTACTGTAGTTTAATTGGGGTAGTGAGAAAATGAACAACCCATGGTCCAAAATAACATAACAATAGTAGACCTACAAAGGGTCCTACGATATTGGGTAAAAGGGAAGTGAGCCATGGAGAGGTATAAATCCAATTTCCATGCCAACATTCTCTCTGTTCTCTTTCTCTCTTACATTTTTCTAGTCCTCTGACTTCTCAGACTATATTTACAACTTCTGGTTTACTAGTACAGGAACATTATTCTTCTTATAAATCTGCCCAAAGTCAACATTGTTGAATGAACAGGAGATCAAATCCTAACCTATTTTGGTGCACAACCTCAGATAGGGTGTCAATAGATTCAGAAAGATCATCTATCCCCTACTGAAGGCATTGGGCATCTTGATCGATAGTGGCATGGAGCTCTATGTACCTAGAGCTAGAAAGAATGAGGGAAGAAATACCTGTGCCCACTCCCAGAGCTCCGAGGCCATGTAGGATTGATATACTAATGGCAGAGTTTGATTCTCTGTGAGACTGTCTGAAAGAGCTAGATACATCTGTGGATGTTTATTGAGCATATAAGTGGAGAAAAACTGAGAGTGGTCATAACCTAAATGAGGAACCATTTTAATAATGTTGCAATTCTCAGGGATTTCTCCATTCTTTTCGATTTGAAAAACTGAGGCAGGGAGGCATGGTTTGATGCCATTAAGGAACACACACCAGATTACTTTCAGAGGGAGGAAAATATGCCAGGAGGGGTTGGGTTTCTTCTTTACAAAATTTAATATAGTCTGTGGGCACATTTGTTCCTCTACAGTAAAGCCCCAAGACAGATATTTGGGTCAATGAAATACCTGGCCAAGCACCCTTCTGCAGTGGCAGTGTAGTGTATCATCAACATGTTTAGGCTCACCAAGAATGGCAGTTCCTTTATAAAAAGGTAGTTGAGTATGGTAGCACAACCAGCAATCTTCAAGAAGGTGAGGGAAAGTTTCATTTAAGGTAAGAAAGGTCTGATTAACTAAAGAAAGACAAGATTTTTAGTGGAAAATGGCTGTGGAGGTAGTACAGGCAGAATAATGGCTAGATGTCTGGCTGGTGGTCAGAGAGCAAGTACATAAAATAGGGAGGTTTCTTTAAGAGAGAGAGCACGGGTGATGCCCTTGTCAGTTCCCCTAGGAAGAGCAGGACAAAGCACCAACACAGGATGAGGCCCCATTGTGACTGCCTGGGCATGATGTAAAGGCTATTAAAGGAACTTAATAGTGAAGGTAGTACCTGTATCTGAGATGGATTCATAAAGAGCCCATTCAGAAACTTTTTGTCAATTTAAATTGGGAGATTTTCATAGGTGGTTAGTTAGTTTGTAAAAGTGTGCTCCATCCTCTTTATATAGGACGTAGATGCCTTGAAGAACTAATCTCTGTTAGAGTAGTATCCAGGGGTGTAAAATTGCAGTTTACTGTATGTAATCCAATGAGAAGAACTACAGTGGCTATCCCAAGTGACTCAGACAACCAATGTAAATACTGTCTTGAAGAAAACAAAGAGAAAACCATGTACTACCTGGTCTAAACTTAAATCTGTTAAATTTAAATATATGGCCAATGACATTCTGAAGTGTGGCAATCAGCAGTAGCCAATATCTGCCCTTTAATATGTTTATAATTTGTCCAAGTGTCAGCCAAGTAAAATCTCCATGCAAAGAGGGATATTGTGTCTCTAGATATCTGTGGTGTCAGCATTACTAGGGGGCATCCCACGGTGTTGAGGACCACGGCTCTTTTCAATGATTATAATCAGCACCATTTTTTCTCAGCATTAGCATACTCTGGAAGCTAGTATGTTCCTTCTGCATCCTGCAGGAAAAAAACACAAAAATGCCTTCTTCTCCACTATCATAGAATTCCTGGCATTGACATTTTAAAATTTCTATCGTATACAAAACTGAGGTGTACAGGGATATGATTCTCCCCTCTTGTAGTTATAAAGTCATGTTTGAAAGTTTTATGGGCCTGTTTCACAATATATTGTCCTTGAGGATTATAAGCAATCTCAATATATGAATAATTAAATGTTTAATAAAACATCTCAAATGACTGACTGTAATAATCAGATAAAATACTTGTCCTAATCTGATTAAGAACAACCCAATAGAAAAAATAACATTTGTAATGACAAATTTTATTTTTTAGTTCTTTCTCATGTTAAAAGAATTTTACTTATAAAGCATGAATAGCTGTCAACAGTCATACATATATCTATTAATGTTTTTAACTTTAATTGTATTTGTATATATAATTTCAAAATTTAAGAATAAGTACAATGAAAAAAAGCAATCATTTCAAGCAATTGTAAGCCAGGTTTTATATATATATATTAGGTAGATAAATATAAATATAGATTTAGATTAGATTATAGATATAGATATATATTATATATATGATAGAGACATAGACACAGATAAATATATATATATATATATATATATATATATATATATATATATATATAGTTTTACTGATAAAGACACAGATACAGACAAAAATATATATAGTCATAGAGATAGAAAGAGAATGAGAGAGAGTGTAAGAGATAGATATAGAGATATAGACATATATATAATATATATACATATAGAGATATAGAGATAGAGATAGTGATAGAGGTATTATCAAAATATGTATATTAAGTGTTTGATTTTTATAATTTTAAAAAAAGAAACTACAACACCCAATTCATTTATCTGTGCTGAAACAAGGGGAAACTTAAAGAATAAACATGTGCTCTAATTATATAAGCTTTACTCGCGCAGTAGATGCATTCTTTATGGGATGCATGTATAGTAATATAAAAGCACGTATAGAAGCTAGATTCCTCAGTTTTTCTTTTGGATAGAAATTATTAATTTTGTCAAAAGAAGGCTTGCCATGGAATATATTAACTATCTATAATAATTAATTTGATTGTTGTTTGAAATAGGAACAAACATTTCACCAGGCTCTTAAAAAATCCCTTTTAAAAATATTTTTTATATAATTTTTATCTGCAACATTTTATTGATGCACCAAATCTTTATTGCAAGTGGTAAAAACTTTATTTGGGGTGATTTTACATTAATTTTCTTTTTGTCTAAGTTTGGCAGTAAACTCAAATCATAAACTGTTGACATATATTTATAGTAGATTTCTACAAGTTATATGTCTCAATCTTTATTTTGTATCTATCTTGAAAACATCAGAGGCTTAAATCCTCTTGTGGTAAGCTTAAAGCAATGTCTTAGCCAAATAATTTATTTTAATTCCTTTTGAAAACTAATTATTTAAAGATTTTTAAAGTCCATTGTTAAGAGCAAAGGCCTGCAATAAAATTCTATGTACAATATATATTGAAAATTTTAAGATCTTAGCTTCTTGAATTGAAGCAGAAACGAAATAGTACCTATTTATTTATTTATTTATTTATATATGTATGTATTTATTTATTATACATGCAGTAAGGCTACTAGCTATTTCTTCTGGAACACTTTCTAATGTAATCATTTTATTGTTTTTGGTTTTTTTTTTTAAATTTAGCTTATGCTCTTTTAAATTTAGAAGTAAATATTTTTATGGTTATCAGTATCCACAAAGCAAAACCAACACTTTTTATCTATAATAATTTTGTATGGAATCAGCATTACAAATTTTGTCTTAATAATTAATATTTAGTCTTATTAACCTTTCACAGATCTAAATTTGTATTTTAAACCTCATGTGTAGGAATCTGTTAAAAGTATTTTTTCTTTTTCCTTTTTTTTATTTATTTCTTTATTTTTTCTTGTTTTCGTCAGAAAATCTCTAGGTGTGGCATATAAGACAAACACAGCTTCAAATAAGCCTCTGCTGAGGCAGCTATGAGCTTAGTGTTAGTGTTAGTGTTAGTGTTAGAGTTAGTGATAGTGCTTGTGCTAGTGTTAGTGTTATAGTATTAGTGTTATTGTTAGTGTTAGTGATAGGGTTAATTCAAATGTAAATATCTTTGATGTGATTATATAATCTCTAATGACAGACTCACACCCTTCTATCCTTCATGGAGTACCCTGTAACCACTGCCCATTTTATGAAGGTCAAATACCAAAAGGAACCTGTAATTTTAGGATTCCTGGAAAATTTTTATTAGCATATTTATTAGTCAAATGAGCCATTTTAATATAAAATGCAGTTTAACTGAGATATCCTTTTCAATTTAGGAGGGTTGAATTTTGTTTCTACCACAATAGCAGAATATCTTTGAAGAATTTAAACATGCCCATACTGGACACACTGTTTTTGACTTTTATCACTCCTGAAATCACTTTAATTACCAAATATGTTACAAATTGTGAGCTTTTAATTAGACTGCAAACTGGAAACAACAGCACACTGGACATTGTTAAGGTAAGATTTAATTTTTTCTTGAGGTATTAGAGCATAACTATAATTTTGGAAACAAAATCCACTTTTAAACAATGTATTGTCTGTAAAATTAATTACAAATACATTACTTTCATGCTGCAAAAGTTGTCTTTAGTTCTTATGTTGGACCATATGACAGTGTTGCTTCTCAAGAGGCATTATTTTAATTCTGATTCCTTATAAGTCTAATTTGTAGAATAAGTTCTCCACACATCATTATGCCTATTTAGAAATATCTTAGAGGCCTGATTTCTTGGGTCGTTTCATGCCATGTGCTCCTTAATATTGCTCTAACCCTAAATTATCAGCTTTTCAAGAACTTTTGTAACCATCATTATATCTTCTAAATCATGTCCAATAATGTATGAGGCAGTACTCTGTAGTCAAGACGTGTAAAACATTTATATCTTTAAGACCAATTAGAAATAATAAGGAAGAAATTACACAAATTTTATAAATTAAAACCAAACCATCTCACCCTCCATTTTTGCTGTCATTTCAAGAAGATAAAGATTCTTTGATCCCAATCATCACCATTTTTTTAAGGAGATATAAGCATTAGCCTACCAGTCCTAGAACTAGAAGTTGCAGGCCCTTAAAGAAGTAGCATTTTCTTCAGTGGTGTTTGGCTCCTAGTTAAGAATGTGTGGCACCTGATATCAGCTTCTGTTCTGTAAACTGCTGATAGCAGGACTGCCAGGAGATGACGCTTTCTCTTATTTTTTTATTGTTGTTTTTGTTTGCTCATTTGTTTGTTTTTAAATTTTCCTTTTTAACATGAAACATAATAAACAATCATTCAAACAGCGAAAGAATTACAAATATATTTTCCCAGCAATATGGACAGATTGTTGCACCTATCTACAGTGAGGGAAGAATACTTGAAGTCTTAAAGACATCCATATTTCCTAACCAAAACTAAAGATCTCTCCAGTAGGATGCAAAGAGGAAGCAGGTCATCTCCAGTTTTCCTCTCCTCCCAAGGGGAGTTATGAGTTTTTATTTCTCTCGAGACAATGTCTCAGAAAAGGAAAAACTGCTTTTCCTGTTCTCTCTCCCTCTCCTTCTCACTCTCCTTCTCCTTCCCTACCCCCCTCTCTCTCACTCAACTCTCTCTCGCTTCTCTTATTTAAGACTTAAGTCCATGTCCAGCACAGAGACTGTCATCCCTCAGCCATCACAGAGTGTGTATTATGCACTGTCTACAACATGGTGACCATTTATTCAATGGTCATTTCACATTGGCAATCTGCCCATGGCAAACAATTTTACCATTACACTTACTATCTTATTACAATTCCTGAACAGTGACAATAATCTGTTAATGAGAACTCAGGGATATTAATTTCTGGATTTCAGAAAGTGACCATATTTCAGTGACTATACCACAGTGACAATAATATGGGAGCATGACTCATTTGTAAACACACATTCTACCACATACAACGACCATTAGACAGTGACTATCAGAAATTGTCCATCACACAATGGACATAGTTGGTTATTATCATATAATTTTCATTACTAAATTTTTACCATACCATGACCATAAAGCAATCCCCATCACACAGTGCTCACAACATTGGGACAAACATTGCATGGGTTTTCGATCAAAAGAACATCATATACTGACCCTGATGTAATATCTATCAAACACTGTTTGACATTGTATCCATAACACAATGGTCATCAGAATTTATATCATACTGATACCATCACACTGCGATCATCATACTCTGGTCATCACATTTTCAAATCACCAATTGATTTGACTCTCACATAGGCATCCACACAGAAGGCACATCTTATGTTGACAATTAAATATTGATTAATGCACAATTGACCACCATACTCTCTCAAACACAGAGTTTGACACTACACAATGTACCTGAATTGTGCCTTTCATGTGTAATTCATAAACAGGTGTTCAAAGCAAAATTCTCACTACAGAAACAAATCAGGGTGGTCATCGCACATTTACTAAAATCTGGTTATAATCAGATACAGGCCATCAGTCGGAACTCATCACACTGATGCAAGAACAATATAATCCTTCACTCAGTGGGCATACCACAGGCCATGAAATAGTGATCATCACACTTTGCTTGAATTTACACTAATAAAAAATCATGTGCCGTTGAAGTAATAATAAATATGATTTTATGTACAGATACTAAAATGTTAAAGCATACACACTTGCATTTATAGAAATAATATTTGAATCTGACAGAATGATTTTTTAACAAAAATGGACATTAATTTAAAAAAGATACTATCAGAAATTTCTCTTAAAGATTTTGAAATATATAGCTTTTTCTCAGGGTTTTAAATATACCTCCGCCCCCCCCCACACACACACAGAGAGAGAGAGAGAGAGAGAGAGAGAGAGAGAGAGAGAGAGAGTCACACATGGATAATTTATGAAATGTTCAAACATTTTCCTCCTCTTTCTTCATCACCTTCTCCTATTCATCCTTGTCCTCTTCCTTTGTTTTCCCCTACCCCTACCCCTACTCCTCCTCCTTCTTGTTCACCTCTGCTTCCCCCTTCTTCTCTTCCTCCTTTTATTCTGCCACAGCCTCTCTTCTTTCTCCTCCTCCTTCTCATCATTCTATTCCTGCTCCTCCTCTTCCTTCTCCTCCTCCTGCTCCACTTCCTCTTTCTCATCATCCTTCACCTCCTCCTGCACCCCCTCTTTCATCTCCTCCACCTTATACTATTCCTCTTCCTCCATCACATCCTACATTTTAGATTCCTCCTTTTCATTTACTCCTCCTTATACTTCTGCTCTTTTTCCTCCTTCTTTTCCTCCACATCCTCATTCTCTTCATGCTTCTACCGTCCTCCATTTTCTCCTCCTCTTTGTACTTCTACTACTTTTTCTCCTCTCTCTAATATTCCTCCTAATTCTTCTCCTCCTCTTTCACTTCCATCTCCTCCTACTCTTCCTTCTCCTCCTCATCTCTTCCTCCTACTCCCTCTCCTCCTCCTCTTCTCCATCTTCTCTTCCTTTTTCTCCTCCTTCTCCTTTTCCTCCTCCTATTTCTCTTCATCCTCATTCTTCTCATAATTCTCCTCTTCCTCCTTTACTCCTTCTTTTAATACTTCTCATCTTTTTCCTCTTACTCGTATTCCTTGTATTCCTTCTCATCCTACTCCTCAATGTTTTCCTCCTCGTCGTTTTCCTCCCTCACTTACTCGGCTTTCTCCTTCTTCTCTTCTTCTTCTTTCTTCTCCTCCTGCTTCCCCAACTTCTCATTTTCTCCTCAGCATCCTCCTTTTCCTCCTTCTACATGTTCTTCTCCTCGTCCTCCTCATTCTATATCTCCTACTCCTCCTCCTTCTCATGATTTTTCTCCTCCTTTTCCCCTCCTCTTGTTTCTCTTTCTCCTCTTCCTTTTCCTCTTCACTCTTTTCTTCCTCCTTCTAATTTTCCTCCTTCTCAATCTCTTCCCACTCTTCAATCTCCCCATTCTTCTTCCTTTTACCATATCCCCCTACTTCT
Source organism: Apodemus agrarius (assembly GCA_964023405.1). Taxonomy (NCBI): domain Eukaryota; kingdom Metazoa; phylum Chordata; class Mammalia; order Rodentia; family Muridae; genus Apodemus; species Apodemus agrarius. The sequence continues at coordinate 5,812,732 of OZ030029.1, read as the reverse complement.
TCTCCCTCCGTTTCCTTTACACCTCCACATTAACGTCCTCCTCCTCCTCCTCCTTTATCCTTTGTATTTATTCTGCTGCTTCTATTCTTTTTATTTTCCATGAAGTTCATTTAGTGTTTGCAACATTTGCATGTATATTGTGGCCACTTACTGCATCATAGATAGCTTTTTATGTATGAAATACTTCACTATAGCTCCTGAAACTCCAAATTCCTTAAAGCATTCCCTGGTTTTTACCGATATTTACCATCTATGCTAGAATTTTTCTGAATTGATCTTGCACAGATCTTGTATATGCTGTCATTGCTGCTGTGTTTTCATATTTGAACCTGTCATGTTGTGTCTGGAAAACATTTTGTTTGTTTTGTTTTCCAATACCCGTGATTCTTAAAATCTTTCCATTAAGTCTTACTCTGGGATCTCTGAGCTTTTGATGGATAGGGTGACATATAGATACCCCATTTGCATTTTTCATTGTGAAGTCTCTTATTCTCTGAATGATGACCAATTATGGGTCAGCAAAAAAGTTTCTCAAATGGGTATTGTGAGGCATATTTCCTCATTGCTAGAAATTTAAGAATCTAATGGCATTTCAGTACTATGTCCATTTAGCAGAATAAGAGTAGTAGAGTCACCTCTCAATATTATGAACTTCGCAACCACATGTTCTTATCCTTGCTAAATTTGACAGTGAAGTGTTATCAAATTCAAGCATCAAATGGTTAGAAACTCCCATAATATTTGTGGCACTATTTTCCCTAAAATTCTGAAAAATAACTGAGTAAAACACCTCAGGCAATTTCGTTTCCATTTGAAAAAATTTATTGTGTAAAAAAATTAGTCTTTTTTATAAGTTATTTCACAGTATCAAGTATTGACGTAATATGGGCATAACATGTTTCATGTATTCATGTAATTTGGCATGACATTTTTAGGGTACATAACTGAGTAATTTTCTTTAAGTGTTCATCAATGATATTAATTAGAAGCTGGTGTTCTTAGTAGAGGACTGTACATGAATATGCACTGATATTAATGCAAGTGTAACAAAGTAAAAAAGATCTCAAGATTGTGCTGGTCTCCTAGGCAATCCATAAACTTCTCCTAAGATCCTAAGGATTCAACAATCACTGTTCTATGATACTAAAACAAAAAAAAATCAACCTATTAATCAATGAAAAGAAGTACCCAAAACAACCCACAGCTTCAGGGTACAAGCATTTTCAGACATGGTTGAGAAGTTTGCTATGCTTCCTTTAGAAGGTAAATCAGCACTGCAGCATACACTTTGTTTTCCAAAAGCAGAACATACTCTTATTAATTTAAAGTCTGCAGTTATCCACCTGTAAAGTATCCCTTTCATTTACATGGTCATGTACTCTGTTCAAGGATATAATCTATTTCATAGTAAGAGTTTCTATTCCTGCACAAGCCATCATTACCAAAATGTGAGTAAGAAAAGTTTTACTTAGCTTATATATCCATACTGTTTTTCAACACCATGTGAAGTCAGGACTAGATTTAAAGAAGGCCAAGAAGCAGGTGGTGATATTGAGGCCATGGAGAGATTTCACTTACCAGCTTGCTTCTCTGGTCTTACTGTGCTTGGTTTCTTATAGAACACGAATCTACCATTCCAGGAATGGTATATACACAATGGAAGCTCCCTGCTTGATCAGACATTGATAAATTGATTTACACTCTTTTCCATAAAGGTATTTCCTTACCTGCAGCTCCTTTTTCCATTATAACTCCAATTTTGTTTAACTTGACATAGAATCCCTGTTGTAAAACCTCTTATGCAAGAAAACTAAACAGCAGCCCTTTAAAAACTCAGGGCTGATTTGGCGCATCTCATAATTCTCACTTTGTAACGCAAGAAAAGGGAAAAAGGGATGAAACCAATTCTGTTTCAAAAAAATAAATAAAAGACAATAACTTTTTGAAAGTACTGAGAGTAGTACACAACCTATCATGCAGACATGTAGATTACTGTCATATCATTTACTTGTCTTATTTATTAGCTTTACATTCTCATTAAGCAGACATATGATTGCCAATAAGTCTGTTTTGCACTGTTTTACCAGCATCCTTGTGTATATAAAGGAAAATGACCAATCATATAACATTAGTCGAGTGTCTGCCTTGGAGAGTAGATTTTTAACTTCAATTTTGAGGTCAAAAGAATTGTGGAAAGCAGATTGATGTTCAAAGTTCATTAGACTGACTCAGCTCCCTGGATTTTCACGATGCTATGAAACTGTGATTCTGCATTGCAAATCAAAGAATTGTGTATGAGCTTTTGACAATACCCACTGTATTACTTTCCATATTAAATAGATGTGTTGTCTCATCTTAGGTTGCTTTGAAGCATAAGTTCAAAATTAGACTGATGACATTATACCCACATCTGTATCCATCCTGGTACATTTTTAAGGAGTTATAATTGTAAATATGTATTAACAGTTTTGTGTTGAGGAAGCAAGGAAACTTCCCTGCATGATGATTGAAAAGAAAAACTATGTTCATTCAGTTTCCAATTAAGCCTAGAACTATTATCTGCTTTGAAATGGAGATGTGCTCATGTCTGCACTCAGTATTATGGCAATATCACCTGATGGGTGGTGAAGGTATTCATCAAGACATCTGTGTTCCCTCTTTTGGATATACTGTCATATCTTGGAACATTCTGTCCATACACTCTGATATCAACAGTGTTATACCACACCAACACCTCATTGACCAATCAACACCTTCCTATATTAATATTTCATAATTTGGAAGTGTACATGGAAAAGGGAATGGGGAGTATAGAGAGATGAGAGAGATGTGGAATGAAGCTGGAATTGCAGCTGAGAAAATTAATAGTGGTCCTGCAGAAAGTATAGTGAGTCTTTGGCAGAGGATAGTTTTTTTTTTCATGTCAACAGACTTGAGATTACCCCTATGTTTATTTTAAAAGAACACAGGAATATGTTAGGTAGAGTATAGCCTCTGCTTCTTACTGGTCTCAACTTCAAAATTATGCTCAATATCTGACTCTGAAGTAAGGATTAAGCAGAAGTTGGAATCCCTGCTGTGAAAACAGGAGAAACAGAATAATGAGATTTTGTGGACCAAAACCTTGGCCATAATGCTTATGATATCTTAAGGACAAAAATGTGCCTCCTACAGAATGAGCTCATGCATCCAAAGATTCCTGCACAGAATCACCAAGCTTCTCCTGGGAAAGACCTAGGATACAAAATTTCATAATCAGCATAATGTTCCAAATAGAAGTATTCCTAATGGTAGGATAAGATACACACATATTTCACGTGAAACATTAGATCCCTTTTTATGGGATTCTATCCTCCTAGGTCGACGCCCTACATCAGTTCAAATATTTAACTGTTCAGAACAATAACATACACACATCATGTGGGGTTTTTTTGAGACCTTGGAGAATGAGAAAACTGAAGCATTATAGGCTATTAAGGAGCCAAAGGAAGATTACAAATACTATTATTATTTGTCTGTAGAGGATTCCAGCTGTTTATTGACAGTTTCTGTCTTTTATTGTTTCTAGAGTGAAAAATCTGAAACTTTACTTCAATTCTTTCTTCATGATAGACATTATCTTGATTTATGCTTTTATTAAACAATTTTTCTTAGTGTGAAAGATATGGTTTCCTTCCCAGCATTGTCCATGCAGCCTCTGCAACCTCTGGACTGAACTGTAATTCAAATCCAGGATTTAATGTTTATTTTACTTTAGTGTAAATGACTAGTAAATGAGTTAAATCCTGTATATACAAACCCATATAGAAAGGCATGCCATTTTAACAAGTGATGATGCCATCCATCCATCAGAATGATTTTAGCACAGAAATATTACTATCCAAAGGAAGACAGGAACAAAATGAATCAGACATTTAAGAAAGGCACAAATTTTTACTGCCCTACCTGGGAAGCCCTCCACTCATCAGACACTAACATGGACACTGCTGCTGCTCTCAGGTGTCTCTTGCTTACAATAGCCCAGTGTGGCTGTCCCTTGGGAGGTTCCAGCAGCAACTAGCCAAATCAGATGTGGATGTTTGCAACAAAAAGAGGGGCATTGAATCCCAATAGGAAGAACATAAGCTGGCTGGGCCACCTAGTGATCCCAGGGGCTAGAACACCAATGAAGAAGTGTACATGAAGAGATTCATAGCTCCAACTATATACAGATCAGAGAATGGGATTGTCTGACATCAGTGTGAGTTGAGACCCTTGTCCCTGTAGAAGTGTATGCAGATTCAGGAGTCATCAGGTAAGAGCAGGTTATTGAATGCAGGACTATACTCCCTTAGTCAAGATGGGGGGAGATAGTATATAATGAAAGGAGGTTTTGAAGGGTAATAGGGAATCAGCATAATTATTGATATAAAAATGAATTGAATTGTTATATGAAAAATAATGTTTTCTAACAATTACTTAACATTTGCCAGATTTTTTTCCTGTTATATTTCTCTGCTGGAATTTACAAATGAAGACATTGAAAAATGCCATGGAAGATGACACAAGAGCACAAGCAAAACCGATAGCTTGATTTCTTAAGAGTATGGTAATTTGTAAAGCAATACCCACATATTTCTACATACAGACAAATCATACAGCTTGACTGGCTTTTTATAGAGTCTTCAATTACGTCCCCATCTGTCTCCTTTTCTATATCAATATACTAACTTTGAATTTGTTTGGTGAGAAATATAATATGAAAATATACATTGATTTTTTAACTATGTCAGTGATACAGTGAGACATTTGGCCTGCAAAATGTCTTTCTGATTACTGGATAAATCTTCGTGTGTACACAGATGAGGGACATGTCATCTTGTTTAGATGATGGGTGCCTATAGAAATACCCAACATTATAATTTGTTTATAATTACAACTACCAAAGTTAATAATTTGTATTGGCACAATATGTATTTTTCATATTTGAATACCATGTGTATATCCCTGATGGATATTTATACAATTCCAACTTCAGTAAAACTTGAACACTTCTCCTACAAGGTTTTGTGGCTAAACCACAGGGAGAAGGAAGATACCACTAATCATCTGCAGACAAATTGATGTTCTGCACTTTCTTTCCATCCATTCCCAACATTTTCCAGCTAGAACATATTTGCAGCCAGAACAAGCAAATGCCATTACCTTCTAGACACTATGCCACTAAACAAAGAGAACACACCGAATCCCATGACTTCACGTATTTAGCAAAGGATGGCATTGTGGGTCATCAAATGTTACCCTTGGTTCTGTAAAAGTTGAATGCCCCAAGAAGTGAAAGTGAGGTAGGTAGACCCTAGTAGGTGACTTGGTGGATGAAAACCCTCATAGAAAAAGGGACAGTGGAGATGGAATAGAGATCACTTTTGTAGTTAATCCTGGATTTCTGTTAACTTTTGAAAGGTAAATGAAGACGATATTCAAGGAAATAATGTCGTAGGGGAGAAAATAAGCACTCTACTTTCCCATTGTACAGACATTGAATAAAACCCTGTGGACAAGATCTCTAGCTCTGCATGGAAGAAGTGTTCCTTTGCAGTGTAGCCTTAGAGTCCTGAAAAAGAGCTCTACAGTACAGGTTAGTACAGGACTAGCATTAACAGGAAGGAAAAGGCAGTCATATGTGATATAAGCTGTGTCCATTCTCAACATTCTAGCGTTTCCTGGGAAGCTCTTGCCATCTACTGTGATGTCACCAGGGTGGTTATAACACCAACAGTTCTTATAGATCACTTAGCCTCAACAGAGTTCAATGACATTAATGCTTTCTAGAGAGAAGTCTCTAAAAGAGGAGAGAAAATAGGATCTCCAGAAATACAACAGCAAGCAAACATGGAGGAGTCTACGGATATTCCAGCCTGTCCAATGATGTGGGCTTCTACAACAATCCAAACTGACCATTGGAACTGTATTCTTCCACTGTCCTCAGATCTCCATAAGCCTCAAGCTCTAGACTTCTCTCCCTGTTCCCAAGAGGCCCAAAACTTCTATTACCTGAAAGTCTCCGAATGCATCCAAATCTACTAATGCCTCATTATCTCCAAATACCACAAACACTTCCATTACCTGATGGTGTACAAATGTCTCAAGGATCCACAGAGAATCAAGGTTTTCAGGTTTTAATCCCTCCCTTAGTTCAACTTGTGGGTCCAGAAGTCTATACAAGACCACATGTTCCCCAAAAGACTTCTGTAAGACCTTGGAGAGGGCGTACGATGTACAGCCCAGAACATAAGAACAAGCTGGAGATATTTTTCTTGGAAAACTCCAAGTATCCTTCCATCAAACAACGTAAGGAGCTGGCACAAAGCATTTGTGTGACAGAATACCAGATCAGGATATGGTTTAAAAACCGCAGGTCTAGATACTTTAGGGAACATACCACCGTGCATATGGCAACCTATCAGAAACAAAGTGGAAGAGTTGAAACTCACTGCCTCAGAAGTGAAGATCCTTCCCCATTAATGCTGTAGCCACTCATGAGCCCATGTCTCCAAGCTTAGCAGATGTTGGCACCCTTCTTCAAATTGGAGCCTCTCTTAATTTCCTATCTTCTCTCGAGCCTTGACCAAGGCAGTGGAACATATTGGTTATGGTGATGGCTGCCCATAACCAGACGAAGGAATCATGGCCCATTTTTCTTAACAAAATCCATGGACTCAGTTCAGTGATGCACTTGAAGACACATCAGAATTACATCAAAAGATAAGATATAGCAGTAAACAAAAGCTATACTTCTCTACCAACTAGCGGATCAAGGAGCAGCTCAAGATTCCTCAATAGATGCAGATTTTTAGAGACATAGAGACTAAAATGACTTCATCAAAAGAATAGCTCTGTGTTCAAGGCTTATACATAATTGATATTACTCTAGAAGCTGTGCTGTTAACCAAATCTGTTTTCCATAAATATGCCCATACTGAGATATCATTAAGATATTTCTGGAAATCCTTTTGGTCTGCCTTGTTTATTGTATATTTCACTTTAGTAAATTTTGTATTTTTAAATACAAGAGCACTGTATTTAACTATATAACACTGTATAACCACTGCATAACACTGGAAGAGGAACTTAGTTAAGAGGCAGTAAGATATCTGTGGTTCAATCTGAATGTAGTCCTTTAAGAAATATGTGACTGTGAAGAAACAGTGAGTCCTGTCAAGGAAAGTTGAAAATATCTGGAAAAGGCATACTTGAGACTGGGATCTATGTAATGTGAAATACAAAACAGTTCCCCGACAAAGTAATGAATTTTTTTCTCATCAAATTTCAGAAACACAAGAATTCAGCATAAGATTTGTCAATTCCAAAGCTTGAACTTTTAAAGTCAAAGCAGTTTTTCCTTTTAATTCTGTCCTTTATTCTAATTAGGTATTGAGTGTGTTACATGGGGAAAAAAGGGACTATTAAGAGTAAAGAAGAATATAATATTTACCACTTTATTGTAGAGCTCACAGCATATTTCTCCCTTTTGGATCATTACTATTCAGTCGTTTTAAGACAGTAGAAACTAGATCGGTGTCCTTATGTGACTTTATATTCAAGCTATGTAACCTTCTGTTCTTTAGACTTTTTCAATCAGTCTTTGAGATGGACCCACTTAGCTCTCTCAACCAGCTGTGGTGTTGAAAGAAATACCTCTAATTCAGTCAAACATTAGACTCATTAGAGACAGATCCTGAATATATGTATCAACTCATAGGTGTTTAGTACTTTCTGTTGAGTGAATTGATCAGTTTGATGATGATTTTCTGACATATATGACTTTTCAAAACACAGATATTGGACTAAATTGACATAGTAAGACATTTGCTTATCTGCAAGAATGTGAGTGTTTTGGACTGTATCATTTATTCCTTGCTTCTTTAAACAGAAGCTGAAGGAATCTCTAGCTAAGTAGCACCCCATTCAACTGCTAATAAGGCTGGAGTGACCATATATGGTCTTCTTAAGATGGATAAGGTGTGAGAAGAAATGAATTACTGATTAGCATTCAAACACTCTCTAAAATTATGGAACTGCTGAGAACTATACAGCCGTCACCTTATTCCAGGAATAAAATTTTGCCATCTTACTGTTTTCAAGGCAGACTTTGAGAGCTCACCAGGGACTGCTCATTTTCTATTCAATCATTACCAAGATCCAAGTAAAAAGAATGGACAGTCTATCACATACCTGTTATTTAGTTAGAGAATATAGCACTGAGATTCATCTGTGAAGGATCCTTAGATTATATCTATTTATTTATTTTTTAAACACTCTCGTGCCAGTCTGGGTTTCCAATATCATCCTAATCTTGTATTTATAATTTATGTATTTAGAAGTCTCTGGACCCTCAGAATGTCCTGTGAACAGCTGCATGTTATCAACCAATACTCTCAGGACACACAGAATCAAAAAATCCTATATAAGTAAAGGGACATGAAATGAACTAATTTAGGTCTTTAAATGAAACATGTACCTGTTTTCTGACAAAAAAAAATTCTGGTTTAAACTGTAGAGAGGAAGATCTCCACATGAATTTAAAAGTGGCTTGACACCTGTTGATTTTGTGATATTATAGCAAATGTGAGTTTGTGCTGAGCTTTTTCTTATTTTTATTTTTTTTATTTTAATTTTCTGTATTCTATGAGCCTTGTTCCAAAGGCTTTCCCCTTTCCCAGTTACCCCCTCCCTATGTCCCATAGTTCCTCTCCACCCCAACTATTCCCCAATCATTCCCTTTTTCCCCACAGTTTCTCTACAAAACTGGATCCAATCTTTCCAGGCTCAGGGTCCTCTTCTTTCTTCTTGGGAATCATTTGAGTTGCTATTTGTGCCTTGAGTATTTAGGGCTTCTGGGCTCATTAATATCCACTTATCAGTGATTGCATTTCATGTGCATTCTTTTGTGATTGAGTTAGCTCACTCAGGATGATATTTTCCAGGTCTAACCATTTACCTACAAATTGCATGAATTCATTATTTTTAATTGCTGAGTAGTATTCCATTGTATAAATATACCACATTTTCTGTATCCATTCCTCCTTTGAGGGATATTTGGGCTCCTTCCAATTTCTGGCTATCATAAACAAGTCTGCTATAAACATAGTGGAGCATGTGTCTTTATTGTATGCAGGGGAATCCTCTGGGTATATGCCCAGGAGTGGTATGCCAGGGTACTCTGGAAGGGACATGCCCAATTTTCTGAGGAACTGCCACACTGATTTCCAGAGCGGTTTTGTGGTGAGCCTTTTCTAACTATTGGAATGTAACTGATTTCTGGAAAATCTGCTATAAGAATGAACATGTTCTCAGAATCTGAAAGTGAGTATTCCATGTTAGTTTCATCTAATTATCCTTTTGCACAGTTTTAAGGCTCATACAAGGCTCAATTGTCTGAGTCCTATTTTAAAATGCACCACACTTGCTATGTGTTTTAAAGCTTTCCTTCAACAGAGTGTCATTCCTTGAAAAGGTGCAAAATCTCCTTCTACAAGAATACTTAGCCAGGTTTCTAGAATCACTGTTCAGAAAACAGAAGAATAGAAATGTTTTTTACGGTGAGGCAAGAACTTAGTACAGGCTACTGATAGCACCGTCAATCCTACTGAGTGAGCTCAGTCAGACAGAATACCATCCACCTGACATTCCTCAGTGTCCTTCTGTCTGGAAAATGAGTTCTATAATTTCCATAAATTTCAAGGACATAGAACCTCTAATAAAATAAGGCTTGTTGAAATGAAATTTCAGTATAGCTCCAATGGGTGTAGAACAGAGAAGCAACATCCTTCTGCTAGACTGCATTTCTGTTTAATTTGGAACATATGAGGGACAGTTGAAGATGCCCTTTTATCTTGCATATCAGACATTTTTAAACATTAGCATACAGAAACATATGGTAGATTATTCGTTTACTCCAAACAGTAAATCACTTGGTCTTTGTGAATTGACCCAGACACATAAATTGCTAAGAAATACACTGGAAAATAGATTGAAATAGCACTAGGGCACAGAACTCATTTTACCTCTTAGTACTTGTTATTATCCTTATCCTGTCCAAGAGTTACTCATTTGGAATCTTCTGGATAGTGGTTATTTGCTTTGGTAAATAAAATCTAATGGATAGACTGAACTAGCTTCCTCTACTAGAACCATCTTCAGTATAAATACCTTAATATCAATATTTCAAATAATACCCTGTCTTTCATGAACGTTGGGCCCTAATCTTTATCTTTTCTCTACCGGATAGCTAAATATTCACAATATTATTTTATAATAATGGTTATTTTATAAACCATTCCCATAAAACTTTTTTCAGAATGGCCAAACAGCAACTGTGTGTCTTAACTCATCCTACCTATTAATTGTTGATGAAGATGATTGGATTATAGGCATGAAGTGTAACTTAGTGGTAGAGTGTTTCCATAGTATAAAAAAACTCCTCAGAAACAAATTGAGATCTAGGGGCATTCAGGGAAGTGAAAGTGCTCACTTAATACGACTTATGGACTACAAGAAGAGGAATAACCCTATAAATACATTTAACTCACTCTTAGTTCCAGTCACCACAGCACGTCCTCCAACCTTTCCAAATTTCTTCTTATAATTTTAATAAGAGAAGACATCAATCTTGGTTTGAATTATCAGAAACAAATCAATAATGCATACATATATCTATATAATACAATTTTATTTTCATATACGTATATTTAGAACTACACATAAACACAAATATACAGAGAGAGAGAGAGAGAGAGAGAGAGAGAGAGAGAGGAGAGAGAGAGAGCAAAAAGGAAAGAGGCAAAGACAAAGAGACAGAATAATGCAAATTTAAATATAAATGCATTTCCAAACTCATAAAAACAGATAAATAACTTATAAAATTCATTGACTGATGAATTAAAATAATATAATGGCTCAGTAAGTAAAGATACATGCTACCAAGTTTAAAACCAGAGTACCTTCTCTGTTATAGAATCATGAAGTCTTCAGTTTACTTATGTCTCATGACCCCTTGTAGCACTGAAATTGTTGTCTGCTAACTTTACACACTGACAAATGAAAATGTGAGGATCTCAGGAAGTCAGTGGTGTACGTAATGTAAATATATTACTATCATTATGTAAAAATATAAGACCTCCATCCATTACATTCTACAGTCTACAAGGAGAGACAATGCCTCTTCCTTCTCATGAGAAGGCAGCAATCAGGTGCTTCTTTAATGGTGTTGAGAGCAAGGACGGCCCTCCTTCATAACCATAACACTGTAAGCATTGGCCAGGATAATGTTTCCTCTGAGGTCAGCTAAATAGACTTCTTTTTATTCCTTCATAAAACTAAATAGGAATGGTCACCCTTCTGGGCTATGCTTTTCCTCATAATACAGACAACATGCAGACAGTCTTAGTTAAGTGCATACATGATGCTTTCTGCTGGCTAGGAATCAGGAACATTGTGTTGCCAAGTCCTACAGACAACAACACACACTCTGGGACTTCATAAAATTTCTTATGGCCAAACTGTTCCACATACCATTCTTGAATATGACTGATTGCTTTTTATGAAGCTCAGTAAATGTACACTCTGTCTTGATGGTATATTCCATAGCCTTACAAGTGACAATGCACTTAGGTCCCCTAGTTACTGATCCCCACGTTGGCAACAATTCTTCATGGTAAAAGCATTTTCCATACTGGGAAAGGGGCATGAGAGATGTCCCTTGTCAATTACAAATTGGTAGCATGAGCTGTAGACTGGAGCAGGCTACCAGGACTGTATCCTCAATTAGTTTGTTTACCTGATGCTCTAATGCAAATATCTTTGCATTTGTCCCTTTTTAGAGGCTTGCTTTATGTAGAGAATGTTCCACAACAAGTAAGGGAACATGTAAAAAGAACCTCAAGTCATCCATCACATGAAACTATGTTAATTTAATGTTGAATCCATTATACTGTATCTCAGCTGAGAATACATGAGACCAATATATTACCAATAGTTCTTCTATATCCCATTGTATTGAATCCTTCATTCCATGTTTCTTTGTAATTTCAGGGGAAGATGATATTTCACCTACCTAGTCACCCTAGTGTGATTTGTAGTAGAATTTATACGTTGTATGGGAGTATTTTTAGAAAGGCGTGATATATTTCTGGTAATTTTTTGAAAGTAATATTTAGTTTTGCAAGTGAGAAAATCTGTAATGTTTCAAAAAGAGTTTCCTACAATGGGTAATTTTGACTGTGGTCAGTAAAAATGGAATAAGATAATTATATAACCAATTCATTTTCTCAACTTTCCTGATATTTTAGAGTGCTATAAGCATTGCCAGTGATAACAACATTATGATAGAATACTGATTCCCTAAAAGTAGTAAATATCAGAAACAATCATGGAGGACATGTCAAAGAGTCTTTGTGAGAAATAGAATTGGACATTCAAAGGGAGTGGCAGGAATAGCTAAAATCCATCTAAATGTCCAGAGTGAACATATGTATGTGGTTTTAGGGAGGCATAGGGATTATTGAGAAGAACTTCTTGCAGAAGTGAAAATTGAGATCTTTCAAGAATTGGTGCATTTGGAAAGCAAATAGATTTTCCTGTTTATCATAATTCCTGAAAAGCAAGTATTTAAAAATGTTATATATCTCTATATTAAGATTAATCTTGATGGATCCATGCTGTTTGCTGTTCTAAAACAATATCCTAACATTGGCACTGGCTGAGCATAGGGCATTTAGCATTGCAGTTGAAGTTGACCATCGACTGTCAGATCAGGGTTAATGTTTCTCAGTTGAACACAGTTTGTGTTATCACTTAATTCACTTTGTCTCTTTTCCATGTGCAATTTCTCCCTGAATATAACAACTGGGAGAGATTCTTCTGATTATGTGAACTATTGTTGTCAGAACTTCTCTGGCACTGTTGTGAAGAGAGTGACACACTATGCTTTCTGCATTCTCTTCTGAGAGCATCAGGCATTTCTCTAGTACCACTAAGCAATAGTAGATAAAGTAGAACAACACTGTATCCATTTGCCAACTCAATGATTTTCTGCCTTGCAATTGGGCCCCCAAAATTATTATTTTGAACAGTTGATGATTTTTTTTTGTGCATGAGACTTTGACATAGAAAAACACAGTAAGAATTCTAGCTATATCTCCACTTTAACTGAGTGCACAGTACAGCCATTTTTTTCTAGATTTTGAAACCATGGATCTTGATTTCTCTTAAGCCTGGTTGCAATGACTGAGTTTGTTAAAAATCCCATGTGCACTGTAGTCTGACTAAGCATGTGTGAGGAGGCAGAATAACCCCTGGCTCTTTAGATATTCTCAACTATATAATGTGATAGGAGAGCTGATGTCCATAGATTTCTACAAGTCAATATACAAACAAAATCTAAGTGTTTCAATTTTCTAGGCACATTTGTTAACTCTTTGTAAATTAGGGTTGTCTATCAATCTTCTATGAAATGGTATCCAAGTTCACATGCATGTTTCTATCTTGTGCAGTTGACAGTCAAAATCCCAATTAAATCTTCTCACAAGACACAGTTGAATATGGCATTGTAGAGGCTGATCCAACGATAGAAGCTGATTACAAGTAAGACAATAGATACATGATATAGAATCCTTAGCCCTACCTGTGCTTTAGAGAAAGTATAAGCAGTGTGTCATAACACCATGACACCAATGTTAGGATTTTTTTTGTCAGTCCCATCTGCTTTTGTTAGACATTTAGTCAATAATGATGGTGTTCCTGTGCCCTGTCTTACATGTGTAAATCAACTCTGGGTCAGAAGAACCAGAAGCTTGTTCAGGAGTTAAAAGGGAAATATATCCTTCTCCTTCTTCTAATCAAAATAAAAGTCTGAGAAACAGATAGATATCAGGGATTATAGCAGTGGAGAATACATTCTCAGAATATATTAGGAAAGATCTTCACGAGTGGTGACATCTTTGAGGTTCTAAGTGTTGAGATTTGGTGACTTATTTTCTCCTTCCCTGTCAGGTGATTTGGTGCTTGCTCATGATAGCAGCACAAGTGCACTGTTCTCAACATTTCTATCTTAAGTTTTGACTAGAAACACTCAGGTCATTATATTCCGCCCATTAAATATATATGTGTATATATAAGTGTGTCTATATATGTGTGAGAAACATATATAGACACATATATATGCACATATATATGCATATATATGTATATATACATATATATGTAGATATATATTACAAACATAATTAATCAAAGAAGATACTCTTTCATATTTTGAAATAGACAGATTATTGTATGAGTTTGTAATACAAACTGGAAATGCACACACACACACACACACACACAAACACACATATATCCTTGCAGAGAGAGAGAGAGAAAGATAGATTAAGAGAGAGGGGAGAGAGAGGGAGAGAGAGAGAGAGAGAGAGAGAGAGAGAGAGAGAGAGAGAGGTTTACAACTTTCTGAAACATTCTCAATTGATACTTAGACTATATCCACAAGTCCTCGCTTGATCTTCCAATATCTTGAATTGAAATTAATATCTTCTGCTAAATGTATTTTGAGTTACACTTGATAAAAATTTTATTCTAAAGCTAACAGTTTGAGAGAATATAATTCTTTCAGGTTTTGAAGAGTGTAGAAACATTAGATTGTAAAGATTTCTGAAATTTTTTGTCTTCTAAGTTTGTCATGGTTAATTGACACATGGATGTTCCAGATCAGTTTAAATTCCAATGTGGATAGGAGAGTGACTATTGAATTCATAACAGATAATAACAACAGTCAAAAAACTTTCTCTATTTTGAAATGGGCATGGTGTGTGTAGAGAGTGGTAGTAATCCTGTACAATTGTGGATGACAGCAGAGATGATTTTCATTCTCCATGCTGACCTCCATTTTAACCAACACACTTTGTAGAAAAGGCTCTTTTGTCCACTGCATGGATTTAGCTCTTTATCAAAGATCAAGTGACCATAGGTGTGTGGGTTCATTGCTTGGACATCATTTCTATTACACTGATTTACCTGCCTGTCACTGTACAAAGATCATGCAGCATTTAACACTATTGCTTTGTAGTGTGCCCTGAGGTTCAGGATCCTGATTCCTCTGGAACTACTTTCTGATGAAAACCATTTTACCTGTACTGTTTCTTGTTGTTGTTATTTCAGAAGAATTGCTTTACTAACAATATGAAGAATTCGATGCAATGTGGATTGCATCATATCTGTAGATTGCTTTTAGCAAGATGTCCAGGTTTACTATAGTAATCCTGCCAATCCAGGAGCATGGGAGATTTTTTCTATTCTCTGAGATCATCTTTGAGTTCTTTCTTCAAAATCTTGAAGAAAGAATATGTTCCATTGTTCGGGTATAATCACAGCAGTATACTTTATATTGTTTTTGGCTATTGTGAAGGGTGTCATTTCACTAATTTCTTTCTCAGCCTGATATCCTTTGAGTATAGGAAGGCTACTGATTTGCTTGAGGAAATTTTATATCCAGTCACATTGCTGAAGTTGTTTACCAGTTATGGGAATACTCTGGTGTTTTTTTTTTTGGGGGGGGTTGTTGCTTAATAAAACTGTCATATCATCTGTAAATAATGATAATTTTTCTTCATCCTTTTGAATAAATATCCATTTGAACTCTTTTGGTTTTCTCATTGCTCTATCTGGAACTTTAAGTACTACATTGAATATAGAGAGTGAGGCTAGCTTTGTCTACTTGCTTATTTTAGTGGGATTGTTTCAAGTTTCTCTCCATGTAGATTGATGTTGGCTTCTTGTTTCCTCTCTTTAATTTACAATGATTAGGTATGGGTCTTGAATTCCTGTTGTTTCCAAGACTTTTCACTAGTTTTTCTCATATTTAAACACATTTCATTTTGCTCTTGAGAATGTCAGGTTTCTCTCAGTAACTCACAAATGCCACATTACACAGTTTCTCCTTTTTGAATCTTTTAAGAATGACCCTGCCTCTTCATACATATCACAATCCGATATTCAGTCTTTGAGACTTAAACATTAATTAATCATTAAATCATTCACATTTTTTATGTATCTAAGAAAAATAAACTATAAATAAGATTGGTTTTCTCTGCACAATTTTTAAAGGCATTCATTAGAAATTTGCTATGAAAGGATTTATTTTATTAATATTAATTATTAAACTCAATAATTTCTCTTAATTTTTCTTTTTTTTCTACATTCTTAAGTTTATTAGTTTTGTTGTTTTTATATTCTAAGTTTACATTCCAAACGCTTTCCCCTTTCCCAGTTCCATCCCACCCACCATAATTCCCATTATACCTCTCCACCCAACTATTCCCCAATCATTCCCCTTCCCCCCACGGTTTCTCTACAAAACTGGATCCAATCTGTACAGGCCCAGTGTCCTCTCCTTTCTTCTTCTTGGGAATCATTTGACTTCCTAATTGTGCCTTGAGAATTTAGGGCTTTTGGACTCATTAATATCCACTTATCAGTGATTGCATTTCATGTGTATTCATTTGTGATTATGTTAACTCACTCAGGATGATATTTTCCATATCTAACCATATACCTACAAATTGCATGAACTCATTATATTTAATGGCTGAGTAGTATTCCATTGTATAAATATACCACATTTTCTGTATCCATTCTTCCTTTGAGGGACATCTGGGCTCCTTCCAGCTTCTGGCTATTATAAACGAGGCTGCTATAAACATAGTGGAACATGTGCCTTCATTGTATGCAGGGGAATCCTCTGGGTATATGCCCAGGAGTGGTATGCCAGGGTCCTCTGGAAGTGACATGTCCAATTTTCTGAGGAATCGCCAAACTGAAATCCAGAGAGGTTTTACCATTTTGCAATCCCACCAACAGTGGAGGAGTGTTCCTCTTTCTCCACATCCTCGCCAGCACCTGTTGTCTCTTGAGATTTTAATCTTAGCCATTCTAACTGGTTTGAGGTGGAGTCTCAGGGTTGTTTTGATTTGCATTTCCCTGATGACTAATGATGTTGATCATCTCTTAAGTTGTTTCTCAGCCATCCAAATTTCTTCTGGTGAAAATTCTTTGATTAGCTCTGTACCCATTTTTTGATAAGGTTATTTGGTTCATTGGGGTCTAACCTCTTGAGTTCGTTGTATATATTGGATATGAGCCCTCTGTCCTGTGTGGGGTTGGTGAAGATCTTTTCCTACTTTGTTGGTTGTCGTTTACTCCTGACAGTGTCCTTTGCCTTGCAGAAACTTTGAAGTTTTATGAGGTCCCATTTGTCAATTCTTGATCTTAGAGCATAAGCTATTGATGTTCTGTTCAGGAACTTTCCCCCTGTGCTCATGTCCTCCAGGGTCTTCCCAAGTTTCTTTTCTAGTAGTTTCAGTGTGTCTGGTTTTATGTCGAGGTCCTTGATCCACTTGGAGTTGATCTTAGTACAAGGAGATAAGAGTGGGTCAATTCGCATTCTTCTGCATGCTGACCTCCAGTTGAACCAGCACCATTTGTTGAAAAGGCTATCTTTTTTCCACTGGATGGTTGTGGCTCCTTTATCAAAGATCAAGTGACCATAAGTCTGTGGGTTCATTTCTGTGTCTTCAATCTTTTTCCATTGATCTACTTGCCTGTCACTGTACCAATACCATGTAGTTTTTAACACAATTGCTCTGTAGTACTGCTTGAGGTCAGGGATTTTGATTCCCTCAGAAGTCCTTTTATTGTTGAGAATAGTTTTAGCTATCCTGGGGTTTTTGTTGCTCCAGATGAATTTGAGAATTGCTCTTTCTAGATCTATGAAGAATTGAGTTGGGATTTTGATGGGGATCACATTGAATCTGTATATTGCTTTTGGCAAGATGGCCATTTTTACTATATTGATCCTGCCAATCCAGAGGCAAGAAATATTTTCCATCTTCTGAGGACTTCTTCAATTTCTTTCTTCAAGGACTTGAAGTTCCTGTCATACAAATCTTTCGCTTGTTTGGTTAGAGTTACGCCAAAATAGTTTATGTTGTTTGTGGCTATTTTGAAGGGTGATATTTCCCTAACTTCTTTCTCAGCCTGCTTGTCCTTTGGGTATAGAAAGGCTACTGATTTGCTTGAGTTGATTTTATAACCAGCCACTTTGCTGAAGTTGTTCATCAGCTGTAGGAGTTCTCTGGTGGAGTTTTTTTTTTTTTTTTTGGGTCACTTAAGTATACTATCATATCATCTGCGAATAGTGATAGTTTGACTTCTTATTTTCCATTTTGTATCCCTTTGACTTTCTTATGTTGTCGAATTGCTCTAGCTAGTACCTCAAGTTCTATATTGAAGAGATACTGTGAGAGAGGGCAGCCATGTCTAGTCCCTGATTTTAGTGCGATTGCTTCCAGTTTCTCTACATTTACTTTGATGTTAGCTATTCGTCTGCTGTAAATTGCTTTTACTATGTTTAGATATCGGCCTTGAATTCCTGTTCTTTCTAAAACATTAAGCATGAAAGGATGCTGAATTTTGTCAAATGCTTTTTCACCATCTAATGAGATGACCATGTGGTTTTTTTTCTCTGAGTTTATTTATGTAGTGAATTACATTGATGGATTTCTGTATATTGAACCATCCCTGCATCCCTGAGATGAAGCCAACTTGATCATGGAAAATATCCGTTTTGATGTGTTCTTGCATTCTGTTGACAAGTATTTTATTTAGTGTTTATTGCTTCGATATTCATAAGGGAGATTGTCCTATAGTTCTCTTTCTCTGTTGGATCTTTCTGTGGTTTTGGTATAAGGGTAATTGTGGCTTCATAGAATGAGTTGGGTAGTGTTCCTTCTCTTTCTCTTTTGTGGAATAGTTTGAATAGTATTGGGATTAGGACTTCTTTGAAGTTCTGATAGAATTCTGTACTAAAACCATCTGGTAATGTGCTTTTTTGGTTGGAAGATTTTCTATGACCCCTTCTATTTCTTTTTTGTTTTAATTTTTATTTTCTATATTCTATGTTTACATTCCAAAGGTTTTCCCCTTTCCCAGTTACCCCCCACCATATGTACCATAATTCCTCTCCCAATCCTGCTATTCCCCACTTATTCGCCCCCCCCACACACAATTTCTCTGTTTAGGGTCTACAATACTGGATCCAATCTTTACAGGCCCAGGGTCCTCTCCTTTCTTCTTCTTGGGAGTCATTTGACTTGCTAATTGTGCCTTGAGTATTTAGGGCTTCTGGGCTCATTAATATCCACTTATCAGTGATTGCATTTAATCTGTATTCTTTTGTGATTGGATTAGCTCACTCAGGATGATATTTTCCAGATCTAACCATTTACCTACAAATTGCATGAATTCATTATTTTTAATTGCTGAGTAGTATTCCATTGAATAAATATACCACATTTTCTGTATCCATTCCTCTTTTGAGGGATATCTGGACTCCTTCCAATTTCTAGGTATTATAAACAAGGCGGCTATAAACATAGTGGAGCATGTATCTTTATTGTATGCAGAGGAATCCTCTGAGTATATGCCCAGGAGTGGTATGACAGGGTCCTCTGGAAGTGGCATGCCCAATTTTCTGAGGAACCGCCACAATGATTTCCAGAGAGGTTTTACCATTTTGCAATCCCACCAACAGGGGAGGAGTGTTCCTCTTTCTCCACATCCTCGTCAGCACTTGTTGTCTCTCGAGTTTTTATTCTTAGCCATTCTGACTGGCGTGAGGTGGAATCTCGGGGTTGTTTTGATTTGCATTTCCCTGATGACTAATGATATTGAACATCTCTTAAGGTGTTTCTTGGCCATCCGAATTTCTTCTGGTGAAAATTCTTTGTTTAGTTCTGTACCCCATTTTTTGATAGGGTTATTTGGTTCTTTGGGGTCTAACTTCTTGAGTTCTTTGTATATATTGGATATTAGCCCTCTGTCGGATGTGGGGTTGGTGAACATCATTTCCCACATTGTTGGTTGCCATTTTGTCCTTCTGACAGTGTCCTTTGCCTTGCAGAAACTTTGAAGTTTTATGAGGTCCCATTTGTCAATTCTTTATCTTAGAGCATAAGCTATTGGTGTTCTGTCCAGCAACTTTACCCCTGTGCCCATGTCCTCCAGGGTCTTCCCAAGTTTCTTTTCTAATAGTTTCAGTGTGTCTGGTTTTATGTCGAGGTCCTTGATCCACTTGGAGTTGATCTTAGTACAAGGATATAAGAGTGTGTCAATTCGCATTCTTCTGCATGCTGACCTCCAGTTGAACCAGCACCATTTGTTGAACAGGCTATCTTTATTCCACTGGATGGTTGTGGCTCCTTTATCAAAGATCAAATGACCATAAGTCTGTGGGTTAATTTCTGGGTCTTCAATCCTATTCCATTGATCTACCTGCCTGTTGCTGTACCAATACCATGCAGTTTTTAACACAATTGCTCTGTAGTACTGCTTGAGTTCAGGGATATTGATTCCCCCAGAAATCCTTTTATTGTTGAGAATAGTTTTAGCTATCCTGGGTTTTTTGTTGCTCCAGATGAATTTGAGAATTTCTCTTTCTAGATCTATGAAGAATTGATTTGGGATTTTGATGGGGATTGCATTGAATCTGTAGATTGCTTTTGGTAAGATGGCCATTATTACAATATTGATCCTGCCAATCCAGGAGCAAGAAATATTTTTCCTTCTTCTGAGTTCTTCTTCGATTTCTTTCTTCAAGGACTTGAAGTTCCTGTCATACAGATCCTTCACTTGTTTCTTAGCCAATGTACTTTATGTTGTTTGTGGCTATTGTGAAGGGTATTATTTCCCAAACTTCTTTCTCAGCCTGCTTATCCTTTGAGTACAAGAAGGCTACTGATTTGCTTTAGTTGATTTTATAACCAGCCACTTTGCTGAAGTTGTTTATCAGCTGTAGAAGTTCTCTGGTGGAGTTTTTTGGATCGCTTAAGTAGACTATCATATCGTCTGCAAATAGTGATAGTTTGACTTCTTCCTTTCCATTTTTATCCCTTTGACTTTCTTATGTTGTCGAATTGCTCTAGCTAGTACTTTAAGTACTTTATTGAAGAGATATGGTGAAAGAGGGCAGCCTTGTCTAGTCCCTGATTTTAGTGGGCTTGCTTCAAGTTTCTCTCCATTTACTTTGATGTTAGCTATTGGTCTGCTGTAAATTTCTTTTACTATGTTTAGATATCGGACTTGAACTGCTGTTCTTTCTAAAACATTAAGCATGAAAGGATGCTGAATTTTGTCAAATGCATTTTCTGCATCCAATGAGATGACCATGTGTTTTTTTTCCTCTGAATTTGTTTATGTAGTGGATTACGTTGATGGATTTCTGTATATTGAACCATCCCTGCATCCCTGACATGAAGCCAACTTGATCATGGTAAATGATCATTTTGATGTGTTCTTGGATTCTGTTGACAAGTATTTTATTTCGTGTTTTTTGCATCGATATTAATAAGGGAGATTGTCCTATAGTTCTCTTTCTTAGTTGGATCTTTGTGTGGTTTTGGTATAAGGGTAATTGTGGCTTCATAGAATGAGTCGGGTAGTGTTCCTTCTGTTTCTATATTGTGGAATAGTTTGAAGAGTATTGGTATTAGGACTTCTTTGAAGGTCTGCTAGAATTCTACACTAAAACCATCTGGTACTGTGCTTTTTTGGTTGGAAGACTTTCTATGACCCCTTCTATTTTTTGGGGGGTTATCGGTCTCTTTAGATGATCTATTTGATCCTGATTTTGGTATTTGGTATCTTTCTAGGAAATTATACATTTCTTCCAGATTCTCCAGTTGTTTTGAGTATAGGCTTTTGTAGTAGGATCTGATGATCTATCACTGCGCATTTCTTGGACCCCCTAATTTCACGCAGCCAAGCTGCAATCCAGGCAGAGGCTGTGTGATATTTACTGGGGAACGCCTTGTTTGGCAGGGCTGTCCAAGATGAATGCCGCTGTGGGCCTCCTTGGCTGCAGATAGAGCTGAGCTGAAATTTCTCATGGCAAGCTGTGTAAACCTTTATCTGACCTGTTCTTTTACTTACGAGATGTCTCTGCCAGCCAGAGGTGCGAGCATTCCAGGCGTGACAGTTCATTCAGAGTTCATTCTTTGAACTACAGTACTGGCCATGATTTTCCTTCTAGAGGTCCATTGCTTTGCTTTTAATTAGCTGTACAGTTATTACCTAGATACATTAAAGAATTAACCTCCCACCAATTTATTTGTATGGTTAGCTGACTTTGGCACTCTGACATGGAAACCATCAGTTAGGTAAAGTTTCAAAATAGGGCTGAGGAAGATAGCATACATAGTATTTCCAAGAACTAATTACTAATTCCAATTACTAATTTATCATTGACTACAGAGGGACGCGATGACCCTGTGTGTAATCTCTGACTCTTGAATCACTAATTCATCATTGACCACAGAGGGACGCAATGACCTTGTGTGTAATCTCTGACGTTCATACCTGACTAATTTTGTATTTCCTTGTGCCAGATACTCATGGTAACTATTCTTTGTAAACATTTAAAAATACCTGCCTCAGAACAGTAAAGTGCATTCAGACGCATTCAGATCTTGTGTGTGTCTGTCTGTCATTCGCTGGACCTGTACCTTCCTGCATACCAAAGACCCTGATTTCCCCACGGGAGTGTGTTCCGACTGAGTTGGTCCGTGGCAGCTGGCGCCTCAGAACAGGGACAAATTGGGCAGGTAATTTTCCTTCTTTCTTTCTTTCTTTCAAGGTAACAGGCCGGATCTTGCGAGGGAGCCGCGGTCCCGCCGGTAAAGGATCACCGGTTAAGTGCAAGTAATCTGATATCATGGGGCAGAGCGAGTCAAAGCAGGAACAAATGTTCTTTTCAGTGTTTAAGCATATGATGGCTAGCAGAGGATTTAAAGTTTCAGAAAGCACAACTGGAGAGTTCTTTGACTTCGTAAAGAAGGTAAGCCCTTGGTTCCTGGAGGAAGGTTCTTTGTCTTTATCAGATTGGAAGAAAATAGGTAAAGATATGAGAAAGTACGTTCAGGAGCATGGTGAAGGGGAGCTCCCCCCTCAGGCTTATCCATTGTGGCTACAGATGAGGGAGCTTTTGTCGGATGCCACAGACTTTGAGGGACTTGTTCAGGAGACTATTTCCGTGCAGGATGAGAGAGAAGCTAAGCCTTTAAACAAGCCTGCATGTTCTTATGGTACAAAATCTATAACAATGCCGTTAAAGGCTTTTGATGAAGATTCTAGTGATGATATCGAGTCAGATCGAGACCTGGACGAAAAGCAACCTGCGGACAAAAAAGGGAAAAGAGGAAGGCGTCCTTTGCTTCCAAGGGGCTTCCAAGGAGCAGTGGAAGAAGCTAGAAGGAAGGGAGATTTAACTTTCTCCTTTCCAGTGGTAGAAGGTAAAGGAGATGAGGAGCCTGTATGGGAACCTCTCCCTTTAAAGACACTGAAGGAGCTGCAATTGGCCGTTAAGACATCAGCCCCTTCTGCTCCATATACAGTCCAGTTCCTGGACATGGTGGCCAGTCACTGGCTTACTCTTCATGATTGGCATCAGGCAGCGAAAGCCACATTAGAACCAGGAGATTATGTCTTGTGTCGAACAGAATACGAGGATAGATCAAAGCAGACTGTTATTCAGTTTGCTAAGAAAAGAGGCTCCAAGCCAAGCATGGATATGCTGCTAGGCACAGGAGTATATACTTCTCCTCAGAGTCAGGTGAGCATCCCTAGAGATGTGTTGGAAGCAATTACAACAAATGCTGTACAGGCTTGGAGAAAGCTGCCACCTCCCGGAACCAAAGGAACTACTCTCTCTGGAGTAAGGCAGGGAAATGAGGAAACTTATCAAAGTTTCATCTCTCGACTTGAAGAGGCAGTCTTTAGAATGATGCCTCATTCAGAAGGTACTGAGATACTCCTTAAGCAGTTGGCTTGGGAAAATGCTAATGCTTTATGCCAAGATTTGATAAGACCTATTAGAAAGACAGAAACAGTGCAGGAGTATGTGAAAGTTTGCGTGGATGCCTCACCAGCCGTAGTCCAAGGTATGGCCTACGCTGCAGCTATGAAGGGAGAGAAATCAGCACCTATGTTAAAAAGACTTATGGTAAAGGAGGGAAAGCAACCTCCAAGCCCACTTGTTTTAAATGTGGGAAATCAGGACATATGCAAAAGCAATGTCTAGAGAACAATAAGAGGGACTCCAATAGAAAGGGTCTTCCCCCAGGAGTATGCCCTCATTGCCAAAAAGGCAAGCACTGGAAAAATGAGTGCAAGTCTAGGTTCCACAAGGATGGAACACCCCTTAATGGGGAAAAGAAAGAGGAGGAATCAAAAAACTAAATCAGGGGCAGCCTCTCAGCCCCGAACTCGAAAGAGAGGAAACTACTGTAGTTACATCAGGGAGTCCTCTGAATCCTGAGGCTCCTGAATTTACTATACATGATTTGCCTAGAGCTACTCCTGGTAGTGTTGGTTTAGATTTAGCCTCTTGTGATGATGTAATATTCTCTAGATGGGACGGTGTTTCTTTAGTCTCTACGTCTACCTTGGGAACTCTGCCACAGGGAACTGTAGGGTTAATAATTGGCCGTAGTTCAAATTATAAAAAGAATTTTGAGGTGCTGCCTGGTGTGATTGATAGTGATAGAACAGGAGAAATAAAAGTCATGATTAGACCATTAAAAGAAACTATACAAATTCATAAGGGGCAGAGAATAGCTCAGCTTCTGCTCCTGCCTTATCTTAACTTACCTAATCAAATCTTAAAGCATGAACGTGGACAAGGGAAGTTTGGTTCTACAGATGTTGTGGCATGGGTCCAAAATATTGGTATGGAAAGACCTTTTAAAGCAGTTAGAATAAATGGAAAGTTGTTTCAAGGACTTTTGGATACAGGGGCAGATAAGACTTGTATAGCAGGAAAGGATTGGCCTTCATCTTGGCCATGTAAGAGGACTTCTTCTTCTTTGTTAGGTTTAGGGACAACCTTTAATGTGGCTCAAAGTTCACAGTTCCTGAAATGGGAATTGGAAGGAAAGACAGGAATGATTCAGCCTTACGTTGTTCCTTCTCTCCCCTTTTCCTTGTGGGGAAGAGACATGATGGGTGACATGGATGTAAAATTAGCCACCTCAGATAATTTGAGTGAACAGCATTTTTCATAGGGGCCGCTGAGGGCTTGTTGTATGCAGATAAATTAAATTGGAAATCAGACCAGCCTGTATGGCTCACTCAGTTGCCCCTAGCAGAAGAAAAAATACAGGCTATAGAACAACTTGTGCAAGAACAATTAGAAAAAAGGACATCTTGAAGAAAGCAATAGTCCTTGGAACACTCCCATATTTGTAATAAAGAAAAAATCTGGGAAGTAGAGATTGCTACAGGACATTAGCGCAGTAAATGCTACCATGGAAGACATGGGAGCGTTGCAGCCAGGACTGCCCTCTCCAGTGGCAGTTCCTGCAGGATGGGATATGATAGTAATTGATTTGCAAGATTGCTTTTTTACTATAAAATTACATCCTGAGGATTGTAAAAGATTTGCTTTTAGTGTGCCAGCTGTAAATTTGAGAAGGCCATATAGAAGGTATCAATGGAAAGTGTTGCCTCAAGGAATGAAAAATAGCTTATGTCTATAGATTTTGACATCTCAATATATGAACAAAATCTAAGTATTTCACTGTTTTCTAGGCACATTAGTTAACTCATTTTTAATTAGGGTTTTCTACCAATCTTCTACGTATACTCATTGGGAAATTTATCAAAGTTCCATGCATTTTTCTACCCTGTGGGGTTGAGAACCAAAATCCCCATTTATTCTTCTCCCATGACACAGGTGAAAATGGAAATGTAGAGACTAACCCAACAATACAAGCTGATTACCATGAAGAAAATGAATACTTGAGATTTAATCCTTAATGCTACCTGTGCTTTGGAGAATAAACATGCAGTGTGTCAAACACAATGACACCAATTTTAGGTCTTTTAAGTCAGTCCCATCTTCTGGTTTTACAGATTTACTCAATAACTTCAGCGTGTTCCTATGCCCAGTCTTACTAGAGTAAATGAACTCTGGGTCAAAAGAACCAGAAGTTTGTTCAGGAGTTAGATGAAAATTACGACCTTCTACTTCTAATCAAATAAAAGTCTGAGAAACAGAAATTAGGGATGAAGGCAGTAGAGAATACATTCTCAGAATATATTTGGAAAGATCTTCACAAGTGGTGACAGGTTTTAGACTGTACATGTTGAGATTTGGTGACTTTTTTCTCCTTCACTGTTAGGTGATCTGGTGCTTGTTCATGATAGCAGCACATGTGCATTGTTTTCAAATTTTCCTTCTTAATTTTGAATAGAAAGCCTCAGGTGATTATGTTCCTACTTTTAAATATATCCTATGTGTCTCTGTGTCTTTGAATGTCTTCCTCTCTTTCACTTTCTTGACTTCTTTCCAAACTGTTTGTTTATGCATATTGTGTTTTGTTTCCTTCAATATCATTGTCCAGATATCCCCATTTTGTCCTTAGTATAAGTAAACCTCTCTCTTTCTAGGTGATATCTGAGAGGCTCACTCTCCACATCACTAAGCTTTGCCTATCTGGTCACATTATAGTCGCATTAGTATTCCTTGGGTAGTTTTTAAAACATTTCTGCTGTTTGAGCTCATCTTCAGAATTGTTTGCAATGTATCCCACTTCAGAAATGGGTATCAGTAATATACAGTTTCTGTTTTGAATACAGTAGAAAATATTTCCCATGTCTTTGTTTAGCAAAGATCTGGATACTAGAATTTTGAAGACCTAATAGTTTAAAATGGCTGTACAGATCTATTAATAAGACCAGCCGGATAACCTCTATCTGTAACAAAGATTCTTTTGGCTGTCAGCCAGAAACCAAAAGCAAACATCAAAATTTCACATTATATAAGAACAGGTACTTGACAATATCATACTATTTATCTATATATCTATATCTATCTATCTATCTATCTATCTATCTATCTATCTATATATATATATGAATATATTATCTATACATCTATATCTTTATCATCTATATCTAGATAGATAGATAGATAGATAGATAGATTGAACGATATGAGATAGAAATGTATATGAACACATATATATGTGTGTATATATATATATATTCACATATATATATATATATATATATATATATATATATGAATCTGTTCCCACCAGCAAGAGAGTCAACGTGGTCCCTGCACAACCTAGGAGAGAATGGGGTACAAAAGACGCAAGAGCCTGACAGCAAAAAAATATTCTGTTCAAGCTCTCTAGTTATATTATTTTACACACTACAATATACTGGGAAGCAAGAAGAATAGAGGGAGGTGTTATGAGATGGCAAACATTTTCTCTAGGGAACAGACACTGATGGGGACAATCACTGTCTCTAAACGTTGTCCCTAGGAAGTAGTCTCTCAGAATTGTCTCTCAGAATCTCATGAAGAAATCTGGATGGATTTCAAAGCAGCTGGGAAGCTAAAATGATCATGATGAGGTGAAGTGGAAAGAAGTTGCTATGGTAACCTAAATGTAGGTGAACTTTGTTTGTTCTAACCAACTCAGGTGAACTCTGTAATTACTGACCAACTTGCGACTTGCCAAACTTGAAAACTAGTATTTCTCCTTCTGAAAGCAAGCTTGAGTTTGTAAAATGGTTGATAGGAGGAGGTTTTGTTCTATGTGAGAATAGATCCTGCTATTTCACCCTCCTCTGTATTATACGCAGCAGAGGTGGGATACTATTGAGGAACAAAGCAGACAGGGCACAAAAAAAGATGGTGTAGGGCTTGTTTTATGGGCTGGTGATTCATTATACCTTACAAGTCACTGTATACCTCTGCCAGTCTCCATAGATATCTGTCCTGGGATCCACGAACCTATGTATGTGCCCATCACAGACTAATTAATCAGCAAGAGGATTATTGTGGGTGATGTGAGTTTGAGGCCTCCTTCTTGAGTCAAGACTGAAATGGCTGTGACAGAAAGTCCAGGGCATGTGATTGTGCCTTTTGGACTGTTTTTTTAACTGCCCTAGGGGTCTGGGTAACCATCTCTTGTTCCTCCATAGCAAAACAATGATTTTGTACCAGAATAAGCATGGCTGCCATGTTATCTTACTGTAGTTTAATTGGGGTAGTGAGACAATGAACAGCCCATGGTCCAAAATAACATAACAATAGTAGACCTACAAAGGGTCCTATGATATTGGGTAAAAGGGAAGTGAGCCATGGAGAGGTATAAATCCAATTTCAATGCCACCATTCTCTCTGTTCTCTTTCTCCCTTACATTTTTTCTAGTCCTCTGACTTCTCAGACTATCTTTACAACTTCTGGTTTACTAGTATAGGAGCATTATTCTTCTTATAAAGGTGCCCAAAGTCAACATTGTTGAATGAACAGGAGATCAATTACTTACCTATTTTGGTGCACAACCTCAGATAGGTTGTCAATAGATTCAGAGAGATCACCTATCCCCTACTGAAGGCATTGGGCCTCTTGATCGATAGTGGCATGGAGCTCTATGTACCTAGAGCTAGAAAGAATGAGGGAAGAAATACTCCCAGAGCTCCGAAACCATGTAGGATTGATATACGAATGGCAGAGTTTGGTTCTCTGTGAGACTGGCTCATAGAGTTAGAGACATCAGTGGATGTTTATTGAGCCTATAGGTGGAAAAAATTGAGAGTGGTCATAAACTAAAGAGGAGCCATTTTAATAATGTTGCAATACTCAGGGATTTCTCCATTCTTTCGATTTTGAAAAACTGAGTCAGGGAGGCATGGTGTGATGCCATTAAGGAACACACACCAGGTTCCTTTCAGAGGGAGGAAAAATGCAAGGAGGGGATGGCTTTCTTCATTACACAATTTAATATAGTCTGTGGGCACATTTGTTCCTCTATAGGAAAGCCCCAAGAAAGATATTTGGATTAATGAAATACCTGGCCAAGCACCCGTCTGCCAGTGGCAGTGTAGTGTATCATCAACATGTTTAGGATAACCAAGAATTACAATTACTTTATAAAAAGGTAGTTGAGTATGGCAGCACAACCAGCAATCTTCAAGAAGGTGAGGGAAAGTTTCGTTTAAGGTAAGAAAGGTCTGATTAACTAAAGAAAGACAAGATTTTTAGTGGAACATGGCTGTGGAGGTAGTACAGGCAGAATAATTGCTAGACGTCTGGCTAGTGGTCAGAGGGCAAGTACATAAAATAGGGAGGTTTCTTTAAGAGAGAGAGCACGGGTGATGCCCTTGTCAGTTCCTCTAGGACGAGCAGGACAAGGCACCAACACAGGATGAGGCCCCATTGGGAATGCCTGGGCATGATGTAAAGGCTATTAAAGGAACTTAATTGTGAAGGTAGTACCTGTATCTGAGATGGATTCATAAAGATCCCATTCAGAAACTTTTTGCCAATTTAAATTGGGAGATTTTCATAGGTGGTTAGTTAGTTTGTAAAAGTGTGCTCCATACAATTTGTGTAGGAAATAGATGCCTTGAAGGACTAATCATCTGTTAGAGTAGTGTCCAGGGGTGTAAAATTGCAGTTTACTGTATGTAATCCAATGAGAAGAACTACAGTGGCTATCCCAAGTGATCCAGACAACCAAAGTAAGTACTGTCTTGAAGAAAAGAAAGAGAAAACCATGTACTAACTGGTCTAAACTTAAATCTGTTAAATTTAAATATATGGCCACTTGACATTCTGAAGTGTGGCAATTAGCAGTAGCCAATATCTCCCCTTTAATATATTTATAATTTGTCCAAGTGTCAGCCAAATAAAATCTCCATGCAAAGAGTGATATTGTGTCTCTAGATATCTGTGGTGTCTGCATTACTAGGAGGCATCCCAAGGTGTTGAGGACCACGGCTGTTTTCAATGATTATAATCAGCACCATTCTTTTCTCAGCATGAGCATACTCTGGCAGCTAGTATGTTTCTTTCGCATCCTGCAGGAAAAAAAACACAAGAATGCCTTCTTCTCCACTGTCATAGAATTCCTGGCATTGACATTTTAATATTTTTATCGTATACAATGCTGAGGTGTACAGAGATATGATTCTCCCCTCTTTTAGTTATAAAGTATTGTTTGAAAGTTTTATGGGCCTGTTTCACAATATATTGTCCTTGAGGATTATAAGCAATCTCAATATATGACTAATATTAAATTTTTAATAAAACATCTCAAATGACTGACTGTAATATTCAGATATAATACTTGTCCTAATCTGATTAAGAACAACCCAAAAGAAAAAATAACATATGTAATGACAAATTTTATTTTTTAGTTCTTTCTCATGTTAAAAGAATTGTACTTATAAAGCGTGAATTGCTGTCAATAGTCATACATATATCTATTAATGTTTTTAACTTTAATTGTATTTGTATATATAATTTCAAAATTTAAGAATAAGTACAATGAAAAAAAGCAATCATTTCAAGCAATTGTAAGCCAGGTTTTATATATAGATATATATAATAGGTAGATAAATATAAATATAGATTTAGATTAGATTATAGATATAGATATACCATGTATATGATAAAGACACAGATACAGATATATATATATATATATATATATATATATATATATATATATAGTTTTACTGATAAAGACACAGATACAGACAAAATATATATATAGTTATAGAGATAGAAAGAGAATGAGAGAGAGTGTAAGAGATAGTTAGATATATAGAGAGGTATAGACATATATATATATATATATATATATATATATACATATAGAGATATAGAGATAGAGATAGTGATAGACATATTATCAAAATACGTATATTAAATGTTTGATTTTTATAATTTTAAAAATAGCAACTACAACACCCAATTCATTTATCTGTGCTGAATCAAGGGGAAACTTAAAGAATAAACATGTGATCTAAATATATAAGCTTTACTCGCACAGTAGATGCATTCTTTATGGGATGCATGTATAGTAATATAAAAGCATGTATGGAAGCTAGATTGCTCAGTTTTTCTTTTGGATAGAAATTATTAATTTTGTCAAAAGAAGGCTTGCCATGGAATATATTAACTATCAATAATAATTAATTTGATTACTGTTTGAAACAGGAACAAACATTTCACCAGGCTCTTAAAAAAATCCCTTTTAAAAATATTTTTTATAATTTTAACCTGCAACATTTTATTATTGCAGCAAATCTTTATTGCAAGTGGTAAAAACTTTATTTGGGTTGATTTTACATTAATTTTCTCTTTGTCTAGGTTTGGCAGCAAACTCAAGTCATAAACTGTTGACATTTATTTATAGTAGATTTCTCCAAGTTATATGTCTCAATCTTTATTTTGTATCTATCTTGAAAACATCAGAGGCTTAAATCCTCTTGTGGTAAGCTTAAAGCAATGTCTTAGCCAAATAATTTATTTTAATTCCTTTTGAAAACTAATTATTTAAAGATTTTAAAGTCCATTTTTAAGAGCAAAGGCCTGTAATAAAATTCTATGAACAATATATATTGAAAAATTTAAGATCTTAGCTTCTTGAATTGAAGCAGAAACAAAATAGTACCTATTTATTTATTTATTTATGTATGTATTTATGTATTAATGTATTTATTTATTTATTTATTTATTTTCCACGCAGTAAGGCTACTAGCTATTTCTTCTGGATAACTTTCTAATGTAATCATTTTATTGTTTTTGTTTTTCTTTAAATTTAGCATATGCTCTTTTAAAGTTAGAAGTAAATATTTTTATGGTTATCAGTATCCACAAAGCAAAACCAACACTTTTTATCTATAATAATTTTGTATGGAATCAGCATTACAAATTTTAATGTCTTAATAATTACTATTTAGCCTTATTAATCTGTCACAGATCTAAATTTGTATTTTAAACCTCATGTGTAAGAATCTGTTAAAAGTATTTTTTTCTTTTTACTTTTTTATTTATTTCTTTATTTTTTCTTGTTTTGGTCAGAAAATCTCTAGGTGTGGCCTGCAAGACAAACACAGCATCAAATAAGCCTCTGCTGAGGCAGCTCTGAGCTTAGTGTTAGTGTTAGTGTTAGTGTAGTGTTAGTGTTAGTGTTAGTGATAGTGCTTGTGCTACTGCTAGTGTTAGTGTTAGTATTAGTGTTAGTGTTAGTGTTAGTGTTAGTGATAGGGGTAATTCAATGTAAATATCTTTGATGTGAGTATATAATCTCTAATGACAGACTCTCACCCTTCTATCCTTCATGGAGTACCCTGTATCCACTGCCCTATATATGAAGGTCAAATACCAAAAGGAACCTGTAATTTTAGAATTCCTGGAAAATTTTTATTAGCATAAGTATTAGTCAAATGAGCGAGTTTAATATAAAATACAATTTAACTGAGATATCCTTTTTAATTTAAGATTGTTGAATTTTGTTTCTACCACAATAGCAGAAAATATTTGAAGAATTTAATAGGCCCATACTGGACACACTGTTTTTGACTTTTATCACTCCTGAAATCACTTTAATTATAAAATATGTTAAAAATTGTGAGCTTTTAATTAGACTGCAAACTGGAAAGAACAGGACACTGGACATTTTTAAGGTAAGATTTAATTTTTCCTTGAGGTATCAGAGCATAACTATAATTTTTGAAACAAAATCCACTTTTAAACAATGTATTGTCCATAAAATTAATTACAAACACATTACTTTCATGCTGCAAAAGTTGTCTTTAGTTCTTATGTTGGACCGTATGACAGTGTTGCTTCTCAAGAAGGCATTATTTTAAGTCTGATTCCTTA
Source organism: Apodemus agrarius (assembly GCA_964023405.1). NCBI lineage: Eukaryota > Metazoa > Chordata > Mammalia > Rodentia > Muridae > Apodemus > Apodemus agrarius. The sequence continues at coordinate 5,779,955 of OZ030029.1, read as the reverse complement.
TAAGTCTAATTTGTAGAATAAGTTCTCCGCACATCATTATGCCAATTTAGAAATATCTTAGAGGCCTGATTTCTTGGGTCGTTTCATACCCTATGTTCTTATCCTTGCTAAATTTACAGTGAAGTGTTATCAAATTCAAGCACCAAATGGTTAGAAACTCCCATAACATTTGTGGCACTATTTTCCCTAAAATTCTGAAAAATAACTGAGTAAAACACCTCAGGAAGTTTCATTTTACATTTGAAAAAAATATTGTGTAATAAAATTAGTCTTTTTTATAAATTATTTCTCAGTATCATGTATTGATGTAATATGGGCATAACATGTTTCATGTATTCATGTATTCATATAATATGGCATGACATTTGTAGGGAACATAACTGGGTAATTTTCTTTAAGTGTGTATCAATGATATTAATTAGAAGCTGGTGTTCTTAGTAGAGGATTGTACATGAATATGCACTGATGTTAATGCAAGTGTAACAAAGTAAAAAGGATCTCAAGATTGTGCTGTTCTCCTAGGCAATCCATAAACTTCTCCCAAGATCCTAAGGATTCAACAATCACTGTTCTATGATACTAAAACAAACAAAAACATCAACCTCATTAATCATTGCAAAGAAGTACCCAAATCAAACCCACAGCTTCAGGGCACAAGCATTTTCAGGCATGGTTGTGAAGTTTGCTATGCTTCCTTTAGAAGGTAAAACAGCACTGCAGCATACACTTTGTTTTCCAAAAGCAGAACATTCTCTGATTTATTTAAAGTCTGCAGTTATCCACCTGTAAATTATCCCTTTCATTTACATGGTCATGTACTCAGTTCAAGGATATAATCTATTTCATAGTAAGAGTTTCTATTCCTGCACAAGCCATCATTACCAACATGTGAGTAAGAAAAGTTTTATTTAGCTTATATATCCATACTGTTTTTCCACACCATGTAAAGTCAGGACACGATTTAAAGAAGGCTAAGTAGCAGGTGGTGATATTGAGGCCATGGAGGGATTTTACTTACCAGCTTGCTTCGCATGTCTTACTGTGCTTGGTTTCTTATAGAACCCAAATCTACCATTCCCGGAATGGTACATACACAATTGAAGCTCCCTGCTTGATCAGACATTGATAAATTGATTTACACTCTTTTCCATAAAGGTATTTCCTTACATGCAGCTCCTTTTTCCATTATAACTCCAATTTTGGTTAACTTGACAAAGAATCCCTGTTGTAAAACCTCTTACACAAGAAAACTAAACAGCAACCCTTTAAAAACTCAGGGCTGATAAGGTGCATCTCACAATTCTCACCTTGTAAAGCAAGAAAAGGGTAAAGAGATAAAACCAATTCTGTTTCAAAAAATAAATAAAAGACAATAACTTTTGAAAGTACAGAGAATAGTACACAACCTATCATGCAAACACGTAGATTACTGTCATATCATATACTTGTCTTATTTATTAGCTTTACATTCTCATTAAGCAGACATATGATTGCCAATAAGTCAGTTTTGCACAGTTTTACCAGCATCCTTGTGTATAAAAAGGGAAATGACCAATCATATTACATTAGTCGAGTGTCTGGATTGGAGAGTAGATTTTTAACTTGAATTTTGAGATCAAAAGAATTGTGGAAAGCAGATTGATGTCCAAAGCTCATTAGACTGACTCAGCTCCCTGGATTTTCACGGTGCTATGAAACTGTGATTCTGCTATGGAAATCAAAGAATTGTGTATGAGTTTTTTGACAATACCCACTGTATTTCTTTCCATATTAAGTAGATCCTGGATTGCTTTGAAGCATAAGTTCAAAATTAGACTGATGACATTATCCCCACATCTGTATCAATCCTGGTACATTTTTAAGGAATTATAATTGTTCATATGTGTTAACAGTTTTGTTTTGAGGAAGCAAGGAAACTTCCCTGCATGATGATTGAAAAGAAAAACTCAGTTCATTCAGTTTCCAATTAAGCCTAGAACTATTATCTGCTTCGAAATGATGATGTGCTCATGTCTGCATTCAGTATTATGACAATATCTTCTGATGGGTGGTGAAGGTATTCTGCAAGACATCTGTGTTCCCTCTTTTGGATATACTGTCATATCTTGGAACATTCTGTCCATACACTCTGATATCAACAGGGTTATACCACACCAACACCTCATTCACCAATCAACACCTTCCTTTATTAATATTTCATAATTTGGAAGTGTACATGAAAAAGGGAATGGGGAGTATAGAGAGATGAGAGAGATGTGAAATGAAGTTGGACTTGCAGCTGTGAAAATTAATAGTGGTCCTGCAGAAAGTATAGTGAGTCTTTGGCAGAGGATAGTTTTTTTTTTCATGTCAACAGACTTGAAATTTCCCCTGTGTTTATTTTAAAAGAACACAGGAATATCTTAGGGAGAGTATAGCCTCTGCTTCTTACTGATCTCAACTTCAAAATTATGCTCAATATCTGACTCTGAAGCAAGGATTAAGCAGAAGTTGGAATCCCTGCTGTGAAAACAGGAGAAACAGAATAATGAGATTTTGTGGACCAAACCCTTGGCCATTATGCTTATGATATCTTAAGGACAGAAGTGTGCCTCCTACAGAATGAGCTCATGCATCCAAACATTCCTGCACAGAGTCAGCAAGCTTCTCCTGTGAAAGGACTAGGATACAAAATTTCATAATCAGCATAATGTTCCAAATAGGAGTATTCATAATGGTAGGATAAGATACAGACATATTTCACGTGAAACATTAGATCTCTTGTTATGGGATTCTATTCTCCTAGGTCGTCGCCCTACAACAGGTCAAATATTTAACTGTTCAGAATAATAACATATACACATCATGTGGGTTTTTCTTTGAGACCTTGGAGAATGAGAAAACTGAAGCTTTATAGACTATTTAGGAGCCAAGGGAAGAGAACAAATACTATTATTATTTGCCTGTAGAGGATTCCAGCAGTTTATTGACAGTTTCTGCCTTTTATTGTTTCTAGAGTGAAAAATCTTAAACTTTACTTCAATTCTTTCTTCATGATAGACATTACCTTGATTTGTGCTTTTATTAAACAATTTTTCTTAGTGTGAAAGGCATGGTATCCTTCCCAGCATTGTCCATGCAGCCTCTTCAACCTCTGGACTGAACTGTAATTCACATCCAGGATTTAATGTTTAGTTTACTTTAGTGTAAATGACTAGTAATTGAGTTAAATCCTGTACATACAAACCCATATAGAAAGGCATGCCATTTTAACAAGTGATGATGCCATCCACCCATCAGAATGATTTTAGCACAGAAATATTACTGTCGAAAGGATAGACAGGAACAAAATGAATCAGACATTTAAGAAAGGCACAAATTTTTCTGCCCTACCTGGGAAGCCCTCCACTCATCAGACACTAACATGGACACTGCTGCTGCTCTCAAGTATCTCTTGCTTACAATAGCCCAGTATGGCTGTCCCTTGGGAGGTTCCACCAGCAACTAGCCAAATCAGATGTGGATGTTTGCAACAGAAAGAGGGGCCTTGAATCCCAATAGGAAGAACATAAGCTGGCTGGGCCACCTAGTGATCCCAGGGGCTAGAACACCAATGAAGGAGTGTACATGAAGAGATTCATGGATCCAACTATATACAAATCAGAGAATGGGATTGTCTGACATCAGTGTAAGTTGAGACCCTTTTTCCTGTAGAAGTGTATGCAGAATCAGGAGTCATCAAGTAGGAGCAGGTTATTGAATGCAGGACTATACTCCCTTAGGCAAGATGGGGGGAAATAGTATATATGGAAAGGACGTTTTTGAAGGGTCATAGGGAATCGGCATAATTATTGATATAAAAATGAATTGAATTGTTATATGAAAAATAATGTTTTCTAACAATGAGCTAAGTTAAACATAGTCTTTAATAAAACAGGAAAGTGATTTACACTATGAGAGTAATGTTAGGCTGTTAATTGTCTTTGAGCAGGTAGATTGTTCTTTCTTTAGGTCTCTAGTCCATCCGTGAGTTCATTTGGCTCTTAATATTTGTTGCTTCCCCATTGCCTTGACCAATAACAGCAGGTGCATATTGATCTTACTTCACCAATTAATTATAATAAAGAGATGGAAACACAGGTTTCATCTCATTGTTGCCATCAAACATTATATATATCTTAGTTAGCACTACCCTTAGATCATTTTCCAGTTTCCATCAGAAAGTTGACCATTACAAAACTGGCTAATATTTAGCAAAATTTGGTCACCCTAATGTTATTTCTATATGCCTTCCAAGTGTGAATCACTCAATGGCCATCCCACAGAGTCTGACATTCGTCTGCTATCACTGAGTGCTATCAAATGACAACTATGCAATGTCCACTACATGGTAGCCAGCATTCAGTGGTCATTTCTCATTGGCCATATGACAGTGGTAAATATTGATACCATTATACTGACCCTCATATTACAATTAGTGCATGCTGATAATTATCAAATGATGAGAATTCAGGGGTTGTTATTTGCTGGATTTCAGAAAGTGATCATAAGTTAGTGACGATGCCAATATATGATGCTCTTTTAGTGGAAAACCAATGGAATGGCAAGTGGGTGAGTGGATTGAGGAATACCCTTATAGAAGAAGGGGGAGAAGGAGTGGGATAAGGGGTTTCTGGGAGTGAGAGAAACCAGGTAAGGGGATGACAATTAAAATGTAAACATATCATAAATTTACTTACTTACTCACTTACTTACTTACTTACTTACTTACTTACTTACTTATTTACTTAATAATTATAGTTTAAAAGATTGTTGGGGGAAGCCATCACATACTCAGAGCTCACTGGACTCTTCTATGGGATCCAGAGGGATAAGAAGACTGACAGTAGAGATAAGCAGGGTTGACCTCTAAAGATTCTGAGGTATCAAAGACTTTCTCAACACTGTTCATAAGAACTCTAGCTCTACTCAACTAGACATAATTTGACCAGGCTAGAGCCACTAACACTGAAACCTTTGCCTAACTTATTTCATTGAAATTATCTGGGCAGTGTTTCACTGGGTAAGATCACAGACGCTGTGTTCCAGAGACAGTTGAAGCTGCATCTCATCTGGCAGACAGACATAGTAGTGTTAAGAGTCTCTCACATGGTACTGGTGATGAAGGAATCATTGAGAGCAACTGTGGCTTGTCACCATAGAAAGCTAGGACAGGCCTATGGTGTAGGTTTCAACCCAGTAGCAGTAAAATTCACAGTCATTGGGGATCTCTAATTGGCAAGAAATACCTAAATATTAAACGTTCTTTGTCATAGTGAAAATACAAATCCAAACAACTCGGCAATTAAACCTTATACCAGTCAGGATACCTAAGATCATTAACTTAAGTGATAGCACACACTGGTGAGAATGTGGAGCAAGAGGAACACTCATCCATTGCTGGTGGGAGCAACACTTGTGCAACCACTTTGGAAGAAACTTGGTGATTTCACAGAAAAATGCAAATGGTTCTACCTAAAGGTCCAGTTATACACCCACCACCCCCATGGATACATACCCAAAAAGATGTTGTACAATCCCACAGGGACATTTGCTCAATTTTGTTCACCAGATGCTGCATTTATATTTGCCAAAACTTAGAAAAACCCAAGATATCTCTCAACTACAGAATGGATAAAAAATCTGGTACTTCTACATAATGGAGTACTATTAAGTTATAAAAAATTGACATGAATTTTGCCGATAAATTAATTGAATTATGTAATAACATTGTGAGTGATAACCACACCCAAAAGTACATAAATACTAGGGACTAATTTATAAGTTGATATGGAAATCTGCAATGTGCATTCTTCGAGAAGTATGGTGTGGGCATCTTGAGGATGTGATGGAGACCTAGGTTAGGGAAGATAACCAAAATCAGAGAGCCTGACCTTGGTTGTGACTTACATATTTGGACTTATAAATCTTAAAGTAGCTACCTCCTGCAACCAGGCTAGAATCCCATAGAAGTACACTTATCCATCCACAAAACTTTTGACCCAAATATTATCTTCCACACAGCAGCAGACTCACATGTATACAGTGACACACACAACCAAACACTGAAAGGAGATTGTGGACTTTTATGGAAGATTTAAGAGGGGTAAGGGTCCTGAAGGGTTAGGAATCCCATACAAAGATGAAAAACCTCAATTGACATGAACTCTTGGGTCTCTCAGGTACTGGGCCACTAATAAAATAGTACATACACTGAGCCTGCTGTGCTCACACATATGAAACCGATGTAAAGCTCTGACATTGTATAAATTCCATTTTGTTTATTTTCAGATATAGTTCTTGAAGTTCTAATGAGAGAGCAATTAGACAATATAAGGAAGTCAAAGAGATACAATTTGGAAAGGAAGAAGTCAAACTATCATTATTTACAGATAATGTGACAATATATTTCAGCAAACCAAAAAACTTCACCAGAGAACTCCTACAGCTGATAAACAACTTCCTAACAAATTCGGAAATGATCTTCACCAACCCCACATCCAACAGAAGGCTAATATCCAATATATACAAAGAACTCAAAAAAATAGGCCCCAAAGAACCAAATATCCCTATTAAAAATGGGGTACAGAGCTAAATAAAGAATTTTCACCAGAAGAAATTCGAATGGCTGAGAAACACCTTAAGAGATGTTCAACATCATTAGTCATCAGGGAAATGCAAATCAAAACAACCCTGAGATTCCACCTCACACCAGTCAGAATGGCTAAGATTAAAAAAGAGACATCAAGTGCAGGCGAGGATGTCGAGAAAGAGGAACACTCTTCCACTGATGGTGGGAGTACAAAATGGTATAAACACCATGGAAATCAGTCCGGAAGTTCCTCACAAAACTGGACAGAGTACTTCTGGAGGACCCTGCCATACCACTCCTGGGCATATAACCAGAAGATTCCCCAGCGTGTAATAAGAATACATGTTCCACTATATTCATAGCATCCTTTTTTACAATTACCAGAAGCTGGAAGGAGCCAAGATGTCCCTCAGCGGAGGAATGGATACAATAAATGTGGTATATATCTACAATAGAGTACTATTCAGCAATTAAAATTGATGAATTCATGCAAATTGTAGGCAAATGGTTGGATCTGGAAAATATCAACCTAAGTGAGTTAACCCAATCACAAAAGAATACACATGAAATGCAATCACTGATAAGTGGATAGTAATGAGTCCAGAAGATCTGAATAATCAAAGCACAATTAGCAAATCAAAAGATTCCCAACAAGAGTGAAGGAGAGGACACTGGTCCCTAAAAGATTGAATCCAGTTTTGTAGGAGTGTACCAAAAAGAGAGAACTGGTGGTTTGGGGGGGGGTGATTGGGGAATGGACAGAGAGAAGAGTACTTATGGGACATATCATGAGGGAGGAACAGGAAAGGAGGAAAGCCTTTGGAATGTAAACAATGAATATAAAAAAAATTAAAAAAATATTGTCTTAGATACCCTTAATTTTTTTAAAAATTTATCTGTACATTGATTTGAATTGGATTAAATGTCTTCATATAATTGTCTTAAAATTGTGATACAATTGCACTCAATAATTAAATGCTTTTGGTCAGATGGGCATTTTTACTGTTAATCCTTCGAATCTACAAGCATAGGAAATATTTCCATCTTCTAATACCTAATGTCACATTATATTTTCACTTGTTTCGTTAGAATTATACAAGGATATGTTACATTATTCATGGATACTATAAAGGTTGTTATTTCCCTAATTTATTATCAGTTCATGTATCATTTATAAGAAGGGAGACTACTGCTTTCTTTAAATTTATATGCAGCCATATTGGTGAAGGTGATTACCAGATCACTTATACATAGTATAATATCCGTAATAGCAATATGTTGACTTCTTCCTTTTGAATTTATATCCCGATGAACTCCTTTACTTGTCTTAGTGTGGCTCTAACTTTAATTACCATATTAAATAAATAGAGAGAGAATGGGCAGCCTTGTCTTGTTCTTGATTTTCTGAAACTTTTTAAAGATTCTCTCAATTTCATTTTGACCATTAGCTTCCAATATATTGCCTTGATGGAGATTATGTGTGTGGCTTGTATTCCTGAAATCTCTAAGACTTTTAACAAGAAGGCTTTAGATTTTGGCAAAGGGTTTTAAGCATTATATGAGAAGATTATATGATTTTCTTCTTTCATTGTGAAAATATGTTGGACTATTTTGATGGATTTTCATAAACTGAACCTTCCCTGCATCCCTGGGATGAAGCCTATTTGATAACTGTGAATGATATTTTTGATGTATTCCTGGGTACACTTTGCAAATATTTTATTGAGTAGTTTTAAATTACCATTCATAAGAGGATGTTTTCTTATTCTGTTGAGTCTTTGTGTGATTTGGGCATCAAGGTGACTGTGGATTTATAGAAAGAGTTTGGCACTTTTCCTTAGGTTGCATTTTGCTTTGTAACTGACTATATGATCAATAATGGAGAAGGAACCATGGCACCTAACACCAGACAAATGACTATGATCAAAAACTCAGGAGAAAAGAGGTACTGGAGAGGATGTAGAGAAAGGAATACTCCTCCATTGCTGGTGGTGGTGCCAGCTGGTACAGCCAACCTAGAAATTAGTCTCAGAAAACATGGCATGATACTAGCAGAGGACCCACATATATACTACTCCTGGGCATACATCTTTTATCTCATGAGTCTCCCGCTTTCCCAAATCCCTCTTTCCTTTTACTAAATTTTTGTTTGTTTCTTTTTTATCATTTTTATTTATTTTCTATATTCTTTGTTTACATTCTAAAGGTTTCCTCTTGTCCAATTCCCCCCTCACCATATGTTTCATAAGTCCTCCCCCCATTCCTCTATCACCACCCCCACCATTTCTCTCTTCTGATACTCTCCTATAAAACCTTTCCAGGCCAGGGTCCTCTCCTTCCCTCTTCTTGTGAATCCTTTGATTTCCTAATTGTGCCTAGAGTATTGAGAACTTCTGGGCTCATTAATAAACACTTATCAGTATTCTTTTGTGATTCGCTTAACACACTTAAGATGATATTTTCCAGATCCAACCATTTGCCTACAAATTGCACGAATTCATTATTTTTAATTGCTGAGTAGTATCCCATTGTATAAATATATAACATTTTCTGTTTTCACTCCTCCTTTGAGGGACACCTTGACTTCTTCCAACTTATGGCTATTATAGGTAAGGCTGCTATGAACTAGTGGAGCATGTGTCTTTATTGCATACAGGGGAATCCTCTGGTTATATGCCCAGGTGTAGTATGACAGGGTCCTCTTGAAGTGTCATGCCCAGTTTTCTAAGGAACCATCAGAATTATTTCCAGATTAGCTGTACTATCTTTTGATCCCACCAGAAGTGGAGGAGTGTTCCTCTTTCTCTACATCCTTGCTAGCACATGCTATCTCCTGAGTTTTTAATCTTAGCTATTCTGATTGTTGTGAGGTAGAATCTCAGGGCTTTTTTGATTTGTATTTCCCTGATAATTAAGGATGCTGATCTATAAAGAATTTATTGGGGATTTTGACGGAGATTGCATAGGATCGACAAGATGGCCATTTTTACAATATTGATCCTGCCATTCCAAGAGCATGAAATGTTTTTCCATTTCCTGAGGTCTTCTTCGATTTCTTTCTTCAAGGACTTGAAGTTCCTGTCATAAAGATCTTTCACTTGTTTGGTTAGAGTCACGCCAAGGTACTTTATGTTGTTTGTGGTTATTGTGAAGGATGTTACTTCACTAACTTCTTTCTCAGACTGCTTATCCTTTGAGTAGAGGAAAGCTACTTATTTGCTTGAATTGATTTTATAACCAGCCACTTTGCTGAAGTTGTTTATCAACTAGGAGTTCTCTGGTGGTGTTTTTTAGGTCACTTACATATCCTATCATATCATCAGCAAATAATGATGGTTTGACTTCTTCCTTTCCAATTTGTATCCCTTTGATTTCCTTATGTTGTCTAATCCGTCTCGCTAGAACTTCAAGTACTATATTGAAAAGATATGGAGAGAGAGTGCAGACTCGTCTAGTCCCTGATTTTAGTGGGATTGCTTCAAGTTTCTCTCCACTTATTTTGATGTTGGCTACTGGTTTGCTTTATATTGCTTTTACTGTGTTTTGGTGTGGGCTTTGAATTCTTGTTCTTTCCAGGACTTTTACCAAGATAAGATGCTGAATTTTGTCAAATGCTTCTTCTGCATCTAATGAGATGACCATGTCTTTTTTTTTCTTTTAGTTTATTTATGTAATGGATTAAGTTGATGGAGTTTTGTATATTGAATCATCCTTGCATCCCTGGGATGATGCCTACTTGATCATGGTGAATGATCGTTTTAATGTGCTCTTGGATTCGGTTGGCAAGTATTTCATTTGGTATTTTTGCATTAATATTCATAAGGGAAATTGGCCTGTAGTTCTCTTTGTTTGCTGCATCTTTGTGTGGTTTTGGTATTGGTGTAATTGTGGCTTCATAGTATGAGTTGGGCAGTGTCACTTCTGTTTCTATTTTGTGGGATAGTTTCAAGAGTATTGGTATTATGTCTTCTTTGAAGGTCTGATAGAATTCTGCACTAAAACCATCTGGTCCAGTACTTTTTTTGGTTGGGAAGCTTTATATAATGCTTTCTATTTTCTTAGGGTTTATGAGACTGTTTAACTGATCTAATTGATCCTGATTTAATTTTGGTATTGTGTATCTGTTTAGGAAATTGTCCATTTCCTCCAGATTCTCCAGTTGTGCTGAGTATAGACTTTTTTAGTAGGATCTGTTGAACTTTTGAATTTCCTCAGTCTCTGTTGTTATATCTCCCTTTACATTTCTAATTTTATTAATTTGAATACTGTCTCTGTGCTCTTTGATTAGTCTGGCTAAGGGTTTATCTATCTTGTTGATTTTCTCAAGAATCAGCCCCTGGTTTTGTTGATTCATTGTATAGTTCTCTTTGTTCCTATGTTTCTATTTGATTGATTTCAGCCCTTAGTTTGATGATTTCCTGTCTTCTACACCTCCTGGGAGAATTAGCTTCTTTTTGTTCCAGGGCTTTCAGGTGTGCCATTAATCTCTTAGTGTATGCTCTCTCCTGTTTCGTTTTGTAGGCACTCAGGGCTATGAGTTTTCCTCTTAGCACTGCTTTCATTGTGTCCCAAAGAATTGGGTAGGGTGTACTTTCATTTTTTTTTGAATTTTAAAAAGTCTTTGATTTCTTTCTTCATTTCTTCCTTGACCAAGGTGTCATTGAGTAGAGTATTGTTCAGTTTCCATGTGTTTGTGGGCTTTCTGTTGTTTTTATTGCTGTTGAAGACTACTTTTACTCCATAGTGATCTGATATGATGTAAGGGATTTGTTCGATCTTCTTGTATTTGTTGACATCTGTCTTGAGACCAATTATATGATTGATTTTGGAGAAGGTACTGTGTGGTGCTGAAAAAAGGTATATTGTTTTACTTTAGGATGAAATGTTCTATATATATCTGTTAAATCCAATTTGTCCAAAGCTTCAATTATTTTCACTGTGTCCCTGTTTAATTTCTAGTTTCCTGATCGGTCGATTGAGGATAGTGGAATGTTGAAGTCCCTCACAATTATGTTGTTAAGTGCAATGTGTGCTTTAAGCTTTAGTAAAGGTTCATAAATGTTCAGTATTGAGAGTTCTTTTTTTAGGATTTCCCCTTTAAACAGCAAGTAGTGATCTTCAGTGTCTCTTTTGATGACTTTAGGTTGAAAGTCAATTTTTTCCGAAATTAGAATGGCTACACCGGCTCGTTTCCTAAGACCATTTGCTTGCAAAACTGTCTTCCAGCCTTTTACTCTAAGGTAGTGTTTGTCTTTGACAATGAGATGTGTTTCCTGTATGCAGCCAATTATAGGGTACTGTTTCTTTATCCAGTCTGTTAGTCTATGTCTTTTTATTGGGGAATTGAGTCCATTGATGCTAAGAGATATTTAGGAATAATAACTATTATTACCTGACATTTTTGAAATTATTTTTTTATATTTGAGTGGCTATTTTCTCTTTTTTTATTTTTTTATTGGCTATATTCTATATTTACAATTCATTTCCCTTTTACTGGTTCCCCACCCCCAAAGGTCCCACATGTCCTTTTCCCTCCCCCTGCTCCCACATCCACCCTTCCCACCTCACTGTTCTTGTACTCCCCCACAATGATGTTTTGGTCCATTCTAGCACCAGTGTTCATTCCTTTCTTCTTGTGAGACATCACTTGGTATGTGATTTATGTCTTTGGTGTTCCAAGCTTCTAGGCTAATATCCACTTATCAGTGACTGTATACCATGGGTATTCTTTTGAGACTTGGTCACCTCACTTAGTATGACATTCTCCAGCTCCATCCATTTCTCTAAGAATTTCATGAATTCATTGTTTCTAATGGCTGAATAGTACTCCATTGTGTATATATACCACATTTTTTGTATCCATTCCTCTGTTGAGGGACATCTGGGTTCTTTCCAGCTTCTGTCTATTATATATAAGGCTGCTATGAATCTGTGTTTGATGAGAGGAGGTTTCTATCTTGCTTCTTCTGGGGTGTAGTTTCTGTCCTTATCTTGGTGTTTTTCCCCTATTAACTTTTGTAGGGCTGGATTTGTGGAAAGATATCATGCAAATTTGGTTTGTCATGGAATACCTTGGTTTTCTCATCTATGGTGATTGAGAGATTTGCTGGGTATAGTAATTTTGGCTGAAATTTGTGTTCTCTTAGAGTCTGCATTATATCTGCCCAGGATCTTCTAGCTTTCATGGTCTCTGGTGAGAAGTCTAGTGTAATTCTGATAGGTCTTCCACTATATGTTACTTGGCCTTTTTCTCTTACTGCCTTTAGTACTCTTTGTTTGTTTAGTACATTAGGGGTTTTGATTATTATGTGACAGGAGGTATTATTTCTGATCTGGTCCAGTCTGTTTGAACTTCTGTAGGCTTCTCGTATATTCATGGGCATCTCTCCCTTTAGGTTGGGGAAGTGTTCTTCCATAATTTTGTAGAAGATATTTGCTGGTCCTTTAATTTGTAAATTTTCCTCTCATCTATAACTATAATTCTTAGGCTTAGTCTTCTCATTGTGTCCTGGATTGCTTGGATGTTTTGGGTTAAAAGCTTTTTGCACTTTGCTTTATCTTTTATTGTTGAGACCTTGGTTTCTATGGTGTCCTTGGCATCTGAGATTCTTTCTTTTATCTCTTGTATTCTATTTGTGATACTTGCATCTATGGCCCCTGATTTTTTTCCCAAGGTTTTCTATCACCAAATTTGTCTCCCTTTGAGATTTCTTAGTTTTTTTCTACTTCTGTTTTTAGATCCTGGATGGTTTTGATCAGATCTGTTGCTTGCTTGTTTGTGATTTCATGTAATTCTTTAAGAGATTTTTGTGTTTCCTCTTTTATGACAACTACTTGTTGACCCACGTTCTCCTGTATTTTTAAAGTGATTTTTCTATTTCCCCGTTATTGGATTTTGCTTTTTGATCCATATTCTCCTGATTTAAAGGTTTTTTTTTTAATGTTTGCCTTGTAAGGGCTTCGAACTTTTGATCAATTTTCTCATGTGTTTCTTCAAGATATTTTTCCATGTGTTCTGCTACCAGCATCCTCACCAATGATTTTATATCTGTATCTTGATTTTCTGATTTGTTCAGGTATCTGGGGCTTTCTGCTGTCAGGGAACTGGGTTCAGATACTGCCATATTGCCTTGATTTCTGCTAGTAACACTTTTATATTTGCCTATTTTCATTTGTTTATTTCTGGACTTAGTTGGTCTTGTTATTACTGGTTGGTGTTTAAAGCTCCTGAGAGCCTGGTTTTTGATGCTGAGCCTCAGAGGGTGTCTGTGCTCTCAAGGTGGAAACTGGAAGGTTTCCACCACTGGGTACCCAATAACCTCCTCAGCTCTGCTGGGCTGTATTCATGTCTCTTCCCTGCTTGCCTCGGGATGCTTACCTGGCCTCCAGTAGTCTCCTCCTGGTTTGCCTGGTTAGTCTAATAGCGCCAAGATGGTGGCCAGTCTCAGGGCTCTTTCTAACTACGGGATTCCCTGCAGGCCCAGGGCTTCCTGGTTGAGCTGCTGAAGCCTAGGCAGAGGCTCTCCCAGTCAGCAGGGCTCAGTCTCATTGAGCTTTTCTCCCCAGGATAGTGTAGGAGTGCAGAACTCTGTCACACAGCAGGCTCTCTGTGGATCTGGAGCTCCCCCTCCACCCCCTGCCCCGTTGGCTGCAGGGTCCAAAATGGTGGGGATCATGGTCCTTGGGTCTCCCTCTATCTCCTTGGACTTCCTAAAGTTCTGAAGTTCTCCAGCCTGCCTAGGAAGCAATAATGCTGCCCAGCTCCCTGGTGCTGAAGGCACCCAGGGAGGCTATCCCCTGGGAAATCCTTCCCTCTGGTGCCCACTGTCTCCTGTAATACTTTAAGGGATTTATTTTTGTTTCCTCTATCAGGGCTTCTGCCTGTTGACCCAATGTTCTCCTGCATTTCTTTAAGGAATTTTTTTTGTTACCTCTTTATGGACTTCTATCTGTTAACACATATTCTCCTGTATTTCTTTAAGTGATTTTTGTGTTTCCTTTTGAAGGGATTCTAACTTTTGACTTATGTTATCCTGACTTTCGTTAAGGGAGTTATTTATGTCTTCCTTTAAATCCTTTATCAGCATCATGAGGTGTGATTTTAAATCCAGGTCTTGCTGGATTTGTTGGACAACTTGGTTAAGATGGAGCCATCTTGATTTTCTTTTTTTTGTGATTATCTTGAGTTTACCTTTTGCCATTGGGATATCTCTGTTGATAGCTGGTGTTCCTTACTCTGACTATTGCTAAACTGTGTTACTTGGAGACCCATTCTCTCTGTGTACACAGGTATGTAAGTAATTCTGTGAGAACTGCCCTCTCTTATTTGTATTTGGGTATGTAGCTATGTGGCCCAGATCAATGCTGGGTACAGACAGCAATTCATATTATTTGACCACTATACTCATTAATGGCAATAATTAGAAAAATATATTTGCCTATCAAATTCAATAACTAGATGGGAAGAAAACCTGATCTGGCACTGGGGGAAGGGTAAAGGACTGAATTCCTGATGGCCAGAGAAAGAATGGGAACTGACAATTTCAGGAAATTGGAGGTTGTGGGAATCCTCCAGAAGGCACCAGAATCAAGGGAGGTGAGAGATTCACAGAAATAAAAGGGAGGTACCTTAGATCAATTGCTGGACAGTAGGGAGAGGGAACTTATAGAGCTTACCTCCAGCAGCAAGACAGAGTTTCAAAGGAGGGAAAGGGGGTCGATCCCACATTCATACCTTTGATCCAAATTGTTTCACTCTTAAAGAATTACAGAGATGGAAATGTAGATATATGAGATGAATAAAAGTTCCAATCACAGGATCAAAGAGGGATACAGTAGAAGAGGAGGTCTGAAGGACTGACACTGTTGCAAAATGCTAACAAAAAGGAACCTAGCATGACAGCATTCCAGACATCAAAACAAGCAACTGTAGGAGTATGATGCAGGTATTTGAACCCAACCAATGGACAGAAGCATCTGACCCCTACTGTTGAATTAGGGAAGGCTATAACAGGCTGAAGGGAACTTGTAGGAAAACCAGTAAGCTCAATGAATATCGGACCCTGGTATCTCTCAAAGTTTGGACCACTTAACATGATACATACACTAGCAAATATGAGGCCCATTGCACAATACAGTATTGCTGGAAATTAATGAAATCAGTGCCAATATTTATGTTCAGAAGTCCGAATTTAACAGCACTGTTGATTTCATGTCCATCATATTAGTCACTCTTCTCCTTTGTGCTTTTCCCTGATACGTGGAGGGTATAATATATGGCATTGTGCTTTCTTTTAGGATTTTGCTTTCACTACCGCTTATTTTCTGAACACTGGAATGTATGTGGTCTTTTCAGTGATTGTTTTCCTATTCAAATGAAGCTTTTTACACTGAGATTGCTAAAAATCTATGTCTGTAAACATAACATAAAAGGCAATTTTACAGCATCAGCATGAGCAAAATAATAAAAGGTTCTCCCTTGTGACTTATGAACTCCCCATTCATGAACCTGAACTACAATTTCAGTATTAAGCATTGCAGTCCCTCATGTGGTTCAGGTATAAACACATCTGAAAGTATATGTTTGCCTCATTATAGTTGTGCAACCATAGGAACAATGGGAAGAACTTGACCTGCAAAGCAGTGTTATAGCATATTGTTTCCAGCCATGTGTAAGACCATGGTTAAATTTTATCACCGCAATCATCCTGAATACCATATTCTGATGGTATAAAAGCTAGCCAGAAGGGAGATAATTTTCTAGTCACTTTGAAATCGAGTTTAATTAAAGTGTATTGTGCTGTTATAATTAGGGTTTTACCATGAAGTTGAGGTAGATAACCAAGGACAGTCATGAAGTTGGGTCATTTTATAAACTGCCGAGGACTCCAAGGCCTGTACTTCAAGAGAGGTGTCTTAAACTTAGTACTATGGACATTATTTTTAGTAATCCCTGTCAAGGGGAAAAGTCTTGCTCTTACAGCTGTTGATTTTATTAAGTAATCTAAGTTTTGGGGGAGTGGAATTATTGATGCATGCTGGGTAATTATTTAAAATCTTTGTCAAGTTACTTTTGGAAATCATCTAAGATGTGAGTTCTCATAAATTAATGTTCATACATCCATAGATGTTTTTAAATTATCACATTATTCCCTCTAATCCCTCATACTCGTGACACCCTTATACATCTATTAACTATGTTATACATACTTTTACCTTCATATCCCAAGATTTTTTTCTCTTTATCCAATTATGTCTTGGTAGGTAATGGAATTAAAGGCTTTGATATGGGTTTCAGTGATCCTTTCTCCAATTATCTCCCCCTATCTCCCAGTTTAGTTCACATTTCCTTCTTCCTCTCTGAATAAGCCTTTTCAATGCACAAACCCAAATATTCAAATTTTTCCTAGAATTCCCTGTACCTATGACTTATATGAATTCTGCTAAAAGCCCCTTCTAAACTTCAGAGGTTACACTCTACAGAGCAGAACTATAACTATGTGTCTATGAAGACCATATCCAATGACAGAACAGGAAATGAAATGAACATAAGTATTTCAAAAGTAGGATGAAACTGAGAAATATGAGTGGCACTTATAAGTGAAAAGTTATCAATACCTCATAACTACCATAAGCATTGTCCAAGATAATATTTCCTCTTATATTGTTGAGGTCAGCTCATTAGATTTCTTTCTATTCCTTCATAAAACTAAATAGGAATTGTCAACCTTCTGGGCTATGCTTTTCCTCTTAATCCAGACAACATACAGACAGTCTTATTTAAGTACATACATGATGCTTTTTGCTGGCTAGGAATCAGGAACGTTGTGTTGCCAAGTCCTACAGACAACAACACACACTCTGGGACTTCATAATATTTCTTCTGGACAAACTGTTCCACATACCATTCTTGAATATGACTGATTGATTTTATGAAGCTCAATAAAAGTACACTGTGTCTTGACAGAATACTTCATAGCCTTACAAGTGACAAGGCAATATAAAGCTTTAATATTGATGGATCCATGCTGTTTGCTGTTCTAAAACAATATTCTAACATTGACTCTTGCTGAGCATTGGGCATTTAGCATTGCAATTGAAGTTGACCATCGACTGTCAGATCAGGGCTAATGATTCTCAGTTGAAGACAGTTTGTGTTATTTAATTCACTTTGTCTCTTTTCCATGTGCAATTTCTCCCTAAATATAATAACTGGGAGAGAAAGATTCTTCTGATTATGTGAACTATTGTTGTCAGAACTTCTCTGGCACTGTTGTGAAGAGAGTGACACACTTTGCTTTCTGCATTCTCTTCTGAGAGCATCAGGCATTTCTCTAGTACCACTAAGCAATAGTAGATAAAGTGGAACAACACTGTATCCATTTGCCAACTCAATGATTTTCTGCCTTGCAATTGGGCCCCAAAGATTATTATTTTGACCATTTGATGATTTTTTTTTGTGCATGAGACTTTGGCTTAGAGAAACACAGTAAGAATTCTAGCTATATCTCCACTTTAACTGAGTGCACAGTACAGCCATTTTTCCTAGATTTTGAACCCGTGGAACTTGATTTCTCTTAAGCCTGGTTGCATTGACTGAGTTTGTTAAAATCCCATGAACACTGTAGTCTGACTAAGCATGTGTGAGGAGGCAGAGTAACCCCTGGCTCTTTAGATATTCTCAACTATACAATGTGACAGGAGAGCTTATGTCCATAGATTTCTACAAGTCAATATACAAACAAAATCTAAGTGTTTCAATTTTCTAGGCATATTTGTTAACTCTTTGTAAATTAGGGTTGTCTATCAATCTATGAATACTCATTCTGAAATTGTACCCAAGTTCACATGCATTTTTCTATCTTGTGGGGTTGACAGTCAAAATCCCCATTAATTCTTCTCACAAGACACAGTTGAAGATGGAAATATAGAGTCTGATCCAACAATAGAAGCTGATTATAAGTAAGAGAATAGATACTTGATATTGAATCCTTAGCCCTACCTGTGCCTTGGAGAATGTACAAGCAGTGTGTCATAATCCATGACACCAATGTTAGGTCTTTGATGTCAGTCCCATCTGCTTACTTTAGAGATTTAGTCAATAATGAGGGTGTTCCTGTGCCCTGTCTTACAAGTGTAAATCAACTCTGGGTCAGAAAAACCAGAAGCTTGTTCAGGAGTTAGAAGGGAAAATAGATCCTTCTCCTTCTTATAATCAAAGAAAACGTCTGAGAAAGAGAAGTCAGGTATTATGGCAGTGGAGAATACATTCTCAAAATATATTTGGAAAGACCTTCATGAGTGGTGACAACTTTGAGATTCCAAGGGTGAGATTTGGTGACTTTTTTCTACTTCCCTGTTAAGTGTATTGGTGCTTGCTCATGATAGCAGCACATGTGCACTGTTCTCAACTTTTCTACGTTAAGTTTTGACTAGAAACACTAAGGTCATTATGCTCCTCCCATTAAATATATATATATATATATATATATATATATATATATATATATGTATATATGTATATATGTATATATATGTATATATATAATCACATATATATGTATATATACATATATATATATATTGATATATATATTTAAAAGCATAATTAATCAAAGAAGATACTCTTTCAGATTTTAAATAGATAAATTATTGTCTGAGTTTGTAATATACCTGGAAATGCACACACACACATACACACACACACACACATTCATACACAAACACACACATGTGATGGCAGAGAGAGAGAAAGAGAGAACAGGAGAGGGAGAGAGAGAGAGAGAGAGAGAGAGAGAGAGACTTTCTGAAACATTTTCAATTGATAATTAAACTATACCCACTAGTCCTTGCTTGATCTTCCAATATCTTGAATTGAAATTAATATCTTGTGCTAAATGTATTTTAAGTTACACTTGATGAAAATTTTATTCTAATGTTAACAGTTTGAGAGAATATAATTCTTTCAGGTTTTGAAGAGTGTAGAAACATTAGATTGTAAAGATTTCAGAAATTTTTGTCTTCTAAGTTTGACATGGTTAATTGAGACCATGTTCCAGATCAGTTTAAATTCCAATGTGGATAGGAGAGTGACTACTGGATTCATAGCAGATAATAACAATAGTCAAAAAACTTTCTCTATTTTGAAATGGGCATCATGTGTGTAGAGAGTGGTAGTAATCCTGTACAATTGTGGATGACAGCAGAGAGAGATTTTCATTCTCTGTGCTACCTCCATTTTAACCAACACAGTTTGTAGAAAGGGCTCTTTTTTTCACTGCATGGATTCAGCTCTTTATCAAAGGTCAAGTAGCTATAGGTATCTGGGTTCATTGCTTGGACATCATTTATATTACACTGATTTACCTGCCTGTCACTGTACAAAGATCATGCAGTATTTAACACTATTGCTTTGTAGTGTGGCCTGAGGTCCAGGATCCTGATTCCCCTGGAACTACTTTTTGATGAAAACAGTTTTACCTATACTGATGAAAACAGTATATACCTATACAGTATAGGTAAAATGGGGATTGCATCGAATCTGTAGATTGCTTTTAGCAAGATGTCCAGGTTTACTATAGTAATCCTGAGATCATCTTTGAATTCTTTCTTCAAAATCTTGAAGTTTTGGTGATACATATGTTTCACTTGTTCGGTTATAATCACACCAGGATACTTTATACTGTTTGTGGCTCTTGTGAAGGGTGTCATTTCACTAATTTCTTTCTCAGCCTGATATCCTGTGAGTACAGGAAGGCTACTGATTTGCTTGAGAAAATTTTATATCCAGTCACATTGCTGAAGTTGTTTACCAGCTATAGGAATCCTCTGGTGTTTTTTTTTCAGGAGGGGGTGCTAAAAAAACTGTCATATCATCTGTAAATAATGATAATTTTTCTTCATCCTTTTGAATAAATATCCGTTTGAACTCCTTTGGTTTTCTCATTGCTCTAACTAGAACTTTAAGTACTATATTGAATAAATATATAGAGTGAGATTAGCCTTGCCTACTTGCTTATTTTAGTGGGATTGTTTCAAGTTTCTCTGCATGTAGTTTGATGTTGGCTACTGGTTTCCTCTATTTCATTTACAATGTTTAGGCGTGGGCCTTGAATTCCTGTTTTTTCCAAGATTTTTCACTAGTTTTCCTCATATTTAAACTCATTTTATTTTGCTCTTGAAAATGTCAGGTTTCTCACAGTAAATCACATTTGGCCACATTACAGAGCTTCTCCCTTTTGAAACTTTTAAGAATGACCCTGCCTCTTCATACATATCTCAATCCAATTTTCAGTCTTTGAGACTTACCTCTCATGACCCCTTGTAACACTTAAATTGTTGGCTGCTACATTTACAAACTGACAACTTATACTGTGATTCTCTCTGGGAGTCACTGGTTGATATGATGTAAATATATTACGATCATTATGTAAAATATGACTTCCATGCATTACATCCTACAATCTGCAAGGAGAGTCAATGCATCTTCTCATAGGGATGCAGCCATCTGGGGCTCTGTTTAAGGGTGTTGAGAGCAAGGACCGCCCTCCTGCATAACCATACCACCATAAACATTGACCACAATTCTGTCTCCAGTTGTAATGTTGAGGTCAGTTAATTAGATTTCTTTCAATTCCTTCATAAACCTGAATGGGAATGCTCACCCTTCTGTGGTATGCTTTTCTTCGTAATCCAGAAAAGCATACAGACAGTCTTAGTTTAAGAACATTTATGATGCTTGATGCTTGCTAGGAGTCAAGAATATTGTGTCTCCAGGATCTGCATACACTCATACCCACTCAGGGACTTCATAATAATCCTTCTGGCCAAACTGTTCCACATACCATTCTTGACCATGACAGATTTTTCTGAAGCTCAGTTAAAGTACTTTGTGTCCTGACAAAATGTTCCATAGTCTTAGAAGTGCCAATGTACTTGGCTCCCCTAAGGTAGGGACGTGAGATATGTCCCTTCTCAATTACAAATTTATAGCTCTTTAGACTGGAGCAGGTTACAAGGTCGGTCTCTTCACTTAAATTATGATCCTGACGCTCTAATGCAAATATCTTTGCATTTGTGCCATTTTAGAGACTTGGTTTTACTTAGAGACTGATCTGTAACATGTAAGGAACCAGGTAAAAACAGCCTCAAGTCATCCATCACCTGAAATATATGTTAATTTAATGTTTGGTCCTTTAATTTGTATCTCAGCTGAGAATATATGAGTCCCAAACATTTCTAATAGGTCTTCTATACCACATTGTATCGAAAGATTTATTGACTATTTCATTGTAATTTAAGGGGAATCTGTGCTTTCACCTCCATATTCGTCCTTGTGTGATTTTTAGACAAATTTAAACGCTGAAATTGATGTATGGGAATATTTTTCAAAAGGAGTGAGATATTTCTGGTAAATTTTAAAAACTAAAATTTAGTTTTCAAAGTTAGAAGAACAATAATGTTCCAAGGAGAGCTTCCTACCAGGGGTAATTTGACTCTGCTCATTAAATAATTTAATAAAGCAATTATACAACACATTATTTTCTCAACATTCTTGATATTCCAGAGTGCTAGAGGAATTGCCTGTGATATTAACATTATGGTAGGACACTGATTCCCTAATTGTATTCAATTTCAGTCGCAATCATGTTGGCCAAGTCAGAGTCTATGAGAGAGATAGAATTGGTCATCCAGAGGGATTGGGAGGAAGAGCTAAATATTCATATCAATGTACAGAATGAATATGTGGTACAAGAAAGGCATAGGGATTATTGGGAAGAACTTCTTGCAGAAGTGAAAAAATAAGCTATTCTTTCAAGGAAGGGAACATTTGGGAAACAAATTGATTTCCTGTTTATCATAATTCCTGAAAGACTAGTAATGAAAAATGTTATATATCAGTACTGTAAGATTTAATCTAGATGTATCCATGCTGTTCTACCACAAGATTATGACATTGGCTCTTGCTGAGCAGGGTCATGTAGCATTGCATATAAATTTGACAAATGTCAGATCAGAGATAATGTTGCCCCATTGAAGATAGTGTGTGTCATCACTTAATTCACCTTGTCTCTTTTCCATGTGCAACTTCACCCTGTATGTAATAACCTGGAGAGAAGGATTCTTCTGAGTATATGGACTTTTGTTTTCAGAACTTCTCTTACATCTTTTTGGCATAGAGTGGCACACTTTGCTTTCTGAATTGTCTTCTGAGAGCATCAGGTATTACTCTATTACAGCTATGCATTAGTCAGATAAAGTGGAACAACAGTGTATCCTTTTGCCATCTCAAACGTTTTCTGCCTTGCAACTGGATCACAAAGATTATTATTTTGAACTATTGATGATATTTTGGTGCATGAGACATTGGCCTAGAATACACAGTAAGACTTCTAGGTATATCTCCACAGTGGCTGAGTGCAAAATAGAGCCATTTTTTCATAGATTTTGAGCCCAGAATCTGGATTTCTCTGAATCCTGGTTGCATAGACAGAGTTTGCTGAAAATGACATGAAGACTGTAGTCAGCCTAAGGATGTGTGAGGAGGCAGAGTAACCCCTAGTACTTTAGATACTCTCAATTATACACAATGAAAGGAAAGCTTATGTTTATCGATTTTGGCATCTCAATATATGAACAAAATCTAAGTATTTCACTGTTTTCTAGGCACATTTGTTAACTCTTTTTAAACTAGGGTTATCTACCAAACTTCTACAGATATTCATTGGGAAATTTATCAAAGTTCCATGCATTTTCTATCCTGTGGGGTTGACAGCCAAAATCCCCATTAATTCTTCTACCAAGACACAGGTGAAAATGGAAATGGAGAGGCTGACCCAACAATACAAACTGATTACCATTAAGAAAATGGATACTTGAGATTTAATCCTTAATGCTACCTGTGCTTTGGAGAATAAACATGCAGTGTGTCAGACTCAATGACACCAATGTTAGGTCTTTTAAGTCAGTCCCATCTTCTGGCTTTACAGATTTAGTCAAAAACTTCAGCGTGTTCCTATGCCCAGTCTTACAAGAGTAAATCAACTCTGGGTCAAAAGAACCAGAATCTTGTTCAGGAGTTAGATGGAAATTAGGAACTTCTTCTAATCAAATAAAAGTCTGAGAAAAAGAAATTATGGATGAAGGCAGTAGAGAATACATTCTCAGAATATATTTGGAAAGATCTTCACAAGTGGTGACTGGTTTTAGACTGTACGTGTTGAGATTTGGTGACTTTTTCTCCTTCCCTGTCATGTGATCTGGTGCTTGTTCATGATATCAGCACATGTGCATTTTTCTCAAATTTTCCTTCTTAATTTTTGACTAGAAAGCCACAGGTCATTGTGTTCCTTCTGTTAAATATATCCTATGTGTCTCTGTGTCTTTGAATGCCTTTCTCTCCTTCACTTTCTTGGCTTTTTTCCAAACTGTTTGTTTATGCATATTGTGTTTTGTTTCCTTCAATATCATTGTCCAGATATCCCCAGTTTGTCCTTAGTATAAGTAAACCTCTCTCTTTCTAGGTGATATCTAAGAGGCTCACTCTCCACATCACTATGCATTGCCTATCTGGTCACATTATAGTCGCATTAGTATTCCTTGGGTAGTTTTTAAAATATGTCTGCTGTTTGATCTCATCTTCAGAATTGTTTGCAATGTAGCCCACTTCAGAAATGAGTATCAGTAATATACAGTTTCTGTTTTGAATACAGTAGAAAATATTTGCCATGTCTTTGTTTAGCAAAGACCTGGTTACTAGACTCTTGAAGACCTAATAGATTAGAATGGCTGTACAGATCTATTAGTAAAACCAGCAAGATAACCTCTAGGTGTAACAAAGATTCTGTTGGCTGTCAGCCAGTAACCAAGAGGAACCATCAAAATTTCACATTATATAAGAACAGGTCCTGGAGAACATCATGCTGACTGAAGTGATCTCATCATATGTGAACTCTCATGGGATGCACTTACTGATAAGAGGATATAAGCCCAGAAGCTCAGATACACAAGAAACAGTTCACATATAAAATGATATCCAAGAAAAAGAAAGAAAATGCCCCTGGTCCCGGAAAGCCGAGATGCAGCAGTATGGGGAATAACAGTACAAGTTTACAGGAGAGGATTTTTGGGGGAACAAGGGAAGGAAATAGGGCTTTTGGAACATTTGGAGAGGGAGTACCTAGGAAAGAGGAAAACATTTTAAAATATATTAAAGAATATATCTAATAATAAATGAAATGGAAATGAAGTTCTTTTTCATTGTTGAGGACTTGTGTGTTTTAATCATCAGTGTTAGTAAAATGAATTACTGTGAGTTGGGCAGTGTGCCTCCTTTTCTATTTTGTAGAATACTGTGGAATTCATGTTATTAGCTCTTCTTTGAGATTCCTGTCGATTTCTGCATTAAAATTATCTGGCCTTGAACATCTTTTCTTGGGTGATTTTAACTAGTGCATCTATTTCTTGAGAAATTAAAGAACTTTTTAAATAGTTTACCTCATCTTAATTCAATTTTGGTGTCTCCTTTACAGTAATAAAAATCATTTGTGTCACTAAGAATTTCCAACTTTGTGGAATACAGCCTTTTGAAATAAGTTCTTCATACACTTTAAAAGTCCTGGGTCTGTTATTATGTCTCACTTTTGATTTCAGGGTTTGTTTATTAGAACATTGCCACTGTTGGATGTGGGGTTGGTGAAGATTTTTCCCACTTTGTTGGTTGCTGTTTTCTCCTTCTGACAGTGTACTTTGACTTACAGAAACTTTGTAATTTTATGAGGTCCCATTTGTCAATTCTTGATTTTAGAGAATCTTTCCCCCTGTGCCCATGTTCAACCTCATTAGTCATCAGGGAAATGCAAATCAAAACAAAACTGAGATTCCACCTCACACCATTCAGAATGGCTAAAATTAAAAATTCAAGAGACAACAAGTGCTGGCAAGGATGTGGAGAAAGAAGAACACTTCTCCACTGTTGGTGGGATTGCAAAATAGTAAAACTGCTCTGGAAATCAGTTTGGTGGTTCCTCAGAAAATTGGGCATGTCCCTTCCAGAGGACCCTGGCATACCACTCCTGGGCATATACCCAGAGGATTCCTCTGCATACAATAAAGACACATGCTCCACTATGTTTATAGCAGCCTTGTTTATAATAGCCAGAAATTGGAAGGAGCCCAAATATCCCTCAATGGAGGAATGGATACAGAAAATGTGGTATATTTATACAATGGAATACTACTCAGCAATTAAATATAATGAATTCATGCAATTTGTAGGTAAATGATTAGACCTGGAAAATATCATCCTGAGTGAATTAACCCAATCACAAAAGAATATACATGAAATGCAGTCACTGATAAGTGGGTATTAATGAGCCCAGAAGCCCTAAATATGCAAGGCACAATTAGCAAGTCAAATGATTCCCAAGAAGAAGAAAGGAGAGGACCCTGGGCCTGTAAAGATTGGATCCAGTGTTGTAGACCCAGAACAGAGAAATCGTGTGGGGGGGGATGAGTGGGGAATAGTTGGGGGGGGAGAGGAATTATGGGATGTATGGTGGGTGGGAACTGGGAAAGGGGAATGCCTTTGAAATGCAATCATAGAATATAGAAAATAAAAATTAAAAAAAGAACGTTGTCTCTATGTTTTTTTTAGTTTATCTATTATTTAATTTTATGTTAACTTTCTTCAAGATTCATTTCTTCTGTTCATTGATTCTTTGTATTCTTTCCTTTTTTACTAAGTGAATGAGTCCTATGTCTGTTATTTTGTCTTGCTTTTGATTTCTGAGTTTGTTCATTTGAACATTGTCTGTATTGTTTTTCTTAGGTAAGCTATAGTTTTATCTTATGTTAATTTTCTTCAAGATTCATTGCTTCTTTTCATTGACTCTTTGTATTTTTTTCTTTTTTACTAACTGAATGAGTCCTGCACTCATATAAATTTATTTTTGCCTTCTACTCCTTTTTGTTATTCTTTCTTCCTATTTTCCCTAGTTGTATTCTGGTGAACTTTTAAATTGCTGATACGAGAAATTTCTAATTTCCATATTCTGACACTTATTGCTGTGATTTTCCCTCCAAGTTCTGCTGTCCCTCATATTTCAGAAGCTGGTGTATGATATACTTTCGTTTTCACTGAATTTGAGAAAAAAATTTAGTTCCATTATTTTTTCTTTTCTTATCCTGATATCATTGTTCATTGTGATGTTTAATTTCAATGAATTTGCCAAATTCTACTGTTACAATTGTCATCAAACTTTAATCCATGTTGATCATTCAGGATCTGATACAATATTTCAATTTTCTGTTGTCAATAGACTCTTGCTCTTTGTATCATGATTTTGGACAGTTGCACATGTGGTGCTGAGTAAAATGAATATTTCTTTGTGTTTGGTTAAAATTTTATATAGAAGTCTGTAAATTCCATTTGACTTCTGATACTTTCTACTTTCATTATTACTCTAATTTGTTTCTTTTTTTATTTATTGGATATATTCTATATTTACAATTCATTTCCCTTTTTCTGGTACCCCACCCACAAAGGTCCCACATGCCCTTTTCCCTTCCCTTGTTCCCTCATCCACCCACTCCCACCTCACGGTTCTTGTACTCTTCCACAATGATGTTTTGGTCCATTCTAGCACCAGTGTCCACTCCTTTCTTCTTGTGAGACATCACTTGATATGTGATTTGTGTCTTTGGTGTTCCAAGCTTCTAGACTAATATCCACTTATCAGTGACTGTATTCCATGGGTATTCTTTTGTGACTGGGTCACCTCACTTACTATGACGTTCTCCAGCTCCATCCATTTCTCTAAGAATTTCATGAATTCATTGTTTCTAATGGCTGAATAGTACTCCACTGTATATATATATACCACAGTTTTTGTATCCATTCCTCTGTTGAGGGACATCTGGGTTCTTTCCAGCTTCTGGCTATTATAAATAAGGCTGCTATGAACTTAGTGGAGCATGTATCCTTATTTCATGCTGGGGAATCTTCTGGGTATATTCCCAGGAGTGGTATGGATGGGTGCTCCAGAAGTATCACATCCAGTTTTCTGAGGAACCAACATACTGATTTCCAGAGTGGTTGTAACAGCTTGCATTCCCACCAGCTGTGGAGGAGTGTTCCTCTTTTTCCACATCCTTGCCAACACCTGATGTCTTCTGAGTTTTTAATCTTAGCCATTCTGACTGGTGTGAGTTGAAATCTAAGGGTTGATTTAATTTGCATTTCCCTAATGACTAGTGATGTTGAACCTTTTTTAAGGTGTTTCTCAGCCATCCGAATTTCTTCAGGTGAAAAGTCTCTATTCAGATATGTACCCCATTTTTGGATAGGGTTATTTTGTTTTCTGGGGTCTAACCTATTGAGTTCTTTGTATACATTGGAAATTAGCCCTCTGTCGGATATGGGGTTGGTGAAGATTTTCCCAATTTGTTGGTTGCCGATTTATCCTTTTGACAGTGTCTTTTGCCTTACAGAGATTTTGTAATTTTATGAGGTCCCACTTGTCTATTCTTGCTCTTAGAGTATAAGCAATTGGTGTTCTGTTCAGGAATTTTCACCCTGAGCCAATGTCCTCAAGGGTCTTCCCCAGTTTCTTTTCTATTATTTTTAGTGTGTCTGGTTTGATGTGGAGGTCCTTGATCCACTTGGAGTTGGGCTTAGTGCAAGGAGATAAGAGTGGAAGAGAAATTCTCAAATTCATCTGGAATAACAAAAAACCCAGGGTAGCTAAAACTATCATCAACAGCAAAAGAACTTCTGGGGGAATCAGTATCCTGGACCTCAAGCAATATTACAGAGCCAGTAGTATTAAAAACTGCATGGTATTGGTTCACTGACAGGAAGGCGGATCAATGGAATAGGATTGAAGACCCTGCATTGAACCCACACATCTATGGCCAATTGATCTTCGACAAAGGAGCTGAAAACATCCAGTGGAAAAAAGATAGCCTTTTCAACAGATGGTGCTGGCTCAACTGGAGGTCAGCATGCAGAAGAATGAGAATTGAT
This sequence comes from Apodemus agrarius, assembly GCA_964023405.1. NCBI lineage: Eukaryota > Metazoa > Chordata > Mammalia > Rodentia > Muridae > Apodemus > Apodemus agrarius. The sequence goes on along the minus strand of OZ030029.1, from coordinate 5,751,321 downwards.
CGACTCTAATTTGCTTCTTAATGTCAAGTCATCAGGCTTGAATTAGGTGTTAGTCAGCCACACTTAATATGTGAGTTTTGATGTAGGATTTCTTGCTACCTTAGTTCTTCCCTGTGTTTATTCCTAAAAAAGTGCATGTCCTTGTGGTTGTAATTTTTATGTGCAGAATTGACATTGGTTTTGGGGAGATATTTCCTTTTATATAAATGTAGTATCCTTCTCTGTTCACTTTGCTTAATTTTGGTTAAAAGCCTTTTTTATTAGATATTAGAATGACTACTAGACCATTTTTTTTATAAATGTCTTTTAGGACAGAAAATTATGTTTACATATATTCCTTTTGAAGATCTTCCCCTTTATTCAAAGTTCTGTGCTACACATCCTACTGGGGTAAAAACAAAACAGAACAAAACAAAAAACCAAAAAAAAAAAAACAAAAAAATATAAAACTTGTTCTTTGGAAGAATGTGATTGCCAATGAATCTTTTTATTTGTTTATTTATTTATTTATTTATTTATTATTTATTTATTTATTTTTGGTATGTCAATACGATTATTTTAAGCCTTTGCTTAATTTGTCTTGATTTTTTTCTATTTTCCTTTTTTTTAATTCTATATTCTTTGTTTACATTTCAAAATCTTTCCCCTTTCCCAGTTCTCCCCCCATATATCCCATAAGTCTACTCACCCCCCAAATATTCGCCAATCACCCCCCCCCTGCAACATTTCACAACTGGGTCTACAAATCTGGATCCAAGCTCCTCAGGCCCTGGGTCCTCTCCTTTCTTCTTCTTGGGAATCATTTGACTTGCTAATTGTGCCTTAGGTATTTAGGGCTTCTTGGCTCATTAACATCCACTTGAATCAGTTTTGAATATGAGATTAAGTTCCCAGTATCCTTGTATATAAATATACATTTTGAATCACATTACATGAATCGAGTGGATGTGTGGGAGAATGGATAAGTACTATGACCATTGAGAGATGAAGATGGTAGAAAGCAGAATGGAAATAAAAAGGGCAAATGGTTAGGAAATTAGACAGACCCAGCTTCCTTACTCTTCATGGTCTGGTATGACTCTTCTGCTAACAATCTTGTATTCTGGGGTAGAATTCAATAGTAGGCATATGTGTTCTATTATAATACAAACTGTATCATTTTCCACATTTTAACAGTATTTGATGTTTCTTCCTGGATGTGATTTGAAATATCACCAGGTAACAAGGCATGTGAAATTCTCCCCATCCTGATATTCATTCTGGTCCTTTTTTAGGAGATACAATTGCTCATATTGATTAACAGCTGTACTTTCAGAAAGCAATGACACATTTCTGCATGATGATTGGAAAGATGTATCCCAGGAGAATCGCCTGAAAATGGCACCTCTGTTTCTGGTTGGTATTAGGACAACATCATCAGGGAGGTTAAACCTATTCTGCAAGATATCTGTGTTCTCTCCTTTGAATACACTGTTATATCATGAAAAGTTCTGTGCATCCCCTGTGATGTCACCAGTGTTGAAACCACACTAATACCTCATTGGTATCAATATCTTCCAATACTAATAATTCATTATTGAAGAGTGTCCTGGGGAGAAATAATGGGAGCACAGAGATCAGAGAGATGCTGAAGGAACCTGGACTTCCAGGTGAAAGAAAATAGAGTGGTCCTGTGGAAAGTACAGTGAGACCTTTGCAGAGCATATGACAATTTCTGATGACAGTAGACGCCAGCAGGCCCTTGTGGTCATCTTAAAAGTGCTCTACAATACCTTAGTCAGTGTATAATATCTGCTTCTTATTTGCCTCACCTCCACAATTATACTCAATATCTGACTCTGGAGTTTAAGCAGGAGCTAGAATCCATGGTGAGAATCATGAAGAAATGGAATCATTCGATTTTGTTGACACAAGGGCAAGGGTATAAGGTTTCTAATATCTTGCTGGTAAAAGTGTGCCTCCTGGTCTACTGACTGAGATCATGTATCCAAAGATTTCACCACACAGTCAGAAAACCTCTCCTGGCAATGGGCCAGGATACAAATTTCATAATCACCATAATTATCCAGAGAGGAGTATTCTTCAGTGTAGCATTAAGACACAGACAGATTTTATTTGAATCATTAGGTCACCTGTTATGGGGTTCTATCTCCCTTGGGACAGGCACTACCACAGCTCAAATCTTTTAACTATTCAACAGAACACGCAACATATACCCATCAACTGGGTTTTTCTTTCAAATCTTGGAGAATAAGAAAACTGAAGTTTTAAGGAACATTAAGAAGCAAAAGAGTCTAACTACTTTTGGTATTTGCCTACCAAAGAGTCCAACAGGTAGTTAATGACAGTGTCTGCCTTTCATTGTTTCTAGAACAAACAATCTGCAACTATATTTCAATATTTCCTTCATGTTGGACATTACCTTAACTTGGGTCGCTGAAATCATTTTGTTTAGTGGACAAAGACATGATAACCCTCCCATAATTAACCATGCCAACTCTCGATTTTGCAGTGTGAAATGTAATTTAGATCTAAAAGTTAATGTGTATCTCTGTGTATCTCTATCGCTATATCTCTGTCTCTGTCTCTATATCTATATTTATATCATCTATATCTATGTCATCTATATCGACATCTATACCTATATCTATCTATCTATCTATCTATCTATCTATCTATCTATCGTCTATCTATCTATCTATCTATCTATCCATAATCTATATATACATATATCTATATCATCTATATCTACATCTATACCTATATCTATATCATCTATATCTAGATAGATAGATGATTGATTCATAGATAGATAGATAGATAGATAGATAGATGAATATGACTGATGAATAGATAGATAGATAGATAGATAGATAGATAGATAGATAGATAGATGGATGGGATAGATGGATGGATGGATGGATGGATGGATGGATGGATGCATGGATGGATGGATGGATGGATGGATGGATGGATGGATAGATAGATAGATAGATAGATAGATATAATAGATAGATAGATAGATAGATAGATAGATAGATAGATGGATGGATGGATGGATGGATGGATGGATGGATAGATAGATAGATAGATAGATAGATAGATAGATAGATAGATAGATAGATATAGAGATAGATATAGAGATAGATAGATAGATAGATAGATAGATAGATAGATAGATAGATAGATAGATTGGCCGATATGAGATAGACAAGTATATGAACATATATCTATATCTAGGAATCTATTCCCACTAGCAAGAGACTCAAAGTGGTCCCTGCCCAACCTAGGAGAGAATGGGGGACAAGAGATTCAAGAGCCTGACAGCAAAAAAAAAAAATAAATAAAATAAAATTCTGTTCAAGCTGTCTAGTTTTATTGTTTTACACACTACAATATAATGGAAAGTAAGAACAATAGAGGGAGGTGGTATGAGAGGGCAAACATTTTCTCTGGGGAACAGACATTCTGAGGACAATCACTGTCTCTAAACATTGTCTCTAGGAAGTAGTCTCTCAGAATTGTCTCTCAGAATCTCATGAAGAAAGCTGGATGGATTTCAAAGCAGCTGGGAAGCTAAAATGATCATGAGGTGAAGTGGAAAGAAGTTCCTATGGTAACGTAAATGTAGGTGAACTTTGTTTGTTCTAAGCAACTCAGGTAAACTCTGTAATTACTGACCAACTTGCGACTTGCGAGTCAAGAACTGTAGTACAGTCTACTGATAATATAAAAGACTGCACCGTCAATCCTACTGAGTGAGCTCAGTCAGACAGAATACCATCCACCTGACATTCTTCAATGTCCTTCTGTCTGGAAAATGAGTTCTATAATTTCCATAAATTTCAAGGACATAGAACCTCTAATAACATAAGGTTTGTTGAAATGAAATTTCAGTATAGTTCCAATGGGTGTAGAACAGAGAAGCAACATCCTTCTGCTAGACTGCATTTCTGTTTAATTTGGAACATATGAGGGACAGTTGAAGATGCCCTTTTACCTTGCATATGAGACATTTTTAAACATTAGCATACGGAGAAATATGGTAGATTATTCGTTTACTCCAAACAGTAAATCACTTTTTCTTTGTTAATTGACTCAGACACATAAATTACTAATAAATACACTGGAAAATAGATTGAAATAGCATTAGGGCACAGAACTCCTTTTACCTCTTAGTGCTTGCTATTATCCTTATCCTGTCCAAGAGTTACTCATTTGAAATCTTCTGGATAGTGGTTATTTGCTTTGGTAAATAAAATCTATCTAATGGATAGACTGTACTAGCTTCCTCTACTAGAAGGAACCATCTTCAGTGTAAATACGTTAATATCAATATTTCCCATAATACCCTGTCTTTCCTGAATGTTGGGCCCTAATCTTTATCTTTTCTCTACCGGATAGCTAAATATTCACAATATTATTTTATAATAATGGTTATTTTATAAACCATTCCCATAAAACTTTTTTTTTCAGAATTGCCAAACAGCAACTGTGTGTCTTCATTCATCCTACCTATTAATTGTTGATGAAGATGATTGGGTTATAGGCATGAAGTGTAACTTAGTGGTAGAGTGTTTCTGTAGTATAAAAAAACTCCTCAGAAACAAATTGAGGTCTAGGGGCATTCAGGGAAGTAAAAGTGCTCACTTAATATGACTTATGGACTACAAGAAGAGGAAAAACACTATAAATGCATTTATGTCACTCTGAGTTCCAGTCACCACAGCACGTCCTCCAAGCTTTCCAAATTTCTTCTTGTAATTTTAATAAGAGAAGACATCAATCTTGGGTTGAATTATCAGAAACAAATCAATAACGCATACATATATCTATATAATACAATATTATTATCATACACATATATTGAGAACTATACATATACACAAATATACAGAGAGAGAGAGAGGGAGATATATATATATATATATATATATATATATATATATATATATAAAGAGAGAGAGAGAGAGAGAGAGAGAGAGAGAGAGAGCAAAAGGGAAAGAGGCAAAGACAAAGAGACAGAATAATGCAAATTTAAATATAAATGCATTTCCGAAATCATAAAAACAGATAAATAACTTATAAAATTCCTTGACTGAAGAATCAAAATAATATAATGGCTCAGTAAGTAAAGATACATGCTACCAAGTTTAAATCCAGACTTACTTCTCTGTTATAGAATCATGAAGTCTTCAATTTACTTATGTCTCATGACCCCTTGTAGCACTGAAATAGTTGTCTGCTAAATTTACCCAATGACAAGTGAAAATGTGAGGATCTCAGGAATTCAGTGGTATACGTAATGTAAATATATTACTATCATTATGTAAAAATATAAGACCTCCATCCATTACATTCTACAGTCTACAAGGAGAGGCAATACCTCTTCTTTCTCAAGAGAAGGCAGCAATCAGGTCCTTCTTTAATGGTGTTGAGAGCAAGGACGGCCCTCCTTCATGACCATAACACTGTAAGCATTGGCCAGGATAATGTTTTCTCTTACATTGTTGAGGTCAGCTCAATAGAGTTCTTTCTATTCCTTCATAAAACTAAATAGGAATCGTCACCCTTCTGGGCTATGCTTTTCCTCATAATCAAGACAACATACAGACAGTCTTAGTTAAGTGCATACATGATACTTTCTGCTGGCTAGGAATCAGGAACATTGTGTTTCCAAGTCCTACAGACAACAACACGCACTCTGGGATTTCATAAAATTTCTTATGGCCAAACTGTTCCACATACCATTCTTGAATATGACTGATTGCTTTTTATGAAGCTCAGTAAATGTATACTCTGTCTTGATGGAATATTACATAGCCTTACAAATGACAATGCACCAGGGTCCCCTAGTTACTGATCCTCACGTTGGCAACAATTCTTCATGGTAAAAGCATTTTCCATACTGGGAAAGGGACATGAGATATGTCCCTTCTCAATTACAAATTGGTAGCATGAGCTGTAGACTGGAGCAGGCTACCAGGTCTGTATCCTCAATTAGTTTGTTTACCTGAAGTTCTAATGCAAATATCTTTGCATTTGTCCCTTTTTAGAGGCTTGCTTTATGTAGAGAATGTTCCACAGCAAGTAAGGGAACATGTAAAAAGAGCCTCAAGTCATCCATCACATGAAACTATGTTAATTTAATGTTGAGTCCATTATACTGTATCTCAGCTGAGAATACATGAGACCCATACAAATCCAATAGTTCTTCTATATCTCATTATATAGGAACCTTTATTCCATGTTTCTTTGTAATTTCAGGGGAAGATGGTATTTCACCTCCCTAGTAACCCTAGTGTGATTTGTAGTAGATTTTATATGTTGTAAGGGAGTATTTTTAGAAAGGAGTGAGATATTTCTGGAAATTTTTTGAAAGTAATCTTTAGTTATGCAAGTGAGAAGATCTGTAATGTTTCAAAAAGAGTTTCCTACAATGGGTAATTTTGACTGTGGTCAGTAAAAATGGAAGAAGATAATTATATAACAAATTCATATTCTCAACATTCCTGATATTTTAGAGTGCTATAATCCTTGCCTCTGATATCATCATTATGATAGAATACTGATTCCCTAAAAGTATTAAATTTCAGACACAATCATGGAGGCCATGTCAAAGATTCTTTGTGAGAAATAGAATTGGACATTCAAAGGAAGTGGCAGGAATAGCTAAAATCCATCTAAATGTCCAGAGTGAACATACATATGTGGTATTAGGGAGGCATAGGGATTATTGGGAAGAACTTCTTGCAGAGGGAAAATTGAGATCTTTAAAGAAATGGTGCATTTGGAAAGCAAATAGATTTTTCTGTTTATCATAATTCCTGAAAAGCAAGTATTTAAAAAGTTATATATCTCTATATTAAGCTTTAATCTTGATGGATACATGTGGTTTGCTGTTCTAACACAATATTCTAACATTGGCACTGGCTGAGCATAGGGCATTGAGCATTGCAATTGATGTTGACCATCGACTGTCAGATCAGGGCTAATGTTTCTCAGTTGAAGACTGTTTTTCACTTAATTCACTTTGTCTGTTTTCCATGTGCAATTTCTCCCTGAATATAATAACTGGGAGAGAAAGATTCTTCTGATTCTGTGAACTATTGTTGTCAGAACTTCTCTGGCACTGTTGTGAAGAGAGTGACACACTATGCTTTCTGCATTCTCTTCTGAGAGCATCAGGCATTTCTCTAGTACCACTAAGCAATAGTAGATAAAGTGGAACAACACTGTATCCATTTGCCAACTCAATGGTTGTCTGCCTTGCAATTGGGCCCCCAAAATTATTATTTTAAACAGTTGATGATTTTTTTGTGCATGTGACTTTGGCTTAGAGAAACACAGGAAGAATTCTAGCTATATCTCCACTTTGAGTGCACAGTACAGCCATTATTTTCTAGACTTTGAACCCATGGATCTTGATTTCTCTTAAGCCTGGTTGCATTGACTGAGTTTGTTAAAATCCCATGAACACTGTAGTCAGACAAAGCATCTGTGGGAAGGCAGAATAGCCCCTGGCTCTTTAGATATTCTCAACTATACAATGTGATAGGAGAGCTTATGTCCATAAATTTCTACAACATACAAACAAAATCTAAGTGTTTCAAATGTCTAGGCACATTTGTTAACTCTTTGTCAATTAGGGTTGTCTATCAATCTTCTAAGAATACTCATTCTGAAATTGTACCCAAGTTCACATGCATTTTTCTATCTTTTGGGGTTGACAGTCAAAATCCCCATTAAATCTTCTCACAAGACAGTTGAAGATGGAAATATAGAGTCTGATCCAACAATAGAAGCTGATTACAAGTAAGAGAATAGATACTTGATATTAAATCCTTAGCCCTACCTGTGCCTTAGAGAAAGTATAAGCAGTGTGTCATAATCCATGACACCAATGTTAGGTCTTTAATGTCAGTCCCATCTGCTGACTTTAGAGATTTAGTCAATAATGAGGGTGTTCCTGTGCCCTGTCTTACATGTGTAAATCAACTCTGGGTCAGAAGAACCAGAAGCTTGTTCAGGAGTTAAGAGGGAAATATATCCTTCTCCTTCTTCAAAATAAAAGTCTGTGAAACGATAGATATCAGGGAATATAGCAGTAGAGAATATCTTCTCAGAATATATTAGGAAAGAACTTCACGAGTGGTGACATCTTTGAGGTTCTAAGTGTTGAGATTAGGTGACTTATTTTCTACTTCCCTGTCAGGTGATTTGGTGCTTGCTTATGATAGCAGCACATGTGCACTGTTCTCAACATTTCCATCTTAAGTTTTGACTAGAAACACTCAGGTCATTATGTTCCTCCCATTAAATGTATATGTGTATATATATGTGTCTATATATGTGTGTGTGTCTACACACACATATACACACACACATATATAGACACACATATATATATATACATATATATGCATATATATGTATATATACATATATATTTGGATATATATTTAAAAACATAATTAATCAAAGAAGATACTCTTTCTTATTTTGAAATAGACAGATTATTGTATGTGTTTGTAATACAAACTGGAAATGCACACACACACACACACACACACACTCACACACACAAACACACAAATCTCCTAGCAGAGAGAGAGAGAAAGAGAGATCAAGAGAGAGGGGAGAGAGAGAGCGAGAGACAGCAAGAGAGAGAGAGAGAGAGAGAGAGAGAGAGACATTCTGAAACATTTTCAATTGATAATTAAACTATATTCACTAGTTCTCGCTTGATCTTCCAATATCTTGAATTGAAATTAATATCTTGTGCTAAATGTATTTTGAGTTACACTTGATGAAAATTTTATTCTAATGCTAACAGTTTGAGAGAATATAATTCTGTCAGGTTTTGAAGAGTGTAGAAACATTAGATTGTAAAGATTTCTGAATTTTTCTGTCTTCTAAGTTTGTCATGGTTAATTGACACATGGACTTTCCAGATCAGTTTAAATTCCAATGTGGATAGGAGAGTGACTACTGAATCCATAACAGATAATACCAACAGTCAAAAAACTTTCTCTATTTTTAAATGAGCATCATGTGTGTAGAGAGTGGTAGTAATCCTGTACAATTGTGGATGACAGCAGAGATGATTTTCATTCTCCATGTTGACCTCCATTTTAACCAACACACTTTGTAGAAAAGACTCTTTTGTCCACTGCATGGATTGAGCTCTTTATCAAAGATCAAGTGACCATAGGTGTCTGGGTTCATTGCTTGGACATCATTTCTATTACACTGATTTACCTGCCTGTCACTGTATAAAGATCATGCAATATTTAACACTATTGCTTTGTAGTGTGGCCTGAGGTCCATGATGCTGATTCCCCTGGAACTACTTTCTGATGAAAAATTTTTTACCTATACTGTTTCTTGTTGTTGTTGTTTCAGAAGAATTGCTTTACTATCAATATGAAGAATTCCATGCAATGAGGATTGCATCGAATCTGTAGATTGCTTTTATCAAGATGTCCATGTTTACTATAGTAATCCTGCCAATCCAAGAACATGGGAGATTTTTTTTCTATTCTCTGAGATGATCTTTTAATTCTTTCTTCAAATCTTGAAGTTTTGGTCATACATATGTTTCACTTGTTCGGGTATAATCACACCAGTATACTTTATATTGTTTGTGGCTATTGTGAAGGGTGTCATTTCACTAATTTCTGTCTCAGCCTGATATCCTTTGAGTTTAGGAAGGCTACTGATTTGCTTGAGGAAATTTTATATCCACTCACATTGCTGAAGTTGTTTACCAGCTATGGGAATACTCTGGTGTTTTGTTTTTTTTTTTGGTGGGGGGGTGTTGCTTAAAAAAAGTGTCATACCATCTGTAAATAATGATAATTTTTTTCATCCTTTTTAATAAATATCCATTTGAACTCTTTTGGTTTTCTCATTGCTGTATCTGGAACTTTCATTACTATATTGAATATATAGTGTGAGGCTAGCCTTGCCTACTTGCTTATTTTAGTGGGATTGTTTCAAGTTTCTCTCCATGTCGTTTGATGTTGGCTTCTGGTTTTCTCTATTTAATTTACAATGTTTAGGTATGGGCCTTGAATTCCTGTTGTTTCCAAGACTTTTCACTATTTGTCCTCATATTTAAACTCACTTCATTTTGTTCTTGAGAATGTCAGGTTTCTCCCAGTAACTCACAAGTGCCACATTACACAGTTTCTCCTTTTTGGATCTTTTAAGAATGACCCTGCCTCTTCATACATATCACAATCCTATATTCAGTCTTTGAGACTTATACATTAATTAATCATTCAATCATTCACATTTTTTTGTATCTAAGAAAAATGCACTATAAACAACATTGGTTTTCTCTGCACAATTTTTAAAGGCATTCATTAGCCATATGCTCTGCAAGGATATTTTTATTAATATTATTTAACTCTCAAAAATTTCTCTTAATTTTTCTTTTTTTCTACATTCTTAAGTTTATTAGTTACTAAATTTGTTGTTTCTATATTCTGAGTTTACATTCCAAAGGCTTTCCCCTTTCCCAGTTCCTTCCCACCCACCATAAGTCCCATAATTCCTCTCCCCCCCCCAACTATTCACCAAACATTCCCGCTACCCCCAAGCTTTCTCTACAAAACTGGATCCAATCTTTACAGGCCCAGTGTTCTCTCCTTTCTTCTTCTTGGGAATCATTTGACTTCCTAATTCTGCCTTGAGAATTTAGGGCTTTGGGGCTCATTAATATCCACTTATCAGTGATTGCATTTCATGTGTATTCATTTGTGATTATGTTAACTCACTCAGGATGATATTTTCCAGATCTAACCATTTACCTACAAATTGCTTGAATTAATTATATTTAATGGATGACTAGTATTCCATTGTATAAATATACCACATTTCCTATATCCATTCCTCCTTCGAGGGACATCTGGGCTCCTTCCAGCTTCTGGCTATTTTAAACAAGGCTGCTATAAACATAGTGAAGCATGTGTCTTTATTGTATGCAGGGGAATCCTCTGGGTATATGCACAGGAGTGGTATGCCAGGGTCCTCTGGTAGTGACATGCCCAATTTTCTGAGGAACCGCCACACTGATTTCCAGAGTGGTTTTACCATTTTGCAATCCCACAAATAGTGGAGGAGTGATCCTCTTTCTCCACATCCTCACAAGCACTTGTTGTCTCTCAAGTTTTTAATCTTAGCCATTCTGACTGGAGTGAGGTTGAATCTCAGGGTTGTTTTGATTTGCATTTCTCTGATGACTAATGATGTTGAACATCTCTTAAGGTGTTTCTCGGCCATCCGAATTTCTTCTGGTGAAAATTCTTTGTTTAGCTCTGTACCCCTTTTTTGATAGGGTTATTTGGTTCTTTGGGGACTAACTTCTTGAGTTCTTTGTATATATTGGATATTAGCCCTCTATCGGGTGTGGGGTTGGTGAAGATCTTTTCCTACTTTGTTGGTTGCCGTTTTGTCCTTCTGACAGTGTCCTTTGCCTTACAGAAACTTTGAAGTTTTATGAGGTCCCATTTGTCAAATCTTGATCTTAGAGCATAAGCTATTGATGTTCTATTCAGGAACTTTCCCCCTGTGCCCATGTCCTCCAGGGTCTTCCCAAGTTTCATTTCTAATAGATTCAGTGTGTCTGGTTTTATGTGGAGGTCCTTGATCCACTTGGAGTTGATCTTAGTGCAAAGAGATAAGAGTGGGTCAATTCGCATTCTTCTGCATGTTGACCTCCAGTTGAACCAGCACCATTTGTTGAAAAGGCTATCTTTTTTCCACTGGATGGTTGTGGCTCCTTTATCAAAGATCAAGTGACCATAAGTCTGTGGGTTCATTTCTGGGTCTTCAATCCTATTCCATTGATCTACTTGTCTGTTGCTCTACCAATACCATGCAGTTTTTAACACAATTGCTCTGTAGTACGGTTTAAGGTCAGGGATATTGATTCCCACAAAAGTCCTTTTATTGTTGAGAATAGTTTTAGCTATCCTGGGTTTTTTGTTGCTCCAGATGAATTTGAGAATTGCTCTTTCTACATCTATGAAGAATTGAGTTGGGATTTTGATGGGGATCGTATTGAATCTGTAGATTCCTTTTGGCAAGATGGCCATTTTTAATATATTGATCTGCCAATCCAGGAACAAGAAATATTTTTCCATCTTCTGAGGTCTTCTTCGATTTCTTTCTTCAGAGACTTGAAGTTCCTGTTGTACAGATCTTTCGCTTGTTTGGTTAGAGTTATGCCAAGGTACTTTATGTTGTTTGTAGCTATTGTGAAGGGTGTTATTTCCCTAACTTCTTTCTCAGCCTGATTGTCCTTTGAGTACATGAAGGCTACTGATTTGCTTGAGTTGACTTTATAACCAGCCACTTTGCTGAAGTTGTTTATCAGCTGTAGAAGTTCTCTGGTGGAGTTTTTTGGATCACTTAAGTAGACTATCATATCGTCTGCAAATAATGATACTTTGACTTCTTCCTTTCCAATTTGTATCCCTTTGACTTCATTATGTTGTCTAATTGCTCTTGCTAGAACTTCAAGTACTATATTAAAAAGATATGGAGAGAGAGGACAGCCTTGTCTAGTCCCTGATTTTAGTGGGATTGCTTCAAGTTTCTCTCCATTTATTTTGATGTTGGCTACTGCTTTGCTGTAGAGTGCTTTTACTATGTTTAGGTATGGGCCTTGAATTCCTGCTCTTTCCAAGACTTTTAGCATGAAAAGATGCTGAAATTTGTCGAATGCTTTTTCAGCATCTAATGAGATGACCACGTGTTTTTTTCCCTTACTTTGATTATGTAGTGGATTACATTGATGGATTTCCGTATATTGAACCATCCCTGCATCCCTGGAATGAAGTCTACTTGATCATAGTGGATGATCATTTTGATGTGCTTCTGGATTCGGTTGACAAGAATTTTATTTAGTGTTTTTTGCATCAATATTCATAAGAGAAACTGGCCTGTAGTTCTCTTTCTTTATTGGATCTTTTTGTGGTTTAGGTATCAGCTTAATTGTAGTTTCGAAGAACGATTGGACAGTGTCCCTTCTGTCTCTATTTTGTGCATTAGTTTGAAGAGCATTGGTGTTAAGTCTTCTTTGAAGGTCTGGTAGAATTCTGCACTGAAACCATCTGGTCCCATATTTTTTTGGTTGGGAGGCTTTCTATAACCCCTTCTATTTCTTTAGGGGTTATGGGACTGTTTAGCTGATCTACTTGATGCTGATTTAATTTTGGTATTTGGTATCTGCCTAGGAAATTGTCCATTTCCTCCAATTTCTCCAGTTGGTTTGAGTATAGGCTTTTGTAGCAGGATCTGATGATCTTTTGAATTTCCTCCATTTATGCCGTTATATCCCCCCTTTCATTTCTAATTTTGTTAATTTGGATACTGTCTCTGTGCCCTTTCGTTAGTCTAGCTAAGGGTTTATCTATCTTGTTGATTTTTTGGAAGAACCAGCTCTTTGTTTTGTTGATTCTTTGTATGGTTCTCTTTGTTTCTACTTGATTGATTTCAGCTTTTAATTTGATGATTTCCTCTCTTCTACTCCTCCTGGGTGAGTTAGCTTCTTTTTGTTCCAGGGTCTTCAGGTGTGCTGTTAACTTGTTAGTGTATGCTCTCTCCAGTTTCTTTTTGGAGGCACTCAGGGCTATGAGTTTTCCTCTTAGCACTGCTTTCGTTGTGTCCCAAAGATTTGGGTAGGTCATACCTTCATTTTCATTGAAGTCTAAAAAGTCTTTGTTTTCTTTCTTTATTTCTTCCTTGACCAAGTTGTCATTGAGTATTGTTCAGTTTCCATGTGTATGTGGGCTTTTTGTTGTTCTTCTTGCTGTTGAAGACCACTTTTACTCCATGGTGATCTGATAGGAGGCATGGGATTAGCTCGATCTTCTTGTATTTATTGAGGTCTGTCTTGTGACCAAGTATATGATCAATTTTTGAGAAGGTACCATGTGGTGCTGAGAAAAAGGTATATTCTTTTGCTTTAGGATGGAATGTTTTATATATATCTGTTAAATCCAATTGGTCCAAAGCTTCAATTCGTTTCACTGTGTCCCTGTTTAGTTTCTGCTTTCCTGATCGGTCCATTGAGGAGACTGGAGTGTTGAAGTCACCTAAAATTATTGTGTTAGGTGCAATGTGTGCTTTAAGCTTTAGTAAAGTTTCTTTTACAAATGAGGGTGCCCTTACATTTGGTGAATAGATGTTCAGTATTGAGAATTCTTCTTGGTGGATTTTCCCTTTGACAAGCAGGAAGTGACCTTCTGTGTTTCTTTTGATGACTTTAGGTTGAAAGTCAATTTTATCTGATATTAGAATGGCTACTCCGGCTTGTTTCCTGGGATCATTTACTTGTAAAACTGTCTTCCAGCCTTTTACTCTAAGGTGGTGTTTGTCTTTGACACAGGGATGTGTTTCCTGTATGCAGCTAAATGTAGGGTCCTGTTTCCATATCCATTTTGTTTATCTGTGTCTTTTTATTTGGGAATTGAGGCCATTGATATTAAGAGATATTAAGGAATTGTAATTATTTCTTCCTGACATTTTGGGTGTTATTATTATTATTATTATTATTATTATTATTATTGTTTTTGAGTGGTTCTCTTCTTTTGGGTTGGATGAGATGGGGTTTCTATCTTGTTTCTTCTGCAGTGTAGTTTCCCCCCTTGTGTTGGTATTTTTCCCCTATTATCTTTTGTAGGGCTGGGTTTGTAGATATGTATCTTGCAAATTTGGTTTTGTCGTGGAATATCTTGGTTTCCCCATCTATGGCAATTGAGAGTTTTGCTGGGTATAGTAGTTTTGGCTGACATTTGTGTTCTCTTAGGGTCTGCATGAGGTCTGCCCAGGATCTTCTAGCTTTCATGGTCTCAGGTGAGAAGTCTGGTGTGATTCTGATAGGTCTTCCTTTATATGTTACTTGTCCTTTTTCTCTTACTGCCTTTAATATTCTTTCTTTGTTTAGTACATTTGGGGTTTTGATTATTATGTGACGGGAGGTATTTCTGTTCTGGTCCAGTCTATTTGGGGTTCTATAGGCTTCTTGTATATTCATGGGCATCTCTCTCTTTAGGTTGGGGAAGTTTTCTTGCATAATTTTGTAGAAGATATTTGCTGGCCCTTTAAGTTGTAGATCTTCATTCTCATTTATCCCGATAATCCTTAGGTTTGGTCTTCTCATTGTGCCCTGGATTTCCTGAATGTTTTGGGTTACCAGATTTTTGCATTTTGCATTTTCTTTAATTGTTGAGTCCATGGTTCCTAAGGTATCTTCAGTATCCAAGACTCTGTCTTCAATCTCTTGTATTCTATTGTTGATATTTGCATCTACGACTCCTGATTTCTTCCCAAGGTTTTCTATCTCCAACGTTGTCTCCCTTTGAGATTGCTTAGTTGTTTCTACTTCTGTTTTTAGATTTTGTATGGTTTTGCTCAGATCTTTCAGTTGCTTGTTTGTGTTTTCCTATAATTTTTTAAGGGATATTTGTGTTTCCTCTTTTTTGACTTCTACTCGTTGACTCATGTTCTCTTGTATTTCTTTAAGTGATTTTTGTTTCTCCCCCTTATTGGGATTCATTTTTTGCTCTATATTCTCCTGGATTTTTTAAGTGATTTTCGTGTCTGCCTTGTATGGGCTTCTAGCTTTTGATCTATTTTCTCCTCTATTACTTTAAGAAATTTATCTCAGTGATCCTCAATCTGCATCTTTACCAGTGATTTTAGATCTGAGTCTTGTTTTTCTGGTGTGTTGAGATATCCGAAATTTAATTGTGTTTGCCTTGTAATGGCTTCTAGCTTTTGATCTATTTTCTCATGTATTACTTTAAGAGATTTATCTAAGTGTTCCTCTATCAGCATCCTGACCAGTGATTTTAGATCTTACTCTTGTTTCTCTGGTGTTTCGGGGTATCCAAGATTTATTGCTGTCGAGGAACTGGGTTTGAATGCTGCCATACTGTCTTGATTTCTGTTAGTAACGATCTTACGTTTGCCTTTTGCCATCTGGCTAACTCTGGTGTTAGTTGGTCCTGTAGATACTAGCTGGTGCTTGACCCTCTTGTGGGCTCGTAAGGCTATTTCTCAGTGACTGGGATATCTGAACCACTGCTCTGCAGGGCTCCTGCTCACAGATTGCTGACAGGTGGCCTGAGTCCCCTGAGGTCTTAAACTCAGAATATCCCAGGTACTTGGTTCTGCCTGTTGGGCAGCTGCTCTGCACTGCTCCTTCTCAGGGTTTGCTGTTATCCTGTTTCCCCAGGTGTCTTAAAGTTGGGATATCTCAGTTATCTGGTTCCGCCTACTGGTCCAAAGCTGCTGGGAACCTGGCTGGGTCCGGCTTCCCTGCCACCAGTTGGAGGGGAAGCTGCAGGCAAGATGGCAGCTGCCTGCAGGGAGCTCGGGGTCTGCCCCGCGAGTGCAGAGCGCAGGCTTGGCTGCTGTGCCCTAATCCGCTACTCTGTGTGCAGCTCCTGTTCCAGGCCTGAGTCCCCGAGGGTCTTTAACTCAGGCTATCTCAGGTACCTGGTTCCAATGGCTGGGTCTGTGCACCTGGCAAGCTGGCTGGGTCCAGCTTCCCTGCCACCTGCTGTTTGGGAAGCTGCAGGCAAGATGGCAGCTGCCTGCAGGGAGTCAGGGCTCCGCCCTGTGAGCACAAAGCACAGGCTTGGCCGCTGTGCCCCAAACCGCTACTCTGTGCCCAACTCCCTCTCCAGGCCTGAGTCCCCGACGGTCTTAATCTCCGGCTGTCTCTGGTACCTGGTTCCACTGCTGACTGGGTCTGAGCACCTGGGAAGCTGGCTGGGTCCGGCTTCCCCGCCACTGGCTGGATGGGAAGCTGCAGGCAAGATGTCAGCTGCCTGCAGGGAGTCAGGGGTCCGCCAACCCCTTCTACTTCCTTGGGGGTTATGGGTCTGTTTAGATGATCTATTTGATCCTGATTTAATTTTGGTATTTGGTTTCTGTCTAGAAAATTGCCCATTTCCTCCAGATTCTCCAGTTGTGTTGAGTATAGGTTTTTGTAGTAGGATCTGATGATCTTTTGAATTTCCTCAGTTTCTGTTGTTATGTCTCCCTTTTCATTTCTAATTTTGTTAATTTGGATACTGTCTCTGTGCCCTTTGGTATGTCTGGCTAGGGGTTTATCTATCTTGTTGATTTTCACAAAGAACCAGCTCCTGGTCTTGTTGATTCTTTGTATGGTTCTCTTTGTTTCTACTTGATTGATTTCAGTCCTGAGTTTGATGATTTCTTGTCTTCTACTCCTCCTGGGTGAATTAACTTCTTTTTCTTCCAGGGCTTTAAGGTGTGCCATTAAGCTTCTAGTGTATGCTCTCTCCAGTTTCTTTTTCAATGCTCTTAGAGCTATGAGTTTTCCTCTTAGCATTGCTTTCATTGTGTCCCATAGATTTGGATAGGTTGTACCTTCATTTTCATTGAATTCTAAAAAGTCTTTGATTTCTTTTTTTATTTCTTCCTTGACCAGGTTTCATTGAGCAGAGTATTGTTCAGTTTCCATGTGTATGTGGGCTTTCTGTTGTTTTTGTTGCTATTGAAGACCACTCTTACTCCATGGTGATCTGATAGGAGGCATGGGATTAGCTCGATCTTCTTGTATTTGTTGACATCTGTCTTGTGACCAATTATATGATCAATTTTGGAGAAGGTACCGTGTGATGCTGAGAAAAAGGTATAGTCTTTTGCTTTAGGATGAAACGTTCTATAAATATATATCTGTTAAATCCAATTGGTCCAATGTTTCAATGAGTTTCCCCGTGTCTCTGTTTAGTTTCTGTTTTCCTGATCGGTTCATTGAGTATAGTGGATTGTTGTGGTCCTCCACAATTATTGTCTTAGGTGCAATGTGTGCTTTGAGATTTAGTAAAATTTCTCTTACAAATGAGGGTTCCCTTGTATTTGGAGTGTAGATGTTTAGAATTGTGAGTTCTTCTTGGTGTATTTTTCCTTTGACTAGAAAGAAGTGATCTTCTGTGTCTCTTTTGATGACTTTGGGTTGAAAGTCAAGTTTATCTGATATTAGAATGGCTATTTCAGTTCATTCCTGCGACCATTTGCTTGCAAGATTGTCCATCATCCATTTACTCTAAGGCAATGTTTGTCTTAACTCTGAGGTGTGTTTTCTGTATGCAGCAAAATGTAGGGTGTTTGAGGCTCCTGTGCGCCTGGTGTTTGGCGCTGCTGTAGTAGAGGGCATCCGAGCTCCCGAGGTGGAGACCAGGATGTTTCAATTACTGGTTTGTCAGTTACCTCCACAGGTGTCCTGGATCTAAGTCTTCCTGAGGCTCCCTGTAACTGGCCTCCCACAGTCTCCTCCTGGCCTGCCTAGTTGCTAGCTCTTAAGAATCACATTTTTTTTCCACCACCGATCTGGGCTAGTCTGTTAGATCTTTATGGTGTCCTGGGTTCCTCTGTTGGTTCTCTATGGTGACCTGTTCAGGCCACCTGCTCCAAAAGGGTGGTGGGTCTCAGGGCTCTGTCTAACCACTGGGTTCCCTACAGGACTGGAGGTTCCCTGGTTGGTGTACTAGAACCTAGATGGTAGTGCTCTCAGTCCACAGGGCTCTGTCATGTTAGCTGTCTGTGGTGTCCTGAGTCACGATGTCAGCCTCTGGTTGTACTCCAGGGACCAACCCCCCAGCAGGTTGGTGCACCCTTGGGTTGGCGCAGATACCGCTTGCCAAGCTGATCTGGCTCTGTGTGCACTGCCAAGCTGTTGGTGCACAGACCTCTCTCCAACTTCCTTTGGCCAGGTGTTCTTTGCCAGGCTAAGTCTCTGTCCAAGCACCTGAACCCAGGCGCCAGCAGGCAGTCCACAGCAACCTGAAGGAAGATGGCAGCCAGCTGCAAGCCTGCTAGCTGGTCCCCTGGGATCAGGGACAGCCTCTGAGCTGCAGGTGCTCAGAGCTCCTGCCGAAACTCCATGGGTCTGTGGGCCAGCAAAGGCCCGACCAGGTATTCGTTGCTAGACCAAGTCTCTGTCCACGCACCTGAACCCAGCCTCCAGCAGGCAGTCTACAGCGACCCGGTGGAAGATGGTGGACAGCTGCAAGACTGCTAGCTGGCCCCCAGGGATCAGGGACAGCCTCTGAGCTGCAGGTGCTCAGAGCTCCTGTTGACCTTTCCTGGCTCTGGGGGCCATCAAGGGCCTGACCAGGAATGCATTGCTAGGCCAAGTCTCTGTCCATGCAACTGAACCCAGCCGCCAGCAGGCAGTCCGCAGCGGCCCGAAGGAAGATGGAGGCCAGCTGCAAACTCACTAGCTGGTCCCCAGGAATCCAGCATGTCCTTTCTAGAGAGACAAACATTCCCCTCATATTTTTATCAATTGTAGTAGTGTGCATTGTGAAATGGTACTGTTTTACAAATTTTTTCATATGTAACTACATAGCAAAATTACCACAAAACAAAATGTTGTCCTATATGAGTATTCTGATTTGCTATATTTGTAAAATTAAAAATTTTATACTGAACATTATCTTCCAAATCCATGATATATGCTATCTGACGTGACTTTAATCTCAGAATTGGAGTGATGTGGTATGAATATTTAGTGATGTTTACATTGCTTATTGTGACAACAAGCATATTTTGGAATTTGAAAACAAGTCATCCTATTAAAATTAATTATTCAAGTTGGCTTATGAAATTTATATGAGAATGTATCAAAAGAAGCCAAACTTCACTTTGTCAGTTGTAATAGAGTTAAAATATAAAATTTTGAAGATACAGCTCAAATTCCACACAGATATAATTATGATTTATCAGCTAGTCTTTTATTTTCTCATTTTATTATTTGAGTATGATTACCCTTAGGATAGCAATAGCTATGAATGTGAATATCTTAGAATACTTTAAGGGTTCCATGGACACACATGAGTGCAATTCTGATAAATGTTTTCAACAGAAATTTCAACACATACATCTAGGTTCAGGGAAGTAAGGTGCATTCCAAGGAATGAAGACATATTCACCATACATGAGCATATATTCAAACTAAAAACAGATGGATTTCACATAGGAATTTCACAGAGAGGACAGAATGTGTGTGTAATTTGATTCCATTCTTAAATTCAAAATCATTATATTTTATCATATGAATGAGGAGTTTTTAACCTCCAATATCGTTCATACTTATTTTTCACATTACATTTTTCTCTTATTAGTATAAAACGTGCATCTATGATTCATCACTAAATTTAAACTTAAATAAAGAGAAGACAATGAAAAATTGTAAGAAAACCACATGAACAGAAAACTTCCACAAAATATTGGAAAAGATAATATAGGAAATCATGTGGAACAATATATAAGATCAATGACATTCATTTCATAAGAGAAAACAGAGAAAGGCCATTATTTATGTACTGAATTAAATGGACAACTGTATGTTAATATCAATGGAATTTTGAAACCTTCCCTTTGATTTGATATACCAAACTTAATTCATGCTTTTGTCCTGTTTGTACTAATGGATTGATTTTAGTTTTCAACTTATATTAAGGAGTTATTTCCTGATTTTGGATAGCAAAAGAACACAATATCTGAATATATATATATATATATATATATATATATATATATATACTATATATATATATATTAGAGTGTATCACACCATTATCTTACACAGCATTAAATATACAGGTCATTTCATAAAGATACATTTTGAAACAGTTCAGATGGCTTATCTTTTATACAATTTCAACAATCCTTTTGATGCCAATCTCCTTGCTAAATAATATATGGATATTTCTAAATCTAGGATAAACATTTGAGCAAACCAAAGTACAATTTAATGAATACAAAATGATTTATTCAATTTCTTGTTCCTTATCAAAGAAAAAATGTAAAAACATGCTTGCCATTCTCATTTTTATCAACCTTATATTTCTGAATTTTGAATTAGGAGCTAGCAATCACCAAAGTAATATTTCTCTGGTTCTATTAGAACTAGTTTTATACAAATCTCTATGAATCACAAACCTATTTATAACACATCATTGAATCAAGGAAATTGTGTACAATAATTCATCAAATACTTCCATGTTGGTTAGGGACATCGGTTGAGAAAGGACACCCAAGCCTATGTACGTGTTGCTTACTGGACTAATGATGGAGAGTAATAGGATGAGGGACATTTCTTCCTGTATAGACATTGTGTGCCTACAGAATTACCCATCTTTATAATTAGTTCATTATTAAAACTGCCCAAGTTAATAATTTGTGCTGGCACAGTATGTATTTTACATATTTGTATACCATGTTTATATCCTTGGTAAATATCTCTACATTTGAGAGATTTGTAAACATTGAGCACTCCTCAACAAGGTTTTGTAGCTAAATCACAAGTAGGAAGATATCAATAAATAACTGCAAAAAATTGATGGTCTGGATTTGTTTCCATCCATTCTCAGTTTTTGCCAGTTTACATATTTGCAGCCAGAACATATAAACAACATGAATTCCTAGACATTAAGCCACCAAAGAGGACACAGAGAGAATTCCATGGATCCATATATTTACCTGAGGATGGCACTGAGGCTCTTCAGATATTAGCCTTCATTCTATGGAAGCAGAATGGCCCAAGTAATGAAAGTGAGGTAGGTAGGCCAGAGTAGATGACTGGATATCTAAAAACCCTCATAGAAAAATGGAAATTGGAGATGGCTTAGAGATCTCTTTTGTAGTTGATCCTGCATATCTGTAAACTTTTGAAAGGCAAAAAAGAAGATATTCAAGAAAATAATGTGGTAGGGGATTAAATCATCACATCACTTTCCCATTGTACTAAAACTCTTTGGGCAAGATCTCTAGCTTTGCATAGAAGCAGTGTTCCATTCCACTATAGCAGTAGAGTTCTGAAAAAGAGCACCACAGTACAGGACAGTGCAGGACCAGCATTAGCAGGAAAGAAAAGGCATTATTATGTGATATAAGAAGTCCCAGCTTAAACTTACTACAGTTTTCTGGGCAGCTCTTGCCATCTATTGTGATTTCAGCAGTGTGGTATCAATACCAACTGTTCCTCTACATCACTTATCCTCCACAGAGTTCAACCCTATTAATATATTCTAGAGAGAAGGCTCTACAAGAGGAGAGAAAGAGGAGATCCAGAAATACAAGAGTAAGAAAACATGCAAGAGTCTACTGATATTCCAGTCTGTACAATGAAAAAGGCTCCCACATTAATCCTACCTAACCATTGGATCTCTATTATCCAGCTGTCCTCAGATCTCCAAATGCCTCCAGCTCTAGTGCTGTCTCCCACTCTCCAAATGCCCCAAAGTGTTCTATTACCTGAAAGTCTCCAAAAGCCTCTAAATCCACTAATGCCTCATTATCTACAAACACCACAAACACTTCCATTACTTGATAGTCAACAAATGTCTCCAGGATCCACAGTAATACGAATTTCAGGTTTTAACCTCTCCCTTAGTTCAACTTGTGGGTCCGGAAGTCGAAAGACTTCTGTATGAGCTTGGCGGAGGTATACCAGGTATAGCCCAGAACATAAGATGAAGTTGGAGAATTTTTTTCTTGGAAAATTCCAACTATCTCTCCACTGAGCAACGTTACGAGCTGGCACAAAGCCTATGTGTGAAATGATCTGGAAATGGTTTAAGATTCTGAGACCCAAATACTTTAGGAAACATCCCAACGAGCATATGTCAATACCAGAGAATCAGAGAGAAAGAGCTGAAAATCACTGTCTCCACAATGAAGATCCTTCCCCCATTAATCCTTTGGTCACTCATGATCCCATGTCCCCAAGCTTAGCAGATGTTGTCTGCCTTCTTCAAATTGGAGCCTCCAGTATTTTCCTATCCATTCTCCAGTCTTGATCCACGCAGTAGAACTTTGTGGTTGTGGTAATTGCTGCCCATAACCAGACATAGGAATCAGAGCCCAATTTCCTAAACAAAATCTACGGACTCAGTTCTCAGTCATGCATTTTAAGACACATTGGAATTACATCAAGATATAAGACATAGCACTAAACAAAAGCTCTGCAACTCTACCACACTCACAGATCAAGGAGCAGCTCATGATATCTCAAAATATGCAGGTTTTTGGAGCCATAGAAACTAAAGTACTTTCAACACAAGAATAGTTTTGTGTTCAAGGCCTATATGTAATTGACATTATTCTAGAAGCTATGCTGTTAACCAAATGGGTTTTCCCTAAATTTTCCCAAAATGAATTATCATGAAGATATTTCTGGAAATACTTTGGTATGCCTCATTTAATGAACATTTCACTTTAATAAATTTTGTATTTTTAATAAATATTTAACTGTATAAGACTGTATAAGCACTGTATATCATTGGAAGACAAACTTGGTTATGAGGCAGGAAAAAATTGGGGGTTTAATATGAATGTAATCCTTTAAGAAATATGTGAATTTGAAGAGACAGCGAGTGCTGTCAAGGAGACTTGAAAATGTCTGGAGAAGGCATACTTGAGACTGGGTTCTATGTAATGGGTCACAGCAAGTAGATTTCCTGACAAACTAATGAAAACTTTCTTAGCAAATTTCAGAAAGACAATTCAGCATAAGAGTTGTCCACTCCAAAGCATGTACTTTTAAAGCCAAAGCTGTTTCACTGTTAATTTCAATATGTATTCTAACTAGTTGATGAATTTGTAACCTGGGAAAAGGAGTCTATAAGGAGTAAGGACGAAGATATTTACCACTTTAAAGTACAGCTGACAGCCTAATTCTCCCTTTTGGATCATTAATATTCAGTGGTTTTCAGACAGTAGTAACTTGGAATCAGTGTCCTTATGTGATTTTATATTCAAGCTATGTGACCTTATGATCTTAAGACTTCTTTTACAGTTACTTCTTGAAAAGTATCCCCTTAGCTCTCTCGATCAGCTGTGGTGTTGACAGAAATATCTCTTATTCAGCCAAACATTACTTCAAGTCAGAGCCTGAATATTTTATCACCACAGAGGTATTTGTTACTTTCAAATGAGTAGATTGATGAGTCTGAGGATCATTTTCTGATCATCTATGACTATTTAAAACTCACATATTGGACAAAAGTGACATAGTAAGACATTTGTTTATCTGCAACAATGTAAGTGTTTGTGGACTGTGACAATTATCCCTTTGTTCTGTAAACAGATGCTGGAGGATTCTGTAGCTAAGTAGTACCCCAAGTAAAAAGGATGGACAGTCTTTCAAATACCTGATGACTAGTGAGATAATTGAGCTGCTGGATCCACTTAGATTCATCAGTGGAGGATCCTTAGACTATACATATTCATTTTTTTAAAACACAAGGGTGGTAGTCTTGGTTTCCAATACCATCCTCAGCTGGTATTTATAAGTTTTGTGGTTAGAAGTTCTGGATCCTCAGGTAGTCCTGTGAACAAATTCATGTTACTAGTTAATACTCTCAGGAGACACACAATCAGAATATCATACATATAGGAAAGGGATATGAAATGGATTCATTTATTTTCTTCAAATAAACATGGACCTGTGTTCTGACAAAAATAATTTCTGGTTTAAACAGTAGAGAGTAAGATCACCAGATGAATTTAAATGTTGCTTGACACCCTTTGTCTTTGTGCGAGTATAAGCAACGTGAATGTGATCAGAGCATTTTCTAAATATTGGAATGTAAACAATTTCTGGAAACTCTTAGTCTAAGAATGAGTGTTGTGAAATATATCTGTTGAAACCAGAGCTACAATGCATAGGCTTTGAACTGCACTACTATTCTTGGAATGTGCCTTATATTTCTTGACACTATTCATCCATGCATCTTTTCTCCATCCCACTGTAAGCACTCTCTCCTTCCCCACCTCTCTCTCTGTTCTTAATCCCTTTGTCTATCCTTTAGTTTGATTTATGATACACATTTTCATGTTTTATATGAGGATGAAAAGAATCTAAAAGTGAGTGTTCCATGTTAGTTCCAACAAATTATTGTTTTGCACAGTTTTAAGTTTCATACAGTGCTGAATTATCAGAGCTCCATTTCAAAACGCACCACACTTGGATTGTGTTCGCAATAGAAGACATTTTTAATGTCGAGGTAAATTTTAAAGCTGTCCTTCAACAGAGACTCATTCCTAGAAAATGTACAAAGTATTCTGCAAGCATGGTCACAGGTTTCTTAAATCACTTTTAAGAAAAAGAAGAATAGAAATATTGTTTAGTGTGAGCCAAGAAGTGTAGTATATGATAATATAAAGAAAGGTCTGCACTGCCAACCTTCAGAGTGAGCTCAGGCAGACAGAATACCATCTGCCTGCCATTATTAAGTGGTCTTTTGTCTGGAAAATGAGTTTTATAATTGCCATAATTCCAAGGACATAGAATCTCTAATAACACAAGACCAGTAAAAATGAAATTTCAGTATAGCTCCAATGGGGGAGAATACAGAATTAAAATACATCTGCTGGACTACATGTCTAGATAAGATTGGAACATATGAGGGAGACTTGAAGCTGCTCATTAAGATTGCAAATCAGAAATTTTAAAAACATTAGCATCCACAAAAATATGGTAGATTCTTTCTTTTCTCCATACAGTAAATCTCTTGGTCTTTGTGATTTGACCCAGACACAGAAAGTACTAATAAAACAATGGAAATATATTAAAATAGCACTAGGACACAGAACTCATTTTCCTTTTAGTCCCTGTTAATAGCCTTATCCTGGCCAAGACTTTCTCACGTGGACTCTTCTGTATAGATGTTATTTGCATTGGTAAATCATATCAGATGGACAGACTGAACTAGCTTCCTCTACTAGAACCAGCTTCTGTATACAATACTTTAATATCAGCATTTCCCATAATAAAATGTTTTAGCTGACACTGGGGCCTAATGCTTATCTATTCTCTACCAGATAGATAAATATTCACAGATTTTGAATATTTTATAAGCCATCCCCAAGTACCTTTTTCAGAATGGCCAAACAGCAACAGTGTCTCTCATACAGCCTGCACTATCATTGTTGTAGAAGATGAATGGCCATGACATGTAATCCACTGTTAGAGTGTTTCTATAGTATGAAAAACAGCTCAGAAACAAATCGAGATCTAGTGGCATTCAGAGCAGTAGATGTGTTCACTCACATATGACATATGGACTTCAATAGAGGAATATCCCTATAAATACATTTAAGTCACTCTAAATTCCAGCCACCACAGCACGTCCTTCATGCTTTCCAAATTTCCTCATGTATTTTTACTAGAAGAAGCCATCAATCTTGGGTGGAATAATCAATAACATATCAATAAAGCATGCATATGTCTATAATACAATTTTATTATCAATACATGTATAGTTAGATATACATATATACAGATTTATAAACAGATATAAATATACAGGGTCAGAGTGAGAGACCATGGAGGAGAAAGGCAAAGACATAGAGACAGAATAATGCAAATTTAAATATAAATATATTTCCAAAATCATAAAAACAGATAAATAACTTACAAAATTCCTTGACTGATGTATTGTAATAAATTGATGCTTTAGTAAATAATGATACTTGCTGCCAAGTTTAAAACCAGAGTTACTTCTCAGGAACCACATGGTAGAGCGAAAAAAAGTCCTATAGGTATTTTCTAGTCTCTGTGTGTGTTCGGGTATGTGTATGTGTGTGTGTGTGTGTGTGTTTGTGTGTGTGTGTGTGTGTGTGTGTGTGTGTATGTATCTTCTTATGTGTGTAATGTGTGAGTTTGTGTGTATGTACAAGCATGTGTGTGCATGTGTGTCTGGATGACTGCATGAGAGTTCATTCAAAAAAGACCCATATATATTTCCAAAAGAACTAAAAAACTGTCATGAAAATAACTTGTGGAATTCTGAAGATTTCCTTTTACTTACCTCTTGGGAATCTTTGTAACTCTTAAATTGTTGGCTGCTACATTTACAAACTGACAACTTATAATGTGATGCTCTCTGGGAGTCACTGGTTGATATAATGTAAATATATTACAATCATTATGTAAAATATGACTTCCAGGCATTACATCCTACAGTCTTCAAGGACAGACAATTCCTCTTCTCATAGGGATGCAGCCATCAGGGGCTCTGTTTAAAGATGTTGAGAGCAAGGGCAGCCCTCCTTCATAACCATACCACCATAAACATTGACCACAATTTTGTTTCCAATTTTAATGTTGAGTTAAGTTAATTAGATTTCTTTCAATTCCTTCATAAACCTGAATGGGAATGCTCACCCTTCTGTGATATGCTTTTCTTCATAATCCAGAAATGCATACAGACAGTCTTAGTTTAAGTGCATTTATGATGCTTGATGCTTGCTAGGAGTCAAGAATATTGTGTCTCCAGGTTCTACGTACACTCATACCCACTCAAGGACTTCATAATATTCCTCCTGGCCAAACTGTTCCACATACCATTCTTGACCATGAGGGAGAGCTTCCTACTAGGGGTAATTTGACTCTGTTCTTTAAACAATTTAATAAAGTAATTATGCAACACATTATTTTCTTAACATTCATGATATTCTAGAGTGCTAGAGAAATTGCCTGTGATATTAACATTATGTTAGAACACTGATTCCCTAATTGTATTCACTTTCAGTCACAATTATTTTGGCCAAGTCAGAGTCTATGTGAGAGATAGAATTTTTCATCCAGAGGGATTGGGAGGAAGAGCTAGACATTCATCTCAATGTACAGAATGAATATGTGGTACAAGAAAGGCATAGGGATTATTGGGAAGAACTTCTTGCAGAAGTGAAAATTGAGCTGTTCTTTCAAGGAATGAAGCATTTGGGAAGCAACTTGATTTCCCTGTTTATCATAATTCCTGAAAGACAAGTATTCAAAAATGTTATATATCAGTACAGTAAGCTTTAATCTAGATGTATCCATGCTGTTCTACCATAAGATTATGACATTGGCTCTTGCTGAGCATGGGGCATGTAGCATTGCATATAAATTTGAAAATCAACTGACAGATCAGTGATAATGTTGCCCCATTGAATATAGTGTGTGTCATCACTTAATTCACTTTGTCTCTTTTCCATGTGCAACTTCAACCTGTATATAATAAACTGTAGAGAAAGATTCTTTTGAGTATGTGGACTTTTGTTTTCAGAACTTCTCTTACAACTTTTTGGCATAGAGTGGCACACTTTGCTTTCTGAATTGTCTTCTGAGAGCATCAGGTATTACTCTATTACAGCTATGCATTAGTCAAATAAAGTGGAACCACAGTGCATACTTTTGCCATCTCAAAGGTTTTCTGTCTTGCACTTGGGTCACAAAGATTATTATTTTGACCTCTTGATGATATTTTTCTGCATGAAACATTGGCCTAGAATAACACAGGAAGATTTCTAGGTTTGTCTCCACAGTTGGTGAGTGCACAACATAGCCATTTTTTTCTAGATTTTGAGCCAAGAATCTGGATTTCTCTGAATCCTGGTTGCATGGACAGAGTTTGCTAAAAAGGACATGAAGACTGTACTCATCCTAAGCATGTGTGAGGAGGCAGAGTAGCTCCTAGTTCTTTAGATACTCTCAATTATACAATGTCAGGAAAGCGTATGTCTATAGATTTTGACATCTCAATATATGAACAAAATCTAAGTATTTCACTGTTTTCTAGGCACATTTGTTAACTCATTTTAAATTAGGGTTATCTACCAATCTTCTACGTATACTCATTGGGAAATTTATCAAAGTTCCATGCATTTTTCTATCCTGTGGGGTTGAGAACCAAAATCCCCATTTATTCTTCTCCCAAGACACAGGTGAAAATGGAAATGTAGAGGCTGACCCAACAATACAAGCTGATTACCATTAAGAAAATGGATACTTGAGATTGAATCCTTAATGCTATTTGTGCTTTGGAGAATAAACATGCAGTGTTTCAGACACAATGACACCAATGTTAGGTCTTTTAAG